>VJWM01000103.1:0-600000 GCA_010909165.1 Anthoceros angustus | reverse complement strand
TGACTCTGCATGTAGCGCAGCACCTCCGGCAGGTCCTGAAAGCTGCATGTACACACAGGCACGGGATGCCATTAGCCGCACACCCAAGTGATCCAATGCTCCAGAGGAAGAAGGATGCGCAGGGGCAGGAGCAGGAGCAGGAGCAGGAGTAGGAGAACGTACAAGTGGCCGGTTTCCATGAAGTGCCTCCCCTTCTTGAGCAGCGGGTAGAAGAACTGGATGAAGGGCGAGTCCTGCAGGACGAGCGCGCGCTGGGTGAGCAGGACGCCGCAGAGGCGGCCGCCCCCGAGCCCGCCGTCCACGATCAGCTCGTACTTGAAGTCGTTCTTCTGCGTCTCGTTGAGGCGGTCCCCGAGGCGGATGCCCCCGGCCTCCTCCAGCTCGCGGACCATGTCGTGCGGGACGTGGCTCCAGCGGGTGACGCGGGCGTCCAGGAAGCTTCCCAGGCCGTCCGTCATGCGGTGCAGGCGCAGGCGGGGGCTGCTCACCCAGTTGGAGAGGCGGAGCCAGAAGTTGGTGGTGGCGCCGCGGAAGACCGCCTTGGGGATCTTCTCCTCCCACGGCGTTCCCCGCACCCGCAGCTCCTCCATCTCGTCCCGGGACTGCATGTAGGCCGGGCGGAGGTCCAGCAAGTCCGGCACCACCAGGTCCGCGTCCAGGTCCTCGGTCACGTGCGGGGTCCAGACGAGGTAGTTGGAGCGGGGGCCCTCGGCCATGGCCTCCCTGGTCAGGGCGTGGTCGCAGGTGTTGAAGAGGAACTCCACCCGCACGTCCCGCAGCCGGAAGCGATCCACCGTGGCCTGCAGGAAGGAGGCGGCGTCGTTGGCGCGGTCCAGCCGGTACTGCGACCGCATGAAGAAGGTGCCGTAGCGGAACAGGACCTGGCCGTCCACCACCCGGAAGTGCGCGCAGCACGCCATGAGGGTGGTGTTGTTGAGCGCGTCCCGGAGGTGGCGCACGGACCAGGCGCTGCGGAGCCCGCCCCCGGGCTCCCGCACCGCCGCCCACCCTGCCGTGTGCCTCTTCACCAGCCGCAGCACCTGGTGGAGCCTGGCGTCGGAGAGGTCGAAGTCGGGGCTGGCCGCCCGGAGCTCCGCCAGGTCCGCTGCCTCGATCCGCACCGCCTTCACCAGCTCGTGCCGCACGTCGGAGTAGCTCATGCGCTGCTGCAGCCCCGGGCCCCGGGGCTTGCCGGATCCCGTGCGCGTGCGCGTGCGCGTGCGCGTGCGCCCTGCCCCAAAATCGCCCTTCCCCGCCACCACCAGCTTCCGGCACGACGTCCGCTTCAGCCCGAGCCCGAGCCCGAGCCGCAGCCGCTCGCCGCCATCCCCGCCGGCTTGGGACGCCTCCAGCTCCTCGTAATTGGCAGGCGTGCAGGAGGTGGCCGGGTACGACACCAGCAGGAGCGGTAGGGACGCGGTGATGGCCAGGGGGACTAGGACGGCCACAGTGATCAACGACACTGCTTTCACCCCCTTCTTCATCCTGCTCTGATTCTGATGTCGACCCTGCTCTCACCCGGGGCCGGGGGCTGCTATCTCCACTTCCAGCCTCCAGCCCGCTGCGGGCGTAACCATGTTGCTCCACCCACTGCGCTCTCTCTCTCCCCAGACGCATCTTTGACAACCTGTCCATCACACATTTTCCTCGCCCATATCGGATGCCTTCACAGGATCCGCGCATTGCGTGCCTCAAATTTCGCTACGCGCCTTTGTCATCGGCGCGGGCCAATGGTGAAGCTCCTAGAAGAGGGAGAGGGCAAACCAGGTTTGCTGCCACTGCCACTGCCCCTGCCATGGACTGGATCGTTTATAAGCTGCCCTTCTCCGCGCCTAGGACTTGAATTGTAAGCTGCCCTTCTCCAGACTTGAAGGATGATGCCAATTTCACCGACTCGGAGTCTAGACTCTCACCAGCACCCTCTCGGTCATCAAGGTGCAATATGGCAAGCAGCCTCTGCTTCCTCATCCTGGTCATGCATATGCGTATGATGTCAGGGTTTTACTGGCAGGCCACATCAACTGCACGGACCACAACGAGCCCTTGAAAGAGCTGCGAGACACCGACGTAAGTACGCGAGGGGATACCATTGGGCGGAATTTGCACAACAGAAAGAGATTGCCAATTGCAAGAACATCACCGACAGGTTTGGGTTCATGTATATCGATGGTCGTGGATGCCCTCATAGCTTTGAGGCCTGAGGATCACCTATAGCTAGCATCGAGCTTCGGACTGTCTGCATGACATCACTGCAGAGTGTGCCGGGCCCGGCCTCTGGACGTGTTTGCAAAGCTCTTGTAAACACCATGCTGCTCCTTGATCCCTTGCCCATGGTTCAGTAGTGACCTCAGCTTCTGTCTTCAAACACAATCATCCAGCCCTAGCGAGCACATGAATCCCTGGAGGATGGCACCGCTTCAACTTGAGTGACGTCCCACGGCCATGTTTTTAGTTTTTGAAAGACTTATGCAGAGCTTTATGATTTAGCAAGAAAGGGAGCTGACAGGCAAGCGACTAGGGAGGTCGGCATTCATCTTGCACACTCCGACTCCGACTCGACAGTGGGTTTGAGATCCCACAGACGAATCCATGCGGCAGTCACCGTTTTGACATTCTGTCTTGAGCAATGGCTCCTGGCGAGACTGTCGCACCGTGGAAGGGCAGTCTAAAGTTAGCGTAGCTTTTCACACAATAGAACAAACGTGAATGCGTGGTGCGGGCCACGGCCTTCAGATCGGCGCCGGCCAACTGTGGAGAGCACAGACTGGGACTCTGGGAGGACATTGTCAAGTTTCTTGGCCCCAAGATCTGAAGGAACTCGGACTCGGACTCGGACTCGGACTCGGACTCGGACTCGGACTCGGACTCGGACTCGGACTCGGCCTCGGCCTCGGCCTCGGACTTGGCCTCGGACTCGGACTCGGACTCGGACTCGGACTAGGCCTCGGCCTCGGCCTCGGCCTCGGCCTCGGCCTCGGACTCGGACTCGAACTCTTGTAACAAAATCCGCAGTGCGTGTTTCGGTGATGGTTGGCAGCTGGACGCCGAGCAATGCTGAAGCACAAGCACAGAGCGCCTGCAGAATGCCTTTGCAGCGTAGCGGCACTTATTTCCGTTGCAGGGCTGACGCTGGCTTTCTGGAGCTCGGGTGATCCAGCAGATTGCAGGTTTCTTGTCACGAAAAGCTGGGTGTGGCCCTTGCGCTCGGGCGCCGGCCAGCCCAAGCCCAAGCCCGTGCTGCACATTTCCGGCACCGATCTGCACGGCCCAGCAGCGACCGCCTTCCGGCGCAAGCTAAGTTGCTGGAGGTACGCTCCAGGTTGCGGGAAGGCTCGGCCTGTGCAGTGTGCCGTGTCGTGCCGTGTATGCGGTGGCTGTGCGGCTGTGCAGGGATTCTACATTCTGATTCGTGGGATCGCAGCAACTCGGGGAAGTGGGTGTACGACGCAAAGCCCAAGCACATCGTGCCCAACTTGTTTGGCGGCGCGTATCTAGGGGAGTGTGACGCGCGCTTCCGGAACATTACCCCTGGAGCTGTGTCTGGGGAGAGGGCAAACCAGGTTGCTGCCACTGGGAATGCGACCAACTGGATTGTAAGCTGCGCATGCCCGTCTCGTGAACTTCAAGGATCACACCGCATTGTGGATTGTAAGTTGTCAAATTCGTGGAAGTCGGATCAACTTGTGACATGTTCTGAAAGCATGAGGATTTTCCAGGTGAGGGAGGACCTGAAATGGGAGTGGCAACCAGATGAGAAAGCCTGCCCTTTGCTGAATTTCGATCGATCTGATTTCTGCAGGTTCGTTGCATACCTGGACCTAGGCCTACTAGTGTATAGTAATGGCTAACAGGATGCCGGCTAGGGCATCGTTCACGGTTTTTGCTACAGTTGTGGTGTGGGATCTTGTGTAGAAGGATGGGGAAGAGGGGGAACATGCTGGTGGTGGGGGACTCCATGAACCAGGAAATCTTCTGGATCTTGATGAACCATCTTGTGGTGAACAAGACTCGATGGAAATCTGTGGCCATGGGCTCCCGACAATGGCACACCAAAGGAGAGCTTGAGGTCTGCCAAGACGTGCTTGGAGGACAAGGAATCCGCGTCGGGTTTGTGCGGAACGACAGATTGTCGCTCACCCAGCGGGTGAACGAGGACTCCCATTACAATTTCATGGAGTATCCATGGATCAACTTTGTGGAGTCCTGGAACATCTCCGTCTTCGTGCTCAACAGAGGAGCGCACTTTGAGAGTGATGCCAACTTCACCGAATCGCTCATCAACGCATTCTCGGTCATCAAGATGCGATGGCCACAGGCTCTGGTTTTCTTCCGCAACACGCCTCCTGGTACACACTGAAAGTATCTACCTTGCAGCAAACTCCAGCTGGCCAGATCTTTCAAGCAGCCTCTTCTTCCTCATCCTGCTCATGCATATGATATGATTTTTCCAAGTTGCGTGGGATTTGCTGGCAGGCCACATCAACTGCACGGACCACAACGAGCCTTTGCAGGAAAGAGAGAGCTACGAGACACTGAACAAGTACGCAAGGGAGTACCATTGGGCGGAGTTCGCACACCAGAATGAGATTGCCAAGAACGTCACCGAGAGCTTTGGGTTCATCTACATGGACTTGGATACCCTCATGGCTTTAAGGCCCGAAGGTCACCATCGAGCTTCGGACTGTCTGCATTACTGTGTGCCGGGGCCCCTGGACGTTTTTGCAAAGCTCTTGTACAATACTATGTTCATCATTGATCCCTTGCCCATTGTTCAGTCGTGACGACAGGCTTCGTCCTCAACACATGTCAAGTATACCTATCCAGCGAGCTCATGCATCCATGGCAACTGGCACGGGCCGCTTGAACTTCAGAGAAGTCCCATGCCGTGTCTGCGCCCATAGCAATCAAGATTCCTTACAGTCCTTACAAAATCAACATGACGAGGCAGGTAGGTGATTTGGGCAAAACCATCTCAAGTACGAGACATTGCGGGCAGCAAAACCTACCGCCCATTAGTAGAACTCTCCAGCGACTTACATCCCCGTGAATGACGCTTCGCTCCTCTACTCTCAGCCTTGCTTCATTTCCCTGACCAAAAAACGATGTACCACACCGTCCAGATCTGTCCAGCAGCTCTGTCCCGGCTCCTTCCATGCATTGGTTCGTACTCTTCTCGTCTGCATCTCCTGTGCTTGCTCCCACATCTGAGCGCTGGTGTATATATTCGACATCAATACGTAGGCTGCGGCATCTAGCTTGTCTAGCTTCACTGCTGCTTCGAAGGCATGGCGTCCCACCTCCAGGTTGCTCCACTTCCGACACGCACCCAGTAGCGTGTGCCAGACTACAGCATTAGGCGGTACGGGCATTGTCCTCACTAAGGCTAGTGCCTCATCCAGTTGTCCTGCACGACCCAGGAGATCCACCATGCATGTGTAGTGGTCGGCCGTGGGAGTGATGCCGTAGCGTATCCTCATAGCCTCAAAGTACTCTTGCCCCTTCTTCACTAGACCCGTATGACTGCATACGGTAAGAACACTCAGAAGTGTTACGCCGTCTGGCTTGATACCATCCTCTCTCATTCCGACGACAAGGTCAAAGACCTTTTCACAGTCGCCTTGACGGGTGTATCCCGCAATCAGTGCGTTCCAGGCAACAACATCTCTTTTGGGCAATGTTTCAAACACCTGCTGTGCATCAACCATACTACCACACTTCCCATACATGTTTATCAAACTACAGGCCACAAGCACATCAGCTTGAAGCCCATGGTCTTTAATCTGTCCATGAAGCTGCCTTCCCAGGTGCAAAGCTGCCACACTTGCACACGCTTGAAGGAGGCACACAAATGTCACTGAATTGGGTCCAACGATTCCTTCTTCTTGCATAGCCTTATAAACGCACAGGGCATCCTCCCCCATGCCCTGCTGGGAATATCCTGCTATCATGGCACTCCATGTCACCACATTTTTGTGACCAAGGCCGTCGAACACACTGTGAGCATCCTCCAAGCTGCCACACTTTCCATACATGTTTACCAAACTGCTGGCTACCAACAGATCTGCTTGAAGTCCTTGTTCTCTAATTTGTGAATGAAGCTGCCTTCCTGTTTCCAAGGCCGGGTCGCCCACACTTGCACAGGCCTGCAGCAGGCATACAAATGTCAGAGAATCGAGCCCAACAATGCCTTCTTCTTGCATAGCCCTGTAGAGACGAAGGGCTTCCTGCCCCATTCCCTGCTGAGAATATCCTGCTATCATAGCGTTCCATGTCACTAAATCTTTTTGAGGAAGCCCATCAAACACTCGTTGGGCGTGTTCCAAGCTGCCACACTTTGCATACATATTTACCAAACTGCTGGCCACAAACACGTCAGTTTCAAGTCCCAGCTCTGTAATGCGTGCATGAAGCTGCTTACCCATGTCCCCAGCCGGGGTGCCCACATTTGCACAAGCCTGCAGGAGACACACAAATGTGACGGAATTGGGTGCATCACTCCCTTCTTGTTGCATAGCGTTGTAGAGATTAAGAGCTTCCTGCCCCATGCCCCGCTGGGAATATCCTGCTATCATAGCATTCCACGTCACCACAGTTTTTTCCCGGAGACCATCAAACACAACCTGAGCATCCTCTAGGCTGCCGCACTTCGCATACATGTTTACCAAGCTGTTTGCTACAAACACATCGGCCTGAAGTCCATGATCCCTAATTTGTGAATGGAGCTGCCTCCCCTTCTCAAAACCTGCAGTCCCCATAGTTGCACATGCCTGCAGGAGGCTCACAAATGTTACAGAATTTGGTGCAGCGGTGCCTTCTTGTACCATACCACTGTAAAGGAGCAGGGCATCCTGCCCCATGCCCTGCTGGGAATATCCTGCGATCATAGCATTCCACGTCACCACATTCCTTCGACAAAGCCCGTCAAACACAACCCGAGCATCCTCTAGGCAACCACATTTTGCGTACATATTTATCAAGCTGTTGGCCACAAACACATCAGCCATATGCCCTTCTTCTCTAATTCGTGCATGGAGCTGCTTTCCTTTCTCCAAAGCTGGAGCACCAACACTTGCACATGCCTGAAGGAGGCAGACAAATGTCACGGGATTGGGTATAACAATACTTTCCCTTTGCATAGCCTCATAAAGACTAAGCGCTTCCTGCCCCATGCCCTGCTGGGAGTATGCTGATATCATGGTACTCCATGTCACAACATTTTTGTGATCAAGTCCGTCGAACACAACCTGAGCATCCTCTATGCTCCCGCACTTTGCATACATGTTCACCAAGCTGTTGGACACAAACACATCAGCCAGAAACCCTCGACCTTTAATTTGAGCATGAAGCTGCTTCCCTGTCTCCAAAGCTGCGGTGCCTACACTTGCACATGCCTGTAGGAGGCAGACAAATGTCACAGAATTGGGTGCAGCCATGCCGTCTTGATGCATAGCGGTGTAAAGACAAAGGGCTTCCTGTCCCCTGCCCAGCTGGGAGTATCCTGCAATCATGGCACTCCAAGTCACCACAGATTTCTGACCAAGTCCGTCAAACACAGCGTGAGCATCCTCTACACTGCCACACTTTGCATACATGTTTACCAAGCTCCCACCCACAAATTCATCAGCTTGAAGTCCTTGTTCTTTAATTCGTGAATGAAACTGCCTGCCGTTCTCCAGAGCTGAGTTTCCAACACTCGCACATGCCTGCAAGAGGCACACAAATGTCACAGAATTTGGTACAGCCATGCCCTCCTCTTGCATGGCATTGTAAAGATGAAGGGCTTCATGCCCCATGCCCTTCTGTGAGTATCCTGCTATCATGGCATTCCACGTCACCACATCTTTCTGAGGAAGCCCGTCAAACACTCTTTTAGCGTCTTGTAAGCTGCCACACTTTGCATACATGTCCACCAAGCAACTACACACAAACAAATCAGGCTCAACGCCAGTAGCCAGCACATCAGCATGCACCTGCTGGCCAGCTTTCAAGTCTGCTCCCCTCACACAAGCCTGAAGGGCTGCTACAAACACATGGCCATTGGGCTTCACACTGGACCTGCGCATCTGATGATACAGTTCGATAGCCTGCTTATCTTGTCCACGCTTAACATGACCAGAAATTATGGCACACCACGTGAAGGCATCTGGTGTGGAAATTACATTGAAGACATCCATAGCTTCTTGCAGCCTGCCATGAGAAGCATACATTCGAAGGATGTGGTTGCACAGGGACGTATCCGAATCATACCTCTTCTTCACGGTGAGAGCATGAACTGCCCGACCCAGAGCAAGATCCTTCTTAGCCACACATTCTTTTATGACTGAATGAAAGAGGGATTTGGACAGATGACATCCTGTGTGCACTAAAACTCCAAGAGCCTCAACGGCCTCGGTGAGCTGCCCCTGCTGACAAAGCTTGCTGACGGTTTCAGCCGTTACATCCCCTGCGTATCCTGTAGTCCTGCAAGGGTCAAGATCATCCAGCAAGCTGCAGTTGGATGTACGACCCATCTGCATATCCAGAGCAGCCAGCTGCCCACCCACCCAAGCTGGCTTGTAGAATTTGTGCAGCCCGAGGACCTCCTGGTCGCTGGGAGATTCGGCTCCAGCCAGACATCCTGTTGAATTGGGTGGCCTCATTGCCAAGGTGCTGCACCTCGCCGCTTCGTTGTTCGCGAACGGCTGGTTCCTTGACATCAGGTGAGCCGGAGCTCTTCCTAGAAGACCTATTAACCTCCACACAGCCATGGCTCGCAAGAGCAAGCACTGAAACTGTGGATGCACCGATCCCTGGACCATGCCATAGGATCATGTCACCCCACTGGAGACGAGGATCCGAACACAGAACGGGCGTCATCAAGCTTTCAAGTGGTTAACAAGTTTGTAAACATGTCCTCCCATCTGTTTCCCTCCTTGCAACGACATGACAAGTGGCTACATTCACTTGCCTCAATCATCCAGACATATTTGATCTAAAGCAGCGCATCACCGTGTGCTGAGAAGAGGTTTCAAAGGTGGCGTCAAATGTTCGCAATGTATCCGGGCAACAGAGTACAAATCCTTGTATGGTCGCCAATCCCTAGGGTTTTACAAGCTCAAGGTACTAACATCGGACAGCCCTTGATTTCCATGTCTCACTTCGAAAAGTGGATGTAGCCACCACCAACCTGAACGTCGTCAAGGGATGCGCGGATGGTCGCAGCTGTGGGCAGCACACTTCACTTCGATTTACAAGAGCAGGCCCCCGCGAAACGAAAGGCGGGGGGCCGAATCCGGAATGGGCCTCACACTCCGGAAGGCCAAGGATCCGTGAGGTCTGTGAAGCTCCTCGGGGACATAACTGACGATGGTGAAAGCCCCAGCAGCTCTGAGCAGCGGCTTTGACGACATTTTCCCGCCGGGATGATGCTGCAAGCTCCTCGCAAATGATGCGAGGAGGCGTGCGCTGATCAAGCTGTCGGCTCCAACATCACCTGCGCCGCATTCGGATCCACCATGGGCTACCCTAACCAGTTAGTGTGCCTCAATACAGGGAGGGACTAGCATGCGACTGGACATTCCCAAACGCATGCATGTTTGAACAGGCAGTGATCACTGCTCGGCGGGGAGGGACAAGCAGCAGCAGACATGCGATTGGCCATTCCCAAAGTTATTGTATGGTGTACAAACATTCACAGCAGAGAGACCGGATGTAGTGTATATTGACCGGGATGCTTCTTATACATGTCTGCAACGCTGGATGCACATTCATTTCTGGACTTGTTTGCTTGGCTTGTAAGCTTGGGGAGATGAATCCGTGGCGGTCGTAAATAGGAGGCATTCGACGTCGCTTCACCATCAATTGATTGCCATCTGCAGCTGATGTATACCCTTGACGTGACCCTGATATGTACAATCCCCAACGCGAGCGCAAATCACATGGAGCGCTCGACCTATCGCAGGATATGGTACTACAGATTGTGCACTTTCATCTGCGCAGTGCGCACAGCAACCCTGGCTGGATCATTCGTGCTCCGATACATGCGCCTGTCTGCCATGCCTCCTGCGTGCACTACACGGGTGCTCCTCGTACGAAAGACCGAATTCAAAGAAGACAATCCACTTACCAATCCGGCAACACATCGGCACTGACGACTGGTTGGCCAGATGTGGAGAACACTTGGCATCTGTGGTTTCTCCAGTCTCCAGGGTTCTCTGCATCAAGGGACTACACCTTGGTGACACTTCGTTTTGCACCAGTGGCTTCAGGCCTGAGGCACCATCGATATTTTACCACCACCTTGTACAGGTCTTGTCGACTGCTCAACTCAAGCTGCCATCACAGTATCAAAGATGCGTCATTTCTGCACAGGCTCTTCGAGTCTTTGACATAGCTAACTGTGCAGACAGGCTCCAGGCTGCGATTGCAATTTGCCCTCTCATCAATCAATCTTGCTGCGTCTAGCAAGACTAGAAGGCGTCATAACTGATTTCTCAAATTTTAAAAAGGAGCCGTGTGGCTGGATAGAGTTGACGGTATCTTAACCGGATGTCCTATCTGGCGTCGCTACGCGTTGCATCGTCATTTGTGGCCTCGAGATGAGCGTGTTGTCGACCAGTCTGTGACATTGTACGTACAAATGGGCTGTGCCCCACTGCCCACCAATAATGCGCCAGACGCGGGATTGATTGATCACTGTGTGCATAATTGAGGTGAGTTTGCTGCTGAGACTCATCCAGGAGTTATCACATTCATCGCACGGCCAAAGCCCCTGAGTGGGCATGGACGAGGCCGATGAGCCAGAGCAGCTGGAATTATGATGGGCGGGCCGGCGGCCATGGCTGCGTCTTGGGTTGCAATTCCTGCACCGGGGCAGGATACAGGGAGCTTTTTTGTGGAAAGGAAGGTCTTGCATTTGCTTGGAGTCCCAGGGGGTAGGAGGCTCAAGATGCTGGGACACAAGCACCTGTTATGTGGTCGGGGGCTTGCAGGACCCGCTGCCATTGCGGGGCGGGGGGCATTGGAATTCAGTTTAAGGTCTGGGAAATGTGCGGGGTCTGCCTCCAGCCGAGCTCCCTTGCGGGGTAGAATCTCCAGCAGGACCTTGCGGAGAGCCGGGCGGATTCGAGCAATCAAGCTCGATGTCGTGCCACCTGAGCAGCAGAACAGCACAGGATATGCAGTTGTGTTAGATGTTGAGGGCATGATGTGCGGAGGATGTGTGGCCAGAGTCCGCAACCTGCTGGCTGCCGATGAGCGAGTGGAATCCGCTGCTGTGAACATGGTCACTGAGACCGCTGCCATTCGGATTAGGACCAGTGAGACTTGTGCAGCTGTGGGGGATGAGCTGGCCGCTCGACTCTCCGTGTCGGGATTCCCATCGAAGCAGAGGGTGGCAGGGGTAGGTGAAGGGAGTGCTGAGCAGAAGAGAAGGGAAATGGCGGAGAGGAAGGAGGAGCTGATCAGAAAGAGCACGAGGCAGGTCGCATTTGCTTGGACGCTCGTAGCCTTGTGCTGCGGCACTCATGCCGCTCATTTTGCACACGACTTTGGATTTCATGGGCTTATGCACGGTATCGGTCGGCTCTCAGTGCGCTCGTTTGCTGTGTCTTCTTCTGCCCCATCTGCATCGCCATCCGCATAACTGCACTTTGTATCCAGGTCCTGTTGCGGATGTTCTTCACAATGCCGTGTTTAAGTGCGCTGTGGCATCTGTCACTCTACTCGGACCTGCAAGAGGTGTGCTTTGTTGTTCTTTGGGGACTCCAACTTAGAAACCTGTTGTGGTTGTGGCCGAGGTTTTTCAAGGTCTCCTTGTTCGGCTGCAGAGTTGCTGGTAGATGGCGCCAAAGCCTTCGCCAGGAAATCACCAAATATGAACACCCTTGTTGGTTTTGGTGCAAGTTCAGCATTCCTCATTAGTACTGTGAGCAAACAACATCTGCCTTCGTTCTCTGTTTTGTGGTGTTTTGTGTTGCTGTCTGTCTGTCATGGGGTATGCAGTCCACACAGACTTCCTGAGGTGCGTTGCTCGTTTATGCTCATCTCAGGTGTCTTTGGCAAATCCTGATCTCAACTGGGATGCTTCTTTCTTCGATGAACCGGTGCTTACCTTTCCTTATCAGTGTTCAGCTGCTTTGTGGTCCATGTATTGGTGAATGCTCTTATTAGCTCAACTATATTACTTCTTCCGCAGGTGATGCTACTAGCCTTCGTACTGCTCGGCCGAGCTCTAGAAGCTCGTGCTCGAGTTCAGGCTTCTAGTGACATGCAAGAGCTTCTGGTAAGTGGTTTCTGATGGTGATGGAACCGTTATGTGGACAAAAGTGATGACATTGGCAACCTCTCGCTACGTCTACACAAGCAACCTTGACGTTCACTTCTGCTTGGTACCAGTCATTGTTACCTTCGAAGTCAAGACTCCTCGTATCAGAGGAGGGAGGAAGTGATGATACAGAATTATCTGTTAGCCAGGGATTGGCTGTGGAAGTGGCAACGGAGCAAGTTCGTATTGGAGACAGCCTTCTTGTGCTTCCAGGCGAGACTATCCCTGTCGATGTAAACTCTTGTTCCCAGTCTGTTCAGCGTGAGTGACTGCATGAAGCGAACCGTTGTTCTAATAGCACAATTGAACACCATGTTGTTGAAACCAAGGGTCAACCTCTCTTACAACAGACTGCCTCTTCTTTCAGGGAAAGGTGCTGGCTGGCCGAAGTGCTGTGGATGAGTCAATGCTAACTGGTGAACCTCTACCGGTTACTAAAATGAAGGGCCTCTCTGTCTCAGCAGGAACAACGAACTGGGTAAAGCTACTGCTCTACCAGACGCGGCTGCAGTATGAGCAAAAGCTTTGTAAGATAGACTAAGTCAATCTGTTTTCTAATGCTGGCAGGAAGGTCCTATCCGCATCAAGGCCACTGCAACCGGGGCTCACTCGGCCGTATCAAGTATTATCCAGATGGTGAGAAAGACACTGTTGCGCCACTCCATCTCCAACGCTTCCTGCTTTCATACATTGTTTGGATTGCAAGCAGCGGCCTAAACCTAATACAAGTGCTCTGGGTTGCTCTGCTTTCAGGTGGAGGACGCACAAGGGAGGGAAGCACCCGTGCAACGTTTTGTCGATAAGATCGCTGGACCGTTTGCCTTTACTATCATGGCACTTTCAGGAGCCACGTTCTCTTTCTGGTGTAGCTCGTTGGCCTTTTTTTCTTTGGAATAGTGTTGTGCTGCGGACTTGCTGTGCAAATGAGTGTGCCTACTGCTTTTTAAACGAAGTTGTGACTCTGTGTAGGTACTTCGTCGGGACATCTCTGTTTCCGGACGTGCTCTTGAATGATGCAGCAGGACCTGATGGGGATACCCTTCTTCTCAGCCTGAAGCTAGCCATTGATGTCCTGGTGAGGAAGGGCTCGGCGTCTTCTGCAGTCTTTTGTGGTGGCTTAAGTTTAGGATTGTAGCTAACCCCTCTTTCAAGGCATGGTTCGGTGCACTAAATGTGGGCACAAAAACGTTCCGTGTTGTCAGGTGGTGGCCTGTCCTTGTGCACTTGGACTGGCCACGCCAACTGCTGTTCTCATCGGTACATCTCTAGGTAACGCTGTTGTAAGTCGCTTCTACCTTAAAATCTGTACCTGCATGAGAGAATTCGCCGTTTAGCCTCCAATGCCGCTGTGATTCATTTCAGGTGCCAAGCGTGGACTGTTAATTCGGGGAGGTGATGTGCTAGAGCGCTTGGCTCGAGTGGACAGAGTCATTTTTGATAAGGTGCTCATATCATTTGATGATGCCAGGCTACGTCTAAAAGATGAATTCCTGATTTCTGTTTTCTGATTTCCAGACAGGGACTCTAACGGAAGGTCATCCAAGTGTAGCCGCTATAGCCGCTCTGGACGGGCATGATGAATGCTCCATCCTTCAGTTGGCAGCTGCTGTGGAGAGAAATACATCTCATCCAATTGCATCCGCCATAGTAGCTAGAGCTGAGGCTCTCGGGCTCTCATCCCCAGCTACTACAGGCCATCTAACGGAGCCTGGATGTGGGGCGCTTGCAGAGGTGGATGGTCGTGTAGTGGCTATTGGGGTTTATAGGTGGGTCCTAGGATGCTGCAATGTCCGCTCTGATGCAAGTAGCACAGAGTCGACGACCCCTGACACAGACAGGTATCTGAGAGAGTCCTTATCCAAGAGCATGGACGAATCACTACTCGAGCAATCACAGACAGTTGTCTTTGTGGGTGTGGAGGGCACTGGTGTAATCGGCGCAATCGCTGTGACTGATTCTCTGAGAAAAGATGCTAAGGAGACCATAGATCGGTGAGTTGAGGATGTAAGCCTTTCGCGAAGCTCAGTGGCCCTGACATCACTTGTGACACAGCTCTTATCATTCCCTCTCTCTTCATGTGTCCAGGTTGAAGGAGTTTGGAGCAGAAACACTCGTTCTGTCAGGGGACAGAAGGGAAGCTGTTGCTAGGGTTGCTAAGAGTGTGGGAATTGATGGAGCTGCCAGTGTGCAAGGAGGTATGCGCCCAAATGAGAAAGCTGACGCAGTGTCATCTCTGCGGCAGCAGGGCTCTGTGGTTGCTATGGTGAGACTCTGATCTGTATCTGATCGTTGGTGTCTTGCAACTAAGCAATATCTTTGATCCAGTTGGTACGATTCCTCTTGTAACGCTCTGTCTCTACTGTCTGTAAAGATAGGAGACGGTGTGAACGACGCACCAGCACTCGCTCGAGCCGATGTAGGCATGGCGTTGAAAATCCAGTCAAGAGTAGATGCTGCCTCAGATGCTGCCTCCGTTATCCTGCTTAGGAATCGCCTATTCCAGGTCACTCTCGCTTACTGCTGCTGCTGAAGACTTTCTTGGGTATGTCGACGATTTCTGAGCCCCGTTCCCGGCCATATGCAGGTAGTGGAGGCAATAGATCTATCTCGAGCTACAATTCAGAAGGTGTATCAAAACCTCGCCTGGGCTCTCACCTACAATGCAGTAGCCGTGCCAATTGCTGCAGGAGTCTTCCTACCAGCTTTCGACTTCGCTTTGACACCATCGCTTGCAGGTAATAGACATGCCTTAATTCAGTCAAGGGTGGTTTTAGATTTAGCGTTTTAAGTCACTGAAGAGTCCTCTCGTTTTTGCAGGTGGGATGATGGCCATGAGCTCAGTATTTGTGGTCTCTAATTCTTTGTTATTGCGTCTCCATCCCCCAGTTAAATCCAGCAGGGACTACGAGGCCTGAATAGGCAATGTCACCATTAAAAAATTTATCACTACTACCTAAGATGAGCGCCATCATTGGATTGGGCAAATTTTCCAAGCACTTTGTCTACTCTAGTCTCCAGGTCTCAACGCTTGCACTGTATATGTAGTAGGTAGTACCTATGTGCCCATTGTTCCCACCCTCTAGTTCTTTGTGTGTAAAAATTTCAAATTAGCCCTGTGAAGGCATATCAAAGACATATGGATATATCTCGTGTCATGAGATGGGATTTCCAATGTAAAACCGGATGGGCATGTGTTTCTAGAGGTCTCTTGCCGGCGTCCTCGCAACCATAGCCTAATAGGCTTGGAATATGCAATACGTTCCCGCATCTGCTTGAAAGTGGGGAGGAAACACACACACAGGTGCTAGCTGAGTTCGTATCCACATTCACATGTGTGGCTGACAGAACATGGTGTCCATTCTGGGGTCTTCACCTGTAGCATCGTTCCTTTCTATCGTCTTCAAGGAGGCTGATGAGGACTGGGCTCAAATAGCTCCCTGTTCCCTGGGGAGGGACTGTTCCGCATTCGCGCCGTTTGGAAGGCTTGGTGCAAACCATGCCCGGAACCGCTGTCCTGTGCCTCGCTTCCGTGTTTCTCGACTGACAATCGCACATTCTGCTCTCTTGCCGTGCAGAAATTCTGCAGGCAACGCAGGTAAGTGGAGAACGCTTGGCTTGGTGTGACAGGGGTTGATAAAGGAGTTGTGAGGACTGACTGCATTGGGTACTTGCTCACAGATTTCCTTCCCAATTCATCACAGAATACAGGACAGGATAGGGAGGCTGCTTGTGGTGCAATGTCAGATCTTCTTCAGGAATTTATTATACTATTGGAGGCACCACGCGGCAGCGGACAGGCTACAGCAAAAGCAGGCAAAGAAGTGCTCAGTCAGTTGAGTCAGGCTACAACGAAGCTCCAAGGAGCAGGTGATCAGCAGGTTATGTTTGAGATCCTCAGAGTGATCAGGCTATTGCAGATGGATATGGCACTCGTCGGAGCGGCGCGGAAGGACACCACGTTAAATGAAAGGCTTCAGAATGCGAAGGCACACGCTCTGCAGGCTTCTCAACTAATGACAATGCTCTAAGCTGCGACAACCCTGTTTTGACAAAAAAAGGGGCACACATTCGTGTCCAGACAGAACAGACGAGGCTGTTTAGTATACAAACTCCCCACCTTGCCCTCCATTACACTCAACTGCTACAGAGAAGCTGCAGGGTCCGAGAAGCTGCCCTGCAACCTCTAAAACGAAGAGGCCTGATTCAAGCAACTTCCGCCTTGCCCCTCCAGGAATACACCACATTGTATGGAAGGTCTTCGACCGGAACTTCTAGAGCAGCATTAACCTCTTCATTAAAGCCGTAATAGGATGATTGTGAATGACCATCAAGGCAAGTGAAAACGGCGATCTGAGACGCAAAACCAGGGCCGTCTTCCTCTCCGGTTCCTCCAACCCCGCTATATTCGACACGGTAGCCAAACTTGGCAGCCAATCCATCTGCCCAGGCTTGAAACTCAGCCCGTGTCCACTCGAATCTGTGGTCGTCGTTTCTTAATTTTACATGAGCGAAGTCAGTGGAACCATTCCAAGGAAGTCCCTGCAGCACTGGGTTGTACTCAATATTGGGTGTGGACACCAAGAGGACTTTTGGTGATAGCCGTCCCAAAACGACCTCCCCAAAAAGTGACAACGGCTCTGGATCCATGTGCTCCACAACCTGCTTCAGATATAGTGTTCAGTTTCTAGCTACAGACATTCCACTATCAGTCACCAAGGATGAAACACTATCAATTACCTCGACACAAGTGGCAATGTCTGGACTCCTGAGGCGAGGATCGAAATCTGCAATGTTACCTTCGTACAATGTCACATCGATAAAGTTTACTGTCGCATCATGTTGCAGCTTGGTGAGCTTCATATCCACGGACTGCAATGTAGGACGAATAAGGCGCACTGAGTATGATGTAGATAACAAGAAGAGGGATCACAGTCGTAGAAGCACCCCAAACCTTAGCTGCCCGCACAAGACTCCTTTGTGAAATGTCAACTCCTGAGATCTTTTCTAGAGAAGACGGATGCTCAATCATGACATCCAACAAGCTTCCTGAACCGCAGCCTATATCAATCTGATTGGATCAAGGTAAGAGGTCAGAACAGTCCATGCACCATCAGTAAACCTCACTTGCAAAACCAGCGTCCAGAGAAACTAAAACAGAACCACATCTGCAGGTATAAGGCATCATGTTACCAGTGACTTTGCGTCTGCAGCATGAATCAATTTCAATGCAAACTCCATCCTCTGCTTTGAAAGAGGAGGGGAAAAATGTGCACGTTCCATTCTGTCCTCAGGTGGCTCTTGATATGACGTCAGCTTCACCGTGTATTTCAACAATCCGCCTACACAGGCAAAAAGAATGTCAGTTATCAGACAAGCTAACAATTTGTAGAGTCACCTTAGGCCACCCACCTTTTTTGTCACCGAATAGAACTCTATAGCTATAGAGTACCAGGCATCGAACCATGTACAGTCCCCAAAAACTTACTTGTATGAAGATTCCCAGATTCATCAGCTAAACCCTCGCAAGTGGCCAGCAAAAGACCATGGGCAGGAGAAGGGATAAAAAAACTGGCGGCCTGTCCCACACTCATATTAGCTACACAAAACTCCAGCTGGGGTACCACAGCATTTGTCCCAAGTTCAAACTCAAAATTGTCACATGCCTCAACTGGCACAAACTCTTTAGAAGGCAGTGCTTGAATGTGTACAGTATAGTTGATACAGACCACTGACCCAGGACTGGGTAACTTCCCAGTACAATTACCCTCACCAACTATTTGCACACCTGTCTCAGAATTACAACCCTTTACAACTCCGAGAAGCATACCACTTTCAGGATAGCACCTATATCCATTGAGATTCCACTGTACCACCCTGAATGGATGATGATAGTCCAAAAGGTACGAAGAGGAGCTGAACAGTGATGCCATTTGCGCTAATGCCTTCAAAGATGCACTGTGCTTTGCATCAGTTTGACTTCTGAAAAACCCCTCCGACGAGTGCTCAATGGTTGTCCCATCCTTCCAAGTCACTTTGACTTTGCACCTAAAAGGTCCAGCATGCTCTTTCTCAGGCATGAGATCATTATCAGAAGCTAAATTAATGCTGGGGCTAGTTAGGTCTGCTTCACTGCTGTCGAAAGAGCCATTCATAGGCCCATTCTCCAGAGCTGCATCTGAGTTGTCAGAACAGAACCAAAAAGAAGGCTCTGCCAGACGCTGCTGCTTGCAGAAGTCAGTCAGAATGGACCGAGGCAATCCTCCACGCCACTGATTCCTGGAGGTGTATGTGGAGGGCAGCTCAGCTGCAAGCACTGCATCTCTGCTAAGTTTGTAGCTTCCTTCAGGAGACTTACCCAATACCAACCTGCGTCAAGAACAACAACCTCTCAGCCCAGAAGTACCACAGCAAATGAATACCAATCCATGCACAGAAGACAGCGTAACGTCAACTTGACATTTAATACCATACAAAGCAGCAGATAAGGACCACCATGGGATGAGGTTAGGCACCTGTAATAGCAAGCAAGGCTCACATCCTCGCAGCTCAATATTCCTTCTGATCTCCAGTCGGAGCCAGCAGATGCCAGAATAGCATCGCCATACACAGGATAGCCTGTCAGAATGCTTGCTCTGTTGTTTTGATGCTGATGAGACAATTCCTGGGACCTGCTCCCAACAGATAGAAAATCCGCCGTGCTTTCTAACAAAGAGGCTGGACCTTGCCAATACAGACGTATTCCGTTATTTCCTTTTGTCTTTGCTACAGTCCTGCAGCTCCACCCCTGAACCTTATTAGATGAGCTGGTAAGAATGAGTTTCTGTGATTGAGCGTGGATGAGGTGGCTTACCTTGACATGAGCACGTGACCAGAGTGTCGGCAGCCCAAGAATCCTGCAAATGCATCCATGTAATACTCATCAGCTCCCAGATTAATTTGCAAGGACTTAACCATCTTCTCCAGGGAGGCAGGAATGTACACCACTTCGAACTGCTTGGTGTCCTGTGATAAAAGGGATTGCCCCAGACTTGTTTGAGTTGACATGTTATCTTGTCCCAGTTTGTCAAGTACCCGCCTTCCCATGAGTAGCTCGTCTTCAACATGAGAGCCATAAACCTGCTTATTGCTAATGCAAAGGCTGTCCTCGTGTACATCTAGAGTAGGGCATGTCTTAGCTGCTTCAAACACCAGCGCAACAGCACGTGCCGGACTCAAGTCTGACGACGGGTCTATGGCCTTGCAAATAGTATGGATCTTGGTATTGAGGGCAGATAACGCCGAGGCAGGTACATGCCCCCTTTGCTCAGTCTTCACCCGTATTGATGACCTGAAATGCTCCATGAGCGGTCTGTAACTAAGAACACACTGCATTTCCAAGACGCTGGTTACCATTTCTGCACAAAAGCTGGGGAGAATTCCATAAAAAAAATAAACGACAAGACAGGTTCCAAAATCAGAAGATTCAGCACGTCCACAAACAAGTTGGACCCCTAAGGAGAGTCAAACCACGCCTTACCCAGCTTTCACACGACAAACTACTGCAGCATTGCAAAACCAAGCAACGAACCTGATCAGCAAAAGAAGCAACAACACGTTCACGTAAGGCTGCCCACTTCTCCTCTTCTGTCTCGAGTTTCTCTGCGGCTGGCTCTTTATTGAGACCTAGCTGCACCCCAGTCAACCACAACCCACGTGTGACTATTCCTCCAATCACGGCACACTGCAAACTGTAGAGTCCAGATGCAAACCTGCTCCAAAGCAATTCTCGCAGCGTCTTGCTCAGCATCTTTTTTGCGTGCAAAAGCTCCCGAAGTGTGTGTGGAACTGTCCGGCAAATTTACCGTGCTGACGAAGACAGTACGCATTGGCACCAATCCCGGCAATCCAGGCCCTGTTGGTTCTCGAATAGCCTGCGTGGTGTAGGTGGCCGGCTGCCCTTTGCTCAGAAGGTAGGCATGCAGCCTGCTCTTGGCAGTCGACATACTGAGCTAGTGTCAGCAATTAGTCCTGGGCTATTTCGGCTAAGTTTTCTATTGTGGGCCGCATGCTCCAATTTGCCGAGACCACTCAATTCTACACCGAGTGCTGGATCTCCACGACCACTGCCCCTGCATCAAACCTGCACCCAGAAAGGTGCAATAAAAATTAGGCCCGAGAGACGCATGAAACCCTCCGCAGAGAGTCGTAATCATGCTGGCGGCTGCAGAGCACTGTTGGAACTTCTAATACTCAGAAGAAAACGGCCGTTGCTTGCGAGAGCGACGTCCAACGCTTTTTACCCACGCCAAGGCTGGTCCCAGTTCGAACTGGCTTCGCGGGCTTCTGTTACGCACAACTCAGTGTACCCCTCCTCAGATTACCCACTGATGTAAATGTCTTTGTTTGTCAACAACAATGACAATTCTATTGTATGTCTACCAAGGGTGGAATCGTTTCAATTTTATCAAATGTCTCGAAGGACTTGGTACCTATTCAATGAGGCACCTGGTTTTGAGAGAATGCGTTAGACTAACGCAAAGCTGGGATATATTCATCTACCATGATATATCTACTATTGGGCAAACTCGAGGGTCACTGTATGCTCTGTATCTCTAGGTACCCAGAGACGTTGTAAATGGGGGTGGAAAGCCATGTCGTTGGGATCATCGAAGATGCATCGCTATTACAATATGGAAATTATAGATTATATTTATTTTTAATTGAATTAAAATTTTCAATCAATTGTGATAAAAGTGTAGTAAATTTTTGGGAACGTAGTTCATAATGAGAAAACCAAGAAATTTTTGATTAAATCACATTCTTTATCTCAATATGCTATAATCACATATTTTTATTCAGGAAATAGGAGATGGGTGAACCCATCCACTGAAGGATATCAAAGGAGGCCCTAAGGATCATAGTAAAGAAGGAGCAACTAAGCTCCATGTCTACAGTCATTTACAGTGCCTACAATATCATAACTAGGGAGATTAAATGGCGTACATATTACTGAACTAGTCGAGGATGCATGTCTAGGTTGTTGTCCATAAGAAAGCTCCAGCAAGTGCCTTTTGGAGGCCAATGGATACCCGTTGCCGAAAAAAAGCAATGAAATAGGAGAGAGGGAGCCCTACTCCATATCTCCTTGCATGGTATGCTTTAGCACAGGACTTGATAAATTTATCAAAGTCTTTAGCCAATGCCGCATAATTGTCTCCAAGGCAAGGAGGATGAAGAGGCGGTTTGCCTGCATTCTCCTATTCTTAGGATCTATACCTGTAGACTTGCAATTTGGTCGAACTGGTCGAACTGAACTATATACAATAACTAATGCCAGATAGGAAAAACAGTTCAGTTCATCAAGAACTTAATGGGATATGAACTGCGAATTATACAAATCAAACTAGAAACACATTTGCATAGGCAGCCATGAACGGAATGGTAATATTGATTTTCATTACATCATTTGAATTTCATTTTATCCGATGCCGTTTCATTGGCCATGTTCCATAGGCAAATGTTTCCTTGCCAAAAATGTCGCTTTTCAGCGTAGCTTAGCTTGGGCTTGGTGTCTTAAGCTTTGGTGGGCAAGTGTCTGCAACTTAAGTGTCTGCCCACAGTGATACCAGCTATCAATTGTCTCTTCATAACGCAAATAATGTGAGTGTATGGAATATAGATTGTAAGTAATGACATAGTGCGAAAAATATGTTGTTTTAGATTTTGTTTAATCATTCAAAAATAATTGAAGAACGTCTTGTTGGAATTCTGTGTTTTTTAACTATTTAAAACTGTTGTTTCCCTTGTTTGTAACTAATAGTTGTTGAACCAGGAACTTGGCTGTTCATGATGGATTGCTCACATATGTTGTTTGGGTATTGGGAGACGACGATCTTTACATAGATGGGAAAAATTGTAATTTGTACCTTAATATGTGTAGGGATTGATCCAATTGAAGATGGAAAATTCTAGATCCAAAACTTTGTGTTGACACTACTATCAACCATAGACAAGATGTCACAAGATCAATGCGAGCATAAGTCATATTTGATTCTTTCTGAACAGGCTTGGGAATTTATCTATGGAAACCAAAACCATGCAATCAGCCCTAAATGTACCTCGAATGTAACCCATATAAGGAAGAATGTACACCTCCCCATGGCAGTGTCTCTCCAATCCTAACCACTCATGATTAAGTCAAGTTGAGTTGATAGTAGTTAACAATAGGTGGGATTCAACATATCTAAGTAGTTCGGAGTTATGAACAAGAGCTTGAGGTGTTGGAAAACATCATAATTTTTCCATAGCCCATCTTATGTTTAAGGATGTGAGTTTATTTTGTGAAAAAGTTAACTTATTGTATAAAGATTTTTGGTGTGCACGGTTTTGGTACACGGTTAACTACACGGTTTTGGTATGTGCACCATTTACGAATCTTTACTTAAGTTTATTATGTTTCCGCATAAAGCATGTGCATTCCATTTCGTGAAACTTTACGATCCAATATGTGTTGTCATGTTCCATCTTTATCAAAGTTTTAGTGGCCTCTGGGATTGCCTGATGTATGTGCTTGGGTATCTTGCCTACAAAAGGGCTATCGTATCTATGGTCTTTTTTAGTAGATTCAGAGACTTCATAGATATTTCAAAGTATATATCAACGTCCTGTAAGAGGATTTTGATTTGGAGTAACCTCGTAAAGGCCCCACATATTGCGGGGATGAGGGCATGATGTTTATGACAGGAGGCTTCGTATGGCTATATGGGTGGCACCCCTTCCAAGCATCGATTCGTCTAAAGGACGATTCATTGTGGAGTTCCAATGAACTCATGTCTGGATGTCTAGATGTTCCAATGATCTTATGTCTGGATAAGTTTTTGGTAGTGATATAATGTCTGGATGTTCATGCGATCTTTGCTGTCTTGACTGCAAAAAATTCCGCTCTTGGAAAAACCAATTACAAGGATGACCCTAAGCAATTCTTTGTCCTCCGCCTTTTACCTAATGCTATATAAATATTTCTCTCATTGGTATACACTTATGAGTAACATGAATAATTTCTTTACATGCATTTAGCACCCCATCACAAAATTTTCTAGATCTATCTACTGAGAGAAAGAACATGGCTCAGTTATTTTATCCACGACTTGGGTGATGGATCATCATGGCTATATAAAGTCTTAGGCTTGGGCTTGGTGAGCTAGTGTCTACAACTTGGGTGTTGTTATAACTGGGTTTTAGTTCCCTAAACTATTTAATAAGGATGGCTTCGAAAATCAAACACCAAAGATTTGACCACAAAAGCATAGAGTCACTAACAACCTGGAACATTCATGTAGATGTCAATGTCTTGAAGTTGAGCGAGATGCTAATGGACCTAGGCGAGAGCATCACCCTTCACGTTAGTGAGATGGAAGGGCACGGCCATAGCTTATCTAATTAGGCTGTAGGGGTGATGGAAGCGCTAGTGGACGCAACTAAAACCTTGAACACAGATTTTGGGGTGGAAGATAATCCATTGCACAAAGATTTACATCATGTGGATGATCACGGAAATGATCATGATGGTGATTACATTATTGATAGATGCAGGGAAAGACATAGAAAAATGATGATTTGGTTCTTGTTAGAGGTTCATTTCTTTGTTCTTACCATTGTTATCAAGGAGTTCAAGATAAACACAAATATAATTTCTCCATGCTGAATATTGAACTAAATATTGAAACAAGGTCTCAACTTTGAGGAGATCAAGTCTTGCACCTCAAGGTTTAAGGATTACTTGCATCCTATGATACACTTACATAAGCTAAAAGTAAGCGATCTATATGTGTATCATTACATAGAGTTAAGCTAGGAATATAATATACCTAGCGTAGAAGTTATGTGTCCATTCACTTTTTTCTGCTTCCTACAAATAGCACCGCTCTTGTTAAAAGAAATTACAAGGATGATCTTATATAATTATTTTCTCTCGCTCATTTCTTTACATCCACATAATAGGTTATCATAAATTTTTTGGATGTATCTACTTATAGCACCTTGTTACCTTATCCGTACGCTGCCTCTGTCCTCGGCCATTTTGTCCCAGCTGCAGCGGTTTGATAGGAAGATTATGGATACTCTTGGGGACATTCTGGGCTCAGAGGCTTTTGAGTGCCCTGTGGGCGATCTGGCCCGCTGGCGAGCGTCCCTGCCGGTGCAATTTGGAGGCACAGGTCTGCTCTCGTTGGAGGTCTCTTCCCCGGCGGCTTTCTTGGGCAGTTGGACCCTCTCTGCCCCTGCTTTGGCTTCTCGTTTCATCCTCCATGACATGCCCTTTCTGGAGGATCTGGTATCAAGTGTGGAGGAGGGAACCTTCTCTCTCCAAACGTCCTTGACATGTTATCATTGGATGCTCGGAAGGACTTCCCTCCTTTCTCGACAGTTATTACTGCTGGTTTCAGGGGGTTGCGGCATCCTCGAAGCGCTCGGCCGAGCTTTCGATGCATCCTCCAGGACCTCTCCATCCTCAGGCCCACAAGAGCGTGGCTCCGATCTTGTTCTGGGAAGGGCGCAGGTGCTTGGCTACTGGCCTACCTATGCATACGAGGTTTTCATATCACACCAACCACCTTCACTATTGTGATGCCATTCCATCTTGGCTTGTTCCAGCCTGTGGCTTCTTCGCTCCTTACTTACGAGTGTGGCTGTGCCCTCGATGATTCTGGGGTATGTCATGGCATGGAGGTGCTGACGCATGCGATGGTTATCATGCGTGCGGATGGGTGTGAGCGCATGCTCACATGCATGGGCATGGGTGATGATGGGCATGTATAACCCCATCTCCGATACAGACGGGGTATTATAGCAGCCAAGTTTGGAGCGCCGAACCATAATCACGGCAAGATTGTGGTTTCCGCCGAGATCACGGGCGGCATCGCGCGCTCATCAAGCAAGTCGCCCGCGATTGATGGCGAGCGGTGCCAAGCGAAAGGAGATAAAAGAGGCAGCAATCCGCGGGAGTGGGCGGATTGCTGATGTTTGTTCATAGACAGAACAGCCATACGGTTCCGGATGGGCGGTTGGTGTCGGCTCGGAATGAGAAGGGCATCGGGAGGAAGCTTGAGAAGTGTTTGTGCAATGTGTGCGGTTTGTGAATTCAGCAGGTGTGCCTCGATGATTCCGGATGGGCTATTGATGAAATGTTCAACAAGTTTGCACATCGCAATCCCTTTTCTTGAGTTCGACATTGCAAGCGCCAGCGTAGTGAGGCCGTGGGCGCCCGCAATACGTGGCGAAGGGGTCCACGAACACCAAACCAGCTAAGTAGATGGTGGACCGTGGAGATCATGGATTTCTCCTTGCTATTTTATGCTGGTCATTCCATTAGCCGTTTGGCGGAGATAGAGCACCTACACATGGCGAAGGTGGGAGGAGGTGGTTGATAAGTTGGCTGGCTGGTGGACTAACGAAGGGACCAACACTAACTTTGACGCAATGCGTACATAGTGTCACGCAGGCGGGATTGACACGGTAATGGTGCTCTTACGATCGTGGACAAGCGAGTACCCGGTGTAGGAAGCTCGCACCATTCAACACCACGTGGTGCGCGGGAGGCGGTGGCGGTTGAGTGGAACCAAAGTCCCATCCGCTCCATAGCATTTGAAGACAGGCGAGGTCGAGAATGGAGTATGAGCCGGCCGGTAAGAATGATGTGTTCACGGGTCGCAGTAGCATGTCGTGGTGACTTGAAGAAAAATTCGGATGGGCTATTGATGAAATGGTGCTCAAGTACAAGTCGGAGTTTACCCTTGAGATGGCCTTGAGGAAGATGAGCACGTTCCTGGCAGGAGAGGCTCTTACATGTTATCGCGATTGCAAGGATTAGATTTTACAAGATGCCCGATCCTTAGCGCGGACAGACAGAGCCAAAAGGACTTTGAAGGGAGATGAAGAGGGAACATCGTCCAGTACAACGCAAGCAGCTGCCATCACATTCTTGGTAGATGAAATGTTCAACAAGTTTGCGGAGATGTTCCCCGTATCCTCTATAGAGAAGATCCGAGGCCGAGATTGACATCAAGCCGAGCCTTAGAGCGACATACGAGATTATGGTGGTAAAGACACGGGTCAAGACCATGCGGGAAGCCGCACAAATCTACATAGCCGCTCTTCCAGGAAGGCAGAGAAGGGTAATTGCCAACTTCACATGCTTCATGCGCGGACTATGAGCCGGAGCAGCCTATGAAATGGCGGAAGAGTCATGAGAGGAGATCTGTGACCGGTCGTGTGGGAAGAACACAACCGGTGAGAGGGCAGCAACACACTACGCATTCACAAAGACCACAAGGAAGGGGTTCCTATCGTGATCAGACACAAGGGAACATTGGGAGGAGGCAGTCGCCTGCCAAGGAGCGCCCAGCCAATAGTGCCATCAGCACCAAGGCAGCCGTCAAGTGCCTGCGATGTAGGGGTCCACACAAAGCCTTTGAATGTGAATTTCGAGTGGGGGGAGCCAAGGAAAAGGAGGTGTGTAGGACCTGCGCCAAGACAGGCCACACGGAGGCAGCATGCTGGCAAGCTCACCCGGAATTCAGACCCAAAGGAGTTGGAGGCGAGTGGGTGACAAGATGAAGTAGGCAGGCTACACAGGCGCTTCTCGATGAGGTGCAGGTGCGAGAACAGCTGGCGATGAGTGTCAACACATCAAGAGCAGCGTGACACGCCTTGGAAGAATACGATTCGGACCAAGAAGTATCGCGTTGATGACCGTAGGGATGACCCATGGTCTTGAAGGTGGTGTCGATATGGGGAGGCAGCCAAGGAAAAGCGGATGGGGACTAGGAGTCAACCCAAAATGCCCAAATCCTTGAGGCGGTTGGAGGATCCACGAGCATGTGAACTCCGCGAAGGAAATCGCCCAATATGGAGCTCTTCTTTGCTGGCGCATCACGATGGTTATCATGCATGCGGATGGGTGTGGCGCATGCTCACATGCATGGGCATGGGTGATGATGGGCATGTATAACCCCATCTGATACGGGCGGGGTATTATAGCGCCAAGTTTAGAGCGCCGAACCATAATCACGGCAAGATTGTGGTTTCGCCGAGATCACGGCATCGCGCTCATCAAGCAAGTCGCCGCGATTGATGGCGCGGTGCCAGCGAAGGAGATAAAGAGGCGGCAATCCGGGAGTGGGCGGATTGCGATGTTTGTTCATAGACGTAATCGCATACGCCCGGATGGGCGGTTGGTGTGCGGCTCGGAATGAGAAGGGCATCGGGGAGGAAGCTTGAGAAGTGTTTGTGCAATGTGTGCCGGTTTGTGAATTCAACGGGTGTGCCCACGGGGGACGCCGAACAAGTTTTGCACATCAGCAATCCCTTTTCTTCTGGAGTTCGACATTGCAACTGCCAACGTAGTGAGGCCCGTGGAGCGCCCAGGCAATACGTAGCCGAAGGGGGTCCACGAACACCAAACCAGCTAAGTAGATGGTGGACCGTGACGAGATCACTGTGGATTTCTCCTTGCTATTTTATGCTGGTCATTCCATCGCTGAATTAGCCGTTTTGGCAGAGATAGAGCCTGCCTACCTGTGGCGAAGGCTGTGGGAGGAGGTGGTTGATAAGTTGGCCTGGCTAGCGGACTGGACTAACGAAGGGACCAACACTAACTTTGACGCAATGCCGTACATAGTGTCACGCAGGGGGCGGGATTGACACGGTAATGGTGCTCTTACGATCAGGCTGGACAAACGAGAGTACCCCGGTGTAGGAAGCTCGCAGCCCCACCATTCAACACCCTGTGGTGCGCAGGAGCGGTGGCCAGTTTGAGTGGAACCAAAGTCCCATCCGCTCCATAGCATTTGAAGACAGCGAAGGCGAGGTCAGAATGGAGTATGAGCCAGCACCGAGTAAGAATGATGTGTTCACGGGTCGGCACGGTAGCATGTCGCTGGCTGACTTCGAAGAAAAATTCAGATGGGCTATTGATGAAATGGTGCTCAAGTACAAGTCGGAGTTTACCCTTGAGATGGCCTTGAGGAAGATGAGCACGTTCCTGGCAGGAGAGGCTCTTACATGTTATCGCGATTGCAAGGATTAGATTTTACAAGATGCCCGATCCTTAGCGCGGACAGACAGAGCCAAAAGGACTTTGAAGGAGATGAAGAGGGAACATCGTCGATGCATAGCGGTGCCATCACATTCTTGGTAGATGAAATGTTCAACAAGTTTGCGGAGATGTTCCCCGTATCCTCTATAGAGAAGATCCAGGAGCTGTCGAGATTCAGCATCAAGCCCAACGAGCCTTAGAACAGCATACCTGAGATTATGACAGCTGGTAAAGACACACGGGTCAAGACCATGCGGGAAGCCGCACAAATCTACATAGCCGCTCTTCCAGGAAGGCAGAGAAGGGTAATTGCCAACTTCCTGCACATGCTTCATGGCGCAGACTATGAGCTGGAGCAGGCCTATGAAATGGCGGAAAGAGTCATGAGAGGAGATGCTGTGACCAGTGCGTATTGGGAAGAACACAATCTGGTGAGAGGGCAGCAACACACTACGCATTCACAAAGACCACAAGGAAGGGGTTCCTATCGTGATCAGACACAAGGGAACATTGGGAGGCGATCGCGCCAAGGAGCGCCACCAATAGTGCCATCGGCACCAAGGCAGCCAAGTGCACTGCGATGTAGGGGTCCACACAAAGCCTTTGAATGTGAATTTCGAGTGGGGGGAGCCAAGGAAAAGGAGGTGTGTAGGACCTGCGCCAAGACAGGCCACACGGAGGCAGCATGCTGGCAAGCTCACCCGGAATTCAGACCCAAAGGAGTTGGAGAGCGAGTGGGTGACAAGATGAAGTAGACAGCGGGCTACACACGGAAGGCGCTTCTCAGTGAGGTGCACCGATTGCAGGAGCAACTGGCGATGAGTGTCAACACATCAAGAGCCGCTGACGCTGCCTTGGAAGAATACGATTCGGACCAAGAAGTATACGCGTTGATGACCGTAGGGATGACCCATGGTGCTGAAGGTGGTGTCGATATGGGGGAGGCTGTCAAAGGAAAAACGGATGGGGACTAGGAGTCAACCCAAAATGCCCAAATCCTTCAGGCAGTTGGAGGATCCTGAGCATGTGAACTCCGCAGAAGGGAAGTCGCCCAATATGGAGCTCTTGCTGCTGCTGACGCATGCGATGGTTATCATGCATGCGGATGGGTGTGAGCGCATGCTCACATGCATGGGCATGGGTGATGATGGGCATGTATAACCCCATCTCTGATACAGACGGGGTATTATAGCAGCCAAGTTTAGAGCGCCGAACCATAATCACGGCAAGATTGTGGTTTCCGCCGAGATCACGGGCGGCATCGCGCGCTCATCAAGCAAGTCGCCCGCGATTGATGGCGCGCGGTGCCAAGCGAAAGGAGATAAAAGAGGCAGCAATCCACGGGAGTGGGCGGATTGCTGATGTTTGTTCATAGACAGAACAGCCATACAGTTCCCGGATGGGCGGTTGGTGTGCGGCTCTGGAATGAGAAGGGCATCGGGGAGGAAGCTTGAGAAGTGTTTGTGCAATGTGTGCCGGTTTGTGAATTCAACGGGTGTGCCCACGGGGGACGCCGAACAAGTTTTGCCATTGTGGTGTTTACCCTCTTCTTTTGTTTCTTTTTGCTTAGCATAGGGCATCGCCGTTACGGTGTGTTTTGCAAAGTATGCGTTAGGGTAGATTACGGTGTAAACGTAGACCCGATCAATGCCATGTCCGCTATGCAGCTATGGCGCGACAGGTACACCTTGCTCGTTGTCCCCACGAGGGTCATCGCATTGCCACTCATGACGCCATCCGCGTTGTCATGTTCGCCATCGCTCGCGAAAGCGGCTACATGGCCCAGAGGGAGTGGGGGTATACTCTCCGTACAGGTCGTTCAATTAGAGCTGACTTATACCTTGTCTGTGACGACCAGGTTTCGGTGGTGGATGTGGTGGTTACTGATCCTATACGTGACACCATCTCCGCTCAGGTCATCACTAACCGTCTAGGTTGGGCTGCCGCTGGAGGAGCGGCTCTCAAGGTTTGCAAATATAGTAGGATACAAGTGGGCCACCTCTTTATTCCGCTTGCACTAAAAACGTATGGGGCAATGGCTGAGGACTTTAACAAATTTGTCAAGTCTTGTGCCAAAGCTTACCATCGTCAGATCTGTGTGTCCTCTCGTACTTCACGATACTTAGGCAGCTTCAATTTCCACTGAGCGCTCTCAACAACGATCCTTATAAGGCGGCGACAATAGGTGACGCATCTTCCTCTACCTCCGTGGTTTGCAGGCCATTTATTCTTCCTGCATATGACATTATGGGTGCAAGAGGTGACTTTAGGTAGAGAGCTCAGTTGCTCCTCTCCACCTCGACCCCTGGGTCCTCTTTGGTTGTCCCCTCCTGGATGGGCTCTTCTCATCGTTTCTTCACCTCAATAAAAAAAACTCCTATAGCACATAGATAGGAACATAGTGCAAATAATTTAAGATAACAATAAATATATTATTTATTCAGATAAACACTAAACAAGATCGCACTATCTAATAAAGAGTATCCCGCTATCAAATAACTTGCGTCTTCTAATCCAGTTCCATATACATAAGCTGAGACAAAACCATCTAAACCTCTGCCACTCCATACAAACGTCGCCCCCACTACACCGCCACCGATTACTACCTACCTTTTCACATTCAGGATGAGAAGCGCAAGCGTTTTTTGGGTAGCAAGCTCAGCAGTTACGAGTATAGATGTGGAGACAGACCGCGCGTATGCGGCCAAGGAGTGCAAGACTAGAGCCCGGCCCAGGCTGATTCCCAAGAAGCCCCGCCGGCCAAGGCTGGCCGGTGCCGCGCACATGGATGTCCTCCGCCTCTTGCGAAGCAAGAACTCCGCGGGACTGTCCTAAACGTCAGGATTTCGGCCGCAAAACCAGGGCCTCTGCTTCAATTCGCCTCCACGTCAGGCTTCTCTGCAAATCTTTCAGTCCTTTTACGCTATAAGGCACTCTCATTCCCCAGATCGAGCTACACGAAATTCCAAGGCTTCACGACTAGTCAAGCGTGGCTTCACAATCTTATCTCCCGCCGTCGACTCCTGGGGAATGGCCGACTATTACACGTAGGCAGTCTTTTAATGAGTTGCCCAGACCTTAAGGCTGGAAAATTGACGTGGCTACGAAGCAGGATTTTAGCAACATGGGTATATGAGCTCTCTCTGTGCAAGCACTCACGAAGCTTGCAATACAAGTAGTAATGACAAGTGCTGGGCAAACGACCTCCATGTGGGAACACATGGGCTAGGGGTTCTTCCCAGCCAAAGTTGCCAGGGCTATTGCGCCCTGCCAACTCTCCGAGTTCTTGAACCAAAAAATTGTTGCTACGGCAACGGGAATATTCACAACGAGCCAACTAACAGGCTCCTCGACTGCTGTATGATGATGGTGCCATCCATCGCCTGCGATTACATTGAACAAATAATTGCCAGCACTGCTATTTGCTCCAAGCGGACTCCACAACAGCTGCCCTTTGAACCTTCGACACAAGTCTCTGCCCTCCGCCATTGTTCCAAACCCCTCGACAAGATGCTCCTGTGCTGTTCCCATCTGCAGTTGAAACTTCTTGAGATACAGACTGCTCAGCTGAACTGGAGTCCAATGAACCAAACAGAGCTGCAGCAGACCCATTCCCCAATCTGCTGCGATTGAACTTAGATGTCTTCTTTTTCCGCTTTAGTTGGCTCGCAGCATCTGAAGCCTTCTCCAAAACCTCCCCGTTGCACGAGCCACATGCGCAACAGTGTGTGTTGTCGTTCTGGTTTCGCAGCGTACAAACACTACACTCCCATTCACCACTTGCAGGATCTCCGGCTGGTAGCTTTAGAGAACTCTGTCTTGATAATGCCTCGGAGCTGCCCACCTGACTCTCTGGCCTTCCATTGGTTGACGAACTACTTGCATCGTCCTGTAGCCCTGACTTGTCTTTCGGAGTCAATGGAGGAAAAGCACTTGAAGATTGCCCCTCATGAGATCTGCTGTCAGGTTTTTCTCTGCTTGAAGAGCTTGCCAATTCTGGAGGTCCCCAACCCAGTCCCTCTCTCATTGAAGGTAAAGGGTTAGAAGATGAACCTGCTGATGACCTCTTCCCAACATTGTTCTCATTCAAAGGAGGAAACAGAAGAGACGATGCTACTTCCAAGGGGCCCTTACCTACGCTGACTCTTGAGGACGAAGAAGACCCAGAGACTGCTACTTCAGAAAGTCTTGTATCTGATACCTCCATGACCTGTTTCCCCCTGCCTGCAGTTTTTGCCTTTGCATCAGCCGCCGAGGATGTTTCCTCAGTGCCACCTGCTATTCTCCTACTCGAATTTGGAGATGACCGTAAACCGAGATTGTACGCATCTCGTAGCTCCATTTGCTTCTGTTGATCTGGACATAGTTCTGCAAGCTCTGGAACAACGTGTGATAGCCCAAGCCTGACAATGTAGGTACAGAAATCCTTAGAGCTCATGGCCCCATTCCTCCAGTCCTTTGAAACCTTCTTAAACTCTGCAAACTGCTCATCGTTGCCTCTCAGCGCAGTCCGAATCTGCTCCACCATCACCTTATTCCTGGCACGGATTTCCTCCGGACCAAGTCGACTGAAGCCATTGGCAGGTCCACTGAAGCCATTGGCAGGTCCACTGAAGCCATTGGCAGGTCCACTGAAGTCATTGGCAGGTCCACTGAAGCCATTAGCAGGTCCACTGAAGCCATTGGCAGGTCCACTGAGGCCATTGGCAGGTCCACTGAGGCCATTGGCAGGTCCACTGGAGGATGCCTCCACCCCACTTGGCCCAAGTGTCGTCACTGCCTTGGCTGTAGGAAGTGGAGTATTTCGAGGAGGGCCATGTCCACCCAGTCCACCATGAACCCCAGCTGGAAGGAGCCGCTCACCATTTCTAGGCACCTGACCCTCACCAATTGCACTCTCAACCACAGCCACACTCTGTTGTGGAGTAGGAGGCCTCTGAGTTCCTTGCTGCGATTTTTTGGATGCCTTGGAGTTCAACAAGCGGACGTTGGACCTTCCACCACCTAGTATAGAAGCTATAGAACGGCCCCCGGCCTGAATGTTTCCTTTCCGACCTGCACTCTTGGAGGCGCTTGGGAGAGGAGGAAAGGCTGATTCACCTAAAGTGGAAGGGCCAGCACCATGAACAGCTTGACGATATCTCGATGGTCCAGCTTCAGATTCCCAGTCTTCTAATCCAGCAGATGCTCCCACGTGGTTCCCTGTGGAACTGGCAGACGCAGAAGCAGCAGAATGGGCAGAGCCAGGCCGAAATTCTCCTGCAGACTCGCCCGCAGCTTCAGGAGCAGCCGAAGCCAGACTGGCGGCCACTGCAGCCGCCATTCCATCCTCGCCATCAGCATAGCTGGTACGACCCCGTCTCCGACCATCCCGAGCAAAGGAGGACCCGCCCCTGTCACCCTCGGGCCGCCTGTACTGAAAACTGACAGGGATCTGCAACGCAGCCTGACGCTGCGAACGAGACATCTTCCCACCATGTGAACTGGCATTGTGCCACTTCAAGTCTGCCTCAGTAGCGAACACCACAAACTTCCTGGCCAAGCACTCAGGATCCTCACACAGCAGGTGACTCTGCCTGAAATGCGTCTCCAAATCCTCGTAGTTGTTATAATACACAAAATGGCCCGGCCTATCCTGCTCACACAGATGACACTTGAAGTGCTCCTGCGCCATATGCGAGTACAGCTCGTTGTCCCCGTAGAACCGCTTCTTACAAAAGCCACACAAGGGATGGCCGCTGAACCCTCCCCTCTCCTCTTGCGTCCCATCCGCCTGCGAATTCCCCTTAGCTGAGTGCCGATCCAGCTGCGCCCGCGTGTACACTTTCTGCTCGCTCACAAAAACCTTCCTCCCTTCCAGACACAGATCGCACATGACGAGCTTATGCACGGCCTGCAGATGGCGCCGCATGTCCTCCAAGCGGGAGAAAGCAAACCCCTGGACCACGGCCCCCCGGACCGGGGCCGCCCCGGGGGCCAGATTCTCGCACACGCCACACGAGATGCGGCTCAGCGCCTGCAGCATGCAAAGCTGCTCCCTGTCCTCCACATACGCCCCAACCTTCGGCTCGAACCACAAATTCCCCCCCGACTTCACCCGGCCTGCCAGAAGCGCAAATTCCTCCCCCCGTAGGCTGGAGCCGCCCTCCGCCCGGGTCACCACAACCGCCTCGCTCTCCTGCTTGCAGATGCAGCATCGCTTGTCGTTGAGCACCACACGCATTCGAGCCACGCACTTGCTGCACACATCCCTGTGCCCACACGGCCCGTAGGCCACCCACTCCAGCGGATCCGCGCACACCGCGCAACACTCCTCGGATGCCTCGTTTGCCATGTCCGCCATGTCCGCCATGCCCGCTCCCAGCTGCGATCTCAGACAATTGCGATGCGTCCTTACGATGCGTCTCGTCCCGCTCCCGTCCCGTCCCTTCCCGCCTCCGCCGTGTCTCCAACTTCACGCGGCACGCAGGTGGCCCTGTCCTGTGTTTCGAGGAAGGGAAAGGCAGCGTCCTGCGAAAACAGCCACCTACATACACACGGAATTAGGGCTCGTTGCTTCCTCCAGTTTATGGAGAGTACCCGATACATAGGTAGGTCATTTTCTGAGAGACCTTACAACTCACCTCCCTAATACAGATTGTCGTATTACTCGCTGACAAAAATGTCTTATAGGCACAGGCACAGGCTCTTTACGAGTATAGGATATCGGATCGATGCCCGACTTAGTATTATCGATAACCTTTAAAAGAATCTTACCTGCATATTCAATCATACTCTAATTCAGTACCTACCTAATCACCTATTTAGAACATCGAGCCCCAACTCTACCAGGAAGTCCCTCAACTCAAATACGAAGACAGTTCTGATCACCTACAGCCCTAATATGCCAACCTAATGTAGTCCAGACAGAAAAATGTAACCTCTCGCGTGACCGACCTCGGTGCCTCTGTCGTGGCGAGATGGCCCGCTCAGCGACAGGAGCTGTTTGTTGCTAGCACACCGTCTGTGGCCGCTTGCGTCTCCCACGCCGCCTCAGCTTCTTCGCACGCAGCGCGCAAGATGTCTGCATGTGCACTCTGGAAACTCGAGGCTGGCAGGGAACATTCCTAAGAATATGTAGGGGAAAAACTGGTGCGCTTTGCAAGTTTCGCGGAACAAGAGACGACGTCGTTCGGACGGAGCGCTTGGCGTCACAGAGTCATTAAACTCCGAACTTAGGGCATGCGAATCGTTGAGGCTGAGGTGAAGGACATGAGAGCGGGTTGGTGATGAAATGAATGAACCAACCGGCGCCGCTGAACAGATGATAACATGCCAGGCTAGAGTGATGTGCGCAGCTGAAGAGCCGAGAGCATTCCAAGACATTCACAGCCTCCGTGAGCAAATCCATCCGTTTTGTCATGGCCGGGCAATTTTGTGGCAATGTTATCCCAATATTTCCAAGCAAGACGTTACAGGAGATCAATCACACGACAGGTCGGCTTTGCATGTGTGCGGCATGCGCCAAGGACCGCGCACCTTCACGCGCTTACGACAGCAAGGTGACGTATGTGCATATGTTCATGCGTTTCCTGAGGCAAAGGAACTTTTTTCTGCGGTACGATGGCTCCCATGCGGCTTGCGATTGCAGAAGGTTACTGGCACAACGTACATAGCTGACATCGCAGCCGTTTTCACCGGCTCGCTTTCACCTCTTGAGTTCTTCTGTGAGAGGTTGTTCAAGGAGAGTCCATTGCCCTAGCGTTTTTGGAAGTGCGGGGACTTCATGTGTGAAGACGGCTAGTATGTGTATCCACGGCTGGCAGTGTATATGTACTGATGTATGTACAGTACATGTAGGCAGCTCCCGTATGCTGGACTTCCATTATTGGCTGGGGAATTGATACCGTATGTGGTTGGAACGTTGGAACAGGAGAAGAGGTTCTGTGAGGCACTGTTTCCAGGGAAAGGATGTCAGCTGACATGAGAGTTGTGAAGTGGTAAACTTTGTGTAGACTATACGATGCGGAACCAAGTCTGACACCAGTTTCTCCCTTCCAAGCACAGGCGGTGCTGTGGCCACGCGGCGCTGTCTGGGGCCGTTAGTTGTGGGGTTTGGTTTGCGGCAACCCGGGGACCAGGTCTTGTATGTCTGCTACCTACTGTACGGTGGATGCACGACAGAATAAACAGTGGCAGCGAGAACTTATTGAGAGTGTGTAGAAGCAGCGAATAATTGGGGTCTCTCTTGAGTCGGGCCTGCCCAAGCTATTGGATGGATCTGTCGGGCAGGGAAAGTCCCAACCCAACGGAAGGTGGTTGGCTGCCGGCCCTGAGGACCCTCCATCCCAACACCAGGCAGCACTTCCGGACTACTTTCAACAGCCGTTCCGACCCACGGAAGCGGAAGGTGGTGGCACTGGCACGCTTTTCCCAGCGCACTCCCCACTGCCCATAGCCCATTGCCCTTTTCAGCAGGGTAGCTCTCTGAGATGCTTGCTTCCACTGCTGTGTGAGAGCAGCCCGAGGGGCAGCGATGGAGGTGGTGAGACTGCCCGGATCGTTGTCCTCCATCTGGAGGGAGGTGCAGCTTCCCTCCCCCTCTTCCTCAGCGCACCACCACCACCTCTACCAGCGCCATCAGGTGCAGCAGGGCCGGGCTGTTTTGAGGTCGGCTCTCAGCCGGTATGAGGCGAAATTCACAGCCCCAGAGCGGCCAAGAAGGGTGGGGCTTGCGGCGCGGTGTCTGCAGAATGGGCGTTATCTCGGCAAGTCTGCATGTGCTCTCTTCGTCGTTCGGGCTGCTTGCCCTTTCCCTTGGGATGAAGGATTGGAATCCCGACATACGGCTTTCCCTTGGGTTGGTCTGATTCTCTTGCTGGTGTATTGCAGCCGCCGAGCAGGAGAGCTCCTTCTCATCTCAAGATGAGCAGGATGTGAGAACCGACGAGCAGGAAGTGGTTCTCAAGGTAACGATTGCTCAAGGAGCGCAATGTAGCTTAGCTGCCTTGTAGCGTCACTCTGCTGGGTGGCCATCAGGGCGTGTTTGAACGGTGGTGTCCCTTGGATCACTTGCAGAGTCTGGCACAAAGTCTGTCCAAGGATCTTCGGGGGAGTTGCATCTTCCTCGTAGGTTTGTCCATGTGCCTGTCTCTCTATCGCAAGTGTCTCTGTCCTTAATTGTCGTGTAGTCCCTAAGTTGGCCTGCTCCAGCTATGCAGAAGTTGTTGCTCCTTTTCCTGTGCTCCCTCAAAAGAGCGTTATATGCTTTCTGCGATCTTAACTTGCACCTGACATGCTCCTGTCTGCGCAGGCATGATGGGGAGCGGTAAAACCACAGTGGGGAAGATCCTGGCTGAAGCCATGGGTTACATGTTCTTTGACACGTAAGTCATCCAACATTGTTACGGTATCTAGCGGGTGCAGGTATCCGTCTCGGTTCATCTTTGCTCATATCTGCGATGCTTTTTGTTTACACAGCGATGACCTCATCGAAGCTGCAGCGGGTGCAACAGTGGCTGAACTATTTAGAGAAAGTGAAAAAAATTTCCGGGATGCAGAGGCAAGTCAATTTCTCTTTTCCCAGTGGAAAGAATGATATTCGCGCTGGTGGCAAGGGCCAGCTAGATTCATGCTTCTCTTGCTCTGACGTACCTTTAACAACAGACAGAGGTCCTCGCTCAATTGAGTTCCATGGGTCGTCTGGTGGTGGCAACTGGTGGGGGTGCTGTTATTCGGCCCAACAATTGGTGAGTGGACTGTGCACATGCTCTGCTGTACGTTAGCTACTGGTAAACTTTCCCAACCATGAATTCTGCCCTCACAAACATGTGGGTTGCAGGGGTTACCTACGGCATGGAGTTACTGTGTGGCTAAACGTGCCATTGAAGGCTCTTGCCGAGAGAGTGGTGGCTGTGGGTACACATTCGAGGCCGCTGCTGGGTGAGAGAGTTGCTGTCTCAGATTGCGCCTTCACCCAGGTCTGGTTTGTTCAGTATCTGTTTCGCTTGAACATTTTGGATCGGGGTTTTCAACCTGCTGATTTGTGCTGACGGGCATACCACACTGTACGTGAAGGCTTTCTCCCGCCTATCCACAATCTTGGAGGAGAGAGGGGGGGCTTATGAGAATGCCGATGTTATCGTTAATTTGGAAGGTACGATGTCTCTGTGTTTGTTCTCTCTTCTGGACACAGCAGCGTAGCAGTGGGCATGTGAACCAATGAACACGGGCTAGTTGTATGCTGACTGCGAACAGAGCTCGCGAGGGAAGCAAATTGTGAAGAGACATCGGAGCTTACGCCTACGATGATCGCAATTGAGGTTGGGGACTTCTTACCCTCCCGTCACTATAGTGTGCCGTGCTTACATGTTGTACCGAATTGGGTGAGTGGATATTGACTATGTCTGCTAACGCAGGTGTCCCGCAAGCTCTCGGAGCTTCTGAGGAAAAGCAAGCATGGAAGAGGGACCTTGACGTAGTTATGTAGTCACGTATGTACCATTTAATCTATCGTGTGGTGTTGGATAAAACAACCCATGACTCAGTCACTTCGTAAAATACCGATAGAAATGGCTTTGACAATGGTGTTCAGCTTCATCACCCCGTCTATAATTGCAGCGACCCATAGCACTGGGGAAAAAAAAACATCCCATTGCCGACCTTAAATAAAAAAAATGTATTTACGTAATTATGGCACAACCTAAAGCTGTAGCTGCAGCTGCCAAGAAGGTTAAAGATAACCCAGCGGCGCGACGGCGCTGGGCCTCCATGAATAATGTCTCTTCAACTGCTCTTTTTCCACTGTCAATGGTGTCACGCATGCTGCCACACTCACCGCTCGCAGGAAAGCCCAACCGAACTGAGTCGGCAACACGCAAGTCTTGAAGGAAAGTCTGGCTCAAGACTCGTGCATCGACACAGCAGTGGGAGAGACATCGCACAGCTCCGGTAATGCGGTCCTGAAAACAGCCAGTAGGTTAATACCCAAGTTGTTGACAGTCTGTCACTCGTGTATATGCATTTTAGCATGTGTACGTAGGAAGGTATCCTACCTTCAACACTGCAACAAGCTTTTGGGCACCCAATCCACCATTGGTGTCCCAAGACAGCGACCTTTGCACTGCGATATTTGCAGCCTCGAGTAGCTGCCACACCCAAATAAGGCTGAGAACAGAAATACAAAACTTCCACTACACATTTTGGGATAGAGAGGGTCCAGAGGTTTCTAGGCATGTATCCTATATACGTACTACACCACCGTTGGGCATGCAACCAATAGAGAACGAACAGCAAAAATCGCTGAGGCCAAAAGGCGAGGTCTAAACAAGGATATACCTCAAGCTGGGGCAGTACATATGCATCTTCCTCGAGCTCCAAGCCATCGGTTGCAAGAAGTAGGAGGTCGCTGGACTTTGCAGCAACCCGTATAACTTCTGGACAGTGTTTCAACCGCAAAAGCTCAGCCAGGATTGTGACAATGCGTCGGTTCACCTTCCGCACGTTCTCAACTTGCATGTCACTCTGGTCCCCCCAGGAGCGAAGATCCCTTTGGACCTATAGATTGCAAAACAAAGAGCGCCTGTTTTAGGATATGGGGACGGGATTTAGGTTTGAGATGAAAATTTTAGAGCTACAGGTAAGCCTGTTTCAAAACAAGCTCCACGTTTCAAAGGTTAGACAGTTACATAAGTAGGCAGTTGCTGACAGAGGAGGTACCTGCAAAAGAATGGCTGATGTCGCCTTTACAGGAAAAGTTTCCACAAGCTTGCACAGCGCTTCAATAACCTGGACAAGTGGGTGTCACTAGTTTTCGATGGAAAAACCACATAACTCCTACTCAATCACAGGCGAGCACATTACAACCAACCTGCCGCCAGCCCTGTTTTGGTGAAGCACCATCCACGATGTTTGTTGAGTCTGGCGCAAGGAGCAACCTTCGCCATATCAAAGGCACCGCAGAGACAACCAGCTCATCCTTCTCAGTTAGGATCACACGTATTGGACCACTGCTCCAATGGTCATCCGAATGCTTTGGCCTCTTTTGCATGCTTGTCTGACTTCTCAATGCTCCTAGCCTGGATGATGGGCCACCTACTCCCTTGCCCAGAGGATTCCTTACACTCCCAGAGGGAGTCCTATTTTGGTGTGGCATCCTGTACAAAAGCGCTTGACCAAGGGCTTGGCCAGACACAGAAGCATTCACACTGGGCTTGGGTGGCTCCATGCACGTTTCAGCAAGCTCCGTGTTACTTGTAGGTGCTGAACTGGTAACTGCAACCATTGATTGCACACAAGCTTGCACCAGCTCAAGAGCATGTGATGCTTGTGTACATATCTCAGAATCCCACTTACAACGTACCAGACCAGCAAGAGCCTGCAAGCAAGCTTTTGAATTACCCAGGACTCCAGAGATGTGCGCAGCAATGACACCATCCCCTACAATGTCAGAGCAACTGCTACCCACACCCTGTTCGGCAAGTGAAGGGACTTCAGCCAGTAATCTCTCCAGAAGTTCAAGAACCCTCTTTGCTTGCTGAATGCCGACAGGTGTCCCGTTCGAAAGAGATGGTAATGAACTGCTGCCAACCTGCTCACCCCCTGTAGCTGCTGATGGTCGAAGGGAAGAAGCAGATCTAGAGAACGAGACCATTTGCACCTCACAAGCCAAGGCACACATTGCAGCAACAAGGTAGGAGTCAAATGTTGCTACTGCCCCCCTGTCATCTGCACCTGCTGATCCAAATGTTCTCTTCTTATGATTACCTCCCAGTGTTTCAGCTTGAGAGATGGGTTCTTTGTTAGAGTGGATCTCCTTTTGCCACTTGGCATCATGGCTGAGGCACAGCAATAAAGCATCAGCAAGGAGGTAAGCAGCCACATCAGGAGATGGGCATGCCTCTGTAAAGAGGCAGTGCACCATTGCTCGTAACTCAGCCATGCCTACACTCTTTGCACCCGCCCCTCCACCACCTGCCTGAAATCCCCTGAGGCTCCCACTCTTTTGCTCTTTGTTCTCTTCACATGGAAATGTCCTCTGCACTATAGTCTCAACTGTTGCTGAAAAGACCCGGCGCAAACAGGCTTGTGAACGAGTGCCTCGTTGTAGATGCTCCATTACTCTGAGAAGTGGATGGAATAAATTCCAAGACAACACAGGCGGTTGTAAAGGGGTTGCCATATCCAGCTGTGGCACATCAACAGGCTGCAACCCATATGACAGCTCCCAAAGTGAGCAGACACGCCGTTCCACATCAGGTCCATGCTCAGTCATCAGCGCTGCTAAGGCACATGAAGTTGCTTCCTCATTGGCCTGAACTGCTGCCATTTCCATCTGCAATCACCAGGAGAAAGAAGAATGGCTTGAAAACCTCTTCACCACACAGTGTGCTAATACACCTCAATCAACTCCATTACCTCATCTTTGAAAGCAGAATAGCCAGGAAGCTCAAAGTGGTGTGTAATTACTCTGACTCCTTGCGCATGTCCACGTGGTGGGAAGAGAAGCACGGGCTGTGAGAAAATCCGGAGGAGCAATGCAGCTGCTGCATCTGCAGTGACTCCTGATCGCCTGGCCATTGCGCTACCAATGGGGCGGAGGAAATGCAAGTGCAGCCATGTCTGAGGTAGCTGCACGTTCAGCAGATAGCACTAGTTCCTGTCATTCTCAATCTCTTCAGAACAAGCAAACTAATAGAAGATACTGGTGTCCATGAAAAATTGAAATGATGTAGCTGATACCAGGAAGAAGAACGTCATGAAGTCCAGGTTGCACCTGAAAAGAGGAACTGAGATCTTCGGCAGACCTCAAGAGTACAACCAGCTGGACAGCTGCATCCAGAGCATCTGGTGCCCATGAAGAGGGTGCTTCTAGAAGTCCTAGTAAAGTTTTTGTGCTGCTTCTGGAGTTGCTAAGGCATAGTACCTGAAGCAGATGGTATGTTTCCAATGATCAGTGAATGCTCACACTCGAGACACATGAAGGAGGCAACGCTGTACTAGCATCTTGTAGAGCGTAGGCAACAATAAATGAGAAGAATGAACACAACATCGAAGCTAGACATAGCAACACACAGAAATACCTGTGAAATAGTTGAGCATATGGTTCAAGCGGGGGCAACCCCGTCACCAAATGGTTATCTAGGGCTGCTGGCTCAGGTGGTAATAAGAGTGCAGGCACAGCTGCTGCAGTCAGATGGGCTGATCGATACCGTTCCACTTCATCATCACACACACTCAGGATGACTGCAGCTCCATTTGCAACAGCCCACCTCGGAGTGGATGGCAGGAGCTGAGGCTGCTTCCCTTGTCCTAGTTTTCCTACTGCAACCCACGGCATGCCACCACAGATTTCCTAAGCGCTGTATGCCACATGTGAATTCAGCCAGACTCAACTCTCACCGGCAAACAGATGCAATCCGAAATCTAACAGCTTATACCAGTACTTGGAGGCTTGAGGTCTACTCCAGCCGCATACTTCCCCATAACACCTCCACACCTTCACAATCCCCACAGGCAACAGACCCTGGCTCAGAACGACCTCATAGACCCAGAAAATAAGCTGTCAGACGCTAGAAATAGCGAGGACCAAACAAAAGGCTTGGCCTTTGCCCGACTGGGACACACTCTGAAACCGATGATATGAGGAAAATCAAAGAACCCACGTGGTGGGGGTCCATCTTACCATCGAAAGTAATCACTTCTAACACCAAGGGGAGCAGCCAGTAAACTATCAGTGATCCAAGGGGTTAAAAGCCTGTACGGAACCCTTTTCTCTTCATGACCAGAAAAGCGTTCACCGTCTCCTCTGCTGGTCCCTTCTCCAACGAGAGCAGGTGGGGGATCATTGCTGGTGCCTTCACCGTTCCTGCTAGGACCAAGATCAGACTTGTATACCGGCCGGTTATAATGAGTCAATAACCGAAGCGTCTCCCCACAGGCAACAGCCCACTGCTCTGAAAAATCTTTCTGAAATGACGACACCACAGCACATCACCAGTCAGAAACCTCCAAACAACCACTACACATCACAAGCGGCTAATGGGCGTGCAGCGTTTCGCTCGAGAAGAAAGGGTGGAGTACCTCATTGGCTGAGCTAAACAGAGCAATGAAGCAACGGAAGGGAGAGCCTTCCTTGCTGTACAGTAGGGTCCCATCAATCACGCATGAGAGCAGCGCATGAAGCACTGCATGCGCATGCTCTGGATGGTGAAGCACAAAAGCAGCTACACGAAAGCAAGCACACAGTCAGCCCCCCGATACCCACAACCCGCACCACCGGAAGCGCGTCACCGAAAACGGGCTTACCCAGCACGTCATCCACAAGGCAAGCTTCCTCCTTGGGATAGTGGCCGCGCACCAGCTGCAACAAGGGGCACACGCAAGCGTGAGAACCCGAGCCACGCCGTCCTCACCAACCCAACCCTCACCCCCCCATCCAGTACCTCGTTCACTTCATCCACAAAACTCTCGGAGGCGCATTGCACCATGAGCTCCAGGTACCCCAGTATCTCCATCTGCAGCCACAAAAGCACTAAGCACCTTCCGCGACCCACCGACCCAAGCACCCGCAATTGGCCGCGACAACCCTAACCTGCCGCTCGTGCCCATCGCGCGGAGGCGGCCGGAACAGCGACGAGGACTGCAGGCCGAGCAGCCATTTCGGCCTGGCGACTGACATCCTCGGCCTTCCGCGGATCGACGAGCAGCTCTTCACCTGGTGCGCGGCCAGGCCGCCAAGGCTTGCCCCAGGCTGGACGCTGGACCGAGCCGCTCCCGACTCCAGCACCAGCAGATCATGATCCGGCAACCATCTGCAGCAGAGCCCCGGCCCCGGCCCCCCGCCCTGCCCTGCATCGCTCGATTTCGCATCCCAGCTGCCGGACACAAACAGTCACCGCGTCGCCACTCCCTCGCACGAGCACGAGCACGAGCACGAGCGGCTGCCTCCCTGACATTTTTAATCGCCTTCAAGGCCTTGCGTGTCCTCAACTCCGACCAGTGACAATTCGCCTGATATTTTTTGCCCCCTTGGCCACCGGCCCCACCGGTCGCCCACCGGCCCCACCGGTCGCCCACCGGGTTGCGGCGGGCCAGGCTGGCCGGCCTGGCCCATCCGGCCTTCAATACGGCCCCCGTTCCGAGTTCCGACAACTGCTTACTATATATATCATATGCCTGCATGGATATGCTCGGTTGGTTATGGATCAAGAAACGTGTGGAACACAAGCATCGGGCCGGGCCTGGCGCACACGCAGGTCCGGACTCCGGGCGTCCAGGACCCCGGTTCCGGGAACTTGGAAGCCCAGACGTCGCGCCAGATACGATTGTACGTCCTGCCGCTTGTCTCTATCCTGTCCTTTAGCCAGGTTTGTCGAGGGTTAGGCGGTTAGGCTACTGCAGACCCGGTGACCGCATTCCCATTGCCCGCGCCACCCGCCACCTGGCAGTCGCCTTGCTCGTACCCGCAACGTAAGTACAGTCGGCCCCTCGCTGAGGGTTTAAGACTAAATATTTTAAAATACAAATGATCTCGACACTCAGAAGATAAGTTCGACCCGTGCTCTTCCGTGGCTGCCCGGCATACAGGACTTGTGGCCGGGCGGCGAGCGCACGATTGGAGGAGCATGTCACCCCCGGCGTGTTACATGAGCTTCTCAGTCCAAGACGTGGCCGGGCAGGCCACCAACGGTATCATGCATCCCACTCGTCTGCTGCGTCCTGCCGCAGACCCTGCGGGCATCACCCCGGGCGAGATGCTTGAAGTAAAGAAAAATACGGGGCACGTTTACGGTGTGCCGGCATCATCTTCGGCGTCATCCCACTCCAGCTCCTCGTCCTTCATATGCTTTACCTGCACTGCTGCGGATGTTCACATGGGGTGAAGGAGGGCACCATGTTCTGGTCTGCCATGTAGAAAGAAGGGAGAGATGGAAAACATGGGCGTGAAAAGGATATCTGTAGTAGTCCCAGCTCAGTGGTGCGGCAGCGATTTTGCTGAACTCGCTGACGTTGCCTTCGATGCCTGCGAACACATAGCCGTTGCTCTTGTCGATGATTTTCATCAGGTCCATGACGCTCTCCTTGTCCTGGGGGGCCATGTGTGTGGTTGAGTTTTGGGTTTTAAGGAGGATTCATATCAGGTGATGGTTGGATAGGAAAGGCCTTGCTTGTACCTCGATGTGCAGAGTTGTGAAGCTCACGAGGCCGTAGTCTTGGACGACTTCGCATAGTGCCTCGGTCAATTTTCTGTCCAGGAGAGATTCAGTGGGTGCACGTCACCATATCCCTTACTCCTCCACATATTGCAGTTATGGAAACTCTCACCTGTGCTTGGCAGACCGTGGGTTTTGATCTAAGTGGTGCTGGAGGTATGATAAGTCCTGTACGTCGGTGTAAAAGTCCAGATTGAAGTCTGCACACTCACAGCACTTCTGAGCCAAGTGTAGGCTGCGCCATGCTTGAGCTGTCAACCTAAGATACTGAAACGGAATGCACCTACAGATCCGGAATACTCACCTAGTTTGCCGTAACTCTCAATCAGGTCGATTTTGGAAAGAACGTTCACATGAGGTAGTTCAAGATGGAGCATTGTTGTCAAGGACAGGAGCAGAGCTGAAACGTACTTCCCAGCATCGCTGCAGAGATGGGAATCTATCAAGTTGACAGCAGTCAACTGCAATGATGCTTGTCAATAACAGTGAGCTTCAGCAGACTGGGATTCTGACTCATACCAACTCCAACTGTAGGAACGCACCACATCCAGATCAAACACATCTGCTGGAGCAAAACAAGCCCATACCCGATAATCCCATTTATTTGCCATATGAGAGATCACATTTTTTGAGCTTGAATGTAACGTGAAGAGCTCCACCTGACCGGGAAAGTCGAAAAGGAGGTAGTGATCTGCAAACAAATCCCAGCCGTGAAAACAGTATCTTGCTTGGCCCTTCTCCACAGTTGCACAATTCCTCCACAAACCACACCTTTTCCCCAAGACGAGAAAAACAGAGGATATCAAAGCATTCAGATAAGCCGCAAGGGTGAGGTGCCGGGAAGATAAGTCACCTTTGGCGAGTGGCTCTAACTTTCCCTGCAACCAGTCCAAATTCTTCTCCAAATAGTTCATGCAGAAGATCAACCCTGCACTTTCCAGAGTGCAAGGTCAACAAACATATGTCACTCCAGGCAGCTGCCGGCTGACAACACAACCAACTGAACAAACCTCCATTGGGTCCAAGCTCATGCTGCAGCATCACATCTTCCAGCTTTATGAGTTCCTCGATGTCGACAGCACATTCGTATCTAGTAGCCATAGGTCAAAGGATAAGCTCAAACCCCACATGAAACATCACTCTAACCTCTGGACTAGCAAAACTTGCACACAAGCCTAGGGGCAGACGACATCTCCAGAGAGGATACGGAAGTTCATCATTTGCAGGATCGAGATTCACAACTGCCACTTTCCTGCACACAACGATTGCGTCAGAATTAATCTGTTGAACCTCGTTGCGTACAGGGTTTAAGGTTTAACGCCTCCTACATACCTCCCCGTGAGGCGCAGGAACTGTGACAGCCCGTTACAGTATGTTGTCTTTCCAGAGCCCGGGGGCCCTATAACCACCTGCCCGTATACCATCCCCGCTCACCTCTTCACTTCAATCTGTCCTTTGAGTGAAAGGCTTCTTGTCAGTTGAAGTCACAATTTTTTAGGAAGGGCATTCACCTACCTAGTAGGCAGGTTGTCAAATTGGAAGAAACATGGACTAGCAGGCAAGCACGCGGCAAGAGCAAAAACATCTTCGAACAACCATCTCGCTCGACGAGACAATTCACCTACATAGTCACAAACGGCCAGAGGCCAAGGACACAGTTTGCGTCAGGGCGAGTACTACCGATTTTTCACTCTCCCCTCAAAGGCAGCCCCGCTGACAATATTCGCCACAACTGGACATGGCAAATAAGCGGGGAGAACGGACACATATATAGTTAGGCTTTAGCTCGATTTGATCAACGACCTACCCAAGACCACACTCACCGTAGTCCAAAAAACCCTATTACTAGTAATATCACAGTGTCGACCATTTTCAGGCGCGCGAGACTTCCTCGAGTGTGTTAGGGTTTAGTAGGGCACCACGTTCAGTCCAGTGTGAGCTGATAAATGCCGCGTTGTGTAAGGCGGCTTCGCCCCCGTCGGACGGACTAGCAACCATGACGATCACCGATTGCCGCATGTATGAGGCGCGGTTTCCTGAGGTGGATGATGTGGTGATGGTGCAGGTGAAGAATATCGCGGAGATGGGGGCCTATGTTGCTCTGCTGGAGTACAACAACATTGAAGGCATGATTTTGTTGTCGGAGCTGTCACGGCGCCGTATCAGAAGTATCAGCAGCCTCATCAAGGTTGGCCGCCAGGAGCCGGTGATGGTGCTCAGGGTGGACAAGGATAAGGGCTACATTGATCTTAGCAAGCGGCGGGTGTCGGAAGAGGACATCAGTGTCTGCGAAGACCGCTACAACAAGAGCAAGTTGGTGCACTCGATCATGAGGCACGTTGCAGAGACAATGGAAGCTGATCTGGAGGATCTATACCTCCATGTGGCCTGGCCGCTCTACAAGCGATATGGCCATGCTTTTGAGGCCTTCAAGCAGGTTGTGGCTGATCCTGACTCTGTGCTGAATGGCCTCTCAAAGGAAGTGACAGAAGTTGGTGCAGATGGACAGACGGTGACCAAAACCGAGCCTGCCATGACAGAGGAGGTGAAGGAAGCCTTGATTAAGAACATCAGGCGGAGGATGACCCCTCAGCCCTTGAAGATCCGTGCTGATATTGAGCTCAAGTGTTTCCAGTATGATGGTGTGCTGCATATCAAAGATGCTATGAGAGCCGCTGAGAGAGCTGGAACAACGGAGTGCCCTGTCAAGATCAAGCTCGTTGCTCCACCTTTGTATGTCCTTACAACTCAGACTCTCGACAAGGATCTTGGCTTGGAGGTGCTCAATGCAGCCGTGGAATCTTGTACAAAGGAAATTGAGAAGCACCTTGGAAAACTCACCGTGAAGGAGCCACCGAGGGCTGTGAGTGAGAGAGATGACAGACTACTGGCGGAGACATTGCAGAAGCTTGGAGATGCTAATCGTGAGGTTGACGGCGACCTTGACAGCGAAGAAGAGGAGGATACAGGAATGGGTGATGTGGATGTAGAAGCGGTTAGTGGGATTGTAGACTAGGCTTTGGTTGCTGAATTGACTGACTTGCTATTTAACTAACATGGATCCCGATTTTGTCACGGCTTACTGTAGAGACAACTCAAATACACCTTCTGATTGTGTGGCTGGACAAACGTGTTTGTCAGGCTGCACAGTTTTCGGTTGCATCTGTCCTCGTTAAGATGCCCATTTCCTTTAACTTAGTTATGCTTGAACTTGCCATGTTGTACTTTACAAATCAAACCGAAAGGTGCTCTGCACAGACTAGAGTCCAGTTTGTGTTTTCTAATTTGTAGTGCGGGCTCTGTGGGAGACACAATCAGTTTTTCTTCCACATCACGAATCAACTCAAGAAGGTTATCAGTGTATTGGAGGAGTTTGAATTGAAAGCATACGCTCACACAAAAGAGCTTCCTTATCATCATGGGAGGCGTTCAATTGAGGCTCTTTCTTTATTTTGGAATGGATCTGTCTCAGCCTCTCATATACACCACCGCTCTCGGGATGCTTCACATGGCCAGCTAGAAAAGTATGCATCAGTCCATCCATATCTGTCCACCAGCTCTGGCCAGGCTGCTTCCATGCCCCAATTACTTTCCTGGACGCTTGCATCTCCTGAGCTTGCTTCCACATCTGCGCATCGGTGTATATGTTTGACATCAGCACATATGCTGCGGAGTCTTTCTTGTCTAGCTTCACTGCTTCGTCGAAAGCATGGCGTCCCATCTCCACGTTGCCCCACTTCCGACAAGCACCCAAAAGAGTGAGCCAAAGTGCTGCATCAGGCTGCACAGGCATTGCCCTTACCAGTCCTAGTGACTCATCCAGCTGGCCTGCACGACCCAGGAGATCTACCATGCACGAGTAGTGTTCCACTGTCGGACAGATCCCATATTGGCTGCGCATTGCCTCGAAATACTCTCGGCCCTTGGTCACCAGACCCACGTGACTGCATACTGTTAGTACACTCAAGAATGTGATGCCTTTTGGCTGTATCCCATCGTCCCTCATTCTCTGGACCAAGTCGAAGACTGCATCACTGTCTCCTTGACAGGTGTAGCCTGCAATCAGTGCACTCCAGGTGACAACATCTCTTTCAGGCAAAGCATCAAACACCTGTTGTGCGTCAACCATGCTCCCTGACTTTCCATACATGTTTATCAAACTGCTGGCAACAGGCACATCAGCTTGAAGCCCTTTCTCTTTAATCTGGGCATGGAACTGTCTTCCCAGATCCAAAGCCGCCACACTAGCACAAGCCTGCAGGAGGCTCACAAATGTCGCAGCATCTGGTGCAGCTTTGCCTTCTTCTTGCATAGCCATGTAAAGACGAAGGGCTTCCTGCCCCATGCTCTGCTGGGCATATCCTGCTATCATGGCGTTCCACGTGACCACATTTTTCTCACCAAGTCCGTCGAAGACTCGTTGGGCGTCTTCCAAGCTGCAGCACTTTGCATACATGTTTACCAAACTGCTGGCTACAAATGCATCACCTTCATGTCCTTGTTCTCTAATTTGCGCATGAAGCTGCTTACCTTTCTCCAAAGCTGGGGTTCCCACACTTGCACATGCCTGCAGGAGGCACACAAATGTCACTGAATCAGGTGCAGCCATGCCCTCTTCTTGCATCGCCGTGTAGAGGGTAAGAGCTTCCTGGCCCCTGCCCTGCTGGGAATACCCTGCTATCAAAGTGGTCCACGTCACAATATTTTTCTGGCCAAGTTCATCGAACACTATCTGAGCATGTTCCAAGCTGCCACACTTTGCGTACATGTTTACCAAACTGCTGCCAACAAAGACATCAGCGTGAAGACCACCTTCTCTAAGTTGTGCATGAAGCTCCTTCCCCTTCTCCAAAGCCTGCGTGCCCACAGTTGCACAAGCGTGCAGGAGGCACACAAATGTCACGGAATCGGGTGCAGGCATGCCCTCTTCTCGCAAAGCACTGTAGAGACGAAGGGCCTCGTGACCCATGCCACACCTCGCGTACATGTTTACCAAGGAATTACAGACAAACAACTGGGGCTCTCGGCCACTGGCTAACAGGTCAGCATGCACCTGCTGGCCAGATTTCAAGTCCGCCCCTTTTGCACAAGCCTGAAGGGCTGCCACAAACACATGGCCATCTGGCTTCACGCTGGACCTGCGCATCCCATGATACAGCTGGATGGCAAGCTTGTCTTGTCCGTGTTTCACATGTGCAGAAATGATGGAAGACCACATGAAGGCATCTGGTTTGGCAACCACGGTGAAGACATCCATCGCCTCTCGTAACCTGCCGTGAGAAGCATACATTCGCAGGATCTGGTTGCATAAGAACGTATCCGACTGATACCCCTTCTTCACCGTGAATGCGTGCACCAAGCGACCCAGAACAAGATGCTGCTGGGCCACACATCTCTTCAGGACAGTATAAAGCAGAGAACTGGAAACACATCTCTCTCCCTGCACCAGAACTCCCAGAGCCTCGACCGCCTCGGTGAGCTTCCCCTGCTCACATAGTTTGCGCACAATTTCACCCGTAATTGCCCAATCCGTGTTCTGTGCCCTTGCCAGGGACGCAATCATCCGGCATGCTCCAGTTGTATGGAGGTGCACCACCACCCTTGTGCATTTGAAGAGCAGCCAGCTTCGCATCGCCGGTACCCTACCAAATTGTGGGGTTGAGAAGGCATTGCCTCCACAATAGCTCCTGGCGACTAGTCTCGGTAAAGGGAAACACGATTGCAATGTGCTGCTTCCTTCTCCCAAAAGGGTGAGCAGGAGCGCTTCTCACGATGTGTTTCTATAAGATAAGCAGGCTAGCGGCTTCAACCACGCTTCAGGCTTGGTACTGGATCTCGGAGGGAACAAGGAAGCAGCACAAGCAGGGACTGGAAGCATGTTTGTCTCATGTCTGAATGCCACTCCTTGCAGGGTGGACTGACAGCATGTTCGACTAATCTCTTGCTGGGTGAGGAATTGGTAGGCTTGACGTGTGCCTGTGGCAGAGGTCTAACATGTTCCATGCAATCGCAGCGTGGAGACTTCGTGGCGAGTCGGCCAAACGGTCGGTACTAGGCTGGTGGTAGGTCTTCGGAAGAAAAATGTTTTTCATTAGGTACCTAACCAGACTTGAGCAGCACACCAATTGTGAGTGTCTGATACAGCGACTGCTAATTCTAATGTTACCCGGATATGTACAGACACCGTTTGTGTAAATCAGAGACAGACGCCTGCTAGGATCCAATCCAAAGAGAGGCTAGGCTACATAGCTTCGGTGAGCCCGACATCCTCTAAAAGAGACACACCAAACCATCCCGCAGTCACCTTGAGCACGCCAGACGAACCAAGTAACCAGCGGGCCACGTGAGGAAAAGCGGGGCAAGCCAAAGTCCCCAGAATGAACCAGTTGAAGCTCATGAGAGCAATTGCATCAAATCCATGTTTAGCGTCCAGCTTGGTGAGGAATTGAGTGACATTGGCCAAGGACACGGCCACCACGGAGAAGAGGGCAACCACCAGAGGCAAACACGGATCCTCAGCTTCCCACACAATGAGTGACACCAGCAAGGCTAGAGCTGCACTGAAGAAGCTAGAGGCCATGGCTTTATCCCTTCCCTGCAACACGAGGGTATCATCCAAAGTTGCGGACAGACTGCTCAAGGGGCCCCGGGCCTGTCCCTCCCCTTCCCTACTCTCCTTGTGGTGGTGAGCCTCATCCCTCTGCGCCTCAGCCTTGAGCTGCTGCTGCTTCCTGGCCTCATCCAGCTTGCGATTCTCTGCCACCAGCTCCTCCTCCTGAAGGCAATCCAATCCATGAGCAGGAGCCCGGAGCTCGCAGCTCGCAGCTCGCAGCTCGCAGCTCGCAGGCAAGCAAAACTCAACTAGGGCACAGGGCTAACTTACACGGACGATGAGAAGTCTGAGCTTGTCATAACATTTCTTCCTCTCCACCACCACCAGGTCCAAGGCCTCTTGCACGCGCTGCCGATCCTTGGAGATTTCAATCAGCTTCCTCTCTAAAGCCCTATTCTGCTCCAGAAGCTGTTCTCCATAACACTGCGTGAGCAGCAGTTCTTCCTCCACCTGCGGAAGTTAGGTGAGAAACCTCCGACATCCGGCACCAAAGCCAACGGACAAACGCGGTGATCACAAACCAGCTTTAATCTGTTGGCCGCGGCCACGATCCGAAGCGGCGCGGTGACAATCCGGATGGCTGAGTTGAGGAACAGAAGCCAGGCCGAAACATAGATGTGCAATGCGCCGACCACGAAGCTCCGGAAGGGCCGCGTCACCGCCCCGATGACATGGAAGCAGATCGAACAGAGCAGGAATATCATTCCTCCGCGGTGATCAGTAGAGGTAGGCGGGATGCTGCGGGCGCCGCCTCCTCCGAGGTCGGCAACACAGGTAGCAGAGGCCGAAGCAGCAGAGGGAGCACCAGAAGAGCGGCCCCCGCATGGATGCCGATTGCGGATGTGCCCTCAACAGTGGATCGTGAGAACAAGGGAAGAAAGAGCCCAAGCTATGGGATCAGAATTTGTAGAGGGATTCAAGATTTGCTGCCACAGCGAGCTCGCACCAAAGGCACGGCGGCATCTGCCTTTGCAGCCGCCAGGGCCCGGGATCTGGATATGTACACTCTGACACGCTGGCTCAGAGCCGGGAAGGCCGTGGCGGGGCCCCTGCTTCTGGCGGAGGCAGCGAGTCCCGAACTGGCAGTCCCAACCGTGTGATTGACATGCAGAGGCTGCAGCTGGCTTGCCTTTCGGTCGTGAGCAGATTAATTTGGGCCTCAAGCACGTCTTCCTGCGCGCCCTTCGCCTGAGGTTGGCTTTGGAACCGGATGCATGCAGTTGCTGAGTCCCGTCTGAGCTTGCGAGCGATGACGAGATTATCGCCCCCGCGGGGTCGGGGGTCCCGGGGGATTGCGATTGGTGATTCTGCTGGTGCTGTTGCTGGTGCTGGTGCTGCTGGCGCTGGTACCGTTGCTGCTTCAGGTGGCGCGAGAAGAGGAGGTTGTGGTGGTGGCGGGGAGAAGGGGAAGCCAGGCCCAGGCCGGGCCAAGATCGTGATCAAGCCCATCGTGAACGACCACCAGCGGCAGACCACCTTCACGAAGCGGAAGAAGGGGCTAAGGAAGAAGGTGGAGGAGCTGGCGGTGCTGTGCGAGGTGGAGATATGCCTCGTTTGCTACGGCGCCAGCACGGGCACCGACAAGCAGAATAACAATCAGAATAACAATCTGTTCTGGGGCAATCCGAGCGCCGACCATGTAATCAGGCGTTACAAAGCCATCTCTAAGGAAGAGCAGGACAAGAGGAAGATGGACAACACGTCTATGCTGGAGTTGATCATCAAGAAGCACGCAGGAGAGCTGAGGCAGGTGGGATTCGGTTTCCATGCGCACGTCAGGGCAGCTCCGGTTGATGCTTGCGGGGCGGGAAATTGTTTTTGTTGTTTTGACGCTAGTGCATGTTGCATGCAGTTGCGGGAATCGAATGACAAGATTACACAGGACCAGGGGTGCGACCAGCAGGGGTACGAGATGCTGAGCCAGTGCAACGTTGTGCAGCTGCGGACTCTAATGGATGAGGTACAGCAGAAGCGCGACATGGTGTACGCAAGGCTGGAGCAGATGGAGCAGATTCATTGTGAGGAGCAGGCGAGGCTCCAGATCCAGCAGGCGAGCTGTGCGAGTGGTGGTGCATGCCTGGGGCAGATGTCGTTCGAGGCCGGTGGGGAGCAGTATTTGCAGGCGGCCTTGGACACGGCCAGGGGTGGCGCAGGGGGAGACGGCGCGGTGCTGGAGTCGACTGGAGCGGATTCCGCATTGGCAGCCGGCATGCACCAGAATTATCCTCAGATGCATCAGGGTCTCACCTTAAACAAACTGCTGCACATGCAGCACATGCAGTTCTTTCCGTTTTCGGCTTCTTCCTCCGGCATGCAGCAGCAGCAGCAGCTTGTACCGCAGCAGAGTTATAGGTGGGAGAATGTACCCCCGCGTAATTTAATGCTGTATCAGCAAATGCGGGATCAGCAAATGCGGGAACAGCAAGAACAGCAACAGCAGATTCTGAATGTGAATCGGAATGGGCCAGAACAGCAAAGCGGCCAGTTTCCTGTGAACTTTCACCAACAGCAGCAGCAGCAGCCGCATCCGAGCCAGCAGGAACAGCAAAACCAGTTCCAGAATCTTTTGAACGGCCACCAGCAGCAGTTCCATCCGAACCAGCAAGCACAGCAAAAGCAGCTCCGCTTGAACCACGGCCAGCACCAACAGCAGCTTCAGCAGAATCTTTTGACCCAGCAGCAGCAGCAGAATCTTTTGAACCAGTTCCAACAGCAGGAACAGCAGCTTGTCCCGAACCAGCAGGAAGCGCACCAACAGCAACAGCAGCTTCATAGGGAGCGAGAACACCAGAACCCGCTTAGCATGCACCAGCACCAACAACAGCAGCAGCTTCATGGGGAGCGAAAACACCAGAATGCGCTTGGCATGCACCAGCACCAAGAGCATCAGCAGCAGCTTCACACGAAGCGAGAACAGCTGAATCCGCTCCACATGAATCAGCACCGACAGCAGCAGCAACTGCTGCATGCGAACCAGCAAGAACAGCTGCAATACCAACCAAGTCTGAAACGTGGTTCGCAAGAACAGCTGCAATATCAGGCAAGTCTGATTCAGAAGCGGGGTCGGCAAGAACAGCTGCAATATCAGCTAAGTCTGATTCAGAAGCGTGGACGATGGTCCGAGTCTAGGGCGTCCAACACCAAGACGACATGACAAATGGACACGAGACCGTTTTTGCAAGCTCAACCTGCCGAACTCTTTAGAGACGAGTTCGCCTTCTTCAAGCCGGGAGGCAGCTCAGCCTTGCGGTCCGGACATCCACGGAACATTCAACTCCCCAGCTCCTAAGACGGAGACAAGAATTTCAAAGTGAGTGTGACTTTCACCGGGCGTGGATTCGGGCATGCCACAGCCAGCTTCTAACAAATGCTGATCCTATTCCACCAGATTTGGAGTAGCTTTCTTACTTCATTTCCTAGATGAATCTGTTCAAATTCTGCTCCATCTCCCCAACTAAAAAACTATGCACCCGTCCATCCATGTCTGTCCACCAGCTCCGGCCTGGCCGCTTCCAAGCCCTGATGCTTATCCTGAACGCTTGCACCTTCTCTGCCTGCTCCCACATCTGGGCACCGCAATATATGTTCTCCATCAACGTATATGCTGCAGCATCTTTCTTGTCCAGCTTCACTGCCTCATCAAAAGCATGGCGGCCGACCTCGACGTTCCTCCACTTTCGACAAGCACCCAAAAGAGTATGCCAAACCGAAGAGTTAGGAAGTACAGGCATTGACCCTACTAAAGCCAGTGCCTCGTCCAATTGTCCTGCACGAGCCAGCAGATCCACCATGCATGTGTAGTGGTCCGCCGTGGGAGTGATGCTATAGTCTCTGGTCATAGCCTCGAAGTGCTCTCGCCCCTTGTTCACGAGACCTGTGTGACTGCATACTGTAAGTACACTCAGGAGAGTGATTCCGTCTGGCAGTATGCCATCTTCTCTCATTCTGAAAACCAAGTTAAAGACCTTTTCGCTGTCTCCTTGGCGGGTGTATCCTGCAATCAGTGAATTCCATGCGCCAACTTCTTTTCTTCCTGGCCATGCCTCAAACACCTGCTGTGCATCAAGCATGCTACCGCACCTTCCAAACATGTTTATCAAACTGCCAGCTACAAGAGAATCAGATTGAAACCCGTGGTCTGTAATCTCTGCATGGAGCTGCCTTCCCAGATGCAATGCTGCAATACTTGCACATGCCTGAAGGAGGTACACGAATGTCAGAGCATTGGGTGCAACGAGGCCCTCTTCTTGCATAGCCTTATAAATCCCAAGGGCATCCTGCCCCATGCCCTGCTGGGAATATCCTGCTATCATGGCATTCCACGTCACCACATTTCTTAGACCAAGCCTGTCAAAGACGCCCTGAGCATCCTCTAGGCTGCCACACCTTGCATACATGTCTACCAAGCTGTTGGCTACAAGGACGTCAGCCTGAAGCCCTTGTTCCCTAATTTGTACATGAATCTCCTTCCCTTTCTCCAGAGCTACACTGCCCACACTTGCACATGCCTGCAGGATGCACACGTATGTGACAGAATTGGGTGCAGTTATGGCTTCGTCTTGCATGTGCCTGAAAAGACGAAGGGCTTCCAGTCCCATGTCCTGCTGGGAATAGCCTGCTATCATGGCACTCCAGGTCACCACATTTTTATGACCGAGTCCGTCAAACACTCCTCGAGCCTCCTCTAGACTGCCACACTTTATGTACATGTCTAGTAAACTGCTAGCCACAAACACGTCAGCTTGAAGTCCTCGTTCTCTAATCTGTGCATGAAGCTGCTTTCCTTGCTCCAAAGCCGGGGTGCCGACACTTGCACATGCCTGCAGCAGGCACACAAATGTCACACCATCAGGTGCAACAATGCCTTCTTCTTGCATACTCCTGTAAAGATGAAGGCTTTCCTGCCCCATGCCCTGCTGCGAATAAGCTGCTATCATAGCATTCCATGTCACCACATTCTTTTGACAAAGTCCGTCAAACACCCCACGAGCCTCTTCCAGGTTGCCACACTTTGCATACATGTTTACCAGGCTCCCACCGACAACCACATCAGCCTGAAATCCTCGTTCTCTGATCTGTGCATGGAGCTGTTTGCCCATCTCCAGAGCTAGGGCGTCCACACTTGCACACGCCTGCAGGAGGCAGACAAATGTAACAGTGGTGGGTCCGGCCATGCCTCCTCCTTGCATAGCACTGTAAAGACGAAGGGCCTCCTGGCCCATGCCCTGGTGGGAATATCCTGCCATCATGGCATTCCAAGTCACCACATCCTTCCGAGCCAGCCCATCAAACACCCTTCGAGCGTCCACCACGCTGCCACACTTTGCATACATGTCCACCACGCCACTACACACAAACAAATCACGCTCAAGGCCGCTAGCCAACACATCCGCATGCACCTCCTTCCCAGCTTCCAAGTCTGCTCCCTTCGCACATGCCCGAAGTGCTGCTACAAACACCTGACCATTTGGCCTCACGCTTGACCTGCGCATCCCACGATACAGATGCACAGCCAGCTTGTCTTGCCCCCATTTCACATGTGCAGAAATCATGGTCGACCACATGAAGGCATCTGGTTCGGCAACAAAAGTGAACACATCCATCGCTTCCTGTACCCTGCCATGAGAAGCATACATCCGGAGGATGTGGTTGCCCAAGAACGCATCCTCCTGATACCCCATTCTGACCGTGAAAGCATGCATACGGCGACCCAGAGCCAGATCCCTCTTGGCCACACATTGCTTCAGGAAAGTACACACAAGAGATTTGCAAATGCTTCCGTCTGTATGCACCAGAACTCCCAGGGCCTCAAAGGCCACACTAAGCTCCCCTTGCTCACATAGTTTTCTCACAGCTTCACCCGATATTGCCCATCTGCATTCCCGAAGCAGCCAGCTGCTCATCCACCGAACTGGCTTCTCCTGGAACTCCCTCTCCCTAATGCCTGAATTCCTCTGTTCAACGGCTTTCCCGCATGCTCGCTCTGCTGCAAAGGTTGTTGGATTCCATTATTCGTGCATAAATTGTATTTAGAATCTATTTTGATTACTGGAGGTAGGTGGGTACTCGTTCAGACGAGCAACGTGACACGTCCACAGTTTACGTACGCCATGAGTCACCACGGGGTCGCCACAGTGAGAAGAGAAGTTGGGGAAGGTGGGCAGTCTCCGGCGTTGAGAGTTGCCTCAACGTTGTGGTGTTTTCGGGCAGCGAATTGTGTATGCGCGCATCCAGCCTGCCTGGCTCGATCGTGGTTGCGTGAATTGGTAGGGCTGGCATTGTCGGATGCGTGTGTTTGGTGCTTGTGGCAGGTTCGGTTTGCGTCAGATCCGTGTCGGGCTTGTGTCTCAGATCTGGTGCACAGGCTAATGCCTTTGCGGAGGATTTGGAGCTAGTGCCAGGCTGCGGTGGATTAGATAGTGGCAAGAAGGCGGAAGAGCAGGAGTGGGCGAGGGAAGGAGAGGGGGAGCAGCCATGTCGGGGCAGGGGCAGCGTCTGAATGTGGTTCCCACCGTGACGGTGCTCGCGGTGGTGAAAACCCGGCTCGTTGCCGCTACCAAGGGGCACCAGATGCTGAAGAGGAAGAGCGATGCTCTCACTCAGCGATTCCGGCAGATCCTCAAGCGCATCATGGAGACCAAGGAGGCCATGGGGGAAGTGATGAAGCAGAGCTCGTTTGCCCTAATGGAGGCCAAGTACGCTGCGGGTGACGACATCAAGTTGACGATCTTTGAGAACGTGGGGACGGCCACCATCAGGGTGAAGGCCAAGCAAGATAACATCGCCGGGGTCAAGCTTCCAGCATTTGAGCCCGATATTATCCCAGGGGATACTAAGCAGGATCTCACGGGTCTGGCTAGGGGTGGCCAGCAGGTTAAGGTGTGCAAGGCTGCGTATTTGAAAGCCATTCAGCTGTTGGTGCAGCTGGCGTCATTGCAGACCTCGTTTTTGTCTCTTGATGAGGCCGTTAAGAGCACCAACCGCAGGGTGAACGCTCTGGAGAACGTGGTCAGACCTCGGCTGGACAATACCATACGTTACATTAAGGGTGAGCTGGATGAGCTGGAGAGGGAGGACTTTTTCCGGCTCAAGAAGGTGCAGAATGGCAAGAAGAAGGAGCTTGAGAGGGTGGCCCTAGAAAAACAGAAAAAGTTGGAGGTTGTGGAAGATGATGGTGATGATGATGAGCTGCATTTGTCACAACAGGGGAATCATCATAACCGTGGCCCGATTCACCGCTCCCGTCCTTCACATGGTCACCATTCTCACCGTGGGTTTCTCAGTCATCACCACGGATCTCCTGCTCATAGAGCTACGCACAGCACTAATCTTTTGGCTGCTGGCAATGAGGAAGATGCCGATATCATCTTTTGACTTGCTTCTGACTCCTGTTCGTGTCCTAGTGTCCCCCAATTTTTCATCACCAGGGTTTGGGCTCAATGTCTGTCATTTGTCATGCTTCGGCAGGGGCGTCTGGGAGTTTCTGGAACACAGATCGTAGTCATGCTTCGCTCTTTAAACCTGCAGGTTTCCTTGACAGCTGGGAAGGGCATTGCCTGGCGGATGGGTCATTCGTCTCCTTCTGTACACCCTATCTTTTGACTCAGCACATCACAAGTGATCCGGGGCAGCGAGAGCCGTGCATCGGACGGACTAGTAGCCTCTTTCACTGAAGTATGTGGTTGCTTTTAGCTGCCAACTAATGTAGGAAGTCTCTTCATGAGTTTTCATAGGTTCCAGGTGAGGTTCCACTTCTGCAGTGTTCCCGGAAGAAGACGACAGAACGGAGCGTATGACATCGCTGGTGGAGATCCACTACCGGCTTGCTGCTGACATTGATGCTGGCATTGGCAATTGTACGAGCCCTTGGTCGTGTGCTAACTGCTTGGACTCTTAGAAATTTTGTCAGGAGGAAGGACCGCGTTCTGAGGCCTTCCCACTCTGGTCTCACCCTTAGGTTTAGGACCAAAAGTTTCAATGAAAATCGTGTTCTGTAATGCTCTCAATTTGAGTGTAGCAAGTGTTCATGTAGTCGTGCCGACGCTGCACATGGGACGATCTGCCTGATCCCTCTCTTGCAGGATCTTGGTGTAATGCTGTTGCCTAGGCTCCACTATGTCTGCAAGACATCAAAAAGGAGCGCGGCACAATTCTGCCGTTCAATGCAAGGGCCAGAACATCCAGCTCCTCGACGAACCACAGCTCGCTTACCTCCACTTCCCAACCTGCTAGTTTCCTAGTTGCTTGCTCCGCAAAAGCCTTGAGCAAAGGTAGGGCTTCGTCGACACCACTGATTCCCCTCGGCAGTCCCAGGATCCTAGCAAAGGATGAGTGCAGAATGACATCGTTGTAGAATTGATGACTAGGAGAGAAGGGCAGAGCAGCTTTGAGTTGGGATCGGATCACGGCAGGGTCAGGGCCCTCTACGACATCCCACAGTCCTAGTAGAACTCCAGTAGACGTGAGCACCACCCGTTGCAAAGCTATCTTCAGGGTGCAAAGCCTGTCCGCTACAGCACCAATCCGCTGAGCCTCCTCCTCAACTTCCACCGCGGTGGCTGGGACAGGATCCATGTGATGAGATGCGTGGTACAGGCTGAAGTGGTAGACCTCAGGGTCCTGTCGCCAGATTGCGGCTTCCGAGAAATGACGAAACACGGCTTGACTCAACACTTGGAAAATCATCCTTGCATCTTTGGGGTTCATATGCAGCACAGTCGCCCGCACAGGTGGATCGGCCGGCTTCAGCACCGGCTTCGCCTTGCCGCCTGTAATCTCGAACAGATCTGACAGCTTGAGTGACTGCGATGTGCTCCCGCCTAACAAAAACTTGGGCTTCCCTCTGTCCAGATCAGCCGCCATCTTCTCGTACAGGTCCAGTCGCTGCCGTGCATAATTGGTAGCGTCAGACGATTGCATCTCCCGTGCCGGCTGCAAAAGCAATTCACCGCATTCCATCATTCCTTACCAGCAATTTGCCACTTCATCTGCATCAGGCTCCAGAACGTAAGCCAACGCCATGTGCACACGCAAAATTCACCTCAGAGGGTTTCGACACGCCGCGCAGGCGGGTGCCAAGCAGAAGCAGCACCGCAAGGGACAAAGCCAGGATCTTCCAAGGGCCCAGGCGCAGGAACCGCAGATGCAGCGGCTGAGCTTGAAACCGCCTGCTTCCTGGAAGCTCCTTGTCGTTGCCATCCGTGTGCGACATCCAGGCCATTGGGCACGCGCCTGGGCAACCTCATTACGACTGCGTCATTCAGCAAGGGAGGTTGCACTTTATCGATAAGCAGAGATTGGGTGAGCCCATCTCAGAAAGACCCGTTCTTGGGTCATGACAATGACAAGCATCAACTAAGCTTCATATTTAACCCCTAATGGATGCAGGGCATTTCGACAATTACGAGCAACTTGGGTTCCCTACATAGGACTACTTCACATCGCTTGCCCATGTCTCGTAGTTCTTGGATACATTTTGATACATGATTCCACATTGTGAAGCTTGGACACGGTTTGGGGAATTTCTAGCTGGTTTGAAAGATGCTGACCGTGTTGACAAAACTTGGGCAGCCTGGTGCCCTCTTTCTTGCCATGCAATTATACTCTTAGAGTTTTGAAGCATAGAAAATCCTATATTTTGCAAAGCGGTGCTCAACTCCCGTCCCTCTAACACACAAGCTCACATTGAGTTCCAAAGCATCTAACACACAAGCTCACATTGAGTTCCAAAGCATCTAACACACAAGCTCACATTGAGTTCCAAAGCATCTAGTAGAATCTTTCGCTGATGGAATATTCGGCTTCGAATGCATGGTGTGTGCATGGGAGTGCAAAAATTTTGTCCAAATCAAAAAATAGCTCAGAGTCTTCTCCACATGGTCTCAAAAACATCGAACAAGGGCCACTTGAAATGACAAAGATTTGACCGTTCTTCTACGCCAAAGACTCAAAAAGTCGCTTTGTCCATTAGGTGTTGAATCATCTCCAGTGCTAATACTATGATGACCAGATGAATTGAGGGTCTATATATTATCAGAAGATATGTATCGGTATCACCAAGAGATGTATTATCGTGGTTGTTTCATATAGGTTTTGTCCCAGTGTATTTAGAGTTGCTCCATTAATGGTACCGTCCACGTGGTTGTTTCATATAGGTTTTGTCCTAGTGTATTTAGAGTTGCTCCATTAATGGTCCCTGGATGGTATGCAATGAAATAAAAAAAACAAGTAATATAGTTTCCATGCCTTCGTTCATGATATCTTTGATGCGTGACTCGATAAATTTGTATAACTTAATATAATTAGAAAGTGAAACAACGTTATCAACGTCCGGATAACCTAAAATGTCATCCAAAACATATGATGCCAAACCCAAACAAACCTTTCCCCCAAAACTTGCCACCTCATGGCTCAAGTGGAAAAACGTGAGGGAGAAATCTTCACTTGGAAATGTGCACTTGAGTGATCACTAAGTAACATGCTGATCAAACTAAATATGTGTGCCAATTTCGGATATAACATGGGCGTAGTGAGGAACTTGTTCAGTTCAATACAGTATGTACATTATCTGAGTGTTGTTTCGTGGAGGTGAACTTAAATCTCATACAGCTATAGTAACAGAGTCCGAGTTTGTTGGGTTACATGACAAACTTCTTTATTGGCCCTAAATCTACTCGTTTTAGCATTCGACTTGTCTCATTTATAACAAGGGCTATTGAGTCTTGATAGGGAATGAGGACATTAAATTGCAAGCCCATTGATTTATAAACAAACATGTCGAAACGTCAGTTTTGTGTTGCATTCTCATGTGCTTGCTTTCAAACATGGAAGGGCATAAATGAAAAAACGGATATAGCTCATAATCGAGTGTACTTGATTGTTGTTTTTGTAAGTGTCATTGTTAATACATGAGATACTTCTATGTTAGGATATAAGAAAGTTTGTAAGTTTAATCTTTTACTTAAATTGATAATATTATACATTAAAATTAATAAAAATAAATATCTAGAGATATAATTATCGTAAATCAAATACGACAATGATATGGCGAGTGAGTTGCCTATATGTGTACAGGGATGCTGCAATTGGAGCACGATTGGATTCGATTCCAGTGAAGGTGAGGTAAATCGTGCAGCAGAGGTCAGGTTGTGGGCCCAGGTGTGACGTTTGCCTCTATCCCAAATCCGTGAGACGGCCTAGAGGCGGTTGCTGCCTCGGGAGTGCACCGGTTACAGTCGGTGAGCAGCAATCGTCACTCGTCCTCCCACCTTGCTGCCATCGCAGTGTCACACGGCTGATTCTTGCGTCGTCCAAATCCTCTCGTGTGCAAGGAGAAGCAAGCAATTGGCATGGCGATGGCGGAAACCCTTTCTCGTACCTTTGTGGGCCGCCTCCCAGCTGCCGCCAGCAACAGCGGCGCCGGCGGCGCCCGCCGGGGCTGCGCCCAGTCTCTGTCAGTCAAGCGCCTGGCGTGCATGCAGGTGAGCGGGAGAGTTGCAGTGGTGAGCAGGCGGCAGGCTCGGCAGCTCGTCCGTGCTGCCGGGGAAGGACCGGAGCTCGGGGTGGGAGTGGCGGAGGAGGAGGAGGAGGCTACCTTCCTGCCTTCCGGGGAGTGGCCCGAGAATTTCTCCATGCTCAACTTTGAGGATTTGTCTGCCCATTACGAGCCTGTTATCTTCAAGGCTGAGGTTCACTCTCCGATATCATGCCCTTGTGCTTGTACGGCGGCGGCTGACCTGCTGAATTGCTTGATTTGGAGTGTTGGCTGGTCTAGCAGTAACGTTGCTTGTATGTGGGCCGTGATCCGAGAGGGCTACTGTGGCGAAGGGCTTGGAACCAGGATGATGTTGTTGGCCGGCATGCCTCGTGTTAGCCCTGTGTAGAACGTCGTATTCGTTTTCTAAGCAGGCCCGTGAAATGAACCATTTGCATTGCATGACTTGCCCTATTTCTGTGCAGGCTCAGCCATCAACGTTCTTAGCGGACGTGATGTCCAAGGTTATCTACACAGCGAGAGCAGAGGACATTTTGGAGAAGGTGGACCACTTTTTCAACGAGATCTCTGGGTTGCCTGTTATCGACGCAGATCTCAGGTGCATTGGAGTCTTATCCAAGAAGGACAGAGTGAAAGCTACTCACGGGGTGCGTGGTTGTTGTTGCTTACTTTGCTGCACTGTTGCGTCGTCAATGTTGTTGCTCCCACTTTAAATTCAATACATGTTGTTGCAGTTGAAGTCCACTGTTGGGGAAGTCATGAGCTCGCCACCTATCACTTTATCTGCCGACAAAACCGTCTCAGGTGTGCACGCTGCCTACTCGTGTTGCATGATTTGTCTCCTCCTATTTTCTTGGGAGTGGTAGTTGAGTCCTCACACTGGTGTTGGCTTGAACAGACGCCGCTGTGCTGATGTTGAAGAACAAAATTCACCGCATCCCTGTTGTCAACGAGTCACAGCAAGTTGTAGGTGAGGCATGCTTTCATTCAACATTTCATCAACAGCTCGGTGGAGCTCTTACGGCTTGTCGAGTTATCTAAACTTGAGTCATGTCCTGCAGGAATTGTGACCAGGACTGACATATTCACCGCGTTGGGAGGTGGGAAGTAGCCCAAGAACATGAAGCAGGGGAGCCATTTGTGTTAGCTGCCCGTTTTGTGTACCTGTAGTTGAGCGTGCGTGATATGGCCTTCATCTACCCTGGTGTCCAGCAAACCTCTTTTGTGAAAACCTTGCCTTCCCCACTCCTGTGAGTTCTAGCGGACCACGGCCAATGAAAAGGAGGAGATCTTGCAGATGCAGCCGGTGCCTCGGTTGAGTGGAACATCATCCGCATGATGTCCTCGGAACTGTAGACCGATCTCATGCAAATGCAGCCTCGTCGGGACTGTTGGTGAGAAAGGTCCTGGTCCTGTGTGGTCTGTTTATGTATGTAGTTGTTAGAAGTGTACAGGTGTGTCGAGTCCGGTCTTCCTCAATCTGTCAGGGGCTCAAAACTTCGAACACCGTGGGTTCCGAAATATGAATTTGGTTGCGACTCCAACCTGTCTAACCAGGGTGGTTAATCCTTGAGGCCCGAAGATCGTTATCATCGCCGGTGCTCAGAAGGTCCCGCCTGCGACGAATCTGGTGAGGTTGGCGAGTAGGTAGCCCCTCCCGGACAAGGAAGCATGCATTCCCGGTCCGGCTCCTGGTCCCTCTAAAACGGGAAACAAAAGCTTTCCGTTTCCGCACCAAATTCCAGCTCGTTGCTCGCTGCATTTAAATCTCCGCTTTCTCGGACATTGGCCGCGGTCAATTGGCAGCAGGAGAGTTACAAGATCTCCTGCTGTTCTTCTCTCTGCAGCAAGGTGGTCATGGCGAGCACTGCTTTGGCGATTTCCTCGGCGTCCGGTTCGGCCATGTTGCAGACGGCTACCACATCGGCATGGATGCCACAGCAGGCAGCCATGATGGGCAAGCTCAGCTTCAGCGGGCTGCGCAGCAGCTCGCTCAATTTCGGAACACACACGCTTGCTGCTCGAGTTCCCGCTGCGAGATCCGTCTCCAGTCTAGGTGTGTTGGGCCTGTAGTTTCGGCGTTTCTGACGGTCGCGCCAAAATTGTTGGGTGGCATTACTGAAGCTTGATCCGCTTTCGCAGCGTGCAGGGCCCAGGTTGCCACCACAGAGCAAGCGGCCGTTGAAGCACCCAAGCTGGTGGAAGCTCCTGTTTCCATTGTGACAGGCGCGTCAAGAGGAATTGGGAAGGCCATTGCACTCTCTCTAGGAGGAGCAGGTGGTAAGGTGAAGTCAAGTCACTTTTTGGTTTCTGGTGTGCCGTGGATAATCCGTTTCATGCATGGTTCTTGAGGCTGGTGCTGGTTGTGATCAGGTCCTTGTGAACTATGCGCGGTCCTCGAAAGAGGCAGAAAGTGTTGCCCAGCAGGTGAGCTCACCATGTTTCCTTCCTGTCTGCTTCCAACCTACAAGGGCGCTTTAGGGCACCTTTATGATCTCCTCCTTGCATCGTGTTAACCAGATTGAAGATCTCGGAGGATCAGCCATTGTGTTTGGCGGAGATGTGTCAAAGGAGGAGGATGTGACTGCCATGTTCAAAGCTGTGAGCGATAGATAATCCTCTGATGCCAAAACTCGTTTGCTAAATGCATGTGGTGAGGACAGAATGACCTTGACGGTTTACCGCCTGCTGCTTTTGTGAAGGCCACCGATGCTTGGGGAACAGTGGATGTCGTAGTGAACAACGCAGGTACCTGATTGATGCACGTTACATGTATCCTGTTGTCGAAACCGTGTGCTATGCTATTCCGAACTCATTTTTTAGTTTGTCGTCGGACTTATCTGGAAAACAGGTATAACGAGAGACACTCTGTTGATGAGAATGAAGCTCTCTCAGTGGCAAGAAGTCATCGATCTGAATCTGACTGGAGTTTATCTGTGCACACAGGTTAAGTGGATTGATCATTCTGCCTGTGTGGTTTTGTTAACAACCAGTCTATGCCAGGAAATCACTTGTGATGAAATGCTGACCGTGGCTTCCTTGGCATTTTCAGGCTGCTACCAAGATTATGATGAAGAAGAGGAAGGTATGTTTATCCGGTCACTGATTGTTGAACGAATGTGATGCACATCAATGAGTCATCTTTCCAATCCGCTAATTGGGACCACTCCGTTACTTGGGCAGGGCAGGATCATCAACATATCATCTGTTGTTGGAGTAACAGGCAACGTAGGGCAGGCTAACTACGCCGCAGCCAAAGCCGGCGTCATTGGCCTCACTAAGACAGTGGCACGAGAATACGCTGGAAGGAACCTTCAAGTTAGTGAAATTTTCATGACTGCAGATGCTTCTACGGATTCCTGCCGTCCTGTTTGCTTCTCCTGAAAGTGATAACCCTGCACTTTGCCCCCCGCAGGTGAATGCCATTGCTCCTGGCTTTATTGCATCGGACATGACAGCAAAGTTGGGAGAAGACATCGAAAAGCAGATTCTAAAAACTATCCCGTTGGGTGAGATCTCAGCGCATGGTGTGCCTGGTGCCCGCCTTCTTCCGTTCCCGCTGACAACCAATTTGTATCACTTTCTTGCTTGGAACAGGGAGATATGGCCAGCCGGAGGAAGTGGCTGGACTGGTGAAGTTCTTAGCTCTTGATCCGGCTGCTGCCTACATCACAGGACAGGTGCGTCCATCGCTCCCATCCCTCTTTAGTTCCAGTGACGAGCAACACACATGACCTCTACTTGAATTTTACATCCGCATGTGAGCTGTTTCAGGTCTTCAACATCGATGGCGGAATGGTGATGTGAGGTGCCCTTCAACTTGGTCACCTGCCTAATGCTACAATCCAACCCGCTAACCTGCAAAGTTTTGTATACTACGTCGCGAGAAGGTTGTCGACATGCGGACCCTGCCCGGAACGGAAAACTCACATCCAAGTTTTGTTCGAGCCAAACTTTCGAGAGGTAGCAGAATGGTCAGGTTGGCCTGACTCGATTCTCCCCTCAAACATTGTACCTAGATTTGGTGAATGACACTTTGCAAGCTCCTTTCACATCCTGATTAGCTGCTCTGCAGCGAACTCTACGCTCCGTACTGAGGACCGAAAGTAGTGGAGCTCTAGCTCCCTCAGAGACTCCGCTGCCTGCTCCGCTATTGTCGCCAACAACCGATCTGCTTCCTGGCTGTCCTCAGAAAACTTGGCCACCCGTTGCTCCACATGCTTGTTCAAAGCCAAGAAGTCAGAAAACACAGCTGTTTGTTTCAGCTCCGAGACAAGCTTCAGCAGCACATCAGCCGCCTGGACCTGTCGCATAACCAAATCAACACCTTCATGCCAATTACACAGACAAACAAACAAACGAACAGGGACGCACAGCGGCCTCTAACCTACCACACGGGAGGAGTGCACTTCCATCTGAAATACCTCCTGCGCGGTCCTCACGGAATCGACAGCAACCTGCAAAATCACACCACCTCGCGCGATTCAACCACGCGGTTCAACAACTCGGGCCTCAAGCCCTCAAGCCCTCAAGCCGCTCCCTTTGCCTTGCCAGATCGCTCACCCGTGACGCCTTCATCAGGTGGGAGAAATTGTCCAGCATGCTCGTAATTTCCGAGTCAGCACGCTGCAGCAACGTCCGTTGCCTCTGTGCAGCCGCGGCCGCCGCGGCTGCAGTCAGAGCAACAGCTCCTCCGCCCGCTCCCGCACCAGCGCCAAGTCCAACCCCAACCGTGGGCTTGCTCATCCCTGCTCTCTTCTCGTGTTCGAACTTCACCACGGTTTGCCAACAAAAATCACAGGCAGGAGTGGGCCTTACGAAACATGATGGCGCACATATCTCATTGGGATTTTATTGTAGCAACTAGACTACATTCTTTATTTCGATCACATCACCTATTTCGCTAATACATATCTCTCGCCACTTGGCATCCTCGGCGTCGGGTCCTGTCACTCGGCTTCCCCATTCGGTTCCTCGGCAGCGGAAATCGCAGCGCGACGCCATGTTCTACTCGCACCAGCTGCTCAGTAAGAAGGGGCCCCTCGGGCAGATCTGGTGCGCAAATTTGTGTCTCCATTTTCCCCTGAGATTGCAGCTGCTAAGCTCTGGCAATTGGAGATCGGAGCTTCCTGCTCTTGTCATGGTGGATCTGGCATAATGTGCGGGGAAGAATTTTGCGCGATTCGCATTTGCCTCTTTTGTGCAGGATTGCGGCCACCATGCGGGCTAGACTGTCACGGAAGAAGGCGGAGAGCCTGGACATTCCAGACTTGTGGTAGGTGTGAGCTTGTGAGTCTGGATTCACTAGCTGCAATCGTGGATTTGCATTACGATCTGAGATTGTGCTCGCGATCTCAAAGTTTTCGCTCAATTTTTCTCCGCGGCTCGCGGCGCAGCATGCAAGTGTTATACCCACAAGTTCCCCTTGCTCTCCGACTGTCAGGCATTCTTATGGGCAAGTCTTGCTTTCGCAAATGATTACGGTCTCGGTTTTGCGTTTTGCTTTCCTGAGTTGTACTCTCTGTTGCGCAGGGGGAATCGTCGCGGTTTATAGACGGAAGGTGAACTTGCTTTATGGTAACGTATCTGCGCTTGCCCCTGGTCAGTGATCTGGTTCAACAGTTTAGCGATTGATGCTAGAAGGAGCTTTCTGCTTTCTCCAGCCAGCGAGCTTGAGAGAGTCTGGGCATTTGTCTTCACTTGTTGCACACTTTCATGCTTATCGTCTTGTATTTTCTGACGGCTTTGTCCATACTGTTTTGACCCCTGTTAACGTGTTGAAGACGACGCCCAGCAGTTTCTGGTAATTGTTCACTGCGCCTTGCTTCCTTGGAATGCAACTGTGAACTCTTTAAGAGTGCTGCAGGGCCCTATCAATGTGCATGCTTGCAGATCAAAGTACAAATAGCAATCACAACTGAGGAGAAAAGGGAGGTCTCTGTCAATTTGCCCCGAGGAAAGCAATTTGCAAGGTAGGTTTGACACTCCACAGAGTCCAAAGGCAGAGCCACCTTGAGCCCTGCAAGATGTTAATTTGGCTTTGTGGTAAGATTTGAAGCCATCACCATGGACTACACCTTTGATAACTTCGACGAAATTGAGCACTTGATGCTCCGTCCTGCTACTCCTGCGCGAGAGGGAGATCTTGTTGAGGTATATCCTTCTTCATCATCAACCAATGCACAATGAAATATCTGAAGTATTTATGTAGGTCTGCATTTCTGCAGGAGGAGGATAGAATAATAATTCCGCGGAGGAGACGATCTAATGCACAAGGGACTGATCATGCAAACATCGCAGCCTCAAGCATAGACTATGCGGCTGCAAATCAAGGTGTGGTCGGCACTAGGCCAGAAGCTTACATTCATGACTCATGCATTACCAGCTAGAGTCCAGTGGTGCCAGCAGCTGTATGCTCAGCACCTTGTTTACTGGCTGGTTTTCGTGGGTGACACTGTACAGCTCAACTCGAAGACATCACATTGCCAGAAGACTTGCTTTGTTACGAGGAAAGCTTACAAAACAGGTCTGCCTGCAGACGTCTGCCTTCGTGTGAACCTGTGAGCGCAGGAAATGGCACCAGCCTGTTTTCTAACGTTTCTCAGATGACAGGGAATTCGAGGACGAGCGCTTCCCACCAGCTGACGACTTTTTTCCGCCTGACGATCTCCAGCTAGGTATATTCTGCAACCTCAGAACAATTTGAGTAAAATTTGTCAGCTTCTCGTGATGAGAGTTTGGAGAGCTCAGAAGCCAGTCAGAACTTCAGGATACAATTAGAGCAAAATGACCGCGCCGCGTTGATGTCAAAAGTCACTATTAAGATAAACTGGCATACCCTTTCAGATGATTTCAATCTACATGCACCTGTTCCTGTGGCGGAACAGCCACTTCAGACTCTGGTTGAAGAGCCAATGGGGACTGTGTTGGAAGAGCCACTTGAGACTGTGGTGGAAAAGCCACTTGACACACAAGAGGTCGTTGGAGGGGCCTCCAGTCCTTCTCTTCATCTACCCGCTCATACGGCTGGTGGAAGTGCCAATGAGACTGTACAGAACAGTGGAAGGGACACGGAACCAGAACATCACATTCCCGCAGAAAGCAATCAAGCTCTAGATGTTATTCCTGTACCGGACTCACCTGCAGAAGAGATACTCCAAGAAGGGCCCAAATCGGTTGAGATTCGCATCCTCCTCATTTTATGAAGTGCGCTATGAGTGTACTAACTTGAGCTTGAAGGTCAGATCAGTAGAAGTTGTCCTTTACACTTCCTGGTTGCTGCAGCCGGAGATTACCCCTGCTCCACCACCAAGGAAGCGAAGAGCAAGACAAGTGCATGCTCCTGAGGTATACATCGATTATGAGGCGCCCGAGATTGCAGTACAGACCTTTCGAGAGTGGTTAGAGGACTCCTCCGACTTAGTCGGCAGGCGCACATCCTCTCAGGTGAAGACCGGTTATTCACCGCTAGAGATTCATCTAATAACGGACCACTGACCTGGCTTGTGTCCTCACAGAGGCATCCGCAAGAAATCCACTTCGAGACTGTCCTGAAACTCCCATCGACAGGATTATCCTGGAAGTCTTTGGTAGATGGTCCAGAGTCCCAGTGGCCGCCAAGCCTGCTCGAGTTATGGACTCAAAGCATATCTTGTAACTGGAAAAAGTCCAAAGTTGCACCCCAGGAGGAGAATACATTGATTTCAGATCCAACATCGACGGAAGAAAAGCAGGGGGTCATCGAGCAAGCATCGACTGAGGAAAATAATGGTGTGCTCCTTTAACCTTTCAACCCGCAGTCTGTTGCGTTGTTATCCGAACGCAGACTGTCGGCAGGAGCATTTGAATGCTTGTTTCGACATGTTCAGAGAATGGGCCTTCTGGAGAGGGCGACCTCAACATGCAACCAACGGCACTAGGGATGCAAGCGGAAGCGACTCACATAGAGAGCGTGTCATGGGAACAAGTACCTACTGCAATGTCAATCCATCAATTACCCTGCCAGTTCTGAAAAACTTGGTAGCCAACCTGCGTCATATTCAAACATACTGTAGGTACCATACGAAAAGGAAGGATCTCAGGATTACGGCTCTGTGGAGAAGCTGCGTCAGGCCCTGAATACTCCAGCGACACAAAATGAAATAGGGAACGACTTGGGCTTCACCCCTTCGGTGTCAGGTTTGGTACAATTTCCCCTGGATTCGTTGTTGCCTAGTACGTGGTTGGCTTCTGAATGCAAGTCTTTTAGAATGCCTTCTGGAAGTGTGCATAAACAGGTAGCCATGAAGGGAGCGCGTGGTCAACGCGCAGGGGTTCCACCTCCATCTCTGGAACACTGATGCTGGACCCTGAAATAGACCTAGCCACGTCGGGAAGGTGTGGCATATCTGCATACCCACATATCGGTCAGCTCCAGCCAGCCAGCCAGAGAGGACACAGCACACTTTGACACTGTGTATTTGGCTTGCAGATCAAAACGTCGTCGGCACACTCACACAGCGACAAGAAGCGCCTCACCAGGGGCTGCTGATGTACCTGACGGTGACATGGCACCGGATTTCATGGACACAACTGGCCAAGGAGATGACCCCACAACCCTGCCAGGTTCTCTTACTCAATTTGGTATGTATTCACCTGGCTGCAAACCGTAGTTCATCAGGATACATCACCATTTTCCATATCACATAATCAAAGTTGAACTACGCCATCCTTCCAGAGCTGCTTGAAGACACCTTGAAACCCTCAATCCAGAGAGCAGATCCCAAGCAATCTGAGGACAAGATCACGACACAGCTCCTGCAGTAAGTGCCCCGTCTCTTGTGTCTGAAGTGACCTGGAAGCTGTTGATGCTTATGACCTTACACACCAATTTCAGGTACTTGAAAGAACTCTTCCATTCTGCACGAGCACCTTCCCGGCTGTCTTTAAATGAGCTGACTGCAGGCTTGGAGAAGTACCAAGCAGCACGACTTTTCTACCAAATTACAGGTCAGTGAGGCAACAAAGCAAACCTTTCATAAGGATGACACGCTGTGCATCTAGTAAGCTCTTCTACCCCCGGTGTGGCAGTTTTGACATCAAATAGGTGCCTCGTTGCTGAACAAGACGAAGCCTACGGGGACATCCTCATCTCCCCGGGACAGTACCTCTAGAATGACGCCTCCAGGACTTTTGAGAAGCTTGCAGCAAATACCAAATGACAAGCTTCTAATACCTTGAGAAAGCTCAAAGCTGTACTGGCTACTGTCTGGCAAGCCCAATTAGCTCTCGTCAGACACAGACAAGATACACACTTGGTAGCAAGGAAAAGTTGGTGCGAAATGATCAGAGAAACAGGATACATACTTAATAGCAAGGAAAAGTTAGTGCGAAATGATGAGAGAAACAGGATACATAAGAGGAAAAGTTGGTGCGAAATGATCAGCAGTTCCCTCCACAAACAGAGGAGACAAGCACAAGATGAGGCCCAAGAGTAGAATTTTTCCAATTATGGCTGTACAGGAGGGCTACTCTTGCACCCTTGCTCGGCCTCCGTTTGGAAGGCACAGACATGAAAGAATGGGGGTGGCTAGCTAATCGGCTATGAATGTTTGTACAGAAGCGGCTGATAGAAATCCTGCCTTAGTTTTGACGGCCTCCACATGTCCTATCTGGGAGTTGAAGAAGCGCGACTGGCCGTCATCAAATTCCGCCACCCCAAAACTAGGAGGCTCGAACTTGCTCTCAGCAAAGAGCGAAGCCACGGATTGCTCGGGACCCGTCCTCGCCCACCACCTGCTCCTGTCCATGGCCTCCTTGGCCGCGTCCGAATTGAGGGGCGTGTCCTGGGGGGAGGAGGGGTAGAAAGGGGCGGGCTCCTCGGGCTCGCTGTGATGAGGGTCACGACCGGGGGGCGGCGAGTCGGGAGCTTCCTCCTCCTGTAACGGCTTGGCATCCTCTGGCGTCCAGCCGGGGTAGTTGTGTCTGAAGCTGGCCAGGGACTTGCTCATCTTCTCATCGTTGTCCATGGCAGGGGAGATGCCGTCGAAGACGCTGAGGCTGCACACATGACCCACGCCCGGGATGAGGGTGGTGGAGTCGTGCACGAACGCCAGGATATCGTCCACGAAGTGCGGCAGCAAAAAGCAGAGGAGGAAGGGCGTGATGAAGATGGAGGCCATCTCCTCCAGAAACTCCACCGCTCTGTACTGGAAGAGCTGCTGGAACTCGGCCCGGACCCGCTCGGAGCTCTCCTGCCCCACCCAGTGGTCGGGCTGGTAGTGCGTGTGGTGCACCACGCTCTGCATTGCGGATTCTGGGCTAGATTCCAGGAAGTCTTGGGCGATTAGGGAGCGGCTGAGCACCGAAAGGGTGCCGAACACAGCCACATACCAGCCCACCTCATGGCCGAAGAGCGCCGCCTGCAACACCGTCTCGTGCAGCACGACCGTGCCCAGGAGCACCATGGCGAAGGCCCCCGACACATAGGACACCACCTTGGCCACCACAAGCAGGTTGGGGCTGGAGGGGAACAGCTTCAGGTACTCCACCGCGTGCTTGTAGCTGGCATCCATGCGGTGCTTGAGGCAGTGATCCAGCTCGTTGAACTCACGGAAGGTCCATCTGGCCAGGTTCGACCAGTCCCGGAAGCCTGCAGTGCTGGGCCTGTGGTAGAACTGCTCCCCGTTCTTCATGAGAAAGTACATGAGCATGAAGATCAAGTAAAAGGGGGAGAGCAGCAGCATGGCCCCACCCAGCGCCCGGAGCCTCCTGCGAATCACGTCCGGCCTGCGGGTGAAGTCGGGCTTGATGAGAAAATTGCTGTCATACATGTGGTGCAGGATGCACCAATTCAAGCTCCACTCCAGCGTCTTGCTGAGCAGCGGGTGCTTCCTGTTGCCCTGCGCGTCATGGTGGCCCTGGAAAGGGCCAGCCCCGGGCAGCCAGGGCGGCACCGGCAGCGCAATCACCCCCTGGTTCAGCATGGCTATGAGCCAATTCTCCCTCCGCATGATCCTGCTCACAATGTCCGGCGCCGACAGGTCCCGCACGATGCACAGCCGCTTCCGGCTCTGTACCTCCACCAGCCGCTCCACCACCTCCGCCCATGACGCCTGCTGCAGCTCCCCCTCCCCTAACCCTAAATCCGAGTGGAAGAACCTGCGGATCACCAAATTGTCCCGCAACTGCGGGAAGAATCGAAGAAAACATATGAGCCAGTGTGCGCTGAAGATGAGCAGGTAGAGCAGCACAACCGCCTTGTAAAGCGTGAAAGGCCGCAACGGGTCCTGGTGCACCCCTTCCCGGGCCAGTTCACACCGGTTGCTCCCCTCCCCCTGGCCGCAGTGCATCACTCCATCCCAATTCACCACCAGCAGCAGGAAGCCCGAGAAGCACACGGTGAAGCCGAAGGTGAAGAGCTCCGCTGCCCACCGCACCGTGATGTGCACCAAACCCTTCTCCGTGTGGTAGTAGTAGATCTGGCGGAAGAAGGTGTCCAAATCCTGGATCGCCAACCGCTTCACGCTGCCCTCCCCCTCCTCCAGAAATTCGTGAGGGCTGGGGCCGTCCGACAGCGCCTGGTACTCGTGCATCTCCACCTCACCATGACCACCATCACCATCACCATACTTCTCCGTGTCCTCAGGGCTCCTCCACAGCCGCAAACTCTTCATCGCCTGCCTTCGCTCATGTCTGCCTCCCACTGCACGGAGCCACACCGGCGCGCTGCTCCTGCTCCTCCTCCTTCCAATTCACATGCCCCAAATCCGCCCCCGCCGGCCCTTTACACGCATAAGCCCGCGCCCGCTCCTCGCCGCCCGCCCTAAAGCGCCTGCTGCCTTCCTCTCTCGGCTGGCTGCCTTCACGCCCACGCTTGCGCCTCGATCGTGTCGTGGGCAACCCCGGCTCCCCGCCGCTTAACCATGGTTCTCCTCCGATTCCGATTCTAGGTTAAAAGGCTTGCTCCTGCTGCTGTTTGAAATCGAAACTGCATATCTACATACAAATATGTATGTACCTAGGTAGCAGGCTGGGCTGGTCTGCTGCGCCCGATGGTCGCCTACCGGCCGGGCAATGGGAGAAGCCGCGGTTGCAATGAAGAAGGCGCTCATCACAGGCATCACAGGCCAGGATGGATCGTACCTCACGGAATTTTTGATCGGGAAGGGCTACGAGGTGCACGGGCTCATCCGCCGCTCCTCCAGCTTCAACACCCAGCGGCTGGATCATCTCTACGTGGATCCGCATGTGCCGTCGGCTCGGATGAAGCTGCACTACGGGGATCTGGCGGATTCGTCTTGTCTGAGGAAGTGGGTGGATGTGATCTGCCCGGACGAGGTGTACAATCTGGGGGCTCAGTCCCATGTGGGGGTTTCGTTTGAGAATCCAGAGTACACTGCGGATGTGGTGGCAACAGGGGCTCTGAGGATGCTGGAAGCTGTTAGGTCTCACGTTGAGAGCACGGGCCGACAGGTAGTGGCAGTTTCCTTGCTTCCCTTGTGCTTTGGGTGCGTAGGCGAGTGGGATGTGACGGGCTGCTGCCGCTGATGCTTGATTGCGGATTGAGTGGTGAGTTGCCAGGTGAAGTACTACCAGGCAGGGTCTTCGGAGATGTATGGGACCACTGCCCCTCCTCAGAGTGAGGACACTCCCTTCCACCCGCGGAGCCCCTATGCTGTTGCCAAGGTAGCTGCGCATCACTACACAGTGAACTACAGAGAAGCGTATGGGCTGTTTGCTTGCAATGGCATTCTCTTCAATCATGAGTCTCCTCGTAGAGGGGAGAACTTTGTGACGCGCAAGATCACCAGGGCGGTCGGCAGGATCAAGGTTGGGCTGCAGAAGAAGCTGTACCTTGGCAATCTGCACCCCTCTCGAGACTGGGGCTTTGCGGGAGACTACGTCCAGGCCATGTGGCTGATGCTGCAGCAGGATGAGCCTGCTGACTACGTTGTGGCAACAGAGGAGTCCCACTCCGTGCAGGAATTTCTTGAGGAAGCTTTTCGGTATGTATCACCCAGATTCATCGCTCTGGTCTTTTAGGCTCCTCTCAGAGCTCATATCACACTGCCTGATCAGGTATGCAGGGCTGAACTGGAAGGAACATGTGATCATAGACCCTAGGTACTTCCGGCCTTCCGAGGTAAACAACCTACGTGGGTCAGCTGTGAAGGCTCGAACAGTGCTCGGTTGGAGGCCCAAAGTGGGCTTCCCTCAGCTAGTTGCCATGATGGTTGAAGCAGATTTGGAGTTAGCTCGACGTGAGCTGGTGCTTGCGGCCAATGGTTACATCAGTTCTGATCAGCAGCCGTGACGAGCCAACACTATGCAGCGGGGGCATTTCTTTACTAACTGGCAAGTGCCCGTCAGAGAGGCAAATTCACAACGGCCCTTCCTACAGCGTCCGTTTCCCCATCCTGAAGTTTATTTTCGCTGTGCTTGTTTCCCCGCCTCCTTGGCCCTTGACTTTTACGGAAGGAAGTGATTTTTTGCGTCCACAGGGTCCGTATCCCCTTCCCATCCTAGGTTTATTCATTCTGCCCTTGTTTCCCAATCACCTTCTCGCTTTTTTTTGTCCTGCACGAGGGAATGACTCCTGCCTTCCAAAGTTTACTTGGTACCTATGGAAAGAAAATGTGACATCCGGCCTGCTAAAGTGTGTGCACTAAAAATGCTGTATATTCCAGCGACGAGATTCAGAATATTTAGTAATCCTAGTGCCTACTACTGGCCTCTATTTTTTAATAACTAGTAAGCCGTGAATGTTGTATAAGGTTTTTCTATGTACAGCTAGCTACATCTCCAAAAAATCTACCCAGTGTCTCCTCTGATGTACAGGCCTCATATCATCACATCGAGCTTCTCAGTCATGGACCCAAGAGTGTTCAAGAATAGTTTTCTCCGCCCCCTCCTCTGGGTCTATTGGAACCAGAATCAACAAGAAACCAGAGTCACTGGCCACATGAAACTACTCTCAGAACAGGAACATAAAGAACTCCAAATTGAATTTGCTGAACGCAGAGGGAGTATGTAATACCGGGCCGAGTGCTGGGGCCGTTCCTCAAGACCGACTCCTTCACCAACGTCGCATTCTCCCTTACAGAAGTTGCAGACATTTCTCCGCGGAACACAGACTCTTTCACCGACACAACAGACTCTTTCACCGACACCACAGACTCTTTCACCGAAGCGACAGACTCCAAAACCGTATTTGCAGTCTGTGTCACCATGTCGCTCACGGTCTGTCTCAGTGCTTCCCGGGCTCGTCGAGGGGATATCAAATCTTGATTCTTGACATCCACGTTCTCCTGCAATGCCTTTCATCAAATGTCACGCACGAAGCATGAAACCCTAAAGCCACATGGCAATTTCAAGGGAAAACTTGAGCAGTCACTCGACCTGCAGCTGAGGCCTGTCCTGGTCACTCTCCACTCTGAGCTTAGTTCCGTGCCTCTCCATACCTGCCAACTCTCGGCCTTCCTCCCAATCTTTTCACGCGATCGCCTGATTACCAGAAAGCGCGTGACACAAGCAAGCCACGCAAACCGCGACGCCACACCTCGCGCAAGAGACGCAACCACATTACCGCTGGACAGTCTACATCCTCGCAAGAAAGAAGAACCTGCAACAAACAGGAGCGGGACGTGTCACTCGCTCAGTGCTCGGGTTGCTCCTACCAGCCGTTAAACGTTAGCTAAAGGCTCCCGACGCTTGCTGGATGCAACGAGTCCTCCCCTGCAGAAGAAGCAACGCCGCGTCGACAGTCCGGCCGATGACGAAGCAGACATGAGCAGGCAGAGACGGTGAGACATTTATCATCCGCGCCACATTCCCAGCCGTGGCCGCCGGCAGCCCCGCCGCCCGCCGGCTCCTGGTAGACGCCATTGCAGCTCGCAGTCGCCGTGTCCCGATAAGCACGGCGTCGGTGAGCCACCGCGGACCCTGACGCGTGCGGGTCATGGCTACAGGTCTGTACATGTTGCGTATCCCGCCCGGGCAGTGGGCAGTGGGCAGTGGGCAGTGGGCAGGAGGCAGAGCACGCTGGGCAGCAAAGCTGATGAGAGGCTGGCGCACCTGAAAAGACGCAAGCATTCCCGGAATGATCTCCTCTCCCCAGCCACAGGTGTGGCTGGTGTGACCCACCTCCCGTTTCTGCCTGCGTGGCCCTGGCCGATTTCGCAGCCCCGGCACGCGCACTGCACGCCGCTGCCACCTTGTCATCCGATTGCCCAAGCCCAGCCGTCCTCCTAACTGGAGTCTGACCGCCCACCAAGCCCTAGGGGCTGTTGCGGTGTCCGGGGACCGGTAGTTCACGCATGATGCTTGCGGTTCCAGGAGATCCTGGGAAATCGGGATGCGCTTCCTCTGCTCCAGGAGTAGCAGCTGCCAGCCTGTCCCGTGGTCAGAGAGACGAGCTTTATCCGCTGTTGATTGCAGCTGAGGCAGGCATCTTATGCAGTCTGTTGGAGAAGCTGGCAGTGGCATCGCCGCCTCAGGAGCCTCTGCATGTGGGTTGTAGGTGAAGCGGAGGAAGCAGGGACAGGTGGGCAGCGATGTGACTTGTCGGAGTGCAATCTCATGCAAGCACGCAGCGGGAAATGGGGACCTGGGCAATCGTAGATGGGCTCGGGTTGTAGGAGAATGAGGCCGTGGGCGTAGCTCTGCTGCCTCCCAGATCCCAGAGAGCTGCCGGCGCGGAGCATGAGTGCTGCAGTCAGTGGTGAGCAGGACGATTTGGGCACCAGCTTGAGAGGGGCGGGGGAATCAGCCGATGGAGGAGTCAAGAGAGCGAGGATGGGGCCAGGCGGATCTTTGGGAGGTGCGGGCAGGGACGGGGTGGCGGCCAGCATTCTGCGGATTCCGCCGGGTTCGCTTGGAGTGGACGCGGGCAGAGAGGAGAACTCGGATCCGAGGACGGGGGGGTCCTCAGAGCCTGAGCTCCCGCAGTCCGTGTTGCAGATCGTTGCCACCTCTCTCGCGTGCGACCTTCTGGTGGCGGCCCTGGTGCGCATGAATGTGGCGGAGACGGTGCTGTGCGTGCCTCAGGGCCGCATGACGGTGCCTGTGAGATTCAACAAGGCAGTGCTGAAGGCAGCTGGAACCGGGAGAGTGGTGAGCACGGAGAGGATGACCTTGCCCAGCATGCTATCGGTGGTGCTGGGTGACCGGCCTCAGCGGCTCCTGGCGACGGAGTTCAGGTTGGAGGGACATCTGGGTATCTGCTACGCACTGTGGTTGGAGCCGGGCAGTGTTCCTCCGGATTGCGAGCAGGTGATGGATGATGCAGGGCAGTCTCTGCCCCTGCTGCTGGCGGCAAAGGTGCGCACCTTGTGCTGGGATCGGATGGGCAGGCGGTTTGATGTCATCCTCAGGACCATGCCTCAGGCGGTGGTGTTTGTGGATGACGGAATCGGGCCGTGCCTCATCAATTCTGCGGCATCCGAGCTGCTGGGTTTGGATGGGGCGGGGGAAGTCGACACGAGCGCGGTGGCTGCCGGGATGTGCCGACTTGCCGATCGCTGCGTCGTCCGGGCGTCTGCCTACAGGTGTGTGTGGGCGGTCGCTCTGTCGAGCTCTCTGCTTCGGATGATGCTGTCTGTGCTTGTGAAGCTGTGTGTTGTGGAAACCGGTCTGACGTTTGCGGAGCAGATGCTTCAAGCAGGTAGGCGCCCATCGTGATCAGCTGTTTGAGTGGGAGTGGGAGCTAAAGGATCCCAGGCGGGTGTTCCGGGTGCGGTCCTATCCCGTGAGCAAGAATGTCACTCACGGGCGCATCTGGTTCTTCGATGACATCACTGCGGAGAGGGATGCGAGGGCGGCCGTGGAAGCTGCCGACAAGGCCAAGACTCAGTTCATGGCCATGATGAGCCACGAGCTGCGCACTCCCATGACGGGAGTGCTGGGCATGCTGGAGCTGCTGCGCCTGACATCCCTGTCCCCTGAACAGGCCTCATTCGTGCGCATCATGCAAGGCTCCGCAGAGGGCCTCATGCAGGTCCTGGATGAGATCCTCGACTTCTCCGCTATCCAGTCCGGGCAATTCACCCTGGATGTGTCGGACTTCCACATCGGTGAGCTTCTGGAGCAGCTGTGCGCCTTGTTTCAGGGCAAGCTGGCGGAGAAAAATCTCAAGCTCACCGTGCGCATGCCCGAGAGCGGGCAACAGGCGGTCAGGGGAGACGAGCGGATCCGGCAGGTGATCACCAATCTCGTCAGCAATGCCATCAAGTTCACTCAAACCGGCGGCATCGACATCTCCTGGCTACCTGTTGCTGGTAGGGGGTGCGCACTCTTCACAGTCTGATTTCTTCCTGGCTGTCTTGTTTTTGAACTGCAGTCTCAAAACATTGCTGTGGGCTCATCCAGGCCCGACAGGTCCGCCCCATGGATCCACGGAGCCCGACACAACCCAAAAGCCTGAAGGCAAGGAACAAGCCAAGCTCAGCTTCACACACCCAAAGAGGATGGAGAGCGAGAAGTTAGCACAAGCAGGGGAGGAGGCAGCAAAATCGCAGCAGGAGCAAGAACAGGAGCAGGAGCATCGTATATGGCATGAAGTGAGGGTGAAGGACTCTGGGATAGGGCTCAGCATCGAGCAGCAGGGGAGGCTGTTCCAGTCCTTCTCGCAGGCAGACACGAGCACCACCAGGAAGTTCGGCGGCACCGGGTTGGGCCTGGCCATCAGCAAGGGGCTGGTGACGGCCATGGGAGGCAGGATCTGGGTGGAGAGCGAGGTGGGCAAAGGCAGCACCTTCGCCTTCTGCATCCCGCTGCAGCCGGCTCTGGACCCTTCCAGGCAGGTGTCAGGCGCGGACAGGCCCTCTCCTCTAAAATCCAACTCGCTGAAGACGACAAGCAGGTCCCTCCGGGTGCTGGCAGCCGAGGACGACAAGGTGAGCCAGCTGCTGCTGCGGAGAATGCTGCAGCACTACGGGCACTCGGTGGACCTGGTGAGCAACGGCCAGGAGGCACTGGAGGCCGTTCAGGAAAAAAGCTACGACATGGTGCTCATGGACCTCCAGATGCCCGTGCTGGATGGGCTCCAAGCCACAAAGCTTGTGAGGGCGCTGGGCACCAAGGTTGCCAGTATCCCCATTTATGCCCTAACTGCAGATGTCCTGACCAAGGAGCGGGAGTCTCTGGAAGCCATGAGGTTGGACGGCTATCTAACAAAACCCATCAATTGGGAGAATCTGTCCCAGGTTATCGACACCGTCATTCTTTCCATCTCCGCCGATTCTGCGACCTAACTAGATCGATAGACTACTGCTAGGCATCTCACTTGTACACTAGAACTGCGGCTAATAGTGACCGGAGGGTGAGACAATTTCAAGCACCTGCTCACGTATGGACTACTGGATCAAAGGCGTCCAAGAATGGGATGCTCCCTAGAAGCTGCTACATAACCATATTTCTAGTCTCTTTCCCGCAATACAACCGGACAAGTATAACTAAGTTGGCTTTCGGGATGCACCCCATTGTCTATTTCCTCTAATGCACTTCCATTTGTAGTCCGGTACAATAGAATGAACTGAATTCAGTACAAGAGGCTACCTAGGTGATGAGTCCAAATATCCGCAGGATGGAAAAGACCTTTGTTATTGTCCTTCCTCAATAATTAAGTACCTAACTGTTCGTCCAACATTACTGCAACCCCTGCGGGCCCCTGTCCACTACGCTTACAACACAACGTCGTCAGTGTGAGGAACTGATACCTCCACGCACAAACAGACTGCTGACACAAGTACCTAAACTGTGGGCAGACCTACCTGAAGGAACATGCCCTGTCAAACCCTGAAAACAATTGTACCTGCATGGCTCTTATGAACACCATCTCTCTTAGCAAACCTCCGGGAAATCTGAGTGCTTCCATGTACTTTCAAATGTCTAGTATTGCCATTGTGCAGAACAGAACCGATCTCGTCGTGTGAGTTCTGCAATGAAGTCTCCACCTACATGCTGAGGCATCCCTGAAAGCTAGCATGTACGAACTTCCTTCACCAGTCTAAACTATACCTGAATTGCAGCTCAAATCCCTGCTCTACAATTTCCCAAGGACCTAAAACACATCCGGGTGGAATCGTCCAGGAATGGAACCCCCTTCCTGTGCTTTGCGAAGATGTAAGCTGAGTGCATAGTTATTCATCTGGTGCATCCACACAACAAGCGAGACAAATATCAGAAATACTGTGGAATCATCCTCAAAGTGACCCAACAGGGGGTCTGAGAGAGAGTACGGTCCGAGATCACGTACCTCCAAATTCCGCAGCTGTTCCTGATACTTCGAGCACAGCTGTTTCAGCTGCTCCAACTCACGAGCACGGTTCTCATGCTCAGCTTGCCTTTCATGCTGAATGATACAGGCACGTTTCAATATCTGATTGTCACGGCATAACGCCTGCAGCTGCTCCCTAAACGCAGCATTCTCCTGCCACAATGATACACAGTCAAAACACATAGGAGGAACAACACAATGCACAAATTACATACGGCCGTCCATACAAGTAAACACCGAAATCTTCTATTAGCAAACCTTCTGCAACATCTCTGTGGAACGAGAAGTGACTGCCTTCTCAAATGCCTCGAGAGCCCTTGTAGCCCTTGCTCGTGCATCATCTAGATCCGTGGCATTCATCATCTCCCCAACTACCAATTCAACCCACTCCCTCCCGTCAGCTGGAACATGGGGGGAAGTAGACTCCACATGGTTCCCGTTCCCTGGCCTGCCTGTAACAGCTGATGAAGCAAAAACATAAGACGGGTACCACGCTGTCCATCAAAAAAACAAGTATAGCACCGAACGGAAAAGAACTGCTCGTCCAGCACGCCCTTGACGGTGACGAACCTACCAGGAGATGATTGCTCTGCATCCTGTTGAGAGACAGAGGCGCTGTCCAAGTGCTCGTCTTTGGATGAACTGCGCTCATTGGAACCAAGCCGCAAGTCGCTAAGACTCTTAATAGCAGAGTCTAGGTTACTCCCACAGGCTTCGAGGACTCTTTCCAACAGCTGCCATGCAACTCAACATGCATCAGGAAAGCGGAAGCCGGGAAGCATGCCTTTCAAAATCAAAGGAAACCCTAAGCGACAAGCGACACATTCTAGCAGCACACCTGTCCATCCATGTCGGGGAAAAGCTGGCGAAGCCGTGAGAGTGGCTCCTGTTGCTCGGCTGGAGGGCAAATATGGTGAGCCGAAGTCTCGGAGGTCCCCGCTGCCTCGGAGGCCCCGGTGGGGCTACTCCTTGGGGGCGGGGACAATGAAGAGAAGCGAATAGGGGAACCTCCTCCACAACGAATCCTCTTTGCGCTGGGAGGAGAGGAGTAGAGGTCGTCGAACAGGGAACGCTTGCCGCAGACGACCGCAGACATTGCAGGAAGCCGATCCCCCACTCGCTTCCTAGCCCCAACGAAGTGAGCGCGCTCCTCTCGGTCCCTAATTCCTCAACACCACGCCGGGTTGCGCACAGGCAAGCATGACCACCTCCCAGGATGCGCAAGCACATGCAGAGCAGACCGCCCGGGGCGCAAGCCCGGCCCGATGCCGAGCGTCAAGAATCGGCCCCGAGACGTGCTCCAAGAACCCTCTGGGCGGCAGCAGCAACGCCAAGAGATTGAGGACGAGGGCGCAGCTTCAGCGCTTCGACCGAGAGTTGGACGTCACCTCCAATTCCAGGGCTGCACTCGCTTAAGTACGCCATCGCCAGCGCACCATGGCCATGATTCTACCATCCCCCTATTTTCGCTTTGTCGCTCCCAACCGCTGTCAAACCACGTCTCCCCAATCCTGATAGGTACGTACCGTATTTCATTCGAGCACGAACAACTTGCATACTCCATACTACCTACATATATGTACCTATATACTTACGAAGATTAAGTGGGTACTTAAAATTCAACAACTTTTTATAAACATCAGTGAGCTAATAAAGCTATAAACTTTAAGACAATGTTAGTCTTCAAAGCTTAATAGATTGTAGTTTTTATGAAGAAAAGAGGAGATGGGTGAAGCCATCTACTTAAAGACATCAAGGGAGACCCTAAAGGTAACACTAAAGAAGGAGCAATTAAATTACATGTCTAGAATCACCTACAGTGCCTACAATGTCATGATTAGGGAGATCAAAGTAAGAGTTGAGAAAGAGCTGCCACAGGGCCCATAGGGCCTAGGTAAGACTTGTTGTCTTGCCTTATGAAATCCCAAGAGATTTTGCCAAGCACGAGGACGTGGTCACTTCCACCCTTTCGATGCCATAATGTCCGCATCTCTAGCCACCGGACCAAATCAAGAGACAGTCGATCCAGCTGTTAAGTGGTGGTATTGGAGGCAAAATTCCAACGCAAAACATCGAGCCAGCAGGTACCTAAGCTTGATAACTCCTCACCATACCCATTCTAGAATTTGACAAGTACTGGCAGAGGTTGTACCAGGTCAAGATCGTGTTGCAATTGGCAATCAAATCTATAGTGAACTTATTCGGCAGATCATACACATAAACATATCTCCCATCACAAGATTCGGGACCTGTGGAGTAGTTCTGCTCCACAATTATAGGAGGAGCTCCGGAAATGCGAAGCTTTTCCACAACCAGTACCTCCTGAAATGCGAATCTTTTCCACAGCCAGAACCTCCTGAAATGCGAAGCTTTTCCACAGCCAGAACCTCCTCTTCCAATGGCTTGCTCGAGTCACTGCGTGCATGAAGCTTTGAATGTCTCGCAGCGGCTTCCTCGTCAGGTGCCATGTTGCTTCATTGCTCCCCATTATGTCCTCCCCGTGGTGCTCCGGCCGGTTGATATGTTTGCGACTGGTCTTGACATTGGATGATTTGCTTTGATGTTGTTGTGTAAAACACTATAGTTCATTGTGCTAAAAGTGTTCAAGTGTCTCACGAAACAACGCTAGGAAAATTTGTGAGGTGACAGTACAATAGTTTTGAGATTTTATTGAGGTGAAAAAACGATGGGAAAAGCCCATCTAGGAGGGGACAACCAAAGGGGACCAGGGGGTCAAGGTGAAGAGGAGCAACTAAGCTCCCTACCTAAAGTCACCTACTGCACCCACAATGTCATATGCAGGAAGAATAAACGGCCTGCAAACCACGGAGGTAGAGGAAGATGCGTCACCTACTGTCGCCGCCTTGTGGAGGATCGCCGTTGAGAGCGCCCGTTGAAGGGCAATTGAAACCCGTTGTCGGAAGTATGCTGTGAAGTACGAGAGGGACAGCCCCGCACCGTGTCTACGTGCATGGTAAGCTTTGGCACAGGACTTGACAAATTTGTCAAAGTCCTCAGCCATTGCCCCATACGTTTCTAGTGCAAGCGGAATAAAGAGGTGGCCCGCTTGCATCCTGCTATATTTATGACCTTGAGCGGCTACTCCGTGCAAGGGCCCTGGACGGTTAGTGATGACCTGAGCGGAGATGGAGCGGAGCGGAGAACAATAGTTTTATGTTATGGACAATGAGTCCTTTATTGGAAGGTAAGTTATGTGATTGAAGTGGTTGTTTAACGAGTTGTAAAGAATACGATACGACATGGTTCCTTGTGTTGAACATGTCCAAGTTCCTCTTAAGGCTTTGAATTCTGTACTTAGGACTGAAATAATTGTTTAGAAATATAATGAACAAACAGCATGTGGTAGTTGGGCTATAGTTCATGCCTACTTTTGAGCAAAATCAAAATTTACTTGCATTGATTACCATGAGTTGCTCATGTGGCTAGTATGAACCACTACTATATCCATTATTATTATAATATCCATTATTATTATTATTATTATACTTTCTCTTATTCTTTTCATCGATTACCCTTCCCTTACTTTAAAATTCTCAGGTTTTCAATGTGTTTGCCTGAGGGTCTTTGAGGTCCTTCTTGCTTTGGTGTTTAACTTCATTGTTGTAGGGCTTTCCCCTTTTTGTTCAATAAAAGCCCTATTTTAATGTGTTATATTGCAAAAAAATCATTTACACAAGGAATTAAGTTTGATTCGGAGTTTCAATTAGTTGGGATAAAATTTTGGCAAATTTCGTAAAGGTTTGCTATGTGTTTTGTTACAAAAAGATCATTTACACTGAGAGTTAAGTTTGATTTGACCAAGTAGTTAAGTATTTGGGATAAAATTTTGATGAAGTTTCCTAGAAATAGTTCAAAACCAAAAAACCAAGCAGTTTCAAATGTATATTATTATGAAATACTAAGAAAATAACATTTGTTTTGGTCGAGATGGACACATTGTTTTGCTATATATGTGAATGACATCTAGCAAAAGTACTATACAGTTTCAATCTTGTTTGGCCAATTTAGTTTTCTTTTGCTACAAATTTTCCTTCCTCTATCTTGCTTTGCGTTGCTTCAAGTATATAGCAATGACGTACCGTGCATTTACAATGTCTCTTGTCTTCATAATTTACCTTTTGGTGCTTTCCGTGGGTGCAAGTGCTCGACCCTTCCATCTCAAGAGAGCAACTGCCGCACAATTGCCTGGAGCTATGATTCAAGATTATGATTTCCTATTGTTTGTTCATAACGCAAGTAATGTGGATGTGTGGCACATAGATCGTAAGTAGCCGCATAGTGCAAAAAATGTTATTTCAGATTTTATTTAACCATTCAATATTAGAAGAACTTCTTTTCAAATTATTTGTTTTCTAACTAGGATTCAAATTGTCGTTTCCCTTGTTTGCAGCTAATAGTTGTTGGGCGGGGAACCCAACTGTCCATGATGGAGTGCTCTCATACGGTGTATGGGCGATAGGCGACGATGATATCTGGAGAGATGGGAAAAATTGCAATGTGTACTTTAATATGTGCAGGGGTGATCCAAATGGAGATGGCAAAACTTTTGATCCAAAACTTTGTGTTGACACTACTATCTTGATCGCAATTGTGGACAAGATGCCCCCGGATCAAGGCGAGCATAGGTCAGATTTGATTCTTTCCCAACAAGCTTGGGAATATGTCTTTGGAGACAAAAACTATGCAAATAGTCCTAGAACGATGTACCTCTATGTATGTGACCCATCCAAGGAAGAGTGTACGCCTTCCCCTAGCAGTATCCCTCCTCCTCCTAACCAGTCATGATTAATTCAAATTGAGTTGAGAGTAGTCAACAATAGGCAGAAATAAGTATTTTAAAGTATGAGCAAGAGCCCAAGGTGTTAGAAAGCTTTATAACTTTGCCACAACCAACCTTATTTTTTAGGGGATAAGTTTATTCTGTGCAAGAAATATTATTGTAAAAGGATTTTTGGTGTGAAATCTATACGGTTGTATTACTTGAGTTAGTACGTACCATGTCTTTGCATAAGGAGAGGGCGCTCCATGTCGAGGAGCAAGAGCCCGTGCACATCAACTGCTGCTCCTCGTGGGCTGCGCCACCGTATTGCACATGCGCATGCGAGACACCCGAGGAGATGATGAAGGCCACCATTTACGCTTCCCGAGCTCGCACCCCTACACCAGCTCTGTGTTGTGCTCCCCCTACTCCTATGCCTTCTACTTCCGCTTGCACAACAGTTATACTTGCGCTTAGGATTGGGTACCTCCCACGCATCTCAGCTCCCGAGCTCGCTACATATTCCTTTAAAGAGAAAACAACAAATTGTCTATACACGGCCGAACAAACAAATTACGTATATATAATATTTTTACCATCCACACCGATTGAAGGGGGAAAGCTTGGGTTAGGTGATTCATCTGCTTATCTAAAAAATATTATATATAAATAGAGATAAATATATAACAATCATTAGCCTTTAGTACTTGAAGACCAAACTATGTAATTTACTCGGTACCTATGTAAACATGTAGGCTCCATAAGTTAGAATGAAGACATGGGCACATAAAAGCTAGAGAGAGTGATGCCGGGACCAAGTATCGAGCAGCGACATGCGGGAGGTGAGCGATGCCACGATAAAAGGAGCACCGAGAAGAAGCACCACCGCCCAAAGCATGGGGGATGTTGGCCGGGGGCAATGGAATAATGCGTTGTAGCTAGGGTGGCATAAGCGGTGGACATTGCAGAATAGGAACGTGCGAATGGAGAACCACGAGAAGTTAAAAAATCTTTCTATCTTATTGAGCATCATTTACATATTTCATATCGAGTATAAGCCCTATTGATAGCCCTTCCAGATGGTCAAAGATGGACCGTCGGTTGGGGCTATCTCCCACTGGTTCCAAACGGAAGTGAGAGTTGAGAAAGCGCTTCATTGTGGTCTCAGGCTTAAGGCACCTCAATACCTGGCATAGGCTCACATTCCTCTTCTCTTCACACTGTTGGATAAGTCAAGTACGGATATTGTTGGGGTCACCAGGCCTTGGCAATCCTGCGAGGCTCACCAAACTGTCTCTGGGCCTGTTAAGTGCATACTGCTGCCATAACCTAATGTCGTCATCTAAGGAAGGGTGGAAAAAGGTCGAATGAGGCACTCCGATATCCTTCTCATCCCAGGGGTGCCGTTCAAGCAAGAGCTTTGTTAGGTTCCGCATCTGAGGAGGATAGAGCAAGGAGCTGCCACAGGGCCCATAGGGCCTAGGTAAGACTTGTTGTCTTGCCTTATGAAATCCCAAAAGATTTTGCCCAGCACAAGGATGTGGTCACTTCCACCCTTTCGCTGCCACAATGTCCGCGTCTCTAGCCACTGGACCAGATCAAGAGACAATCGATCCAGCTGTTAAGTGGTGGTATTGGAGGCCAAATTCCAACGCAAAACATCGAGCCAGCAGGTACCAAAGCTTGATGACTCCTCACCATACCCATTCTAGAATTTGACAAGTACTCGCAGAGGTTGTACCAGGTCAAGATTGTGCTGCAATTGGCAATCAAATCCGCAGTGAACTTACTCGATAGATCATTGTGGCGCGACTTTCGCTGATGGCCAGCCGGGCGCGCACAATCCCGTGTCGTTGTAGGAAGAAGTCCGTTCCCAAGGGAATGATAGGCTCCGTTTGTCAGTGATTCTTACCTCACTTTGCGCCTGCTCACCTCAACGCACACATACGCCTATCTACTCGCAACGCTCACCGTGACAGCCCCGGTATGGCCAAACGCTTAGGGACCCGTGTCCCAGATCGCTCACATCTGCCACCACACTTCCGGCCTTTCCTCTCCACTCACGCCACACTCATCGCCTTAGGAAAGACGCTGGCTGGGCCCGACCTCCGCTGCCCGCCGGCCTCCGTCCGGCTCAGACGCCTCCGAGTTCCTCCGGCCACACGCCCCGTCTGGCCGGGTCGCTGCCCGACGCAGCACGGGTCACCGCCACCCTTCCTCGCACACACCACAACACGTTAGGTCCGCCACTGTGACCCCGATCAATCTCCCGAGCTGTGCCCGCCTGACTCAGACTCACGCTAGCAAGAAGACACACAAAGGTCTCGCAAGAACGCAGATCAACACCAAGAGAAAGATGATTTATTCAGAGCGCCTTAGCCCTCTTATACTACGCCAAGGTCGGCCTTTATTACACCTCTATTCGAAATGAGGCCAGTGCAACCTAACTACTATCCTCCCTATTCCGCCTATCGCTTGGTGGGCCGGATGGCCCCCGATTCCTTCTTGGCACCGGCCCAAAGTCCGGATAGCGCGGGTCACAATGTTGCGCTCCACAAGGTTCCATGGCTCCCAAACTTCCGGGCTTTTGGGTGCCATCGCCTTCTCCTCCCTTGGTTCTGTGGCCGCTTGCCGAGGCTGGCAGCGTTGCGCCTTCTTGCGCGTTCGCTCCGCCTCAGCGGTGAGCGGCAGCGTCAGTGTCCACGAGATACCGCGGTGCGGCGCGAGGATCGCGGTGTCTCGGTGCGCGGCATGACCTTCTCGCGACCACGCCTTGGGAAGTGCGGCGGGCGGGGCGCCTCTTCCACTGTCCGTAGCGCAGTGCATGGCTTACTCGGCCCCTCTGGCTGCAGCGTACTACGGCCTTACGCGCGTACTGCGGCCCCTCGCCGCGCGCGGCGTGGCGTGACACTATGCGGCCCAGCAGGTTACAGTCGACCTGCATGCCGTCCTCCACTCGGGGTCGTCCGTGGCGTCGCCTGGTCCTCCACGGCCCAACTTCTAAGTTACTTTCACTGGCGTACTTATCACGCGGTCACAGGTGGGTCGGACTTATCCGTTTATGCTTTGCCATGCCGTAGGCTAGTCGTTCCTCACTCGGTCCGGAGTATACTCAGTGCCGTCAGGAGTGCTAAGTGCTTATTTCCCCCTTTTTCGCCTCATTTTATCCTTCGCTCCCACAAAAAAACAAAACCCTACCCTTTTCCTAACCCCCCAAGGGAAGTCCGTAGTCCAAAATCATACACATAAACATATCTCCCATCACAAGATTCGGGACCTGTGGAGTAGTTCTGCTACACAATTATAGGAGGAGCTCCGGAAATGCGAAGCTTTTCCACAGCCGGAACCTCCTCTTCCAATGGCTTGCTCGAGTCACTGCGTGCATGAAGCTTTGAATATCTTGCAGCCCACGGTGATCTTTTAATCGGGAGCTTATTAGTCACAGGGAGGGACATGTCTTGTATGGAATCACTATAACAATGGCTGCAGTTTTATTACAACTTTTATTACACTTGCGGGCAATAATATTACAGTTCTGCAAGATACATGACGCAGCAATGGGCAAGATTTTCGTAATTCCCATCGACATTGTCATTTCGCGTGGATCCCCTTATATGTAGGCGAGTATGGCCGGTTCGCTTAACGCCGGCCCGATTTTGCCGGGCCACCGGTGGTCATGCCTGCGCATGGACATGTCGAGGAGGATGCCCGGATCATGTGCGGCACCTGCAGGCACAATTGTGTGTCTTGCCGTATGTCGCATGCAACCAGCATGCCCGAGACCCCGCAAATTATGAAGAGCCATGTGTTGGCCCTGCTTCCTGCGAGACAGTGGTGGTCCTGACTGCCCACAGCACGCCATGTGGTTGTCGACCACGTGTGTTCACGCTTTGACTGCAAAGACCATTTGACCAGAATTACAATAATAAATCGCACTTAGGATTCACCACAGTGAAATCCCAATAATAATGGTTTACAATTTCCCAACGTAGGTCAATCCCCCAACGCCTCGTTTTGATCCGGTAGGTTCATATTACGCTAATCATGTTTTAGATTCCAAACTTCATTGGTCAATTTATATACTGGCATAATCGTACGGTGTGCAATATAACAAAAGCGGATAGCAACCGTCGTGGCATCAGGCCAAATTGGAAACTTCATGCATACTGCATCCATCACTCTCTCAATCCTCTGTCAAGCATACTGCCTCTTCCACCATCCGGCCGGATCCCTTCCTGCCCAGCGCCTCCCGGCGGCTTTGGAGATGAATTGGCCTCCGCCCGAGTTGGGGTTGGATCTTCCACACTGTAATTGGCAATTTCATGCTTAGCAACTGAATCAACTCCCATAGGTGCGAGCACCTATAGCTCAAGAGCCTAGCTTATACCACTGATTCACCACCTCGATCATCACCTCCAGACTCCATGGTGACGCATTCCTAGCTCTTGCATGACCATGGAGGGCGTCCATCCCGGGGTCACTCTGCAGCATGGACGTGGACTCGTTTTAACCAGGAGCCACAAAATCCGGGCCGCAAAATCCACTTACTGTAGGCCGAGTGCCCTCCCATGTTTCTCTCCTCACCGATTGATGCTCTGGCGATTGTGGTGTCATGGGCACTACATCCACTGCTGATAGTTCCAAGGTTATCATGTTTGCCACCGACGTGCACAGAGGAAGGGTTCCTCCCAATCGTGCAACCTCCTCGCCGGTGCTCCTGCATTAGCTTCACCACCGCTAGAGCCCCCGCTTCCTTCCCCTTCGATCGCCTCGCTCACACGCACACAACTGCGTTAAGGCCACGCGGTGGCTAGGTCGAGACAACAATCGGGAATCTGCTCACCATGGACCTCCCAGAATTCGGGCATCCTTTCCTTGCGCAGTCCGATGCCCTCTGCCTCTGCAGGTGGGCATCCGCTTCAGCCAATGTAAAGGCACGCCGCCGCTGCAGTCCCCACCATGGCCACGGATTGCTCCCTGCTTGGCCTGCCTCTGTCGCGGCCATCTGCGTAGTCGCGCCACCTCCCCGTTTGATGCTAGGCTCGCGTGTTACTGTTGTTTCCCATTCATGATGTTGGCTAGGCGCAATGCGCGTCCGCTTCCTCCCTTCGCAATTGTGCCGCTTCACCTTGCATGTTGCATAGAAATTCGCGTTCTTGATCGTTGTGCAATGTGGGCCTTGATCCGATCCATGACCACGGGAAATCGCTTGCATCCTCTACCGACTCTCTCGTAGCTCGGAGTGTTTAGTCCATGGCTTCATCACGGTCGACTGGTTTGCACAAGTTCGATAGTAAATCGCTCAAAGCCTTGTCGCATGGAAGGAGCCAGGCCTCCGCATTGGCCTTCGCACATGATCTATGTCGACACCATCGGCCCGCTTGGACATTCATTGCCCAGCTTGCGCCATGCGACAGTGCATTGGCCACGGCCTCCAAAGCACACGAGCGGTCCATCACGGCATCCAATGCGGGGGCACCTCTGGAGCTGCCCCCAGCAAATCGAGCCTCCACTCGCAGTAGCGGCCCTCTCTGCATTCCCAGTGCAGAGTGGAGCAATGAAGCGGCCCGGATGCTCGAGACCCTCACCTCTTGGACTTTGTCATCGGCTAAGGATGCACCTTCAATGCTCACTGCTCCACCCGGGTGGCCACCCTCTGCACCCTCCTCCATGTCTGTCCATTGCATGAGGCCCCACAGTTCTTTCCAGGATGGCGCCATGGTACGATGAGAGCTCCTATGCCGCTAATGGGACCCCGGGCACGCGAATGAGGTGAAAATTCAGGATAGCGACGTGAGCGAGTGGGAAATTCGATCGGGCGTAGGTTTGGGGCAGTGTTCTCTCGGGCCGTCTTCTCGCCGGCATACAAATAGCCATGGCCTTCACCGCTCCCGCCATACTTCCTCTCACTCCTTTACGCTCCACATTCAATTTGAACTCTTCAGAGGCCATTGCATTCAAACTATGCAATAGCCTTTTGCCCGTGATTGCCGAAATACAATTTGATTGCATTACATGCCTAGTGGAATACACTGCCAGGGCAGAGGACGATGAGAAATCGTCACACAAATCTAGGCACCACAATCTCTACATCTGGCTACACAAAGTGGTCTCTACACAGAACCGGTTACGCTACCCACAAGTTCCGCTTGTGGTTCCATTGCCAGCTGATGGTCTGTGTTCAAGTCCCTGTGCTCCGATTGCTCCCATTTGCCGGCCCCCACCACTGGTCGAAAGTGTGTTGGGCACAACATTGTCCCAGATGCGGCAAACTCCCGATGACAATTTGTCCAAAAGGCGCACTCCCAGCATCGCAAGCGTCCAAACCATACATCTAGGTCTCTGTCTAGTCTCAAGCTGTCCACATCTGCATATGATTCCTCCCAACACATTGCCATGTCTTTTCCAATTGGTAGGCCATAGGGCCGATGCGAAACTTCACCAAGCTGGGATGACAAGAAGCTCTCATCGCAAGCTGCATTCACGATTTCTGTGCTTGTTGCATCTTGCGTTGGCCACGCAAAGGTTGCCTCCTCACTGCTTGGGTCCCGCGAAGCCATCAAAAAAGGGCGCTTCCTCCGGTCCAGCACCTCCATCACCCGGCACAAGCGCAATGACCTGCAATCATGGAGCGTGAGTCAATTTGCACTGAAGAACAGATGAATTACTCGTGCCGCCAACGTTCAAGTGCTCACGACACACACAAGTGGATTAGGGTTATGATTACAAGCTAAGTACGGCCAACATCACTCCAACAATTCTTCCATCCGTTCGAACCATGATGGAATTGATGTGCAAATCGCCCATCCAGGACAGCCTGGATCGGGATGTGTCAACACTTGACGCAGGTGTAGCGGAAACTCCCACGGGCCGGACTGGTGTTGCCGCCCATACCTAAACGGCCTTCTTGTGTCAACTGCCATGAAACCGGAGTCATCCACCTCCAAAGACGGTGGCCGCTTGTTGGGACCACACTCAAACCATTCCACTTTGAATACAAACACGCTTAGTGTGTCGCCGTCGAATTCAGCCTCTAAGATGTCCTTGATTCGGCCGAAATATTCCCGCTCCCTTCCACAACTTTCTAACGCAACCGCCGTGAACCCAAGCCATCTGTGTTGCCGCCTTTGTCGGCCTCTGATCGAAAATGGTAACCCCTTGTGTCAAGACCTCGATATGCCTTGCCATATAAATGGGGTCCCCGGGCCAAGGCCTCAATATCGTCATACTCTGGGTCATTGACCCACTTTCCAAGTGCAATGCCAACTTGTAACCAGTCCATGAAGTTGGGTCGTGTCTGTCCCTACGCTGCGTACTGTTCTCGTTGAGGGCCCAAAGTTCTAGAATGGAGTAACAAGAACCAATGCAGTCTTCTGTGATCATCAGGCCCAAGTTTTATCTCCCGGGGTTTTCCAATTGGCCGCTCAGTTGTGGCGTCATTTGTTGGGCTTGCTTGTAAAATCCCTTGCAAAGCAGGATGCTTGGCGGCCATGTACTCTCCAGCATAGTGCATTGCTTCCATGAGGAGATGCCCGGTGCACATGCTGCCCTCCGGCCTTGAGCGATTTCGAACGTGGCGTTTGAGGACTAGCATAAACCGTTCCATGGGGTACATCCACCTGTTGTGGACAGTACCATGGGTGGCTACCTCGTCAACCAAGTGCACAATGAGGTGCTGCATTATATTCCGTAAATTGACGCATGTGCTCAAACCGATCAAGATGTCAATTGCTCCTCGTCTCTATCGCCATGTTTATCTAGGGTTGACATATCCACCGATATAGAGAAGCCAGCCTCACGATGAGGCTATACTCTAGGTCATTCAAGTTGCCCTTCAAGACCATCGGGAAGTAATATTGCAATAACAAGTGCCAGTCGTGGCTCTTCAGGCCAATGACTTTCCGACCGCTGAAGCACGTCTTTAAGTTTGCTCCGAATCCTGTCGGGGGCTTGATATGGCAAATTTGGGCCTTCACTTTGTCCATGCCGTCTTTGGACAGAACATATGATGCAGCTGGCAAAGCCAAATTTTCACCATCTTCCACTGGCCAAAGCCAGGGCTTCGAGTCTAATGCTTGCATGTCGCGGCCGGGCGTATCCATTGATGATAACCTTCCACACCGCCTGGGCGTTATTGACCTCGACGTGCATTACGTCTTTCACCCATAGTTTCTCTATGACCTGCACTCGGGGAAAACAAGGATTAGGCTTCTGGATATCATTAGGGAAACTAGCAAGAGCAAGAACAATGTTGTGCACTGTGGCCTAGAATAAAGCCAGCGTTAAGCATTATTACCAATAGGTATGGCAGCTTTATGAAGAACATTGATTGTCTCCTAATACCCCACTGCCCGGGCATGGCCCGACTGATCCGACGCCTCCCACATCTCGGTGCCACGTAGCTACATCCACCCGCTGCGAGGGCCCAGCTCGAGCATTGTTGAATGCCTCACGGTTTGCACGGCGCCGCCTGTCTCGCAGTGTAGGGCTCCACCGGCGGTAGCCAGCATACAAAATTTTGTCCAAAGCAGCTGACCATCGTGCATCCAGTTCATCACCACAATCAAAGCATGCCCGATAACCCTTGACTTGCAGCCCAAATAAGTTGCCTAAACCAGGATAGTCGCAAGTGGCTTGAATCAGTGCTGCACGCAGGTGGAACGTCCTCTTTGGATCTTCTGGCAGGGTGGAATGATCCACAGCAGTGACACCATCCCACAAACTTGCGAGCTCATCCAGTAAGGGCTCCAGATAAACGTCCATGTTGGCAGGTTGTGTGGGACCTGGGATTATCAGCGGCAGGAGGACGCTCTCTTTCTTTGTGGCCAACCATGGCAGAAGATTATTAATTACCAGCATAACTGGCCATATGGAATATGCACTTGAACGGTGTCCGCTGGGATTGAAACCGTCAGTCGAGATGGAGAAGCGAATGTTCCTGTCCTCCAAGCCGAAGTTATCAACCTCGTCCAAATGGGCCCATGCCGGAGTATCAGCCAGAATTCTGATGTCACCATTCACACTACGGTGCCTAGTAAACCATGTTAGGTTTTTTGCAAGCTTGGGACAACGGAACATCCGCAGGATGCGTTCCTGCACTGGGAAATAAAACAAGGTCTTTCGCCTTACTGGGGCACTACGCCTTGCCTTCTTTTCCCTGTAAAATGGTTCCCCACACTTGCAATGAGTTGCATTAGACTGGGATCCCCATGCTAGCATACACCCTTTTTCTTTGGGATTCGGTGACAACCTGCCCAATTGGTGGAGGATCCTTCGAGCCTCCCTCGACTAGCAAAGTGTTACGGGAGGAAGTAGGGCACTCTGGACAAATTTGAAGATGGCATTCATCCCGCGGTCCGTTATGTGGTACCTTTTCTGTATGGTGAGGAGGCCCTTGCAGCGATTCTCGACTTGTAAGGAGCGGAAACATTACATGATGGAATGAAGCCTCGACGCCGACATCTTTCCAAGGGTCTGGTATGGCGTCAATGAATTCTCCCTCTTCCTGAGGGACGTCGGGCCCGAAGACACTAAGCGTGGGCATGACAAGATGAGGGTCACCCGGAGCACAAGGGGCGGTGTTTGAGTCATCCATAGTATGGAGAGTGAAGGCCAACCGGTGGCGGCGAAATGCCTCCTGGTACTCTGGAGGATATCCCTGGAAGGAACCAAGAAATAGATCAGCGGACCATGGAGGGCTGCAGACATCAACTTGCTCTGGGCAAGCGGCACACGCCTTACATGTTTCTTGAAAAAGTCATCCCACCCATCGACATGGCACATTGAGATATCAGCACGACATTTCTTGTTTGTAGGCCCGCAATCTGGACATGGACACTCGATCTGCGGAATGTGCCCATTTCGCCAAGTCGCTGCCATGGGAGATTGACCCTGGCGGGTTCTCACTCGTTCATGGCACCCGGGGACGAAGATGTCAGGCAAGGGTGGCGCTATCGTCGTGGAGAGCAAATGGGAAAAATGGCGGTGTCGGGACTTGTCGGGCGCATTCACGATCGACACAGTACACAAGGGTTTATGGAGCATCTTCACGCCCAAGTTATTCGGGGCGGTTCTAGTTTACACCCTGCACACTTCAGCGGGTCCCGGGCGGTTTGGAGGGTAGGCAGTTTTCCGACGATTGCGCTTTTTGATTTGGCACGACAAGCGTTGAGGGCGGTGAGTTAGTTGTTTGGCTTGCTGGTCTTGTCTGAAGATTCAAACTGATGAGAATCAATAGCTCTTAGATAGAAGAGAAAACAATGGAATGAATAATTTAATGAGTAAAGTACAAGCCTTTAAATATGCTGGGTGGTAGGGTGGTTACAACAATATGTTGTTGTAACCATAAGTAGTTGCAACCATAAGTTGTTGCAACTATAAGTTGTTGTAACTAACTTAACAACTAACTACCCAAAGCCCTAGCTCTAATTTAATGTTTAAGTAATGAGGCCCTAATGAATAGTGCCCTAAGCTAGACCTATTTCATCACTCCCACTCACTATGTATGTAGGGGTGAATTCTAGCTTCAAAATGAGGTCTAAATCGTAGATAGACTCCCACTTAATAAAAAATTATAAGCCTAAGAAAAATGCTAACAACTTAAGCTGTTTGATGAATAAGTAAGCCTGAAATAGAAAACCTAATATGTCCACCAAAATAATCACCAGAATAAGGTTGAAAATAATAGCCTAAATAGCTAGGCTTAAAAGAGGCCTAAATAAATAAATAAAAGGGAAATAAATAAATAAAAGGCCTGAAAATAAAAAAAACTTTAAATGGATAAGCCAATACGGGCTTATCCTAAATCACCCGGCCACGATTGGTGGGCACTAGAGGCGTGCATGACGGCCGCACGCGCGCGCGGTGGCGGATAGCCGCCATTGTCCTCCTCCTCCCCCCTCCGCAGCGCTCCAGCAGCGCCGCCATCCGCGCCATCGCCCAGCGCCGCGCGCCGCGCGCGCCGCGCGCGCGCCTCGCTGCCGCTGCCTGGTGCGCGCGCCGCGCGCCGCGCTGCCTGTGCCGCTCCCCCGCACATGCTTGCGCTGTGTGATTGATCTCTCGCTGCTAATGATGGTGGAGTCTGAAAATGTGTCTTGTGTTATGCATATATTGCTGCAAAATTGGAGTGGAGATCCATGTCGATTTTTGTATCCATTTTTCCTTTTCATATTTTCCATTTTCCATTGTGCATTTTCATATCTCTTGCATGTTTGAATATAATATACCTAATGTGGTGGGTCCTCGTCGGGAGGAAGGCGGCCCCATGCTCCAAAGGACGAGGCCATAAAGAAAATGAAAAGAGCAAAGCAGAAGAAGAAAACTTGCCGCGTGGAGAAAGGATAAAATTGAGCCAGCCGCCTGCATCTTGTGGTATAGAGAGGCACTTGCACGGGGTGAAGAGATCCCGATGTCGGGCCCCGGCCGTAACATAGGAAAGGACATGGAAGATCCTAATTTCTCTTATGAATTCCTGCAAGCATGTGCCGAGGTGGCGAAAACAGGTGGAGAAATGGTCGATGGAGAGGATGACGTCTTGGTGATACAAGCATTCGCCGGAAATGCCGATGTGGTCATCAAAGAAGTCGAGGGGGCTGGTAAGCCAATAAAATGCAAAATAAATTGCAATAAATAATTTGATTGCATAAAAATAATACTAATGATTGTTGATGTAGATAATCCAACTACCGAGGGCTCTCGATCTCCTCGAGTGTCACAGGTATGACGACTTCAACATAGAAGAAGAGTCGAGGTCGGGGACTCCATAAACAGACGAGGCCCCAGTAGGTGTGTGAGGGCAGCTGGAGAGCATATGCTAGCCGACATAGGAGAAGTAGGGAAAAGAAAAGTGAGTAGGTGTAAAACCTATAGTTAGGGGCTAGTAACTAGTGTAACCTATGCTAATGATAAGCTAATCTACATCTATTTTGCGGATGTGGAGAAAGGGTAGGCACAAGCCATGTGAGGTTTGCCCTACCTCTACAACCTATAACAAAACAAAAGGAAAATACCAAACTCCTATTTGCCTGAAACCTATGCGAGCAACATACATGGTGCTTAGGGAGGAAAGGACGACCACGAAGTCCCCATGGAATATGTATGTGAGAAAAGGGGATAAAAATGATGTGGTTAGGTGCATATCCATGTGAAGAGTACGAAGGACACACCAAGCACTTGTATAGTAAGTGACCTAACTTCGAATGACTAACTCAACACCATTTTTCTTCCTGTAACCCATGGAGTGTTTTGTAGGTCCTTTTGGGCATTAGAGAGAGAGAGAATCAGTGATGATTACTTGGAAATAGAAGAGGAAATAAACATGCTAGATAAACTTTGTGGATTGTAAAATTGGAAAATACCCACTAGCTATGGCTTAACCTCTTGTACTCCTAACATTTTCATGTGTTTTAAATGCAAATCTCTTCCTAATGACTTGGTTAAAAGGTCAGCTGGTTGTTTTGAGTTGGTATATAATTGATATCTATTGTTTTATTTTCTAACATTTCCGTATGTAATGATACTCGGCTATATGTTTAGTTCGAGTGGAAAAAGTTCCTAGCTAAGGCAATAGCCCACTGTATCAGAGGTGTAGGTCCATCTTGGGGATAATTCAACTCACTCAATGCTAACCTACTCCACTATATCCTTGGAGACGAGGTGAGGACCCTATACTACTCTGTCGACAAAGCAATGGTTGGTTGTTTCTTACTTGACCATGAAATGGGTGCACCTCCTAGCAATGCATAGCGGATCTGATTTGCGGCTATCGGGATCTCGACATAATTAACATCAGGCATAGTCCTTAAATACTGAATATTCTCTTGACACATTGCCAATGTTGTCTTCCGTGATTCTCAAAAATTGTGAGGCGCACTAACTTCAAAAGATATATCGGGTCTTGTGAAGTTACTTAAATATATTAAGGTGCCAACAAAGATGTAGATGGTGCTGACATTTCTCCTCGACCTGCTTTTAGGGCTCATATCTGAAGCCTTGTGCCACTTGGAAATGGTGTGGCTGGCTTAGCATCTTCTAGTCCAAACTTCTTTAAGCTTTCTTTTATATATTTTGTTTGAACCAAGGAAATGGATTTATTACCTCTATTTCTTATAATGTTAACGCCAAGGGCATAACTAAGGTCTCCAGTGTCATTTTCATAATGACTTCTCAACCATGCTTTAATTTCAGCTAGATGGGAGAGTGAAGATGAAGCTAAAAATAAGTCATCCACATATAGTAAGAGGTAAATTGTGTCTTTGTTTAGTCTTCGGATATACATGCTAGCATCCGCTTTGCTTTGAACAAAACCATATTTTGTAAGCTTGTCATGTATATCATTATTCCATTCCTTGCTCGATTGCTTAAGGCCATAAATGCCTTTAATGAGCTGCATACATGGTCTTCTTTACCTTTGACTTCATAGCCTTAGTTGTCTCATGTATATTTCTTCTTGGATTCGCCATGCAGATAGGCGCTTTGACGTCCATCATGTGAAGATGTAAGTCATGTTGAGCGGACAAGGCTATTATAATTGAGGAGGCAAACTTTGCTTTGTGCATAGGTAGCCGGTATGTAATCTAAACCCGGTATGGTAAACCCTCGCTACCACCTTGCCTTATATCGCTCAATAGAACCATCACCCTTACGTTTGATTTTAAAGACCCATTTACTTCCCACTATTTTTCTCCCTTTGGGTGGTTTAACTAATTCCCATGTGGAGTTTTCTACTAAAGAGTTGTATCAATCTCGCTACCTTCCATGGTCTTTCTCGTGAGAGGAAAATGCTTGTTTCAAGGTTAGCGGTTCCTCTGGATCAACTGGCTTTGTAAACTTGATAATAAGGTGTGAGAGGAGAAATGGGGTCATCGGAAGTGACAAGATATCCCAAAGGTGGTTCCTTCCATCCAGCAGGTCCTGCAACAGCGGGTCTAGTCCTAAGATTGTACCTTGGTGCAGGTTGTTGAATGTGTTCCTCAATGTCGACCACTTGTTGAGCTGGTTCTGTCTGCGTGCAGCTCTTGCTCGTCGGCTCATCCTCAAAGGAATACGATCCTCCTCACGAATTTCAACATCATAGTCGATTTCATCGCTAAATGTTGAGGTTCTTCTAAATCGGGATCCGGAGTAGTTGGTCGTCTTGGAATATATTCTAACTCCTCCTCCTCCTCCCGCAATGAGGTTCATCCATAGGAGCTTGCTGCGGAGGGAGTGAATGAATGATGACAAAATCATCGTCATCAAAGTGGAAGGCTCGGATGCGCAGAGGAAGGAGCATCGGGAGTAATGGGAGCAGATGCCCCATAATAGGAGAAAGAATATGAGATTCATGAAAGGTCACGCTCCTAGCATAAATGAGCTTTCGGGTAGATGGGTCAAATAACTTGTAACCCTTAATGCCTTCTGTAGCCAATAAAGGTATATTTGGCTGCCTTGGGATCCAGACTTCTTGCGTTGTACTTTGGGGATGAACACATAGCGGGGATCCAAGATTCGTAAATGATCAATAGAAGGTTTTCTCCCAAGAAAGCTTCATATGGAGTCATGCCTTGACCGGAAGTCGGTCTATTAAGGAGATATGTTGTCAATATAGCTTCAATAACTTTTAGATAATGTAGCTTGGGTGAGCAAACATGTGATCTCCGGAGGCGTAAATTTTGTTTTCTACGCCATTTTGAGGTGTGTGTACCACACTAAGTTGTTGCGCTATACCTTCAGCAAATTCAGCAAATTCATTTGAAGTGAACTCTCCTCCATTATCGGAGCGAAGAGTTTTAAGCTTCTGTCTTAAGTCTCTGCCCACATCATATATTCTTTGAAGAAAGAAAAGGCGACTCTTATGGCGGAGGATGTAGGTGAGGACGAACCGGAATAATCATCGATGAAGGTTAAAAATATCTACAACCACTAAATGAAGGTGCGGATATCGGACCACAAATGTCCGTGTGAACCAACTCTAAGGGTGCCTAGCCCTCGAGGGGATGGATTGTGGAATGGAGCTTTATGACGCTTATGACTTCACGGAGAGGTTCAAGTTTAGGAATACAGGAGTTCTATACAGTTTCCTTAGACATTTGGATAAGCTTTTGGCTATTCGGATGACCTAATCGATGCCAAAGCATGGTGCTTGAAGAGTGGAATGGGAGGCTACATTGATGAGGTGTAACGGACCCACTTGACCGAGTTTATAGAGTCCATCTTCTAGTGTGCAGGCAGTTGTGTGATACTTATTAGTATGATAGTAAAGGAGACACAAATCGGCTTCAAGGATAATTTGCATGTTATGTTCTTGACATAAACTAGCGGTGACACTAGATTCTTGCACATGGAGGGTACATAAAGGACATGGGAGAGTAAGAACTGGTGGAGCACTTTAATGCCACGGAACCTACACCAAATATGGTGAGGTTATGGTCGCCTAGAGCACCTGTTTGTTGTCCTTTTGATGGCGAATACGACTCAAAAGTTAAGGTCGTGACATATATGAGATGTTGCACCTGTCTAAATACCAATTTTGGTTTGATGGCTTGGAACTTGCCAAGCGATGAAATCTTGATGGAGTTGCCGTGGAGGGCTTCTTCTTAACGGCAACATGTGCTCCAGGTGACCTCCTTCTTTGGCTCACCATATTTTGGTCATCTTGCACCAATTGCGGTAACTCCAGCCTTCTTCATGCCTTTGAAGGTTTAAATGAAGAAGTGGATGTTCCTTGAAAATTTTGAGTAGGAGTCGGTCTAGGAGTGAAGTTTCCGCCTCGGCCACGTCCTCTTCCTCTGCGTCTGTACATTACTTGCTGGCGGGCTGATCGGGGATTTTCATTTCGACGGCTTGCGTCCTCCTCAATAAGTGCTCCAATTAATTCACTTACGCTGATATCCAGCGTTGTGGAGCCCATTAATTTCTTCTGTTTTTGTGCAGCTCTAAGGACCGCATTTTGCGTTGTCACAAAGGGCCTATAGGAGGGCGGCAAGCTGGCGAGGAGAGCAATAAAAGTTTGTTTCTCTGTAAGTTTTCTTGAGGATGCATTGAAATTATTCTTTGTCTGGAAGTTGCTCAAGTGTTGTTGTAAGGAATCGTCTCCTTCATCCTTATAGTATATAAGTGACGTGTGGCGATCAATAAGCTCATTCCATCTTTGGAGGCATAAAGTCGAGCTAACTTCTCCCACATCTCTGCGGTGTTTGCGTCGCAACTTGGAGTACCATCGCTTGGTAAGTCCGTTCATTAAAACGCGTCTGCCTCCGATCTTTGGCTTCCCATTCATCTATAGCATCGAGTCCCAAGTGGAACATTCTTCCGCATCTGACAATATTCCATAAGTCGCGTACAGAGACACCTTGGGCACGTGTTGCCATACATCGTACCTTGCCGTTGAATCTATCTTTGTCTTTAAAGTTGTCACCTTGAATCACTTGAGGCTTGGATTCATTACGCTTTTAGCTTTCTCCTTTTCTTCCCTTTTAAATTGCTCCCATTCATCTCGCCATATAGATTGTTGTTCTTCAAGCCATTTGGTCTTTTGGTAAAAATTTTGCTCTGAAGTCATCAATATCCACGTCGAGATCGTCCGACCCCACCATTGCAAGTAATTTTAATGATGCGGGTTATGCCGTGGTTGACACGCCTTCTTGCATTGTTTTGCGGGAAAGAGGCGCGGCGGTACAACATTTCTTCAAATTATGAATTTCTGCATCATCATCGAATCTGCAGACTTACAATCAAGTGAGAAGAGACCTTGTGAAAGGTCTCGGTCAACAAGTCTATCAGTGATAATATTGATTTGTTGTGTATTGTAAGTCAATTTCTCATTGATAGCAGAGTGATTTATTCTAAGTTCTGCTCTAATGGAATCAAGAGATTGCTGCAGATGATCTGGATTAGGAGCGAAGATACTAGCCTTATTTTTTATGTACTTAGAGATGGCAGACTCTATAGCACTATATTGATAAAGGCTAAATGTAGAAAGGAGAGCTTTACGAGCATAAATGATATCTTGTACTCTATCTCCTGACTTAGACAAAAGGGCTTCAATGAGACAACATACTTGTGCCTCTAAAACATCAATCTGAGGAGAATTGAGGTCAAACTCCTCCTGAATGTAAGAAGATTTGATTTGATGTTGTTCTTCTTCTTTGAAGCCTTGATCTTCCTCCTAAATTCTTGTGCTTGGATTAAAGGAATCCATGAGAGACAATTGATGCACAATGTGTGCATCATTGTCGCTGGTCACCGATGATTCAAGGCGAAATCTCCACGCATTATCTTCATTTGAAGTACTACAAACGCAAAAGCATTGGAGAAAATTGCCTAGAGCATAAGGAAGCGAGGTGCTCAAGCACAAAGAGCTAAATGCTCGATACCATGATGAGAATCAATAGCTCTTAGATAGAAGAGAAACAATGGAATGAATTGATTAATGAGTAAAGTACAAGCCTTTAAATAGGTGGGTGGTGGTTACAACAATATGTTGTTGTAACCATAAGTAATTGCAACCATAAGTTGTTGCAACTATAAGTTATTATGTAACTTAACAACTAACTACCCAAAGCCCTAGCTCTAAATTAATGTTTAAGTAATGAGGCCCTAATGAATAGTGCCCTAAGCTAGACCTATTTCATCACAAACATGGTCGGTGAACACCCAAACTAACTTTGCTTTGAAGGAGTAGTTGTTGAAGAGGAAGCATAATGTTTGAGGAAAGTCGATGGGCATCGACATCGGCCTGATGGCACTGCAACTCCTCGAATGTAAGAAGATTTGATTTGATGTTGTTCTTCTTCTTTGAAGCCTTGATCTTCCTCCTAAATTCTTATGCTTGGATTAAAGGAATCCATGGAGGGCAGAAAATTGATGCACAATGTGTGCATCATTGTGCTGGTCACCGGATGATTCTCTAAAGGCGAAATCTCCACGCATTATCTTCATTTGAAGTACTACAAACGCAAAAGCATTGGAGAAAATTGCCTAGAGCATAAGGAAGCGAGGTGCTCAAGCACAAAGAGCTAAATGCTCGATACCATGATGAGAATCAATAGCTCTTAGATAGAAGAGAAACAATGGAATGAATTGATTAATGAGTAAAGTACAAGCCTTTAAATAGGTGGGTGGTGGTTACAACAATATGTTGTTGTAACCATAAGTAATTGCAACCATAAGTTGTTGCAACTATAAGTTATTATGTAACTTAACAACTAACTACCCAAAGCCCTAGCTCTAAATTAATGTTTAAGTAATGAGGCCCTAATGAATAGTGCCCTAAGCTAGACCTATTTCATCACAAACATGGTCGGTGAACACCCCAAACTAACTTTGCTTTGAAGGAGTAGTTGTTGAAGAGGAAGCATAATGTTTGAGGAAAGTCGATGGGCATCGACATCGGCCTGATGGCACTGCAACTCCTCGAATGTAAGAAGATTTGATTTGATGTTGTTTCTTCTTCTTTGAAGCCTTGATCTTCCTCCTAAATTCTTATGCTTGGATTAAAGGAATCCATGGAGGGCAGAAAATTGATGCACAATGTGTGCATCATTGTGCTGGTCACCGGATGATTCTCTAAAGGCGAAATCTCCACGCATTATCTTCATTTGAAGTACTACAAACGCAAAAGCATTGGAGAAAATTGCCTAGAGCATAAGGAAGCGAGGTGCTCAAGCACAAAGAGCTAAATGCTCGATACCATGATGAGAATCAATAGCTCTTAGATAGAAGAGAAACAATGGAATGAATTGATTAATGAGTAAAGTACAAGCCTTTAAATAGGTGGTGGTGGTGGTTACAACAATATGTTGTTGTAACCATAAGTTGTTGCAACTATAAGTTGTTGCAACTATAAGTTGTTAACTAACTTAACAACTAACTACCCAAAGCCCTAGCTCTAATTTAATGTTTAAGTAATGAGGCCCTAATGAATAGTGCCCTAAGCTAGACCTATTTCATCACAAACATGGTCGGCTGAACACCGGCTTGCTGTTTTGAAGGAGTAGTTGTTGAAGAGGAAGCATAATGTTTGAGGAAAGTCGATGGGCATCGACTACCGCCTGGCTGTAACTCCTCTGGCGGCTCATCCGATGAAGGCCATCGAGCCCGAGCCCTTCTCGACATGCCGAGATGGCAAAACTTTGCAAAGCATTGTGCACAACGCGTCTACCAGCGAAGCCATGCTTTGAGTGGAATCAAGCCTCCGTCTTCACATGTGGGGAGTATACATGTGCACACGCATACATGCGGGAGGACGTAGAGCCCGTTCCAGTCCACCATGAGGGGAAAGGGCGTTGGCGAATGCAGCTGCTGGAGGCACCAGGAATATTGTCCGCAGACCCAAAGTACTCGTATAGGCGATTATGCAATAGTGATGCAGGACCATGGGCAGTTCGGGGGAAGGAGAAGTGGGGACCTCCGCGACCGTGGTTTGTTGGCTGCCATCCTAGGTTGGGTGATGATTGGGTGGAGCGCGCGAAAGAGCTGGGTGAAATCGGCGCTAATGTGATAGAGGTGATGCGCAAAGGGGAAGGCTTTGTCACAATCAGCACTATCGTCGAGATTGGCATGTCGCACTGCCGCATGCTCTTCAATTGTCACCTGTTGGCAAGCCGATTTGATATCCTGGTGTTTGAAAATGCGCCAATTTTTGGGGAGGAGCTAAAAGTCCCACCCCCAGTGTTTGGAGAACCATATCTGCGGGATGCAATAGAGTCTGAGCTGCAGTGGGTGAAGTGGACGGATGAGGGCATGGACATGCTGTATCGCACTGTGGGCCCTATGTGGCAGAAAGAGCGACTCGTTATGTGGTCCGGCCCTGAGAAAGCTTTGCGTGGCCTGCTTGGCCGGAGCTTGCAAGGGGAAGGGGAAGATGGCAATTTTGAGGACGTGATTGATATCGGGGCGTGGGCTATGCATCAAGGTGCCTTTCATCTGTGAGACATGAACCCTTTGTGGCGTGCGATTTCCGTCCCAACTGCATCTCTATATCATGTCCTTGAGGTGCGATTTAATTGTGCGAGCTTGCCACTCCGCTGGGAATCGCAAAGGCTATGTTTTGGTGTCTCGGGAAGTGTATGCCTTTTCTTCGCACCGAACCGGACTCGCCTTGGAGGTCAAGTTCGCTGGGAACTCCCGGACTTTCTGATGGGGTAGATGGTTTCTGAAACACATACTGGTTTCGCGTAGTGCAGAGGGTTTGAGCGGGTTGTGAGTAAAGTAGGGCATTGGAATGTGTTGATTTGTGGCCGGTGTTTCAAAATCGCCCTCTGTTTTGCACTTGAAAGATCATAGGCTCAGTTTTTCATCCACCTCGCCAGAACATGGGCTCCGCCCCGTCTTGTGTGTATCTGACAAACGTTATTGGCAGCACGCCCGTGGTTGGAAGGCCCTCCAGCTCGTTTCGATTTGCTGTTTTGGGGCCGATGTGCCCCATTGTGTGAGCATGGTTCAAGAAAATCGAGCGTAGATGGTACATTTTCGGCAGGGCCCGTAGACCGGCCTCCCACACATGGCCGTCAATGCCCATCGTCCACAAAATATTTAGGCATATCGTCTTGGACTGGCCGGAACGTGTGAATGCCATGAGCAGCTGGGTGACGTTTTCGACATACGGCCTGATGACGTGACGACAACAGGCACGGGTTGGACGCCAGACAATTACCGCCAGCGTGTCGCCGTGCAGGTCATCCCAGTGTTTGCCTTCACTCTAAGAAACCTGCAATGACGGTTTTGCAGATGTAATAAGGCGGTCGCCCGTTCGCACCGGTACCAGAAGGTATCGTGACGTGGCAAGTCAAGTATTACACGGACATTACGGCAATGGGCAACGTCATTCCAGTCATGTAATAAATCGGGCTTCATTGTTATAGTGAATACCGATCTGGTCACTCGGCATCGTATGTGTGACTTTGTTTTTCTTCGGTGCATGCTACGGAAATATGCCATGGCATCTTTTAGATACTTGCATATAATACACGTATAATACGTACCACATCAGCCTTTGTAGGTTCATACGCGGGGCAAAAACTTTCTATGACACGATGATAGCCTGATGTTCCGATTGTGTCATACACATGTTTTCTTGTTTAGGGTTTTAGGGTTCCGATTACCACACATACATGTTTAAGGTGGCCAAGACACACACTCAGGCCTCATAGGGCAGGAAACGCGGCTAGACATGCTAGTGCCAAACACTATGACCTTGCACGTAAGGGACTCACAAAAACAGACGATGAGTGAGGCAAAGAACGCAATGTAAACAAGGTAGAAAAGCAACCGTGACATATGGCCTGCAATGGCGCGGCAACGCAAATGACCCTAAACGCAACCCTAAACCCGAGAGAAGAAAAGTTTCTATGTATCGTGAAAGCTTTGTGTGCATCATGGGGTTGCGCCATATGCGGCGAGACTATTTCTTTCTGTCCACAATGTTAAAAAAATGTGGATGCCGCGTGACCAGATCGGTATTCCATGGTCTTGGAGGTTGGGTTAGATTCGTCTGTTTTCCAAAATTCACTAGGTATATGTGAACAGAAATAAAAATGTAATAATCATTGGTCGTTAGTTTTTAAAGACTAACTATGTACCTAGGGAATGGACTCGGTAATGATCTATGTGTGTAGGCTCCATAAGTTAGAATAAAGACATAGGCACAGTAAAGGTAGAGAGGGTGAAGCCTGGACCAAGTGGCGAGGGGTGAGCGATGCCACGAGAAAAGGAGCACCACCATTCAAAGCAAAGCATCGGGATGTTGGCCGAGAGCAATAGAATAATGCGTTGTAGCGAGGGCAGCATAAGCGGTGGACATCGCAGAATGGGAACGTGCGAAATGGAGCACCACGAGAAGTTGAAGGTGTAGCAGTGACATGCCCTGATCAAGAGCGCCCTTCTTAGTCCAGTTCGCAAATATTCGGAAGGCAGCCGAGAAATGGGGCCGGTTGGTCCCCTTAGGCCCAGCTGCCGTCTGGGGCACGCAGTGCGCACGCTGTGTGGTTCCGGATCGCCTCCTTCGCGAGCTGTGCTGCTCTCCTGCCCTCCGCGCTCTGCACCACTGCAAAGCTCGCTGGGCGGTTCAAGTTGCGCCATCTCCAAGTCCTCACCAGGGTCCCTGACCCCGCCGTTGTCCGCGTCCTCGCCTTCCTCCCGCCGCGCTTCCGTCCGCTGGTGCGCTGCCAGCATGGGTGCCCACGGCTCGTCCTCGTCCGCGCCCACGGAGACCAGCGTGCACGAGTTCGCGGTGAAGGATATCGATGGGAAGGACGTGAGCCTGTCCCAGTACCGCGGCAAGGTGCTCTTGGTGGTGAACGTGGCGTCGCAGTGCGGCCTCACCCAGTCCAACTACAAGGAGCTCACGGAGCTCTACACCAAGTACAAGGACCTGGGGCTGGAGATTCTGGCCTTCCCCTCCAACCAGTTCGGGGCGCAGGAGCCCGGCAGCAACTCGGAGATCAAGGAGTTCGCGTGCAGCAGGTTCAAGGCGGAGTTCCCCATCTTCGACAAGGTGGACGTGAACGGGCCCGACGCCGCGCCGCTCTACAAGTTCCTCAAGGCCAGCAAGGGCTCCATTCTGGGCGAGGCCATCAAGTGGAACTTCACCAAGTTCTTGGTGGACAGAGACGGGAAGGTGGTGAATCGGTATGCGCCTACCACGTCTCCCAAGAGCATCGAGAAGGATATCAAGAAGGAGCTCGGGGTGGTGGCTGCATGAGTCCCCGCGGCCTCAGCTTGTGCTGGTGAGCGCATTGGATGCTTGCTTCCGTTATGTTGGGAAGTGTGCCCTAGCTAGCTGCTGGTGTTTTATGTCCACACTAGTTGGCGGCTTTGGTGATGGAAGTGTGGAAAGGGGCCGTCAAGGTTTGTGGCTGCGTTGTTGCTCTTATGTTGCTGACTCTTAGGGGTGGGGGTGCGTATGGTGATTTCGCAGGTCCAGCAGGTCCTCGGGAACCTGGCGAAAATTTCCTAGCTGACGTGTATGCTGTCAAAACAGCATCCCTAGGTTTCCTGCCGTCCAACATGCCGGGACACCTCTTCCTTGCGCATCGGTTCGTGCCCAGACGATTGTAGCAATTTGTATACACTTCCCTTTCGTCTGTATGTAATACAGAGGCAACCCCCAGGGTTTGTCTGCATCCAAGCCACTTTGGCTGCGTTCTTCTTCCTTGAGCTTTTCTTGTTGTGTCTTTTCGTGTCGTGTTGTGCATCCAACTCGTGCATTTTTTTATGAAGTACTCGTGGCACGGAAGCTCTCGGGAGATTTTTCTACAGTCATGGACTGCTGTCGCCATTCAGGACGAATTCAGGTGTCTAGCAAGCTGGTATGGACGCTGGAATGAAACCTCACTGGTGAGAATAGCCACTGCTGGGAGTTTGTTGTTGTTACGCAACGCCTTCAGGCAGACAACTTCCTATGAGGAATTCAAGACACAAGTCGTATGATGTCCACTGTTGCTGAATTGCTGCTTCCTAGCCAACTGTACTTGCGAGCTCCTGCTTCACATTCGACTGCATTGTTTCCCGATGTGCATGAGTCAGAAGTGCATGTGTCCATGTAACTGACAGAGTGGCAAGGAAGACGAGAAGACTAGTTGGTCCATCTGAGCACGGTGGTCGGTGTAGGTTCTGCCGGAGAACTTCAGCCAGTAGACAAAGCAATGTCACATGAGCAACCTGCGTCTTCTGGAGTGTGCCATGAGGTGTGGGCCACTGGAATAATGTGAAGCACATGTCGAAGCTGAAGCCACCACGGTTGCTAGCTCCCTTATTACCACTGAGCCTTGTTCTCTGTAACAGCTGTAGTGTTCAAGCAGCGACCTTGCAGCTGTAGTGCCCAAGCAGTGACCTTGCAATAGGACGGTTTCGAGAGGAGCGTGCCCTGAGATGCTAGGTAGGTTCTAAAGAGATGGAGAGCTCACTCCTATGGTCGGTTATCTCTATGGGACAGAAGGTCGAGTAGCTCTATCGCTGCACCGGCAGGCCGCGTGAATTAGGTAGCATGGAGCAGGTCGGAACTGTGGGTTTGTCCCCAACCACTACTGGACATGGCCTCAGTGAAAAGTTAGTCCTTGTCAATTGCAACCGCACCCGTGACCTTTGTGAGAGTGAAAACCAGCCATTCAGCAGAGGAACGCAGGACTTATTGATTAGATAACTGAATCAGTCAGGAAGAAACGTCTGACTTTCCTGAATGTCCTGAAAGTGCAGGGGATTATCCCAAGGGCTAATGGAAGCCCGATCGGGGGAAGCCTACTGTCGCTGCCAGTTCGTCTGTCGTTTAGATCCGCTTTCCTGCCGCCCTGCCGGGCTCATCGGAAGTTTTTTGGATCTTTATAAAGCTTCGGACATCGGATAAACATGTGTAGATGCTACGAAGAAGTAGAAAAGCCAGGAAAGACGTAGGACGTGCACATGGTTTGCTTGTCATACTGGAAGCCATGTGGACGTTCACGGTGGTGGCACGAGTAGAAGCACTGGGCGCTGGGATGGACGCCAGGTTGTCAGAATCTCTATAAATAGACGTCGTCACTCGCTCGTAGGAGGCATCCTGGAAAATGGGGCGTGCAATGTAGGTCTGTACCAAAAACTGGAGCTCCAGGGTGGTTGCTGAAATGTTTGGACAGGTCGGAGAGAGTCTAGAGAGTTCCCGACGCGCTGCTAGCAATCGCGCAAAATTTGGCGCGACTCTTACGTCCATTGTGAGACGTCATCTGCTCCACAAGTCTGCTGCTTAAGTTAGGGAAGCAGCTCGACAATCTGTTATTGCTGCAGTAACACTCCAGTGCTCACGGCGCACTGTTAGTGCCTGGTGGAGGCTGGAACGACTTCTGCGAAACTTTTCCAGACTCGCTTACGCATTGGGCTACGATGGCGGCATCAGGAGGCGCGAGCGTTGGCGTGGAGGAGGAGCCGGTGGGCTGGGACCGGCAGCGGCTGACGGACGACACGCACAAGTTTAACGCGGCGGCGGCCGCACGCCGTGCGCAAGCCCAAGATGCCGGAACCAAGGTCGAGGACAAACGCGATGGCGAATCGAACCGCGCGAAGTTGCAGCACCGGCAACCCTGCTGCAACCAGGGGACGACGGCCGCGCAAGCGTCGGGCGGGCACCACGATTCCACCTGCTTCCCCCGCGAACGTGGTGAGCCTAAGGGTGACGGCCAAACTTTCTTACGCCGCCACTCTCTTCAGTTCAGTTACTCTTCCGTGCCTGCAATTCTCATGCCAGACAGTAAACTTGACAAAGGACTTGCTCCCATATCGGATTGTGCGCAAGCTATATCGCAAACCATTCCCGCGCATCTGTTCGAGGTTGCCGACCTCCCATGGATCCCGAAAGACTCTGACGCATCCAAACCGGCTGTGGAACGGGATTGGAGAAGCGCACATCACCAACGGTGTCCTGCGGCGCACCAACACAGATGCCGGTTGCTTTCCCAGCCCTGCGGCTTGTGATCCCCCTGGAAAATACCGGCAGGCTACAGGTTGTGCCTTTGCACGGGCGGTATGCAGTAAGTACATAGTAAGCAACTGACTTGCAACCTAGTACTAGAGATCCAACCACTGGAGGGAAAGAGATACCTCAGTCTCTGAGTCACCTACATTTTGGTGGTGTTGTTTGAATGCAAGCCCGGAGGATAGCTCCTTGCTCCAGTCGACCAGAGGGCCATTATGGGGCTTCTATACCTAGCTGCCACTTCCCCATAGAGCATGCACATCCATGGTTCACGAACAGGCCATGCACTCACCGCCTGGTGTTATAGCATTGCAACATGAGGTACCACATACACCGTTCTAAACATGTCCATGGTCAGCAGAGTGCAAGTGTGCAAACTGCAAAGTGCAGAGAAACCAATGGGTGAGAGCCAGTCTGATCTCGAGCACGCAGTGCCAACTCGAGGAATGTCCGAACATTTCGATCTGTAATAGCGCCTCAGCCTGCAACTAGGGCGATGTAGCTAGGATTGCTGCGTCACCACCTGGCACCGACATGCCTTATTGCCATCTCCCGTATGTCAGGTCATACAGAGAAAACCGCGGGGTAAAAAATATCAGCGAGCAAAACTTGAGCCCGCTCGGAGTTCCGGTGCGTCCAAGTTTTCCCGGGCAGATTGGACCGCGGAATCAGAAATCACACGAGTCATGAGTTGCGCGTGCGATTGGCCGAGTTTGCTGCTTGTCTCCGCACCTGTCCGGGGAGGAACACTCCAGGCGGGTAGCTCACAACTGCAGTCATGATATAGAGCATGCCGCTCTATCCTTCAAGATTGTGAAGAGGAGCATGCAGGGAAGAACAGCCGCCGCCTGGAGTGGTAGCGACAACGGTTGCAGTTGCACGGCTCCCTACTGCCATCCTTCGCGTCCAGAGAGCGAGCTCGGGGACGGTTTCGAACAAGGGTCTACAGGCATGACGGACGAGCAGGTGGAGGTGCTGCGTCGCCAGATTGCAATCTACACCATCCTTTCCCGCGACCTCGCTGTGGAATTGTTACACTTGAAAGGGGCGCGTGAGTGTGGAGTCGGGAACCTTGGGACTGCTGAAGAACGGAGCTGCCATCCCAGCCGCGACCAGTTGCATCAACTCCTAGAAGTCGACAACAGGCGCGATGGCTGCGGCAAGAGGAAGGCTCCTCCATGGGAATCGCGAACGGTGTCTGCCAAAAGCAAGGCAGATCGGTCGTGCTGGCCCGATCTTACAACCTCTGATACTGAAATTCAAGGGGTAACAGGTGATCTGTCACCTTCGCAAAAATGCTTTGCAAAATAGGATACACGAAGAGGGTGCCAGGCGGGTGGTGTATTTGAGAGCAAATGAGGGCAGAGGCAAAGCTTGAGGGCTTTCGCAGTTTACAGATACCTTCTGAGATTGCTCTGCTTGTTCGCTAGCGAGAATCAGTAAAGATACACTGCTTTACTCTTTGGCTACCGTTGCGCAACGCAGTGTTGTTTTTTCAACGAACGACCTCTGTCTTGTACAAATTTACCTGAATTTGCAAATCATGCCTGCTGTAAAGTGAAATAGCAACCATGGAACACCGCAGAAGCCACGACTAACCAGCGTTTAGCGTTTGCAGGTTCGCTTCCTGCAATGGTTGCCCTCTCGCTTCTGTTCCATGATGTATGTAAGAAAAGCCCTATCTGCGCGTCGTTAATTACAGCCTACAGGTTCCTTCCTGTCTGAGTATGGACAGGGAACGCTAGGGAGAAGAGGTTTGGCGAAGTCCCGTGGTGGCAAGGACCACATGAGCTGGGTACCACGGCTGAGGGAGCACAGGCATACCTATGCTGCCCCAGCATGAGGAAAGCGGCTATGCTTAGAAACACATCAGGTTGCCCACGACGGCTGTAGTTTTCCTGCACTCCAGACAATATTAGAGGGGGACAGTGAAAATCTGCCTTCCTGATCTCAACGTAGACAGGTACAGCCATGGCTGCGCCATATACATCTGCTTCAAGGATCTCCTGGCTGTCTTGTGGTTCGCCTGACGCCTCCTGCTTTGAAGAGACGGCCAGAAAGGCTTGCAGGGCACACTTGGACAGACCAACTGCTTTGATGACGAAAACAAACATCTTCTTCGACAGACAAGCAGCCTTGATCATAACCCCCAAACCATCCACAGCTCCTCGCATGCCCACTAGCCCTTTTCCAACCATGCTGACCACCCCACCCTTCAAGCTAGTAACAACTTCCACGACTGTCAAGGCATTTTTCGAGAGCTTGTATGTCTTCCTTAGGGTGTTCCAGTTTAAGAGATCCGAGATTCCAATCTCGCCTCCGCCCTTCCCTACGCTCATGCTCATCTTCAAAATTTTCAGAGCGGCTGCTGGAGCTTTGAGTTTCTTTCCCATGACGGTTAACACCTGAAAGCGATCTACAACCCCATCTTTCATACTTCCGGCAGCATTTGATTTGCCTCTCAACCTTTTGTTGAAAGCTTTCACAACGGTAGCAACACCCTTGGACACCTTTACACTCTTTACAACAAGCTCGGCAGCTTTTAGGCCTGCAACAATTCCATTGCCATTCCCCAGGGACTGCAGGAAATCTTCGGCCGGCATTCGCAAGCCCTCCAACACCCCAGTGGCGGCTTTCACACCCTTAACAACTCCATCAGCAGCCTTGATATGCTTGACTATTGCTCTCACAGAAGACTTCCCCGGTATGCAGCCCAGACATTCACCTGCAATCTCTGCAGCTCCTAGCCCGACTGCAACACCTCCAATGGCATTGCCGATTTCATTGCACACACCAGCGGAGCCGGTTCCAACAGCTGCATTCGCACCTGTCGATGCTGGGTTGTTAGAGACAATCTCTCTTCCAGCATCAGTCCGCTGGAGTTCAAATCCTTCACCAGGCCCATCAGAATCCCGAACAGCTCTCAACCTATGACGACGTGCCCGGCCAATCACGTCACCTCTCGCTCGTCCAATTCGCGTTGAGCTGCCCCGGGCATTAACTGAGGTCCTCAGCCCGCAAAACCCTCCTGTGAACCCTCGGACGCTCCTGGTCTTCACTCTGAAGCTCCCATTGTATGCCTCGAACGAACCATTCCAGGACGCGGACGAGCCCTGCAACCCCCTCAGAGCCAAATATGACACTTTGAAGCCGCTGAGCAGCCGGGCAATGGAGCAGCCTTCACAAAAAGGGCGAAAGCCAAACTCCGGCCCCATTCTCCCCACCTTAGCATCACTGCTGCTCCAAAGCTTTCTCAGCTCCTGCTGGGCAAAAGCACATTTCAACGGCCAGCACCTCAGCCACTGGAAATGCCAGCAAAGAAAAACTGATCCTCGTGACCGTCAGCGGAAACCCCAAAGCAGCTGGTACGTTGATACATAACGGTCGGTAAGCAGCATCCCTGCGCTCCTTCATCACCTGCCTTTCAAGCACGCTGGAGCCTGGGAGCGTTCGGAGGAAACCATGGATTGGCATTGGCAAGCCAGCAACGGAACGCAAATCACATGCAGAATCTGGGGATCTAGGCCACCATAACTGTGTAAGCGTCGTGGAGCCCGACCCGAGTTAAGTGTGGAGGTGAAAAGCCGCAGCTTATTTTATCTTGCAGTGTGTGGGCCTGAGCAAGAGGTTAAAAAGCGTAGACGGTTTTTACCTTTCCTTGTCTTGCTTCCGCTTCCCTTCGTTCTGGCCCAGCCTGGCTTCCTCTGGATGGCAGGCAGGCTTGGCCATAATGGCGGGCAGCCTTCCTCTCTCCCAGTCCTGCCTTGAAGGTTGCTAGCTTACAGGAAACAATAGCCCTGTGCGGGAACTCACATGGTTTGATGGTGGAATTTATCAGTCTTGTAAACGGTGGTGGGCTTTGGGTTTGCTTATGGTGATTGCGTGGGGTGTGCTTCCTTTTGCTATTGTCAGATGTCTATTGCTTCTTACTGAACGTTTCTGTGACACCGTGTTTTTGCGAAGAGAACTGGCAGTTGAGGTGGTTCATTCATCGTCTGATCGTAATATGGTCGATGAAGGGATAGTGGTTAGGTCGGTGTGCCTGCCATGACAGCACACTGTGATACCACGTGAAGGCAGGCCAAATGATCTGGCAACCGATTCGGTGGAAATTTGGTTGCGAGCCGAGTTGCAATCTCCTGTCCAGCGATCCCACACTGTAACCCTCCACATATCCAGTCAGGTAACATTTTGTCACGACCGCTGTGTGGAGTATTCCAAGGGGCTCGGTTTGAGTTTTGTCTTCGTGTGTCCACAGAAGGGCTGCAGTTATGGATCCCAACGAAGAAAGAGTGCTGAGAGGCAAAACTCCAGCTGAGGCTCCAAGTGCAAGTGGTCTGCACACTTCAACTTCTGAAGCAGCTAACAGCCAGAGCACTGGCAGACCTCAATCTGCTTCTAGCGCTGCTGACAACCTGAATTTGCAGCGGTTCAAGCATCTTAGAGGAGTTGGCAGCTCGCCATCCAATAACGCCAGCGGCGTGCCTGGTCGTTCTGCTTTTTCAGGACCTGGAGGTGGAAGGACCACCAGAGCCCTTCCTGTTGATAGTATGGTCTTCTTCAACACGCCACCGGGTCGCGGGCTGGGGCAACCGCCTATTGCTCCTGGGCACTCAAGACTAGCCGAGCAATCTTCTGCAGTAACTGCTGCAGATCATCTGGGTGGCATGCCTCCCCAACAGCCGACTGCCCCTAGGTTTCCACAGCCTCGGCGATCATCTTTGCCCAATCCGGTACTCAAACGGACCCTTTTGCAGCCTCATGCTCCCTTGAGTCCTTCTGCTCATGCCACAGCTACTCCGTGGCATGGACGAGGGGCCGAGAATGCATCGTCGAGCCCCAGAACGGGCGAACAAAACACGTACACAACACCATACAAGGTGCGTTGGTCTAACCCTTCAACGCCGTTTTTCTGTTCTCATCTCGCGTTCCTTGCTGATTCTACGTCCTTTTGGTAAAGGCCTGTGGATGTGCGGATTCAATGCTTGCAAGTCAGACTTGTGCAATTTCGAAACATACAAATGAGCCATGGGCTTTTGAAACATGCTAGTTTCCTAGCAACAGTCGTCAAGAAGGAACTCAAACGCAGCATGATAGACATTTGCTGATCAGAAGCTTCGTTTTGAACAGCAGAATGTCCTAGTGGGACCAGCACAGATAGCGGATTCAATGAGAGCAGATATGGGACCTGGAGTTGGAACGATGACTAGTTTACACTTAGACGACGAAGATCGTCCCTCAGTATTACCTGCGAGACGGCACACCTATCCCAATATACAACCCTCATCTGAATCGGTCACACAAAAGCTGTCAATGACGAATCCTGCAAGTGGCGGCTTAGGAATCGGCTTGCAGCGACTAGGTCAGCCGATTTCCCAAGGCTTGCCTGGGATGTACAGGCAACAGGAAAGGAACAATGCTGATGGAGTGAGTACTGAAAGGAGTGGATTGTCTAACATTGGGAGCTCCTCGGTCCCGCTTCCTGTGAGTGGCACCCTTGGCCAAGGTTAACAAACACCCATTTCACGCTTCTCTGAGTCAGTCCTTAAAAGTGCGGTGTTTTGTGCTGTTTGTTTGCGGAATGGATAGGAGAAATCTAACTTGGACACACTCCTATCGAATAAGTTTGCTCTGTTGAGGTCTCAAAATGGAATTTGATAGGGGAAATTAGTGGACAGATTTCAGCTTCAGGTACCTTAAAAACGATTCCTTTGAGACGACGCCGGTGATTCGTGTTGCAGTGCCTGCAGAGGATAGCTTGGAACAAGCCATCTTGGATCAGGATGTGGATAAAGTATCCTGGCTTCTGGAGATAGGCCAGGACCCCAATAGAAGTGGAAGTGCTACCAAGGTAGGTGTTCTCCCTCTATCAATGCCTGATAACGAGTGGGAAGTACATACGTTGTCAATCATAACATGGGTGGATAGTTTCAAGTTCATTATCTTGAGGCTTTCTCATGAATTTGCGTGCAGTGCCCCCTTTTGATTGCTGCTGTTGCTTCTGGCAACGAGAGGATGGTCAAGACTTTGCTGGCTGCTGGTGCTAACACTGAAATCAAGGACAGCAAGCAATGCTCTGCACTTCATCATGCAACTGCTCGAGGTTTCAGGTCTTAAGGTCTTACCTCTTAATCTTGGTGAGGGTGGGGTCTTATTTGGACTTGGGTTATGGACCTCAGTAAAACATGTTTGCTGTTAAGCCTTGTTTGTTGAATTTGTTCGTAAAGTGTGGTGCAGAAGCGTTATTATGTGATATGGGTGAGATGATGCATGTCAGCTTTGTTGTGATCTAAAAGTAGCATTGTTGTGCTTGCTAGGAACCTTGTGAAGGTTTTGCTTGTTGCGGGGGCTGATCTTTATGCAAAGACAGAGAGGGGTCACCTTCCTGTCCAGCTTGCTACTGACAATCGTGTCCATCAGCTGCTTGCATCCCGCATGCAGGCAGCAATGGATGATAGAATCCACCAAAGTCAGCTTTCACTTCCTGACTCTCCCAGCTCTCCAGTGACACCCCGTCAGTGGCCACAGAGAGAGTTTGCTGGCCATTACAGTTTTCAAGCGGGAGGTGGTGTGGATCAATTGACAGATGACTCTTACTCGACGGCAGGTAGTAGCAGCAGCAATAGTGTGGATTCTTCTGCAAAGCATTCCAGACAAGGATCAGCTGAATTACTGCTGAGTCCGACCAGGTCTGTTATACCATTACACTTCTATGAAGATACTTACAGTCCACAGCATTCGCCTCGGTCACCTCAATCAAGAGGCTTGTCTCGTCAGGAGAGTCTGTTGAAGAACTCTAGTATGGACGCAGCCAACAAAATTCCAGCAACGGCCGATCTCTCAAAACCAAGTAACAAGGGAATGAGATTGTCAACTGCGGAATGTAGTCTAGATGATGGAGTGCAGGACTCCGTGCAACAGCAGGAACCTATCTCTGGAATGGCACCAGTGTTTAGTGGAGGAAGTAGCACGGTTAGAACTAGTGTCGTCTCAGATATTCAGGCCAATGTTGGGTTTGTGGTTTCTGGAACAGAAAGCTTTAGAAACGGTGAGAAAGATGAAAAAGATGATGATGTGGAGACACTGCCAAAAGGGGGTCGGTTCAATCTTGCAGATACTTTGATGATTCCTGCTTGGCGCCTTAAGTCTCTACGACGTGGCAGTGCAGATCAAATACTTGTTCCAGGCCAGAAGCCTGATTTGCTAGCAAGTGAAGATGCTCAAAGAGGCAGAAGTGGTGGCCCGGTTCTAGAGTTGCCTGCACCACCTCTTCCAGGAGTCATGGACTTAAAGACAGCAGAGGATGCAGGCTCTCACTTGATTGAAGAAGCTGAATCTTCAAGTCCAAAAGAAACAGCATTAGGTGTGAGTCAGCCACTGACGTCAGTTCTGAAGGGTGATGGCAAGGCAAAGGCAAAAGAGAGGAAATCTGTGAAGTTTGCCCCAAAATCAGAGCCTTCTGAGGAAGATCTAGCCTTGATCAGGAAAGACTGGCATGATGCAGCACGTGCCGGTTGTGTTGGTTGCGGGAAAGTGGGTTGCGGTGGTCAATGTGTACCTGCTGGGAAGGGATGTGCCGATGAGGGCCAAGCCAGTGCTTCTTGCAGTCAATCCAATGTTTCAGCACCGTTTATCTGGACCCGTGGCGAGCTGCTGGGAGAAGGTGCTTACGGGAAGGTACAGTTCTCAAATCACGTTTCTGGGGTTACTCTCTGGCCTCTGGCTGAGCTTGGGTGACTGTATGCAGATGATGTGATCTATTTGGGGCGTGCAGGTTTTCGCAGGGTTGAATCAGTCAACTGGTGAACTTATGGCAGTGAAGCAATTGAAGCTTGATCAACTATTAGAAGGCCAGGAGAAAACCTTCTACTTGGATTCGTTAGAAAGAGAGATTGCACTGTACAAGAAAATGAGGCACAAGCATATTGTTGGTTACATAAATGTTGAGAAAGACGAAGTCTCTGGGAGTGTTTTCATCTTCCTGGAGTATGTCTCTGGTGGATCCATGCAGAGGTGCCGTCTGATGTTCCATTGCATGAGGCCTCTTTTCATGGCAAAAACCTGGAAATTGGATGCATATTACCTGAGTGATATGACGTGCCTTTATTTTGTTCTGATTGTAATTTTAGCATGCTGGAGAGGTTTGGACGGTTCAGTGAGCCTCTGGTCAGGGTTTACACGAGGCAGTTACTGCTTGGACTGGAATACTTGCATGTAAATAAGATCGTGCACCGAGATATCAAGGGTGGCAATGTCCTGGTCGACGCCGATGGCGTTGTAAAGCTGGCTGACTTCGGAGCGTCTAAGGTGCTCTCCTCACCCAAAAGTCTGTTTTAGTGCTCGTAGTTCAGTTATGTACGAACATCCGTATCTCACGTTTTCTCTTTGCTGCCGCAATGCAAGGCGTTCCACGACCCCACACAAACGAATGGATGCCAGTCCATCAGAGGGTCTGTCTTTTGGATGGCCCCGGAAGTGATAAAGGGAGATGGTTACGGTCGCCGTGCCGATATATGGAGTGTGGGCTGTACCGTGATTGAAATGTTGACAGCATCGTAAGTCGTTGCGAGATTGAAAATTTGGACTTGGTCAGTCAGTATGTACCTAAGAGGCTCTTGTCATCTGGTATGCCTAGGCACCCCTGGCCGGGCATGGACAACACCTGGACTGCTATTTTCCACATCGCCAAAGCTAGTGGCGGACCACCCATTCCAGAGGAGGCATCGGGTCTCGCTCGGAGCTTCCTTGAGCAGTGTTTTCAACTGGACCCAAAGCTTCGTCCAACTGCGTCGGAGGTACGATGAAAGACCCCATTTGTTTCCAGAAGCTCCATGAATGGACAACGAAGATTTAATGACAACTTTCCCCTCTACAGCTCTTGCTGCATCCATTTGTGACGCCCGATGGCTCCCTTTCCGCAAACTAAGGTATATAGCCACTGCTCTCCCTAATGATCACATCTGGACGCCAGAAGTCCCTTTAATGCGGACCTATACGTTCCCTTCAACAAGTATCACGCAACATCATCAATATTCATCCACTGCTCGACCTTAGTAGCCGAAATACACAGTAACAAATACGACAACTGGGCCGTTTCCTCCGCACTACTCCTCATCTGATTCCGATGCAGCAAAGATGCTCTGAGGCTGCGTCTCAGCGTAGGCAGGAGCGATATATCTCGGATCTTTGGCTGCTGCGTCCGCGTGCTTTAGAATAGCTTCCCTGGGGTCCTCGTCCATCCACGTCTCCTTGATCAATCCCCCCTCCTGAAACACGGTTCACGTAAGATGGACCATAAAGATAAGATGGATCATAAAGGGCTGACATACGACAGAAGAAAGTCCCATTACCTTAAGAAGATATTGAGTGAGCAGACTTCCTTTAGTTGTTCCTACTCGCCCACCATAGCCAGGACCTGTAACAGGTAAATCGGGTCTTCTAGACTTGATCGGATCATTCCGTGCTTTCTGCCTTTGACGTTTGAGGCTTGGTTCTGGTCTGAACATGGGCAGCGCATGGGGATTGTGCACCACAGGAGGAGCCTCAAAGTCATCAACTGACTTCTGGCGTGGTGCCCTTGCGACACATACAAGAGCTCCCCTTTCACTCATAGCCGGGTCATATAAAATGTGCGTCCCACCCTCTTTCTTATCTCCAGTGGTAGCGAAAACCTGTGTACACAGACAGAATACACAAGTGAGCTATCCAGTTACTGCACATGGAAATAGGATGCAGAAATGTCGACCACATGGTACGGTATGTCAAGCACTTGTTTTCAGTTCCACCCACGGTGTGACACATCCAAGTAACAAATTCAAAATTTGCAGACGAAAAGCGAGAAGAAAAATACCTGATTAAGCTTGGGATGCCAGACAGTGCGGACGACACTTTGAGTCGTTGAAACACCTACTTGCTGCACTAGATCAAAGTTTTGCTTATCAAAGAACACCAACAGCCCTCCTGACTTGCCATCCTTCTCTACAGAAGTGCCAGTGAGAATGAGACGTTCATCTGGGCTGAAACATGCATTCGTCTGAGCATACGAATTTGGAAGGTTTGTGAACCTTTTGAGCTCCTTTTTGGACTGTCGTAGGTCCCATACCTGCCAACCGTATCACCTCTTTTGAGATTAGACGAAGATAGCAGATGCCATGATCAGAAACCCTTAAGCAAAGATAACTCACCTTAAGAGTCCCATCAGTGCTTCTCGACAGCAAAGTATGACCGTCAGCAGAGAAACAAAGACCCGTAACATCATCACCAGGTTCATGAGCCTTTTCAATGTATATATCTGGCCTGCTACCCCACCCAGCTTTCACATTCCATACCTGCCAGATCATGGAATTTATGTATCAATAGGCGCGTCTGAGAGATAGACAACTTCAATGCACTACTTTAGGGTACTCGTAAGTCACCTGCACAGACCCATTCCCCAGACCTCCCGCAACACACTTGCCATTAAGCCCCCACGAACAAGCTGTCACTGCCACTCGCCCTGGCCTTGCCAATTTCGGTTTTATTACCTGCATTCCATGTGGAGATGTTAGACATTTGAACCTGACCATGAGTTAATTCAAAACACAAGAAAATCTTGGCACCTGCTTCTGTGTCTTGAAATTGGTGACATCCCAGATGCGCAGAGACCCATCTTCTGAGCACGTCAATATGGTGTCCTTCTCCTTAGGGTGCCACTCACCCCCGGTTAGACCACAGATGTGCCCCGTTGTGTTCTTCAGGTCTCGTATGTACATGTCACCTTTATTGTATTCCCCTAGTGTCAGACCATCTCTATCATATATCTGCTCCAGACACGTGGTTGAGAAGATTACAAAAGCTGAATATTGTACAAAGTTGAAACATGACACTCCTACAAGCAAGCCACCCAGGCACTGAAGAGCACACCTTGGCCTGCGCTGCACCGGTGACAACTAGAAATCGATCAGCTGTTGGACTCCAACTCAGTGCCCGAACTTGATGACCCTCACTCGGTTCAAACTGCCTGAAGGATCGCAGTCGGGAATCCATTCCTTGGAAGTCATACATGCGCACGCTGTAGTCGAAGCTGCCAGTCAGAACCCGTGACCCTGAAGGATCAACGGCTAATGCTGAGACGACCTGCAGAACGGGTTTCGAGATAGCTTTCAAGACACAGAACCTGTACGTGAACACATGGAGACAATACAACAAAACCTGCTACTCCAACGTTCCCATGGAGTGACGACCATAGGTCCATGCACCAATCAAAGAGGAACCACACTCCAACCGAGACCAACCTCAAAATCCAGAGAAGCAGAGATTGCATGCCTTGGTAGGTCCTTTGAGCACAATTTCATTGCTCAGAGGAATCCGGTATCCTTCATCCTCAGCCTCGTCCTCACTGGATCCTCCATCTTCGCTGGTTGTGCTCGCTTCTCGTTGCAGAGGAGGCATTGGGGGCCCAATTTGATCCGCATCATCGTCATCGGATGCCTCCGCCGGAGGCAAAGGGCCGACGAAGGAGGCGTCCTTCCTCTCAACAGCAGCAGCTGGAGCAAACTTTAGAGCCATTCGGCCCTTGCCCTCCAAGCCGACAGAGTCAGGGAGGACATGCTCAGAGCGCCTGGTCTTGGCATGTACTGTCTCCAGAGAAACAACCTTGAACTCCTGCCTTCCAAACGTGGTGGGAAATTGTGCACGCAGCCCTTCATGCACCTCTGCCTCATCCAGAACAGCCACACTAGGTGACTCACCGGGATCCTGCTCAATCACGAAGATCGCTAGAGTCAAACATAGAAGCGCTTTCACCCTCACCAAAAATCCCAGCATCAACCTAGAACCGAATTACCCAGTGGACGAGGCTCACCAGCGGTCGGTCATCGTCGTCTGAAACGTCCCCCATGCTGACAGTCTCGCGCAGGGAAGATGTTCGCGGGTCGCAAATTCAATGGACCACACTAGGGCTTGGTGTGAAACAGCTGAGCATTTGTTTCTCTATCCGAGAAGCGGGTGGTACAACATTCGGAATGAGTCGATGACCCACCGTGGGAATGTTTTCCCAACAACATGGATAGAAAGAGGAGGTCACCGTGGTGACTGGGGTGCTGAGCATGGCCCGATTAAAATTCTCTGTAATTAGTTATCGCTTAAAAACTGAAATCTGAAAAGAAAACCCCTAAAAATGATAGGAATTACCTATTCAGTAATCCTTTTTTGAAAAACAAAATTGATAGAAATATCCCTCCAGCCAGGAGGGGTTAAATAAGAGCTTTATAATATGTGTGCATAAGATGAGACACATAAGAACATATCCTATAAGAGCCTTACTACCTATTTACAGCAGAGTGCACTACATTGCCTAATAAGAATTTAATACAATAGATAGATCTAATATAGTACTTTGCACATACAATATTATGAAGTTAGGACATGAAGTGATGATATTATAGGATTGAGGACTACCGGATGATAGCCGGTATGCTAAGGCGGCGGTCTACGACAATTTTGCACGGGCATCTAGAGAACGCAATTAAATAGAATACTATGATGATCAATTAATTTTTATATAAGTGATCGTAGTTGATATAGCTATTAGGCACCGCAATTAAATAGAATACTATGATGATCAATTAAGTTTTTTATAAGTGATCGTAGTTGATATAGCTATTAGGCACCGCAATTAAATAAAATACTATGATGATCAATTAATTTTTTTATAAGTGATCGTAGTTGATATAGCTATTAGGCACCTTACTGCCTAATGGATTTAAAAATGGTTTATAGGATTAGACAATTCAAAATATCTATATGTTTATGATTAAGCGCAAAGAGCAATGCATAGGAGAAGCAATCAGAATAGGAGAAGAGCAGCTTTATACCTCAAGAGGAGTCAACAAGCAAAGTCCCAAAATTGGCAACTGTGAAATGAAGTCCCAAAATTGGCAATTGTGAAACGCCCTATTAGACAGCCAAGGAAGACAATTGTGCTAGCATCAGTGGCCCAAAGCACAAATGACAATAGTCCTACTCTAGAATATGTGGACACCATAATCCGTGTTGAAGATGGAGATGTAGGAAGAAAGAAAAGGAAGTGGAGGAGTACTTACATTAATTGATTTACACATGACCTATGGCTTCCAATCACTATAGCTATGAAGACCTACAAGAACATCATGGCAGCTCTACAATACTAGAAGACTGCACACATTAGAATAGGAGGAGTCAAAGAGTCTATATGCAAGGTTATACACAAGTCTAATGTATGATTGGTTTTCTCCAAGTGGTGAGTTGAAACCACATTGCATGCGAGCTATTGAAAGGAAGTGAGTTGAAACCACATTGCATGCGAGCTATTGAAAGGAGGTCAGTTGAAACCACATTGCATGCTAGCTATTGAAAGGAGGTCAGTTGAAACCACATTGCATGCTAGCTATTGAAAGGAGGTCAGTTGAAACCACATTGCATGCTAGCTATTGAAAGGAAAATAGCGATTGTAGCAGATCTTCACTACTTACTAGTTATTTTGGAAGGCTATTCAGAACTGAAAAGAGAGATTTGTGATGTCTTGTTGACCATGAGGTCCGACTCAGTAGGGTTCCAATTATGTGGACCTTCTGTCCAGCCAATCATCCTCGGTATTTTTGAGGCAAGAGCCTCATGGTCTATTGACTAAATTGAACTGAAAGAAGATATCATGCTTTGTAGTCAACATCTCACACTTTATAGTTAGTGACAAGATCAAATAAACATGGTGGGTTCAAGGTTAGTTTGCAATGGGTAAGAGCGTTCATGACAAAAAAGCTTGTTCGGTCATTTCCCATTGCAACAATTGCAGCTTCCAAGTTACCTTCGCGTTGGGAGACTCTTGGTACTACTATGGTGTGCTGAATTGCTTATCTATTGAAGGCTCACACAATTCTGGAAGCATTATCGGTCAATCCAATTCTTACCAAATAGGTACACATTTAGTGCCTATGACCGGACATGCTTGGGAAAAAAAAAGAGCCAAAGATGTTAAGGTGCAAGAATGGATGACAAAAGAAAATTATAGCTATTGATCATTTGCAGCAAATGGAGAGCTTTTACCTTTACAGTTTATTATTCAAGAAAAAACTCAACAAGGATGAGTATAAAGGTGAAAAAGGTTGAGTTCCACATAACCTATTTATAAATAGGAAAATGAGATTTTAAGTGAAGAGGAGACTATTCATAAAAGCATTGGTCAACCATAGAAACATGTAAGCAATATCTTTACTTAAACATTGAGAACCTCTACTACTGTTGATATTTAATAATGTTCATAATGTGAATTGTAACAGCATATGGATTCTATAACTTGTAACCTAGCAGGGTACATTACTCCACTAGTAGATTCTATAACCCGTGACCTAGTAGACTACATTATCCCACTAGTGGATTCTATAACCCTTAACCTAGTAGGCTACATTACTCCACTAGCTATTTGATTACCTATTTGATTTGGAAGTGGGCTCCAAAAACGGTCGCAAGGCGGAAACCATTCGGTCGATAATTGTGGGTGCTAACATTGCAAGGGCAGGCATGGAGCTGCTTGGGATGTCTTTCGCTGACAGCTGCACACGAAACTGCAAGGTCATTGATTTCAATGGCACGATACAAAGGCTCTTAAAACGAGATCTTGAGCAGTTCACGGGGCCCAGTGTTATATCCGTCACCTGGAATGAGTCAAATGTGCATACAAAGTTGCAGCAAAACAAATGAGCAGAGTCATGTGCTGTGACGGAACAGCGGGAAACTTCCAATTGGAGCGTTTGCAAGCACCGCAGAAGCCGACCCAACAGGGTGCCGGTGCAGGTGGACTTGCACCGTATGAACACCATAAGATCTTGCTTGTCGTCCGCGTCGTCGGCCAAGATCTCCACTTTCAGATCCCCGGACTTGTCTCTTCCTTGGATCATGTTCGTGCTTCTGCTCGAAGTCGGTGCTTTCTGGGCCGGTGACGTCTCAGGTGCCGTCACTGCCAAACATGTGACAACACAATCCATCAAACAAAGGAACAGTTTAGATAAGCGTCACGACCATACCTCAGACTTCTGGGGCCGAAGATATGGTCCAGACCTGGAGTACTGCGGCGAATCTTCAGCTCCAGCTCCTCGGTGTGCAATCTTTGCTTTTTCCTTCCGAGATCAAGCACCTTCTGTTGCATGTGTTTTACGTGGGACATGGCTTCTTCTACTATTCCCAACCGTTCACGCTTCTGATCGATCCATGGGCGAACCAGCAGGTCAGCGAATTCAGTCAGCAATCTGAAATCCAAGGCCAGTTGGCCGAAAGTGAACAGTCCTGGATGTGCACTTACTCTGCATATTTCAGTTTGTGGAATGAGAGTATCGAGAGTCTGAAACCTGGTGTTCATGAGGTCCCTCCGTCGTCGCTCTCTGGCCACATGATCTTCCGCTTGTTTCAATTTGTCCACATGCATATGGGCACACCGGGTGTCTGCACCAAGCTCCAAAAGCTGCACCAAGCCGCCGCTCTTTTGTGGGCCTACAGGCTTCTGCAATTTGTGGTCCGGGCGCGGCTGTGGCATGAGGCTCTTCAGCTTCGAATCGGACTGTTGGCTTGGTGGTGGTTGCAAGCTGATTCCGGGTGCCGGTCTGCCATCTGAGGTGAAAGGAAAACAAGTGGTGGAATCCGACGCCGTCAGGACCTGAAGTTGCTTGGGCTGGGACTCCCCAGAAGACTTAGACAAACGGTCACGCAGATCCGGAGGACTCGCAGGTGGGCGTCCCTCGGGTGGTATCGGTGGTTTAGGCAGGCAGTGGGCGCTGACATTCTCTGCCTGATTTGTCGGCGTGTACTGCGAAATAGATGCCGGGCCAGAATTTGAAGCAGCAGGAGTAATTGCTGTTGCTGGACTAGCACACCCAGATTCGCATGTGGTCGCAATTGGAGAGCCGATTCCAGTCCCCGGCAGGTCAGTGTGCCCTGCACCAATACTTTTGCCAACTTGCGGCCAGGATCCCAGGATTTCAAGGTCGAATGCGTCAAAGCTTGTAAAACAGTCCGGCATCTCAAACGCATTCTTCAGTCCATCTTCAATGGCAAATGCACTAGGACTGGTTATCGTACTGTCTGATTCAAAGAATTGCTCCACACCAGGTGCTCCGTCCATGGTTGGTGCATTGGAAATTGTGCCGTGACTGCTGCCATCCAAAATGTGAGAAGTTGAACAGATTTCCCATGCTGGCAACGGGCCCGGCGGCGGGAAGACATGAGCAGGGTACATCTCTGAAGCCTGGGCCTGCAGGAAGCTGTTAGAGGGAGGAAGTGAAGGAAAACCATGGAAAGCCTGGGGAGGCATGCGCCTGGGAGCCGAAGCCTTCTGTCTGTTGTCCTCCACCGGTGTAACCACTCTTCGCTCATCACCCAAATGGATGGCGTTGTCATACAGCTCCGATACCAGCTGAGCTGGCCATGGATCAGGCCGGCCCTGGCTGCGGCCTGAATTTGAAGGAATGTAAACTTCCGAGAGATGCAAGATTCCTGTGCCTGAAGGTGCCACAATCATGTTGCAGTTGCCGAGGTGTCGCAAGAAACGACGAACTGAATCGTCTTGAATTCCGTTGAGGTGGAAGGTGCCGCTGATTGGATGTAGGGCTTCGTGCATGTGCGTCCACTGCCTTTCTGAAACCTCCATTCCGGTTGTGACTGAGAGCGCGCTAGCAATGACCATCATGAATCGATTGACAATGGAGACCACGATGGATGGAACTTTATAGTGCCTCGAGCACAGTCTAGAAGAGAGGAGCTAGCGAGCCTCAGGATCAAGCTGTTTGCTGCAACTTGGCAAGTGAGCTCATGATCAGACTGTCTTGATCAGATTGTCAGACTGTCCATGAAAGCTACCTCGCATACATGGATTCATGTGCCAAAGCCGAGGCAAAGGTGCGGTTGCAACACCCGAGCTGGAAAGTAGAGCTTCTCTTTGCATCAAGGCATCAGAACTGTTGCAAAGGCTGGCATGGATATGCCATGTGACTCACGACTGCTTGAAGGCTGCTGGCTGAGCTCTCCAAATAGGCCAACCGTGGCTTGCACCAAAACCTCATTTCGCTGCCTGGCAAGCCCTGCCACTCTCCTGACCTCTGCAGCTTGCACAGACTTGGAGACAAAAGCCTTGGAAAAGAACACTCCGCCTTGCAAAGTTCTGCATGAGCAAGCTGGTCCTGCGAACGTCTGCAAACGAGCAGTTTTGCCCGTGAGCTCGCACCTGACAAAGCTGTGCACACACATGACGTCCAGTCGCCCACGTCCATACAACAGACCTGCTGTGGCTAGGATCAATTGCCGTTTAGGTCTCCAGACATGGGCAGGACATACATCCAGTAGTAGAGATGGACACAGGTACACATCATCCTGCTAAAGGGACACATCCCGTAATGTCTGTACATTGTCAGTGCATATGGTATCTCCACTGGTTGCCCTCAAATCGTCCGATCGCATTGTACCTGCAAAGTTGTAAGGCATGCTCTTGTAATCCTACAGGAACACTTGGAACGGCAAGCGGTGGTTGCTCTGTGGACGAAACTTTTCCCTCATGGCAATTGCGTCTCCACGAAGCCCGCAATGCTTGCCACAGCCTTTCAAGCATCATTGATTTTTTCATTTAACATTATTTTCTACAATTTGCCCATTTTGCAATTTGTTCTGGAATCCAAAGCACGCTACGGTGCCATCCTTCTTAAACGGATGCTGCAGGGCACAGGTTGCTCGGTGTTGTCTTTTATCATGAACGTGAAAACCTATTTCTGCTCTGCAGCCTGCAAGGTAAGTGCAGGATACCACATTCCCAAGGGCTGGAACATTGTGCTGGATGTGCATGACGTACATATAAAATTGAGCCAGAAAAGTTCAAGCCCTCTCGTTTCCTTGTAAGTTGAATGACCAAGTACAGGTAAGCACAAGGGCAACCACTGTACGTAATTTACGGTTACTGCTACTGCTTCTGTTCTTGTTCTTTTCGTCTGGTCATATTATTTTGGTTATAAAATTCAGCGCTGACCGATCATTCCTTTGTGTTGTTGCAACCAACAGTTGGTCACTCACGGAAGCAGCCACAGGCAGAAATTTCTCGGGACTCCCGATCCCCAGCAATGGATCTCTTATCCGGATCGAAGCTTTGCTCGCCTAAGCGGAGGCCAGCTGGCTAGAAGTGTAGATTTTGTCCTCCAATTTTTGTAAATGATTAGTGCCTCAAATTAAAGTCAGCTTGGCATTAGTGAGTGATGAGATGTGTTGGTAGAATGCAATATTGTGCATGATACCCTCTTTAAAGATATGTTCCATGTTTTCACATCTTTCCCACTGCACTGCTGCGGATGCTCACTCCTCGAGGCTTGAATTGCCACTTACGGTAATTTTCTGGAATCTGAAACAGAAGGCTGGAATCTGTTGTGACTTCTCGCAGTCATTCAACTAGCAAGTGTAGTGCCTATCTAACGACATGCAATGTTGATTCCCTACGATCCCAGCAAATTTTGTGTCACATTGTCCCGTCATCTCACTGGACTGTGGCACCGGGAACGTTCCCTCTTTTCACAATCAATTCCACTTCACAAACAACCCCTAGAACTTGATTAAACAGCTTCGGAGATGAGACTCAACCACACGCCCTGGACCAACACTGAGGCAATGGAGCTAGAAACTAATCGCCCCTTGAAGAGTTGTAGCTCTACAGATAACCTCTATGACGTGCATGCCACGCCTGAAGTTCAGTTGTCAGGAGAGAAAACTCCCTTCACCTTGTCCATTGCTCCCCCCGCTACCTCCTTGGTCTTGTCTCCAGCCTACAGGTGAATGTCAAACATTCACGATATCAACAGCGGTACCAGGACCTGCCTTTAGAAGTTTCAAGATTTCTAGGAAGGCACAAATTGGTGGGCAGCGGTCGTGACCTGCTGCAGCATGTTGCCAGTGTTGTTCTTGGCATCCACAGCCTTCTGCTGAGCATCTCCGGTGGCATCAGAAGCCCCCTGCTTCATCTGGCCCATCCGTTCGTGGCCCATATCACCAGCCTGGTGTGCCTTGTCTTGAACAGCCTGTCCAATACCCTGACATCAATTCACAGCAATTGATGAGTAGGCAGTCCCTCTGGGCCCATGAGGAACCGATCAAAATCACCGATCGGGCAGGAAACATACCTTGGCGTGCTCCTGAGCTTGGCCTGTCTTCTCCTGTCCAAACTGCGCTGTTTCGTCAGTCTTGCGAGCAGCAGTGTCCTTTGGGCTGCTGGTACTGTTCGGCCATTGTGAACTGCTAGTGCAATTAAGCCGACGTTGTGAAGTGAAGTTGATCTGGATTTGGAACGTAAAGCTGACGTGAAATGCTTGCAATAAAGCTACCTTGACGTCCAGAGCAAGGAAACAGTGACGATTGAGGAGGAGCAGAAGAGCTATGTACATATTTGTACTCGATTTTAAACGACGTGGCAGCTAGTGTTACGTGGCAGCCTCTGTCTGCGCCAGGAGGTCAGGAGTGACTCATCACTGCTGCAACCGCCATTAACCGAAGGATGCAGTGTCAACTGCGCAGCTGCTCAATTTCGACACCTGTAGGCAAGCTCGGCCACTGAGCGACCGACACGTTCTTATCCACATCCTTCGACGTCGCCATGGCATCGCCAGTGCATTGTCGGCGCTTTTGCGTTATTCGTGCCTCCTGCCCCACCCCGTGCTGGGAATACCTTGCAATGTAAATGTCACAACTCATGTTCGACCAAATCCGTGAAACACTCAGTGTGCATCCTCTAAATAAGCGGGCATATACACTTTGCATCATACAGCATGTACCAGATTCCCAATGCACTGGTATTTCACACTGTCAGCTAACGTCCAGCGACTAGCACTTGACAAGCAGGAGTCATTGAAGTCGCCTCGAGACATTTGGCGACCAGCTATGGTATCTATCAATACCGCGGGGGCGCACTCGCCTTGCAAGCTGTACAAATCAAAGGTTGAATCTGTATAGAGGGACCTCTACCTGGCATGATCCACTCTCGATCTCTAACAATGTACCCTCCTGCCTTTCTGTGGAAAATCTTATACATGTATACACATACCTGAAGTCGAGTCGTTTGTAGCATTTGCAAATCAGATTTCATCCGCACCGTGATTCTACAACACCGCCCAGATCGTTGTCAGCATCTTTTTAGATCCCTGGAGACTGGCGCCCTGATCAGACCAAAGTTTCTCGAGGTCACGGCACTGGCACGCTCCCTTCAGTTAAAACCCATGCGCAATTGCGAGCAGCAATTGTGTTGAAATGACTGACAGCACTCTGGAATCCCCGGGCCCTTGCAACATTGCGGATCCGTTCAAGGTCCCCCAAGACTTGTGAAGTGACGACAATGCAAAGCAGGATGCCCTGGTCCGCCCGGCCGTCATCCGGGTGTGCTGTTTGGAAAGATTTGAGGTAAGACGCTTAATCGTATTGCTAGAAGAATTAAAAAAGGTCATTACAGGCTGAGTGTTCTTGTTGTGCTGTCTCTGCAGGGTGCTGGATGAAGAGGTGCAACGGCTCATGAGAATGGTTGATGTCTTTAGGATGTAGAGCTGTTGGTGACGGTTCAGCTGAGGCCTTGGACTGTCACTTCATTACTCCCGCTCAGCTCTAGCATCCGTGCTTGTACTTGATGAGGGATATGTAAGTGTCCTTGTGTTCATGAGGCCTAGAGCTGAGGTGAGTGTTTCATGCCTGGCCTTGCCTAATGACTTCGTGAGGAGGTCAGCTAGATTGGACTATGTAGGGACGTATAGGAGCTTGACAGTATCCCTAGCTAGCTATCCCTAGCTGCTAGCTGCCTAATGAAGTGGTAAGTGACTTCTATATGCTTAGTCCTAGCATGGAACCTATCACCCTTGGTCAAAGCAATGGCTGCAGTGTTGTCACAGTGTAGAACAATGGGGTTAGCTTGTGAGTAAGCCAAGGTCTTCGAGAATCTGCCTGCAGTGCACAATTTCTTTGCCAGCCCCAATTGGGTAAGGCACCATATTCGCTTTCAGCACTTGATGTGGAGATTGTGGCGAGCTTCTTGCTTGACCACGACACGGCTGATCCTCCCAAGGTGAAGACATAAGCTGCGACACTTCGTCGAGCATCAGGATCGGATGCCCAGTCGGCATCGGACCAGCCCTCAAAATTAAGCACTCCATCACTTGACCTCTTCTTGGTGATTCCGAGGTGAGTCGTACCCTTAAGATAAGGGTAGATTCTCTTCACGCACATCCAATGTGCCCTGCCACGGTTAGACATGAACTGTGCGACACTAGATGCAGCATAGGAGATATCATAGCGTGTCCAGCCATGGAGGTAAATAAGGCTGCCTACAGCGCTAAGGTATGGCACCTTAGCCATGTCCTCCTTTATTTTTAACTTTGGTTGTGGGACTCGGCTGAGGTGAGCTTAACTCTGGCTAGAAGAGGTGTCGGTGCAGGCCGTGCGTCCGAGAGCTTGAACTTGTCCAGAATCTCAAGAACATATTTGGATTGGAGGAGGGTCAGCGTACCTGCCTCTCTATCTAGACGGATTTGCACTCTGAGACAGTACTACTCCAAGGGTCCTAGGTCTCTCATCTTGAACCTAGCAGCAAGCATTTTCTTTACATCTACAAGCATCTTCTTTGGATCATTTGTGAACAGGATGCAATCGTCAACATATAGGGCAAGCACGAGGAATTGCTCTCCCTTTCGTAGAAGGCATAAATTCTGATCAGCAAGAGTTTTGACGAAGCCATTGTCGAGAAGAAGGGTGTCAGTCAGCTCATAGAATTCTGCTGGTGATTGCTTGAGGCCGTATAAGCCCTTCAGCAGCTTGCATACCTAGGAAGGCCTTTTTGCATCTTCATACATGGGTGGCTGCTCCATGTAGATTGTCTCCTTCAGCGTAGCATAAAGAAATGCTGCAGAGATATCAAGCTAGTGTACGTCAAGATCATACTCGGCAGCGAGTGCCAGGAGGAACCTAACTGATTGGGCACTCACCACGGGTGCGTAGATATTGTCTCTGTAGTCAAGCCTAGGCCTTTGACTGTAGCCTTTAGCCACAAGCCTTGCCTTCAGCCTTTCTGTAGTTCCGTTGGACTTCAGCTTTCGTTTGAATGTCCATTTGTATTTGATAGCCTTGCGACCAAGAGGGAGTGGGGTGAGGACCCATGTCTTCAGTTCGATGAGAGAATCATATTCCTGTTGAATTGCCTTCATCCATCCTTCCTTGTCTGGTGATCTGAGTGCTTCTTCCAAGCTTTCTAGCTCAAGCACGTGAGTTGCAACTAACATCGCTCTTGCCATGAGGTTGTCAGGAGTATCGGTTTTAGCACTTGTCTCTGCAGGCAGATCGTCAAGTCGGGAATAGCAGGAGCTACATCTGCGATGGCGGGCTGTTGTGAAGCAGGGCCTGGGACATGGTAGTCATCGAGATAAGCAGGACGCCGGCGAGCTCTTGTAGATTGGCGTCTCTCCGGAATGACTGCTGCAGCTGGTGGATTTTCTTTGGCAGGGGCAGGATTTACTCTTGGTGGAGCTGCAGCTGGGGATTTGGAGCTTGGCCAGCATCGACGGCCGGAGGGGGCAATGGACCAGCTTGAGTGGCAGGTTGTGGCAGTGGAGGCTGCACTGCCTGAGGGGCTTGAGCAGCTTGGTGCACGGGCGGAAGCTCGGGAAGCTCAAGTTCAACCATGTCCTCCTCCACATTGCGAATCGGGTCGTCGAGGTTGGGAAAGGAGCCAATGATGCTCCCGCTGCCTCCTGGAGCATTTAAATCAAGGTGCTCGCGGACATAAACGCTCCGAGAGACTGTGGTTTGGTGTGTCCCGAAGTTGAGCATCTGCAATAATATAATCCAGCCTGCCAGAAGTATGACCATCGCCGCAAAAGAAAGAATTTATGCAATTGTCCGGCCAGCATGATGGACCGTTGAAGATGATGAGATTGTGAGCCTCAGCAAGCTGCAATAAGGCAGAGCCATAGGCGTTGACATCATGGGTGTTGTCAGAAAACCTGTAGAGCCCGAGATCCTATGCATCCAACATGAATAATTTGTCAAAGTCCATACAATCATAAATAGAAGCCTGCTGGCAACGAGTCCAGGCGTTGAAATCGCCAACAAGGAAAATGTCGGCAATAGAAGAAAACTCAGACACAGATTCGGAGAAGTTGACATGTGGGTAGACACCATTTGCAGCATATCTGGAGGATCGGGGAGGAAAATAACAAACACCCACATAAAGGTCACGCACTGAAGCAGAAGGGAGGCGGAAATCTTGACCCATAGAACAGTGCTTTGCACATCAATCCTAACCAGAGAGATAAAGGCAGCTAGGAACTCACGGAAATAGTAGGTGATACCTACAAAGGCCTTGTCCGAGTTACTGGAGACATGATATCGGAAAGAGGAAAGACATTGAAAACCTGGAAAAGAAGGCATAGAGTGGGTGTGGTGCTCATGGGTTTCCACCAAGAACACGATGTCATGGCTCGTAAGGAGCTGAAGAATTCCACCAGGTTAAGAGAAAATACAACCATTGCAATTCCAGAGGCTAGGCGGAGGTCCACAACAACATTACGGGCCTCGCTTTCCTATGGAGGAGGCCGGACTTGCACGTTGTCCCAGATAATCAGCTTGTCATCAATGAAATACGGCACTCGTCCTTCCGATTTTGCCGGCTTGCATACCAGCAACTGATCCTTCTTGTGGGCCCATTGGGTGGGGGTGAGGTTGGGTTGACGGAAACCTCCAAGCCTTTCAACGAAGTACGTTGCCGCAATACCTACAGCCTGTCCTCAAGGGAGTGGAAGCGAACAATGAAAGTCAGAGGACGAGAGTGGTCCATACCAACTCTCCAAGCATGTTCAAAATGGACATTGACTTTAATGGTGTGAGCTAGAAAATTCCTCACAGCAGGCTCAGGCGTGTCACTGGAAATACTTGTAATCCGGAGATTCCTTGATCGCTTATCACGGTTACGCGACTCTTGAATAGTTGCATTAACAATAGCAGGGGAAGTAATTGCAGCATTTGTCTGGGCAGGTTCCATAGAAGGACGTGGCCGAAGCTTCTGCCCAACTTGCTTGGAGATATCGTTGTGGATGGAGTTGAAGTAGTGTTGATTGGATTTTTTAATTAATTTAAGCATAGAGTCGTCAACAGAGTCCTGAAGAGCTTGAATATCTTGCATGCTGGGAAGCCTCTTCCTCCCATAACACTAACACGTGGGCCAAGTCTCCATTAGATAACTGTAAGGACACAATATCAGCCTTTAAAGCCTCGATGTGTGCTTTTGATTTCTCCCGTAAGACGAACATCGGCCTCTTCCAAGACCTTCCTTGGTGGCAGCCTCCAAAGTCCTCAAGCCGAGATTGAAGGCCTTGTATTACGGCCTCGAAGTCCTCCTTTATAGCCTTTAAAATACCCTCCCACTCCTCGGATGAGCATTCCCTCCGCCGGAATCGACAGAGAAGTGGATTTTCGCTAGAATGTGAAAAAGTCACTGGGCCTGCAGCCGAAAAACCCACTAAATCCATGGTGTACTATCGCACCTCAACCGTCGACACCTGCCCGGCGGTGTCAGAAAGACCACGGGGAACAGAAGACTTGGACGCCTCCGAGCAAACGGGCCCGCAACCAACTACGCAAGCCCGGTAGGCCACTGTCTGACAATCTCCGGGGGGTGCAAGAAAGGGCAGCGAAACAGCTTAGGTGTTTCCGGTATACTTTTTCTTCCCAGCCGGAACGCTGGAACCCGACAGTTTGACCGGTAGTAAGAAGACAAACCTGTCTCATGAGCGAGCTGCTGGCCAGCGGCCGAGCAAGTCCGAGAGCCGCGAAACTACTGCCAGCACCGCTGTTACAGTTGCACCACCAGGCATCTGGGAGCTACAAATCCATCCGTGGGGGCAGCAGGGCCAGGCACCAATGCTTGCAAGCGCAACAGACTTGCCATCTGCGTCTCAGATTCGCGATTTGCAACCCGAGTTCACATTCTTGAGTGACTTCCGACGACAGCTTCAATCGGCGAACCATACACCGACTTTGCTTGCATCGGGAATAGAGGAGTGAGCTGCGCAGAGGCAGAGAGAATGGAGGTGAGTCTGGCATTGGAGATGGCGGTGGCAGTGCTGATGCTGGTGGTGGCATGGGCAATTTGGCGGTACTGGGAGAGGGGGGGGATTCATGCGCCCAAGGGAGCCAAGGCGCTGCCGGGCTCCTTGGGGCTGCCGCTTCTGGGCGAGTCCATGGAGCTGCTGGCCGCATTCAAGAAGGGCGCAGCGGAGGATTTCGCAGGAGAGCGCTACCGCAAGTACGGCGACACCTTCAAGTCGCATGTGTTCGGGACCCCCTACGTGTTCCTCAGGGGGCCTGAAGCCGTCAGGCTGCTGGCCGGGAGCGAGGACAAGCTGGTGCACGCGCACCAGTTCGCACCCGCCAGGATTCTCATCGGCGACGCCGCGCTCATCAATATGCAGGGCGAGCAGCACAAACGCTACCGCCGTTTGTTCAACGACAAGTTCATGGGAGAGGGCCTCAAGAAGCACCTGCCTGTGGTGGAATCGGTTGTGTTGGAGGCGCTGAGTGCTTGGAAGGTCGGGGATGTGCGCGTCGTCAAGGAGGACACCGTGAAGGTGCGTTGTGTTCCACCACTTCGTCGCTCAATCCTCCGACCGGCCGACTTTCGTCTGACCGGTGGCCGTGCTGGATGTTTGTGCCCAGTTCACGTACAATGTGATCGCCGGCGTGGTGATGGGCTGGGGACCTGGGCCAGTCCGTGAACGCAGCTTGGAGCTTGTCCGAGTCGTTAGTAGCAATCTGTTCAAGGCACCCATCAATCTTCCTGGGTTCGCCTTCAACAAGGCGATGCGGGTAGGACCGCAGTTACGAGTGCTTGTCTCCAGTTCTGCTTCAGATTTGTGGTGACTGTCATTTCAATGTCGTGTGGGACCCTCATGATTCACAAGCTTAGCTAGTTGCTTCCATCTTCTCGTTACAAAAATTGAGCAATCTGGCAATGCAGGCAAGGAAGGAGCTCTCCAAAATGTTCACCACTGAAATTGCACTGCGGAGGCACGGCAAGGTTGTCAAGGGCGACCTGCTGCAGGTCATGATGGAGGCGGTGGATCCGGAATCCGACGGGAGGCCTGCAATGAGCGACTTGCAGCTGGTAGACACGCTGCACAACTTGATCCTGGCTGGCCACGAAACATCCACAAACACCATCACTTGGCTTGCAAAGTTCATTCACGAGCACCCTCATGTCAAACAGCGGCTCATTGTACGCAAATTTTCCCCACCATCGCTGCTTTTCTTCTTAACCATGGAAGAAAACAAATTTTCAAGCTTGCCTGTAAATGTGCGATAATCTGCTGTCTGTGTTTGGCAGGCTGAACATCAGGCTGTGAGGAGCAGAAAGCAAGAGGGGGAGCCACTGACATGGGAAGAGATCAACAACGACTTTGTTTACACTTCAACAGTGAGACCCTGTCCCTGTCGCTTTTTCGCCCTACATCACCCATTTCTGTAGTACTTGAACTTCCATTGACAAGCCCAGTGATGCTCTTTCAGGTAATAAGAGAGTCTCTCAGGGTGGCATCTTTGGCGTTCTGGCACCATCGTTCTGTGAAGCAGGACTTCACATTCAATGGTACACTTTCCTAACCCTGATTGCAGCTTGCATGCTTCGTGCTGCATTGGTATACAGTAAAGCAAGCTTGAATTGGTGGAAGAGTGTGGTCCTCGTGTTAACCAGGATGATCTCATGCTGTGCAGGATACCACATTCCCAAGGGCTGGAACATTGTGCTGGATGTGCATGACTTACATCACAACCCTCAGCTATACCCTGAGCCAGAAGAGTTCAAACCCTCTCGTTTCGATGTAAGTTGAAAATAATCCTTTGAATTCCATCAATCCCGGAGTTTTTCTGTTGCTTAAAACCAAAGCTTCAACTGCTTGTTGGAAATGTTATGACCTTGAACTGAATGTACCCTTACGGTTGCAAAACAGGAGCCCGCAAAGCGCCACACGTTCATGCCATTCGGGACTGGTCCTAGAATTTGTCTGGGAAAAGATTTGGCTATGATGGAAGTGAAGGTGTTTCTCCATCACTGGATGACCAAGTACAGGTAAGCACAAGTGCAACCACTGTACGTAGTTTACGGCTACGGCTGCTGCTTCTGTTCTTGGTCTTGTCGCCTCGTCATATCATTCAGGTTATACAATTTAGCGCTGACCGATCATTCCTCTGTGTTGTTGCAACCAACAGTTGGTCACTCACGGAAGCAGCCACAGGCAGAGATTTCTCGGGACTCCCGATACCCAACAACGGATCTCCTATCCGGATCGAGGCTTTGCTCGCCTAAGCGGAGGCTAGCTGGCTGGAAGTGTAGAGTTTTTCCTCCAATTTTTGTAAATGATTAGCGCCACGAATTAAAGTCAGCTTGGCATTAGTGAGTGATGAGATGTGTTGGTAGAATGCAATATTGCGCATGACACCCTTGTTAAAGATATATTCCATGTTTTCACATTTTTCTCACTGCACTGCTGCGGATGCTCACTCCTCGAGGCTTGAATTGCTACTTACTGTAATTTTCTGCTATCTGAAACAGAAGGCTGGAATCTGTTAAGTGACTTCTCGCAGTCATTCAACTAGCAAGAGTAGTGCCTATCTAACAACATGCAATGTTGATTCCCTACGATCCCAGCAAATTTTGTGTCACATTGTCCCGTCATTTCACTGGGGTGTGGCACCTGGAACGTTCCCCCTTTTCACAATCAATTCCACTTTACAAACAACTCCTAGAGCTTAATAAAAAAGCTTCGGACATGAGACTCAACCACACATCCTGGACTAACACTGAGGGAATGGAGCTAGAAACTAATCGCCCCTTGAAGAGTTGTAGCTCTACAGATAACCTCTATGTGCATGCCACACCTGAAGTTCAGTTGTCAGAAAAGAAAATTCCCTTCACCTTGTCCATTGCTCCCCCCGCTACCTCCTTGGTCTTGTCTCCAGCCTACAGGTGAATTTCAAACATTCACGATATCAACAGCGGTACCAGGACCTGCCTCCAGGAGTTTCAAAGATTTCTAGGAAGGCACAAACTGGTGGGCAGCGGTCGTGACCTGCTGCAGCATGTTGCCAGTGTTGTTCTTGGCATCCACAGCCTTCTGCTGAGCAGCTCCGGTGGCATCAGAAGCCCCCTGCTTCATCTGGCCCAGCCGTTCATGGCCCACCTCACCAGCCTGGTGTGCCTTGTCTTGAGCAGTCGGTCCCTCTGGGCCCAGGAGGATCTGATCAAAATCATGTCGTGCAGGAAATCAAACGAACCTTGGCGTGCTCCTGAGCTTGGCCTGCCTTCTCCTGTCTAAACTGCGCTGTTTCGTCAGTCTTGCGAGCAGAGGTGTCCTTGGTCTGCTGGTACTGTTCGGCCATTATGAACTGCTAGCGCAATTAAGCCGACGGTGTGAAGAGCTATCGATCTGGATCCGGAACGTAAAGCTGACGTGAAATGCCTGCAACCAAGCTACCTCGACGTCCTGCGCAGGATGCGGGGACAATGTAAGGATGCCAGAAGACGAACAGCCATGTATTGGTAGTCGATTGTTAGACGACGTGGCAGCTGCTGTTAGGTGTCGCCATCTCTCTCCGCCAGCATGGTCAGGCGTGACTCATCACGACTGCAACCGCCATTAACCGAAGGATACCTGGTTGCTGCTCAGTGGCCCATTCTCGGCACGGTGCTTGGCATTGGCTGGAATGCTGGGTTGGCCGATGATCAACCGTCACGTTATCATCCATATCTTCGACATCCTCTCCAGCATTTCATTGTCGGCGGTTTTGCACTATTCGTACTTCCTCAGGTACGATAGTGCTCCGGATGTCCTTCATACTTCATATTCTACAATATTAATGACTACCATCAGCTTACAATCTTCAAGGATATTTCATCAGAAAATACAAAAGTCAAGCCACAATTTGGTGATTTCCTTGAAAATCTTGTTTTCAGGGACCCAGTCTGAAGTGTTATTCAGCTGAAAGAAAGAGCTGGCAATGTCGGCGGTCATGCGTGCTTTATTGGAGGCAATAAGACAACGATTTGTGACTGCATTTTTTCACTGTCGGTCTGCCACAGGGAAGTATGTTTGAAAGAGGTTGAGGAGGGATTGTTCGTGAATCCGATGGCGAGGCAACAACCAGCGAAACTTCTTTCGCATTTGGGCAGTGGGGCAAACTAAAGTGTTTCGCATTTGTAGGAAAAGGACAAACCAAATTGTCAGAAAGGATTAGACAAGTGAAATTCTGTTTCGCTCAAAGGCAACCAGCCTGTACAACAAAGTTGAGTACAAAATTGTGCACACTCGTCAAGGCCTCCCCCATCAAAATCCCTTGGAGATGGGCTTCGACGACATGGTCTCAAATGATATCCAAAATTCTGGAGTGCTCATAGAACTATTCACAATTTGCAGCTACGATAGGTTTGAACAAGTACTCAACACTCCCCAAAGTGTTCAGGGCTGGTCAGAGCTTCCTAAGACACACACTCCTGTTTCCAGCTTCACTTGTTGTCGGATGAGAAGGTCTGCTTCACTTTGTCAATTGCTCCTCCAACTGTCTCCCTGGTTTTGTCTCCAGCCTACAATTGCAAGCGTATCATGATCCCGATGTCAGAAACAGAAATCAAGCTCTGGCGTACATCCTTACTGTACAGGAAGTGAAGACATTCACAAGCTGCATTACCTGCTGCAGCATACTGCCTGCATGGTCCTTGGTTTCGGTAGCCTTTTGCTGGGCGGTGCCAGTGGCATCGGAGGCGCCCTGCTTCATCTGGCCCAACTTCTCATGGCCCATGTCGCTAGCCTGGCGAGCCTTGTCCTGCGTGGTCTGTCCCATACTCTGCCAGCCAACAAAAGGATTCAAGATGCAGCTAGAACAGCACGATGATGCGAATCCCATGAACAATGCAAGCTCTGGAATGGGCTGGCAATCACCTTTGCCTGGTCCTGAGCCTGGCTGGTCTTGTCCTGCCCAAACTGCGCAGTCTCGTCGGCCTTGCGGGCGGCGGAGTCCTTGGTCTGCTGGTACTGATCGGCCATTGTGGAAAACTGAAAGAACCGAAGCTGAAACGCGAGAGATGGCAAGAAAACTGGATTGCAGAACGCTGAGACAGGCGCTCGTGCAGACAACTGATGACATTTCATCCACCAGGGCCCGCTACTTATACCGGAGCCCAGGCTCCGGAGTGGCAGCTGCTGGTGTGCGTGGCTAGTCCTGCTGCTGCCTGCTGTCGTCACAGCTAGTGACTCAGCTTACATTTCCAGACTTGGTGTTGTCGGTGCTCTACTCTAGTTTACGGGACTGTGTCCACCAGCTGGTGGTGCGTGAATTTACTTGTTGCACCTGGCGGCATTAGAATGGCGCAACTGTGGCGGAAAGCCGGCCACATGGCATCCAGAACCGGACTAGTCTATAACGGCCCGGACGACAGTTGGGGCCGAGTTTTGCAAACCACCGAACTTGAGGGACAAGTTTGTTCAGTATGCTTACATTGCAATGCACATCTCACGGTCCTGCCATACATCACGTCTACACTGCCACTACGCCTGGCTTCTTTGCCTCCGGCGGATCTTCAGCCATATGTCACGTCCAAGCTGGCTTTTTTTGCCCACAGCATTTCTTCTTCCCATTTTTCACCGTCTTTATTCCAGTGAAATTCGCATGACACACCGTGGCCAAGAGGCCACCACAAGAGGCCCTAACATCATCATCATCATCTGCTACCAAAACTGGCTTGTGTCATAAACAAGCCTTACATGGGCTGCCCATGTGCCGTTCCTCCAAGAGTGCCTCTCTCATCATGGAATGATTACCGACTCACGTGGAGCATATCTGTGGGTTATTTAAAGCCCGCTTTCCATGCCCGCACATCTTCTGCAGGCTTCCCAGGCACCTCCACTATATGTCCGCTTAGTGTTCCGTCTTCCTCTACATCGTCTTGCGCTCGACTCCCAGGACAAGTTGACTTGCTGTCTTCTTCTGCTCCTCCCCAGCAGGTGTCTGCGCTGTACTAAGGGTGGGGCTTCTCGCCATCGAGAGGTCGTAAGTCGTCTTCGTCGCTTTCGGACTGGGGATTGGACATCTCTTCAAGAAGAGGCTTTGCGTGCTTCCATGTTAAAATATAATCCCGTTAAGGCATATCATATTATATTAATTAAACCACCCGAAACGGTATGGCTGGCGGAACGGCATGGTTGGTGGAACGTTGCACATGGGACATAGGCGATTTATTTAGTAAGGCGGTGGTTGGTATATTGTAATTAATCGTAAGACACTTTGAATGTAATAAAGCCTCTATTTTGCACGCTACTCCTAATCTACATCGTTCACATGGTATCAGAGCCATGCAGATGCGCCTAGAGGAGCTTTGGAATCATGCCCTTGACGCGCGCTACTTCTAGGCGGAACACGGATGCACGATTCTTGAGAATTTGAAAGTCAACCATCCGGACCGGCACATCTCTTTTGAGTGCGCTCCTAGAGCAGCGGCGCCCGGTGTGACCCTCTCCAATCCCGTTGGTTTCTACCTCAGCGTGGAAACCTCCAAGCCTCGCGCCCATGATTCCTATGCTCCCATGTGTCATGCATCTTTGCAGCAGATTCAAGGCCTTGAGCCTGCAAAAGACAAGACAAATCGACATCAATTCTCTAAAGTGAGGAAAATCCTTGGGTCACAAAACATCCTCGAGCGTGGAGAGATTGCTTATCATTGTCCTTCCAAGCTCACTCTAGGATCAACGCCCAAGGCTGTGCCACAGACCCTCAAGACGGTCAACCCCCAATTGATGAAGCCAAGACAAGCACCCAGCAAATTGCAGAATTTATGGGCCAAATCTTAGAGGGCTTACCCACTTCATCAAGATCAGACAGCCTCCATTAGATCCTTCCGCTGCAGGGGAGTAGCAGCAATCGAGAGCACCAGATCTGAACCGGCATGATGCACCGAGTTCCGCCAAGGCCTCGCACTTGGTGCGCCTCCATTGGTCCACACGGAAACCCCTTCATGTAGTTGGGACACGCCGTTAGAAAACCCTAATCACATGTTAGTTCTAGGGTTCGTAGCTACATAACCGCACCCCTAGCAATTACCTGGCGAGACCTACAATTGGGCTCGGGATCCGGTGACCACCATTGATGGCCTGAACTCTGCGCCCAACTAGGTCTCGGAGACTAACCACGTGAGTAAGTGAGGGGACGAGGCTGTGAGACCTACCATCAGGGCATAGCCTAGGTGTTCATGTTCACAACTCCCTCATTAGTGGTTTCGAACCTCTCACTACACCCTAATCCACAATCGGCTATGGCATCTAGCGGTCTACCTACCTTCACCTCGGAGCAAGGAGAAGGATAGGTTCAAAGGGCATGGGTACAATGTGGAGGTCGGGATGAAGGCCACCTTGCTGGCGGGGAGTTGGACCAGCAGATGGAACATACCTCAAACTGACCGTCCGGACCAACCCGGAAGAGATTGCCAAATGGGAGCAATTCAATGCAATTGCCGTTCGCTGATCATTGGTGGATTGGACTCGGACCTTGTCCACGATGTGGAATACCTCACATGCACATGCCATATGGGATCGATTAGAAAACCTACAAAATTGAACATGATGACTCTATGCGCATGGAGTTCTCTCGAAAATGAAGGAGGGGACAAAGTGGCCTCCCATGTGCAAGTTTAGACACCTACGTGCTCAACTTACCCATGACGGAGAGAAGATGTCGGAAGTGGGCGCTTCTCGCCCTGACTCGACCGGTCTCCACCTCCTACCGGACCTTCGTGACAAGTCAAAATGGTCCCATCGTGTTGCACGCCTCGGCGGTGGGTGACCATCACCACGGAGGAGGTGATTGGTGCCTTTATTCCAAGAGGAAGCGAGCCGCACTTTCTCCTCGCCAAGAAGCAGAGGCATTAGTGACCAATTTCAAAGGAAAGACAAGGTTCCGAGGAGGACAGCACAAGATGAGGAGAACCCTCCAACGTTGTCAGCGCCACTGGCGGTTACTGGCTGGTGTAGCCTCCAGCCATTGGGCAGAGAATGCCATAAGCAGGCGGAGGTGAGCTAGCGTCAAGGCTGACAAGCGTAGCATTGAAGCGAGCCGTCGGACTCCAAGGCCCTGTGAAGATACTACGGTATGCCCGGCCTCGGAGTGATGACAACTGCTGGTATCTTGATTCGGGGCCACCAGCTCATCTGAAAAAGAACTTTTGAACCATGGAACGACACAAGCTCGGTGTTTCTTGCGGATGAACAAAGTAAGTCAAGCTTGCCTATTCAGGGTAGAGGCACTTGTGTCTTCACACTCCATGATGGCACAGAGTTAATCCTAGAAGATGTCATCTATGTCCCAGGCATGGCCAAAAATCTTATGTCTATGAGTCAGATCATGCGTCAACGCACGTTCTACATGCATGCAGACTCTGAACACTGCTGTTTCTACAGGCAGTCATCTCCTCACACATGTGCTTTTGAGGGTCTGCCTGAAAGTAACCTGTACAGACTCAACATTATCTGTACAGGGCCTGAGTCACATGAGGCTACTCACTCAACCTCATCTTCTACCCTAAGTCAAACAGTGAGGGCCTTGCTTTGCACGCCCGTTTGGGCCACATCAACAAGTCTAAGTTAATAGACATATCGGTCTTAGGATGCCATCGTGAGCCCCTACCAAAATGTTTTAAACAATTACCTGTATGCGAATCCTGCATACTAGCTAAGCAAAAGGAGTCGCCATTCCCTAATTTACCTGCACAGAGAGCCACAAAAGTCCTTGAGTTAGTCCATGCTGACATCTCAGGCAAAGTCCATGAGCCCTCACTAGGAGGTGCTCGCTACTTCTTCACTATAATTGATGACTACAGCCGGTATACATGGACATTTCCAATGGAACTCAAGAGTGACACTTATGGATTTTTCAAGGATTGGCTTACCCTTTGCTCGCGGCAGTCAGGCAGCTCACAGACCCTTAGGAGACAATGGCCTTTGAATTTATGCTCAACTTTGAAGACTGCTGCGGTCTCATGGGATCTGCACGGACAAATGATGCCCTATCGCTAGCAGGCGGAGTATCGAGGAAAAATCAGACTTTCTTGTCCATGACAAGAAGCATGTTGTTATGGCGGGCTTACCTCGGGGTTATTGGGCGGAGGCTATAGTAATGACATACATTCTCAAGTGTCCTCACTTGTCCCAAACAAAACCCCATTTGAGGTATTTTGGAACAAGAAACCCAGCCTCCTCCACCTCCGGGTCTTTGGATCCTGTGCTTATGCCTATATACCTAAGGAGAAAAGGCTGATTAGGCGGCCGAGCTCTTATCTGGTTGGCTACGGTGAACACTCAAAGCCTACGTGTATAACCCGGACACGATACTATTGTTCTTGCTAGGGGCGTCACCTTTGTTGAACTCCATAGCCACCTCCGAAGATAGCCCACGAGAGGACCCACTTCCTCCGGTGATCAACTTTCTTTTTTCCCCTTGATGATGATGAGCTGAACGTGTGGTTCCACCTCCATGCTGGAAAATCACAATTTAGACCTTCCCACAACATTGAGGTCTGATCTGAGATGTTGAAGGAGAAACTATAGATGCAAACACTAGGGATACAATCACTCCTGTTGGATGCGAGAGAGGGACGTGAGGCTGATGAGACACCTACCTTGGCTAAACCACTGACCTCCACCTCGAGTTGACCCAGTTGTCAATCTTCCCGTCGCTCCACACGCCCGAGACCTCCACCATCTGAATGGAAGGAACCTCCCTATGTCTCCCGATTTCGAGCATGCGCCGTTCCCTCCCTTGGACCAGCCTTACCCCTACGAAGAACCCACTCGTTAACTCGGGCACTCAATGGTCCCGAATGTGACAAATGGGCGGCGGTTGAGGAAGAATACCAATCCTTGGTGAAGAACAACACTGGACTCTTGATCTCCCTCCGAGGCGGAAAGCCATATCACCGCAAATGGACCTTCAAATTAAAGCTAAGCTAAAGGCGAAGTGGCGGGTTCAAAGCCCGACTTGTGGGCGAGGTTCACTCAAGTGGAAGGGCTGGACTACGGAAACATTCTCACTGTAGTTCGCCAATCCATTCGCCTTATTCTTGCCTATGCCACGAGTTTGACCTTGACCTTGAGCAAATGGACGTATACCTTTGCCTTTTTGTATGGGGTCCTTGAAGAGGAGTTGTACATGTTTGACCCGAAGGCTATGAAGACCTGCACACCGCACCAAGTGCTCGGGTTATTGAAATGTATCTGGATTGAAGCAAAGCGGCGGTATGGTACCTTACAATGCATGTTTATCTGATCAGTATTGACTTCGTCCAGAATACTGCCGACACAAATGTATACATGCTCATGAGAGGAACCTCCATTGTGTGCTTGCCCTCTCGTCGACGACATCCTTGCCACAAATGACCATACCTTGTTAGCGGGCGTAAAAGCACTACACGGAGGTTTGACATGAAAGACATTGGAGAGTTGAGTGCGCACAAAATTCAACTTCATTATGCGTGATCTTTGGGATAATGTATATACACCGGAGAAAATATATTCACGAAATCCTCATAAGTTTCATCTAGACCAACAAGACACCTTTCGACACCATATGCGTGGTACTAAACTAACCCGTCGGTGACATTACGGACTCGGATGAACTTAAAGACATGGAAGGTGTACCTTATAGACGCAGCCTTGGCAGCATTGTTCGCATAACCAGACACGGCCCGATACTCTGATACTCCGTCACCTTGTATCACAATTCCTTGTGCCGGGAGAGTTCATGGGCGGTGAAAGCGAATATTCGTTATCTCCGGGGCACATTAAACTATGGCCTCATGTATAGAAGAAGTGGGGACCAACAGACTTACCTTGTCAGTTACTCGAGGCCTTGGAAGCAGTTGATTCGGTATGACATCTCATCTTATTGTTTCCTTCTTGCTTGGAGTCACTGGGCGAGAAACAATCCACCATTGCCCTCGGCTCCACTTTGAAGTGAATATAAGTCGCCAAGCGGCAAAGCGAGTGGGAAAGAAGTTTTCTTCTGAGGTCTTGGCCACGCATGACGGATCCTACCGCTATCTTGCGACAACACTTGACCACAGCTTGTATCCAACCTTCCACGCTCGAACGAAGCACATCGAAGTGCACCATCATTATATTCGAGATCTGGTATCCAGGGGCATCATCAAGGTTAGTCACGTAAGTACAGACTCAAACACAGCGGATATATTTACAAAGGGTCTGCCTAAGCTCCCCCACTATCTACATATGCGGGGGCTTGGCCTCAGTGACTATTCTGCCTACATTGACACATGAAAGGGCTGCGTGAATGAGAGGGGGAAACCAGCAAGCTACCTGCGGACGGTAGCCGTCATATTCCCCTGACCCTACCTCCACACTCCACACATCACACAGGCGCCTGGCTATGCTTATCAGCCAAACCTAATCAACAAGATACAACCAGGCATCGCTGGTTATCAGTGGCCAAGCCACGATGCCTGCCTGCAACCAAAAATTGATTTACCAGATGGATGAAGCTTCAGCGCTAATATAAGCATCGGTCTCGATGCATGGGATCAACGGCATAGCATGGCGCTGCTCGCCAACACAGTCGAGGCAAGGCCCGGATCGATCTTTTCACCGCCTTGCACAAACGAGAGAAAAAGCGCATTTTACGGGCGGCGCTGAGTAGGATAAGCTGCGGCTCTCGCGGTATGACGTCCCCAGTAGCGCCTGCTCAGCCCAAGACCCGGAGAATCAGCCCTTGCGCTCGACCTCTCGCTGCTCTACACAAACGTAAAGGACACAGTTTTCGAGCGAGCGCGCGATGTGGGATACCTGCAGCTCTCACGGCGCAGATGTCTTCCCCAACTACTGCGATCACAACCGACCAATCTCCGACACACCCCAATCGCCCGGTCACGCCGTCGCCCAATCTCAAATCCGCGGATCCGATTGTGAATCCAGCGGAGATGGTCACGCTCGCCGTAATGCCACTCTGCTGGTGCACGAAATCGCGGGATGGCGGCTGTGTGTGTGCCTCGTGATGCACCGAGCCTCCGCTCCACCGTTCCCCAAACACGCCGGTGTCTCTTGGGATAAGCGTCAACATCATCACCCGCTTTCGGTGGCCTCGGTCCCGATCCGCGGTGTGTGGCGTGCCCTATCCCCATTACGTTTGCGGTTTAGAAGGGTGTTAAAAATATAATCCCGTTAAGGCATATCATATTAATTAATTAAACCACCGAAGCGGTATGGGCGGCGCATGGTTGGTGGAGCGTTGCACATGGGACATAGGCGGGTTATTTAGTAAAGGTGGTTGGTATATTATAATTAATCGTAAGACACTTTGAATGTAATAAAGCCTCTATTTTGCACGCTACTCCTAATCTACATCGTTCACATTCCAGGGCTCGGGCGGAATCCGTGCAATAGGTAGACCAAGCCCCGGGTATTGCATCGAACTTGCGGCGCAGCAAGTTGTTAGCTCATGCAAGTGAATATGCCGGTGGCAAGATGTATCTCTTACTGTGGCTGGTGCTAGGGCCCATATGGCTCACGACAAATCAACTCTGCACCACTTTTCGAAAAGGTGCCGGTGCCATTATAAGCTGCAGCCATTGTATTATCAGTAGAACTTCCGATCCGGTACAAATATCACACTTCTTCCTGGCGGTGTGTCTCTCCATACATTGTGGGCCACCAGTACCCTGCCTCCAAAATCTTTTTGGTGGTGACCTGAACTGCATAATGTCCCCCACCCAAACCTTCATGCATTCCCCTGATTACCACCCCCGTTTTTGCCAGCTATAAGTATCTCCGTCGACCCCGTCCAGTCCCACTTTGAAGACACATCCCTTGTACATCCTGAAGGGCGAGCATAATGTACAAAGGCTGCATTGGTGTCGTCATCTCACGGCGGGGGCCGCGAAGGAACTAAGGAATGACTCACCATGTTGAAATTGGTGATATTCACCTTCAAAGTTACGGACATGAAGGGTGTGGATCGTAGGCTCTCCCCCTTAGAAAGGCAATGAGCTAGTTTTTTGTTTTGTGTGGGTGAAATAAGATGAAATAAGGCCGGGATGGGTAATGGACTCGGACCTCGGAGTAGGCGAGGACTCCGGACCGCCGGATGGTGGCTGACTACGGACCACTCAGGGGTACCCGCGGTGGTCGGACTGCACTCGGAGTAAGTCGCGATTACGCCCGGAAAGGTAACTTTGGAGCAGGGGCGTATTTTGGCAAGGGGCCACGTGGGCCGATCTGAGGAGGCGGACATATGTCACGGACCCGAGGACCGTAGGCTTGCCAGTGGTGTATGGGCGGTAACCATGCTCGGTACATGCGCGGTAAAGGCCAAATGCCGTAGCGGTCTAAGTAAGCCATCTGAGACCACAGCGATTCAAGGCGTGAAGGGCGCCAGCCTTGATTACTCCGGCCTTACTGGCCCTGGCGAAAGTCATTCTCTCAGCGGCAGCCGGTTTTCGTAATCACTCGGCGCTTTCGAGACACCACTCTTTAGGCCTTGTCTTTTGGCCCATGCGCAAGCTTCAAGCGGCCCTCTTTGCGACCAAAGCGTTTGGCGTGGCGGAGGGAAAAAAGAAGCTGGATCCTCAAGCCACAAGGCGAAGGCGCACAACTATAAAAGAAGCGGCGAAGTGCGGGGCCGTGGCGCTGGTGGAGAAGAAACATTGTCACCAACGCTACGGTTCGGACCACAGGCTGGCGGAGGAAGCTTGGAGGCGCTTTGGACATCTTCGGTGTTTGGACTTCGACAAAAGCGTCGCCCAGTCGAAAACGCCCGGAAGATGTTGGCGATGGCCAACAAAGAGGTCCGCTCAAGAGTGCGAAGGAGGACCCGGAGATGGACCGTAGAGTCACGAGGCGGTTACAACCGCCCGGCGAGAAGTTAGGCGTAGTCCGGGCCTAAGGTGAAGGAAGGTGAAGCGGCAGGCGGCGCTCTTGAGGCGAGGGGCGGCGGTCCTCAAGCGGTGGTTGATGTGGGACACACGCTAGGCAGGCGGGTGAGCGATCGCAAAGATCATCGCCGTCCATTGGAACATGCTCACCAAGGTGGACCACCTTGGTGACAACTTGGTGGTATTCCTCCACGCCCTACAGAGAGGAAAGAGGGCCGACAGGGGAAGGATCATCTTCACCCGGATCAACTAGGAGGCCGAAGGCTGCGGTGAGAAGCGCTTTGTCGGCGCAAGTAGCATATTATAGGCGTATCTTGACGATCAATGCGGGAATCACTTATCTGCAGCAACAAAATTCGTCCTTGGCCTTTGGCCGGAAGGACTGCAAAGTTCCTGGCCTTGGCCAAGGAACAAGGGCAAAGGGAGGCATAAATAGCCTCCGGCCGCATGACCCCCACTGGAAAACGGGGTGAAAACCTGACTTTTCCACATCCATGCCGACCAGTGATGGCTGAAAGCGAACTTACCAAAAGACCAAACCATCGCTTTGCGGGCGCTGCGGGTGTGAGATAGGTGGAGGATGCGTCACTCTCTAAGTCCTCATCATCGATTCTTGGAGTTCGAGCTTGATCTCCTCGGGGCTTGACTCAGTGCGACAAAACTGTCAAAAATGGGACTACTGTCATTTGCAAACCTCCCCTACGGATAGTCATACACGGGCTTGGGGCAATGGTGTCATGTGTGGTGTTGCAAACGCGACAACTCGCAAATTCGGCCCCGATCTTTGTTTGCTCAATGTAAGGATCTTGATTTTATGCGTGACACGATAAATTACTAGGCCATCCAACAGGTGGCTGCATCTTGAGGTGATGGAAAAAGCATGGCCGGTCTTTAAGTAGACCAACCTTTCTAGCACCCTGTCTTCCCACATGATCAGCTCCTTGGGCAACCTCAAACCGTCAAACGTTTGATGCATGAAGAAGTGATGTTGCGATTTCAAGCTCCTTCCACGATGTGTCCATATCAGGACATGGCACAGAGTCCTCTTTTGTGCAACTCAAACAGGTCACGGTGATCTGTGGGGTAGAACTCCACTCGACACCGCTCATGGTGTGTCTCTACATACAACACGAACTTCGCGAGCTCCGAAACTCCCTTTGGAGGAATTCCTCTCTCGGATCGCCCATTGCGGATGGCAGATCCCACTTGCTTGCGCCCGCCGTTGTTGAGTCGGATGAGCGTCTTGAGGTCTTGCACCAGTTGCCCTTGCACACACCTTGGTATGCCTCAAACGGCAACCAGACTGGCTGCACTGATGTTGCTCATAGTATTGTGCATCTGTAGGAGCAACCCGTCCTCTGCTCCCTGAGCCCCTGGGTCTAGCAGGCACTTGCTCCTTCTCACGCTGTGATGTTGCGTCCGAGCTGGTGCTCACAGTGCCACAGGTTGAGGTATCTTCCACGGCAGACTTCTGTGCTTCTCGCCGTCCACGCTCGAGACTGCATTGGTGAGCCTCCATCTGTACTTCAGCTGGCCGTTGCTTCCGTGGCCTCCCTCTCTTGCGGTTGGGTGTTTCACACCCAAATACCACTGCACCTTCTTCGCTAATTGGTGCTAGGGCTTGTGTGGTGTGCCCCCGCTTTCGCATATGATTCGTCATACGATCCATCCAACAACGGACTACGCTGCAGCAGTGAAAGCAAGCACTTGCTGCTCATGGTTTGTTGAGCCCCGGTGGGAGACTCCTCGGTTTGTGCTGACAAGTGATCTTCTGGCGTCGTGCTTTCTTCCACACTGCTGGCCTTGGCGTCACGAAATTCCTCAGAGGAACTGGGCAATTGCTGTAACCACAAACTAGTAAGTGATTCCTGGGAAGAACACTCTTCAAGAATAGCAACCCCCCCGTGAGCTGCTTGTTGGCGCTTCTACCCTTGGCAACAAGGAATTCTGTTGTCAAGATACGCTCCACAAACTTTCCTCTTTCAACTCCGCTTTGTCATTCTGCTCTCTTGTACCCATTCCAACAGGTTGTCTTGGAGTGTTACTCTCAACTCTGTCTCAGAGCGTACTTCTTCTTCATTACTCTCGATAGATAGAGCCATGGCTGCATGCAAACTTGTTGAATCACAGTGTTCACATAGCCAATTCCCTTCCGGAATATCTTTTAATGCAGGTGTGAGACAGAAAATATGATAGCCTCTGTTGCACCTGTCAATAAGAGCATAAGCTCTTCATCCGTGGTGTGCCCGCATGCCTCACAGGGCAAGTCCGCTGGTGGTACCCACGTTTGAGGAACAATTCTTACATCAAGATTTGGTAAGTGACATGGAGCTAAATGTTTCATGTGCTCTTTGCACCTTCTGCCATCCCGTCCTTCGAGTTCCACCACTCCTTGCTCACCCACATTTTACCACCACGAGAATCGGGCCAATCTTACGACATCTAATGTCTTGGAGTACGTGTTGTAAACATAATCTCTGCAGTGCGAACTTCCTGGCAGGCTTCCATTGGCCAAACCATCGACGAGGATGATCCCTAGGCGGTCCTCACGTGATCAATCAAACTTCTATCCGACTAGCATTAAATTCTCCTCAGATTCATTGCCTTGATCGGTGAGCACCTGCACAACTTAATCTACTCGGCTGCCTGAAGGCTGCGGTGTATCTCGAGGTCCTCGTGAAACCTCCACCCACTTGAAGTGCTCAATCATCACCATCTGATGTGATTTCCTTGTTTTGTCAACGGTAGTTCCGACATCAAATCCACCGACCACCTAAAGAACAAACCTCGGATTGGTAAGGAGTGCAACACAACATCTTGTGTGTTGAATCAGCCTTCAACTGCATCACATCTTCTGCCTAGCCACCACTCTTTCCACATACGCATACATGCCGGACATATGTGGTCTTCAACATGTGGTGTGTCCTTTTACACCAAAGTGACCTAGTGTTTCATGCACTTTAATCACAATCCTGTCTTTCTTCTTGAGGACTTGGCACCTTTTTTACAACCTCTCCTTCCTGCAGCAGCAGTTCTCCATCCTGCCATGAGTATCTGGCCACTCGCTCTGACCGGCTTGGCTGCACTCATTAGTGCGTGCCTTCTTTAGCTGCAGCTTGTGGATGCCTCCGGATGTCCACAGACTCTAAGATCTGGCTCTCCTCCATTCACCTTCGATCGCCATGAGTGCCATGGCGCTGGGCACATTTTCCATGTGTCCCAAATCTTGTCGCGCTCCAGTAGCATCGTCAGCACTTTGCAGTGGATTCCTACTCAGACCATCTGCATTGTGGTGCACCTTGCCTGCCCTATGCACAATCTCCATGTCATATTCAGACAGCAACAATGCCCACCTGGCTAGTTTCCCACTCAACTTCATATTGGTCATGAGCCAATGAAGTGGTTGGTGATCTGTCACCAGCTGGAAACGCCTTCCAAATAGATAAATTCTGAAATGCAACACTGCCCATACTGCAGCAAGGCACTCTCCTTCATATGAGGAGTAGTTTACCTCTGCAGAATTGTTGGATCGGCTTGCATAAGCCACAACTCGTTCCATTCCCTTACCGTCGATGCAGCAGATCGCTCCTATCCCTGCAATGCTCCAATCCGTATATAGAACAAACGGCTTCTCAAAGTCTGGTCTAATCAGCATGGGCTTCTCAGCCAGCTGATCTCTCAGATCTTGCCAGGCTAGCTCCTGTTCTTGATCCCATTTCCAAGTTACCTCCTTCTTCAGCATCTCATATAAGGGTTTGCATGTGGAACTGAGGTCTTTCATAAACCTCCTGTAGTAGTTCACTAACCCTAGAAATGCTCTAAGAGCTGCCACATCCTTGGGCCTAGGCATCTGCATCACAGCCTGCACCTTAGCCAACTGCGGCATAATTCCTCCTGGCACAATTTCATGTCCAAGATACTCAATCTGCTTGAATGCAAATTTGCACTTTTTCGGATGAGCTTTCAAGCCTGATTTGGACAGTCTTTTGAGTCTCGGATGATCCATGTGTTCCTCGATGGTGTCGCTTCGGGATGTCAATATAACGCACAAAGCGGCGGATCCTGCGGTTCCAAGTGCAATTCTGGAAAGTATATGGAAGCATTTTTCAGCCGAAGGCATAGTCTCCATTCCCAAAGGCTATCCTTTCCCGAGCCGTTTTGCTCTTATCACATTCCTCAATGTCCAGTTGAAACACAGTAATCAAAGTGGTAAAAGTATTTTGCCTTACCAATTTGTGGAATGGGTTTTGCATCCGAAGGCATAAAGGGGCCATTTACCCTCTATGTCGTTATAGTCCTAATTCGATCCCAAGGGAATGGTTTTGTGTCAAGATGTTCTAAAACTATGGATTCTAGACTTACCCGTCGATCACTACCTACTCTCCCTACCATACCCAAACCGCCACCGTGGAGACTCGGCCACATGTGTGGTTCAATGGCGGGTCCCACCGCTTCATCGCGGGTGACTATTTGTCACCGGCTTCTCTGGCCGAGACCTTGGGGGTTATGGGCATACACTACATGCACCCTCACTTCGCTTCCGAATTTCTGATCGGATCCTTCCTATGCACCACACGACCTCGATCTGGCGCCTCACTCGCTAGTTCGATTCCACTCCCTTCCTCTCCCCTCATTTCGATTTTCCCCACCGCACAATCCCGCACAGCGCACTCACCCACCCTTTGGGACCTTCCCTTCCTAATAAATCTTCTCCCCTCTCCTCACTCACGGACCCCCACCTTGGGCCACAGACCCCTCTTGGGGGCCACAGACCCCTCCTTGGGCCACACAGACCCCCCTCTTGGGCCACGGACCCCTGGCCACCACAGACCCCCTCTTGGAATAAACACGCTGGTGGCAGTTGGGAAGAAGATCGGGAAAAAAACCCGGTCGGGCTTGGCGATTCGCCTTCCGGATCCGCTCAACCTTCGGCAACCTACCTCTTCCCGTCGTCGGTGCCGTCACCAGGCGTGGAGCTTGGCCACTCGCTCTCGACCATCCGAGGATCTTCCGGCCTTCTTGTGACGAGGCGGTGCATCGAGCGAGTTTGATCTTGATCGAGCGTCTCAACCAACCTCGCGCATAGCTTCAACACGGAAGTTCACACCGAAATTATGCATTAGAGACTCTCAAGGGTCTCTTATACATTCGGTATTTCCACGGCTCACTCCTACCGATGTCTAGAAAATATGGCCCACTACCACGCTCCTACCAATTCGAGTAACTCTGACTCCCGGGTCCTCAAAACATCCTATCCCCTACCCCAAAAAGCCTCGGCCTATGATGTCGCGCTCCCCTAAAATCGGTAGCGTCATGATTCTTTGCCTAGCCTGCTAGGTGGGGTTCCGTCGCTCTCGCTCTCCTGCCGCCTCATCAGCGATTCTCCCCAAAACCTCCACCTCATGCACTGCGGTTTCTTGGCGTCTTCCATGGCGTCGTGCGTCTATAGGCCCTATGCATTATTCCGCTCCTCATTTGGGCAGCCACCGTGTGCTCCTCCTCCACGCTCCGCCCGCTCATTTCCTCGATCACCACTTGGGGGTAGGCCCCGCTCCCGTTCGGAAGAACCAGCAGCGCGGTGGTCAAGATGTGCCAATAGTTTACGCCCCTCTGTCCCAACAACCACATACACATTTAGGTGACCGCTCACCATGCGAGCGACAGAGGGCATCCTCATCCAGCCGTAACTGTCGCTCTTGACTCTGAGGTTCTTACCCTCTCCTCCGTGGACAATCACAGGCGGTGCCTTGAATCCGGATCGTATCCCCACTGCGGCTCACAGCCGGTGACTTCCCCCCTCGGTTCCTCCTTCGGCGGTGGCGGTTTAGCCACCGTGGTGGTAGCACGGTGGTGGCTTGGCTCTGCGGTTCTTTGGCTCTGCCCTTCTTGGTTTGGCCACCTCTCTCTTGACTCGGCCCTAGCTTCATCTCTCTCGCTTATATCTCTCCTTGACTTCTTGAATTTCTCGGGCGCCATTGTTTCCATTTGTTCAGGCTCGAGACCTCATCTTGAAACTCCTCGATTGTGGCATCGCCCCTTGACTGATTCACTAAGGCCTCTGTTGGGTGGACATGGCCCTTCGCTCTGTGCCTTGCATAGGGCCGCCTCGCATTCCGTCTGCGCTCCTCACCACCTTGTTCTGCCTTCGGGCTCTCCAACTTCTCCTTGAGCAACTTTTCTGTGCACACTCGGCCGGTGAGAGCCATGCTGAGTCGAGGAGATCGCTGCGTCGAGCCATGGCGAGTCGGGGCTGCGATTCAATTGGGCTGCCCCGTGCCCATTCCCTTCCACAACAATTCTACGCCGCGGTGTCACTGTCTCCGCCTCCCGGACGGTCGGTGAAATGTCGCCAAAAATGTTCAGCTCTCGCGGACTTGGCTATCGAAACTAACCCCTCTTCTTCTAGGGGTTGGTTTGCCACTACTTCCTCATCCGCTCCAATCTCTCCTAGCGGCGACTCCTCCCCACTGAGGGGAACAACTTGTCGTTCCCTTTTATTTTCTCCTCCTTCACTCGCGTTCCTGCTGGTTCGACTGGTGACCCTAGGTGTGGCTGTGGGTTCCTCTTCTGCTGTCCTTCCTTCTTGTGACCCCGTTCTGCTCGCCCTCACTTCTTGCCCTTGGAAACCTCCCCACCTTCATCCGAGATCTTCTAGGGAGGCGCATTCCCTGCTGGAATCCTTCCGGAATCCTCCACTCCTCCTCCTCTACCTTGAGTTCCCGGCCGGTTTCCGGCTATGAAGGCGGACCGACTTCCGTTAGACACGGGTCGAACACATGAATTAGAAAAGGTGAAATCAAGGAGGGCCGAGGAAGGGAGGCAAATTGCCCTCTCCTCACAGGCTCTTTCAAAGATCATCCGCCCCAATCGATTTGTGTACCTTTAACCACCTCATGAAGAAAGACCGAGTAGTGCGCCATATGATCCAACTTCGATTGCGAAACACAAAATCCACTTGGCTAATCCCCATGCGAACACGAGTTGGCGAGTCACCCATCCATTGTTCACTCTCACTTCCAGGCTTCATGCGCGGCCTGCGGCTCTCGGGGTCTTCTTTCTCGGGGTCAATTACCAAGCTTCCATCCTCGATGCTTCTCGCCCATACCTGCTCGAAAAGTCCCAAATCCAGTTTTGCGGCCTCTTCCTCGCGTCTCCCTCTTGCAACTTGGTTCTCAATTGCGGGCGCACTCTTGCACCAATCTTTGGTACTAACACCATTTCTTCTCCATAAATTCCGGACCCGGCTCCTGCACGGTGCCGCTCTCACCTTCCATGGTCCATGTTGGGCCCTTTGCATGAGTAATTTGGCGCGGCGCCATCTCCCTTTCTCCTTGTTTCTTGAGGAAAGAACCCGACCCTCCTGTGGTGAAAAAGGGACACCACCCTCGCGCGTCTCCTCCACTCCCCCTTTGGCGCTCTTGCCTCAGCGTCTCTTTTCCTCCTTCGCTGCCGCCCACTGGTTTCCTTCCTCCGCCACCGCCGTTCATACGGTAGCGCGCGTCGTCCTGCCTGAGCGAGACTCGGCCGGTTGCATCGCGCCGCGGCTGCGGCTCGCTCCGGCACAGCCGGAAATTCGCGACCTCGCGGTCTGTGTCCGTCTCGATTGCGCTCCATGGCGGCCGCTCGCCACTAGGGTTGTAACTCCCCAGTGCATGCGTCCGTTCTTGACCACCGTGGTGGGCGGCTACCTCCGCTTGATGCGCAGATGTAGGCACCCTAACATATATAGACACTTTCTTATTTCTAAAATCACCAAAACCCAAGGACTCTATCTCAGCCTACCTATCAAAATTCGAAAAACCTAAGGTTCAAAAAAGAAAATTATTATCCCAAGGGCCAAGGACCATTCTCGTATAAAAGACCTTACCAGGCGATTCTCAAAGCACTTTGCTATACAAACACTCCCAAAACAAAAAAAATCGTTCATCCGACACTTGAGAGAGGGTTAGTGTATATGTGGTCTTCCACTGGTGCATCAAAATCTCATCTTGAGTAGGCATGGGGTCTGCTCCAGGCGTCACCTCGTTGAGGAGGTCGATAGTCACACATTCGCCTATCTTTCCACTCGCCATTTCGTCCTTCTTGGGTGGGAGGCGTTGCGGCATACTCGAACTCAATTTTCGAATCAACGCTTCAAGCGACTCCGACAATGCTTGTCACAATCTCCCTCTGCTGGACTCAACCTATGCCTTCTCCTGAAGATGGGCTCAGAGCTGGTGGTAACAATCTTGAACTTGATCTTTTCGTACCTCCCTAGCTCATTCCAACTGAATACAAAAGCACCTCTATTTTTCTCGAGCATGTCGATGATTTTTTGCTTGTCCTCTGGACTGACATCTTCATCAATCTTCCAGACGTGAACCTCCTTGGTGACACTCTTGGTTACAAATTCTGTCTCCACAGCAGCCATGCTGAACGTGTCTCGGGTTCCTTCCCTTTTATCTGCCTCTGCCGGCTTTCCATCTTCTGCTAGCTGCAAGTGATGGCTCTTCTTCCCTTCACCTCTTGCCAACTGAAATGCCAATCCAGTGCTCACTAACCACCTTAATTTGGATCGAATGCTGTCGGCAACGTTGTGATGCCTCACTCACACCCATGGTGCGTGCTTCTTGGCAAACCCATGGCTTCGCGTTCCTCAACATTGAGCTCTCCTAGCTCCTCTCCCTTGAGTCTAGGATCATGCCATCTCCTCCTCGCTTTGAATCAAGATTGTGGCGTGCTTACCAAAGTCGGCCATGCCCTCCACAGCTTCACCAACTCATTCCTTTGGATAAAGCGGAAGTTTGTCCATCTTCTTGACTTCTTTGCGAGTACCTTTCGGTTCCATGATTTCACGGTCTTCGTGGTGGAACCATGAGTACATGTTGCCTCGGTGTCTCAAGTCACCGCAACATTGGTCCAATAGCTGCGAATCACATGCGTAAGAGCCACTGCGCGCATCAATAACCAGCTCATTGCGAACCATGATCGGACCTCCTCATACATGCGGTGTTACGGCGGTGGGCGTTTGTCCAACGCTCCACACCGTTTTCCGGTATGTACCAGCATCGGGATTCACAAGTTGAACCTCACGACAACCCAGCGACCTCGGCAGGGAAACACCTTCGCCTTTCCTCTTCACACTTCGAGAAGGTCTTACACTCCCATCTGCGATGATCATATCCTTTGGGCAGGCGGGCTTTGTTTCCTTCCACAAGCTTGATCCGTGGGTAGCACCGACAACCTCTCACTGCGTCTTCTCTTAGAGATGGAAATTGCTTTGAGAATTCACGGCCACGACTCTTCTCGTCCTTCTCCACACAGGTGTAGCTGCAAACCTTGATGCCACATTGAAGCACCGCCTCCAATCCACTGCTGATTCCTGAGCATAATTCTAACAGGTGAATTCCTTCAGAGCTTGCTCTCCATCGTACTACCGAATCATTGATTCGCCTTCCCTCCGTCTTGGCGGGCTTCATGTTTGATATGGATCTCTCTGGACATGTGTCAGTGAGATTCCACGGGCGATTCTCCTTTCGGCGCTGATTTTCTCGAACCCTTGCCTCCTCAAGGTGCTCAGAGCGCGCAATCTTCAGCACTCCCTTCCGCTCTGCGGGTTTCGGTGTCTCCTGAGAGGATAATTCCTCTGTCTCCTCCCACATCTCGTGCCTGTGCTCAATTTGAGCACTGGAAGCCATCCTGCTATCTGGGCCATCTCGCGGCTTGCTGACATCCTTCACCGCCTTGGCATTCCTTCTGCCACTTTTGCTCATGTTCAGAGGAATAGTCGCAATTCGCGAGAAATCCCCTTGCTTCCACGGTGGTCGATAGAAGGCTTCTTCATATAGTGGATCAACTCCCATGGCAGGACCATGTGTAGCATCCGCCCCTAACAACACATCATAGGACGTGGCACAGGTCACCAAGCATTGTACCTCCATTGTGGTTGCATCCTCTGTGCCTGGCTTCAACTCGATCTTGATCGGTCTCCTGGTCATTCCCATCACCATCTCCTTCGTTCCTGCCGAAGTAGTGATGCTCACATCGCTTGGTACTAGCTTGCGCCATACGACTTGAGGCGGCTGTGCACGAGCTCCCAACAATCTTGGATCGCTCCGTATCCACGTCGTTGGTGCAAACAAAGGTAATCTCCCGGTTTTTGTTGTCAATCATGGCAACACCTCCTTTACCTCGACGTTCAGGCTTCAGATGGTCTCCTCGCAGGCACATCAGACTGCGAACTGGACTTCTCGATTCTATCTCTTTCCTGATCCATTCTCTCATGATCTTCTTGAAATGTGAACTCTTGAGTCCAAGCTCCAGCAAATTGACCACAGGAACTTCCATGGCCTTCTCCAGTGCTTCCATCCACCTCGGGTTAGAAGCGGCACTGTGATATTATCATCAACTTGCCTAAAAGCTTTGGGCATTTTTGCTGCTCCGACGTGTCCTTGGCGGTAACCCCTTCTCCAGGTCAAGTCGGCCTTCTTCTTCTTGCGAATAGCCATGCCTTCTTCATCAGTCGAGAGAAGAGAATGGTGACTCGACTGCAGCCATGTTAGCCATACGCATCTCTTCAACTTGCAAGAAGAGCCTTGCGACTAGGGCCTTTTGCCCTTCTCCTTTTCACTTGCCCATTACCTTGGGCTTGAGCTCTGGATGAGCCTCCCAACATCACGGCTTCTATGTGGCCCCATCGACCACAAGCCTTGCAAACCTCCTTGCCCTTGGCCTCCAGTGCGAAGTCACATTCAAATGACTTATATGCACGGCTGCACCACGGCACACGCCACATTTTGATAAGCGGCTGACTGTCTTGTGGTGCGACTTTCTTCGGCGGCCAGGCGCGCACAATCCGTGTCGTTGTAGGGAAGAGTTCGTTCCCAAAGGAATAGCAGACTCCGTTCTGACGTTTGATTTTCGTCTTACTACGTCACTCGGTCCTAACGCACACACCCCTTAGTTCCACGTCTAACTACCGCGACAAACACACGCCGGTAGTATGGCCAAGCGTTTAAGAGACCGTTCGCGTCCGTTCCGTTCCGTTCGTCTCTCACACCTCTAAATCCTCCTCTCTCACACTACACTTATCGGTCTTAAGGAAGGCCTTGCGGGTTACGGTCCGGACCTCCTCGTCGTTCCGGGCCTCTCTCGTCGGGCGCCGCCGCCCTCAAAGTCCCTCCGGCTCACGTTCCGGTCCGTTCTTGGGTCGGCTCGGGCGAGCGGGTCCCCGATCACCACTGCACACCCACACCACACGTTAGGTCCGTCACGGGACCGATCGATCCCTCCGGTCGCATCGTGCACCTTTCGGTGACTCGGGACTCACGTTATCGGGGAAGACACCGAGTGCAAAACGCAGCATCAACACCAAGGAAAGATGATTTATTCGAGGGCGGCCCCCCTCTTATACTACGCCTAGGTCGGCGTCTTTATTACACCTATTACGGTGGCCAGCTCGGTATGCCTAATCGCCGCCTACCATCCTATTTCCCTCCTCCTATCTCCTTCGCCGGCGGTGGGGATGGGAAGGTCCCGGGTTCCGCCTTGGGATTGGTGGTCCAATCTCCGCCACGACAATTGCGGGCGCACCCAATCGGATGATCCGCGTAGACCCCTCCTTTCTCCCGGAATCACATCGGGTTGGGCTCGGCGGTCGGCGGCCGCCCGTTACCGCGTCATCCTCCCACAGCCTTCCGTGGGTCCCCTCCGGTGGGGCCATGTCGCTCCCCTAAGCGTAAGTCGAGAGGGACTCCTCCTTCTTGCCGGGTCGGACCTCGAGTCGGTCTCGACTCGAACTGAACTCCAAGGTCGGTTTATTTCCGTCCCATTTGGGTCGGCCTCGTCTCGAGTTCGGACCTCGGTCCGTGCATGAGTCCGATCTCAAACTCGGACCCCCTTCACATGGACCTCGTCTTTGGGTCCTCCTCCTTACCCACCCTTGTCTTGGTCGGGTTGGCTCCCCGGTTGCACCCCTGCGGGCCCCTCACCCCCTGGCCGGATCGGGTGGTGGTGAACTTACCTTGGGGTCCATTGCGTCCCGCTCCTCAGGGCTCCCCTCCTTGGCCGTCGTCTCCAAGCAGGGGCCCCTAGGGTCCTGTCATCTCCGTGCCCTTCTTCCCCTCAGGGCCTTCCGGGCCGTCTGTGGCGTGAGGCCTCACCAGAGCTCGGTGTGGTAATAGGCAAAGTCCGAATCCACTTTGGATTGCCTCTTCCGTGTGCGGAGCACCGTCTCCCTTCGCCATAGATGCTCGGGAGGCTGTTGCTTGTTGCTCCACCTCCCGGTTGGATAGGCGGGCTGCTTCTCATGGTGCCAGTGCCTCGGTCACCTCCATGATCATTGTTGCTCCCTTGCTCCAACTCTCTCCGTTTCCGTTCGCTGCCGGCTTGCACCGCCATAGCAGCGTTCCCTTCGACTTCCTCGGTGGACCGGCTTCTTCCAGGCGCCCTCGCCTCCTTGTCCATTCATTAACTCGCCATCTCCGCTCAGACGGTCGGGCCGCAGCCCGGCTGCGGGCTTCAGCCCTTTTCCATCTCGGCGGCGTCCTGCTCCTGTTCCATCGCCTTCGACTCGTCCGCCAGCGGGCGGGCTCCGCTCGGTCGCGTTCGCGACCATGTCCTGCTACCATTCCTCTCAATGATAGTTTGGCTGCGGCTCAAAGTCTCCTTGCGGTCCTCCATCTCCGCTGCTCCACCTCCGGGAGTGCGGAGATCCTCCACCTCCTTGGCGACTTCTTGGGCTGGTTGGTCGCGCTTGCTCGCCACCTCCTGCTCCATCTTGAGGCGCTCTATCTCTGCTCGAAGTCTGGATTCTCCCATTGAGAATTCCTTGCTGCTCAGCGTCTTGGGTTGTAACTCCAAGGTGTCCTTCTTGTCCTCCAACTCCTGCGCCTCCCTTCTCTTGCATTGCGCCAGGGTCCCCGATTTCCGGTCTTGGCCTCAGTGTTTGCGGCTTGTCGTGCTTGCTCATGACCTGCTCGGCCTTGATTGGCGTGGCTCTCGGCCGCCTCCCTCCACGGTTCGATCACGCCGATAGTGATCGCGATCGGCCTCCGTGGCCTCCGCCTCCTTGGCCACCTTCACGAGCCTCTCGGCTCTGGTCGTCATGCCTCCACCGGATCCGCGCCCGTTACGCTGCGCCCGGGCGTCCTCGCTTCTGCTGCGCTCGCCCCTCTGCTGCGAGGTCCTCCGCCAGCGCTTGGGCCTCCTTGTGCCTTTGTTCCTCGGTGAAGGAATTTGTCCGGTCCTTGCGGATGGACGGACCTCCCTCTCCGCCTCCGGCGTTTCCTCCTCAATCCGAGCTTGGCCTTCCTTCTCGCCTCACTGGGCTCCCTCCAGCTGCTCACGGAGAGTACCATGCGCCTCGGGTGGCTTCTACCTCACAGGTCTTCTCGGCCATCCCTTACAGACCCAGGCACCGTCCATGGCGGTAGCAGGACCGCCGTGTTTCTTCCGGCTGAGTGAGGCTCCCACAAAGTCCGTGGCGGGGCGGCATCTCAGTCAGGACCTCCATACCGCTGTCCGGGAGTCGGTGGGTTCTCGGACCTAATCGGGACCCTTAGGTCACGAGTCTTTGCTCGGAGCTTCCCCTCCTTGGCCCTTTTGCGCGAGCTCCTTCTCGCCCTTTTCCTCCACAGGCTCGGAGGAGGTGAGAGTCAGGAGCAAGCCTTTGCCCCTTCACGGTGGCAGGACCCGGCTCTGGGGTGCTGCCGGTGTCCTCCGCTCCACAGGCGCGTCCCTTTACGCCCTCCTTCACGCTTCCTCGCTTCTTGCCACTCGTGGGCGGGAGAATCTTGGCACCGGCCCAGGGGTGCAGCGTTGGTAAGTGGTCTTGCGTCTCTTGGCTCCCTCACAGTCGGCGGGGCTCCTCGGTAGGAGTGATGGTGGTGGCTGCTGGTCGGCCGCTTCTGTGGCATTTCTGGTTGGGGCACGGAAGGAGGAGGCGGGAATTTCTTCCATACTTCCACAGGTGGTGAGGGGTCCGTTCGACGTATGGAGTCAGAATCCCTCGATCGTCCTCCTCCCGAGTCCGTTTGGTTTTCGACGATCGGCCTCCTCCCTCGGCGCCCTTGCCGCTCCACTTCGGGGCCTCCGGTCCTTTCCGGGCGCTCGCTCAAGCTCTCCTTCCTTGAGGAGCTCGAAATGCCCCATACATGGATCGGTATGGGGGCCAGATAATGGCGAGGCTTCTCGGTCCACAGCTTGCGAGCCTCACAGCTAAGCAGGCGAAGATAATCCTTCCCGATCCGCCCCTCTTCCCCAGCTGCGTGCGGGGAATATAGATTATCACCAAGGTGATCCACCTTGGTGAGTAGGTTCGATGGACAATGATCGGGCACCGCCCTTACTCGGTCAGCGGTCGGATATCGACCAACCGTTGGTGGTCGTTGCGTCGAGCCTTAGCATCGCTGTGCTGGCCCTATCTTCCCCGCCTTGAGGGGCTCGGCACCCTCCCCTCTTCCTCCTTTGGGCGGTTGTAGGCGCCCGGGACCTCAAGGTCCATCGCCTTGGGTCCTCCGGAGGTTCTTGGACCGCCTCCTTGTTGACCGCGCCCTTGCATCTTGGGCAAACTCCCGGACGGTGGTCAAATGTCGGACCATGGAACACATCCAAATGCCACTCCTGCACCAATTCTCCGCTTCACGGGCAGGCCCAAAGTCCGGATAGCGCGGGTCACAATGTTGCGCTCCACAAGGTTCCATGGCTCCCAAACTTCCAGCGGGCTTTTGGGTGCCATCGCCTTCTCCTCCCTTGGTTCTTTGCTGGCCGGAGGCTGCACGTTGCGCCTTCTTCGCGCGTTGCTCCGACCTCAGCGGTGAGCCAGAGCGTCTGTCCACGAGATACCGCCCGAGCGGTTGCGGGCGCAGAGATCGCGTGTCTCGGCTGGCGTGACCTTCCCCCGGCGCCTTGGGAGTAACGGGCGGGCGCCTCTTCCTGTCCGTAGCGCAGTGCACGCGGCTTACCGACCTTCGCCTCCGCTTACTGCGGCCTTACGCGCGCGTGCCTACGGCTTCCGCGCGGTCCAGGCGTGAATACTATATGCGGCCTCAGCATTACGGTCTGACCCATGCCGTCCTCCACTCGAGTTGCCGCGTGGCGTCGCCTGGTCCGTCCGGCTCAACTCTAAGTTACTTTCTGGCGTACTTATCACCGGTCACAGAGTGGGTCGGACTTATCCGTTGCGTGGCGCCTACCATTAGGTCAGCGTTCCTCACTCAGTCGGAGTATACTCAGTCGTCCAGGTGCTTATTTCCCCTTTTCGCCTCATTTTATCCTTTACTCCTACAAAAAACAAAACCCTACCTAATTTCTAACCCCAGTAGTCCACATACTCCCCTTCTCACTGTTGGCGTCTCGCCAACACTAAAATGTTTTCACCCGCCATCCGTTCACCAGTGGGCGGTTCACCATCCAAGCCGGTGAGCGGACCCATTGGGGTATACTGCGACTTGGGTCCCATCCATCGTAGGTGGAGTTTACAGGAAGTGCATATGTCGGTGTCGTAAGGAGGCGGATCTCCCTCCTTCACATACTCCACGATTCTAAAGGCGCTATCATGCCACGGCTTGCGTTGATTACATACCGATTGCATTGTTGCGCCTCTTCCGGTCCTCCGTATCTTTGCACAAAACCCTAGCTCCGGTTGGCTCTCTTCATCCGTTAAGCGCCTTTCCATCATGACCGGAGTGTTGGCACCTCAAACTCGGCCGGCATAACGGGTGAGTGCCCATAGGTCGAATAATACGGAGTTCGTTGCGTGGTTACCTTCTCTGCCGTTACGAGCGCGCGATGGCGCTTTGTATCGATCGTGCGCATAGTTAACCGTCGGCTTATTGAGGATCGGCGAGAGTCCATTGGTCTTCTCCGTCGGTCCGTTGGCCTTGGATTGTAGGGGCGTTTCACGATGTGTGATGCGAAATAGTCCGTCATTGCGGTTATCACATCATTGAGGAAATGGGTTCCCTATCGCTTACCACGGCGGACACCCATACCTTGTGATGATGTTTCGTGAGGAATTTGGCCACCGTGCTCATGATCCGTTCGTAGCGCCTTCACAGTGCGATGTCGTTGCCACCAAGATGTACGCTTTTGTGTGTGCCATGGGTGGTATGGGTCCAGTCGATGCCCACTTCTCAAAAGGCTAGTGCTAGTATGGGCACTAACGGCCATTGAGTTGTGGCGTCGGCTTCCGATCCGGGACAAGCATCACACTTCTTCACAATTGGTGTGTTTCCCCATACATGGTGGGCCACGTACCCGACCTCAAGATTTTCTTGGTGGTGACTGCTGTTGCATAATGTCCACCACCTAGTCCTTGGTGCATCCCTTTATTACCACCTCTCCGCTTTGTTGGAGTACCTTCGTTCCACACCTTAAAGATGCAACCGTTATACAAGGAAAGGCGGCGTAGTGCACAAAGGCACCTTGGACCGGTTCGATTCGTTGGTAGCTCCATCTCCCATAGCCGTTCCAACTCCGTAAGAGGCGCCCCGTCGCTCCCTTCTCGCTTCGTGGGTCCATTCCCCGACTTAGGGTTTGTCCGTGTGCTCCTCTACCTCCTCCTCTATCCCCACCAATTCCTCCGGAAGGCGTCCTCTTGATCCTGGGGCAGGCTCCGTCTTTTTTGGACAAGAAGTCGGCGTTTGGTGTTGCTTCCTTGCCTAGTCTCCACCTCAAATGTGAACTCCACAGAATCCACCTACAATCCGTCCAGACAAGTGCCTTGTTCACCAAATGCTTGGTAGTGATCAACATAGAACACAAACTCATTGGGCGGAAGGTAATACGAATTTCTTAAGCGTATACCATTCCCAATGCCTCTCGCTCCGTAGTAGTGTACCTCCGTTCGCGTCGTGGCTCTTCAGCGTAGTAGATTGGGTGATCCCTCCGTTTATCATCTTTTGGTGAGCACTACCGATGGCGGTGACACATCCATACACATGGAATCGCTTCCCCGGTCCGGTCCTTTGAGTGGGGCCGGCAGTGCGGAGGTCTCTGAATCGCCTCCCTCTCGCGTCCGGGTCCATTCCTCCTCCTTCTGAGTAGCTCTTGGCACAGGCCCTCTTTGCAAAATCTTGTATGAAGCCTATAGTAACCCACCATGCCCGGGAATCCCGTAACTCCTTCAAGTTCGTTTGGCGGTGCGAGGTGGATGACTTTCACCTTGTCTTGGTCCACCTCTATCCCTCTTGCCGACCTCGGTGCCCAACAAGATTCCCTCTGTCATGCAGTAGCATTTCTCGGGATGCGAGCCTGTTGAGTCTCCTACATCGTTCCAAACACTTCGCAAATGTCACGTGTTTGTCCTCCTCTCCGTGCACGAGTCCAAGAACACCTCCATGAAGTCCCTCGAAATTCCGGAAGACATTGGTCACCATCCGCATAAATGATCCGGGTGCTCTGTCATCCGAAGGCACTCCGTTTGTAGGCAAGCGTCCCCCACTCCGTGGTGAATGTTGTCTTATCGGTCAGGCTCCCTTAGGTGCTGGTTGTGGCCGAGTAGTCAAGAAGGAGTAGGTACTCACGCCACCTTGTCGATTATATCGTCCACAAAGGGCATGGGAAATGGTCCTTTTTGTGGCGGCGTTAAGCTTTCTCCGATCTGACAGACCCGAATCGCCCTGCTGCTTCTTGGACGACCACAATGGCGCCACCCACTCCTTTTATTCACGATTGGGAAGATGATGTCGCTTCGGATACTTATCCGGGACTTCCTTGACCTTGGCGAGTGCTTGGGATTGATTTATCTTGCCTAATCCGAGCGGGCACCGCTCACGGCTTCGAGATCTATCCGGTGTTAGCCTTTGTTTGAATGCCTTCATATGTGACCTTGAAGCAAACACACCTCATTGAATTCCCCAACAACGTGAGGTCTTGTTTAACCCTCGGCATGCCCTTGCGAATTTTAGGAATTTCCTGGCGAACCTCCACGTCTTCCACATCGTCGGGTTGGCGTCTCTCTTTCCTCGCGCTTCACTCGCCGTGTCATCCTCCATCAGTTCATCTTCACGCATTCCCCATCTCGGAAGAGTTCGTCAGTGAACGATTCTTCCTCAGTCCCTCCTCTTGATTCCCCTTTGTTGTCTCCTGACTTCCACTTGACCTGATCACCTCGCTCCAAAGGTGTCCCTCCGATATCCATCTTCTTCGACCACGTGATTTTGGGAAAGGTAGTCCTCATTCGTATCCTCGCTCATCGTCCCCCTTCTTGGCGGAGGTGTACCCCTACGTGGTCTTGTGGTTTCCACCATTATGTGTCCTTACTCGGTGTCGCTACCGTCCTTCCCTCACCTTGGATCCCAGTCCGGCAAGTGTATTTCCTTCCGTCAAAGTGTAGTTTTGTCAGCGAGGCCCGGCCAAAACCGCTAGCAGGACCTCATACCCGGAGGTCGGCGGGTCGATGGCCAAAATCTAATGTATAGGGGCTCCGCTATGGTGGCTTGGACTCGGACAACTCCCTGCTGGCGCTCGCCAACATGTCGCCATCCGAGGGTTTTGGTGGATGGCTCGAAGGTGGTGAACCCGGCCGTCTTGCGGTGGCCTCGGTGATGAGGTTCACTCCGACCCGTGTCGAGCACGTTTTAATTACACCCGCAATTTCCACCTGCTGGCGCCCGGTCCGTATGAGATCGACCCTTACCTCACGTTCTTGCCCTTGGACCAAGGAGTTCCGGCGTGGTTGCGTTTCCTGATGGCCTTCGGACTTCACAGCCGATGCCGGGTTGTCTTTTAACAAGCCTAAGGGACACCAAGTGTTGTTGGTCCATCATCAAGTCGGCCACCTTGAAAGGGCGGGTGGTTCTCTGCTGCGTCACGCGTCGCCTTGACTCCTCCGGTTTGGCCGCTCTTTGTGGTGGTCGGACCATACGGGTCTGTCGGAGTTCTTCTTGAAGCATCTCGGTCACTTCGGACCACATCCGGTGGAAGCTGCGGCGTTGCCGTGGGTGAGTCCGCTTCTCAGGAGACTCCGGTGGCTTTTGGGGGTTTCTTCTTGGCGGGCTGCCGGTTTCTGTCCTCTTTGGCGGGTTCGGCTTCGCCAGTGTTCCGTCCTCCGTATCCGTGGGACTATCCCATTTTCTTCCTCTTCATCTCCTTTCCTTCGCTCCTTTCGGCGACTCGGGTTGACACTTCGGTACCTCAGTCCGCCTTCTTCTCCTTAGCGAACTTGCCCGTACCACCTCGTTCGAGCTCCTCGGTGCCTCCTCCCCTCCATTGTCGTCTTCAATTTGTACAGGCGCCGCCTTAGGGAGGGCGTGGTGTCGGCTCCCTGCGGGGTGGCGTAGCGCCGTCCTCGGCGAGGGTTCGGACACAGTCTTGCCATGTGCCCCACCTTACAATCTCCACACAGGCGTTCAAAGTCCCGTTGCCTTGCGGTGGGGTATGGGCGTTGGAGTAGTGCGGGGTTCCCCAGTTCCAAGACCACGAATTCTGGAGGGCTCCCATGCGGTCTTTGCGCCAGTCGATGCAGACGGACCAGCTGCATGGGGTACATCGTTCAGGATCGTGGTCCCGGTTGTGCTTCTTGCACTTGGTATGCATCCTCCCCATTCCTCGGACTCTTCCCGTCATACTCACAGTTCACGGGCGGAGGCGGTTGGCCTTGAATGCCCATGTTGGTGACACACGCACACCACAGATGAGTCGGACCGTGGTGGCCACCTTCGCCGTTCTTTATCCTTCACGGTTGATCGTCAACTCCTCCACCCTCTTCATTACCGTTCTAGATCTTCCCTCGGCCTACTTCCTTCAAAGGCTGGGTCGGTGGACCTCTCGTGCGGGCATCATGACCTCCTTCTTTCCACCTCCGACTCGGGCTTCTTCTTCTTTATTTTTGTGAGGTTCTTCTTCTTCCATGACCTCCTCAGTTCTTCTTGAGTCCTCTTCCTCTTCCTCCGTGTGCCTCGGTCTCATCATCCTCCTCGTCAGGGTTCTTCATCTTGATCCGACCCGCCTTCTTTTCTTCTTTCCTCCTGGAGAGTCCTCGGCCGTCGTTGGTGCATCGATTCTTCATAGTTCTCCGCCGGACCGCCTTGCTCACATCTTTCTGCCTTAGCGGCGTGCTTAGCCATTGGCTTGGATAAGCCATGCGAACCAACGTACACTTTGCATGGTAGTGTGAGTGGGGTGCGGTCCGCGGTAGAACCGTTCGATGTCGATCCCAACTTCTCCGTCTTTCCTCGCTTGGTTCTCGAGTTTGGACAAGGCGTAGCCTTCTTGATCGATTCGGAATCTTTCTGAAGGCATCCTTCAATCTTGAAGGTTGCGGTGCGTTACGAGGCGGTGGTCCTCTACCAGCCGCGTGCCAGGACCCTTGGAGCAATTTGAATGTGCGCATCGAACCTTCTCCGTTGAAGTTTGCGACACGAAATCCTCCACGAAGGTTTGACGTCCTCTCCTTCTTACCTCCAAAGAGAATCGCTTGCTTGGTCGGCGTTGTTGCCATCGTCGCGATCGGTAAGGGTGAGGAACCGCCCACTTTGACTTGGTCTGCGTCCTCCTCTCGATCCGACAACTCCACCGCATTGTTGGTGTCCTCGCCTCGAGCGTCGTCTCTCACGTTACTGCGCTCGGGCGCTCGGCGATCTGGCGTCCGCTCTCTCGATTCTTCCTTAACTACCTCCGTCCTCCGCATCCCGCAGCTCTGGGCGATTTCATTCCCGACAGCGCCAAAATGTGGCGCGACTTTCGTGACGGTAGCGCACAATCCGTGTCGTTGTAGGAAGAGTCCGTTCCCAAAGGAATGATAGGCTCCGTTTGCGGCGGCGATTTTCGTCTTACTACGTCCGCTCGGTCCTCGCACACTTAGTTCACGTCTAACTACTCGCGTTCACCGCGGTGTAAGCGTTTAAGGACCCGTTCGCGTCCGTTTGTTCACGTTCGTCTCTCACCTCAGTCCTCTCTCTCACTACACTTATCGGTCTTAGAAGGCAGCGGGTTACGATCCGGACCTCCTCGTCGTTCCGGGCCTCTCCGTCCGGGCTCTGCCGCCCTCCGAGTCCTCGGCTCACGTTCGGTCCGTTCGGTCGGGCGCGGCTCGGCGAGCACGGGTCCCGATCACCCTCCACACACACACGTTAGGTCGTCACGGGACCACGATCAATCTCCCGGTACGTGCACCTTTGTTCGGGACTCACGTTAGCAGAAGACACAGTGCAGAGCAGCATCAACACCAAGAAAGATGATTTATTGAGGCGAGCCCTCTTATACTACGCCGGTCGGCGTATTACACCCCTATTACGAGGCCATTTCGGTATGCCTAATCGGCCTACCATCCTATTCCCTCCTCCTATCTCCTTCCGGCGGTGGGGTGGGAAGGTCGTTCCTTCGGGATTGGTGGTCAATCTCCGCCACAGCTTGCGGCGCGCAATCGGATGATCGCGGGACCTCCTTCTCCGGAATCACAGCCGGGTTGGCTCGTGGCGGTCGGCGGCCGGTACCTCGTCATCCTCCACAGCCTTCCGTGGGTCCCCCCTCGGTGGGGCCCGCTATCACTCCCCTAGCGTAAGTCGAGGGCTCCTCCTCTTGCGGGTCCGGACCTCGGGAGTCGGTCCTACTCAGGCTGAACTCAGTCCGGTTTTATTTCCGAGTCCAGCCTGGGTCGGCCTCGTCTCGGGTTCGGACCTCGAGGTCCGTCCCTGGTCGTCTCAAACTCGGACCCCTTCATGGACCTCGTCTGGGTCCTCCTCCTTGACCCTTGTCTTGGTGGGGTTGGCTCCCCTTGCACCCCGGGGCCCCTCACCCCCTCGCCGGATCGGGTGGTGGTGAACTTACCTTGGTCATGCGTCGCTCCTCCGGCTCCTCCTTGTTGCCGTCGTCTCAAGCCCCTAGGGTCCCTGTCTTTATCCCGTGCCCTTCTTCCCCTCAGGGCCTTCGGGGCCGTCCCTTGGCGAGGCCTCAGCCTTAGGCTCGGTGTGGTAATAGGCAAAGTCCGAATCCACTTGGATTGCCTCTTCCACGTGTGCCCGTCTCCCTTAGCCATAGGGCTCCGGGAGCCTTGCCCGCTTGTTGCTCCACCTCCCCCGCCTTGATGATGGAGGCTGCTTCTCAGGAGGCTCTGCCTCGGTCACCTCCAGCGATCGTCATGTTGCTCCACTTGCTCCAACTCCTCGTTTGGCCGGCTTGCACCGCAGCGTTCCCTTCGACTTCCTCGGTGGACCGGCTTCTTGTGCCTTCGGCGCCCTCGCCTCCTTGTCCATTACAGTGTAACTCCGCCATCTCGCTCCAGACGGTGCTCGCTGCGGGCTTCACCAGCCCTTTTCCATCTCGGCGCGTCCTGCTCCTGTTGCCTTCGCTCCGTCCATGAGCCGGGCCGCTCTATTTCCGCGTTCGCATATCCTGAACTACCATTCCTCTCAATGATAGTTTGGGCGACTCAAAGTCTCCTTGGTCCTCCATCTCCTGCCCTGCTCCACCTCCGGGTGAGTCGGAGATCCTCCACCTCCTTGTGCGAACTTCTTGGGCTGGTTGGTCCGCGCTTGCTCGCCACCTCCTCCATCTTGAGGCGGGCGCTCTATCTCGCTCGAAGTCTTGGATTCTCCCGTTGAGAACCTTCTTTGCTCCGAGCGTCTTGGGTTGTAACTCCAAGGTGTCCTTCTTGTCCTCCAACTCCTGCCGCCTCCCTTCTACCTCCTGCAGTGCGCCACAGGGTCCCGGGTCTTGGCCTCGATGTTCTCGCTCGTGCTTGCTCCTTGCCACCGCCTTGATTGGCGTGGCTCTCTCGCCTCCTCCACCGGTTCGATCATAGTGATCGCGATCGGCTCGCCCGTGGCCTCCGCCTCCTTGGCCACCTTCACAGGCCTCTCGGCTTGGCTCTGGTCGGTCAGGCCTCGCGGATCCGCGCCCGTTACGCTTGCGCCGGGCGTCCTCGCTTCTGTTGCGCTCGCCCCTGCTGCGAGGTCCTCGCCGCTTGGGCCTCCTTGTGCCACTGTTCCTCGGTGAAGGAATTTGTCCGGTCCTTGCGGATGGACGGACCTCCTCTCGCCTCGGCGTTTCCTTCCTCAATCGGCGAGCTTGGCCTTCCTTCTCGCCTCTGGGCTCCCTCAGCTGCTCACGGAGGAGTACCATGCGCCTCGGGTGGCTTCTACCTCACAGGTCTTCTCGGCCATCCAGACCCCAGGCATACCGTCCATGGCGGTAGCAGGACCCCCGTGTTTCTTCCACGGCCTGCTGAGGAGCTCCCACAAAGTCCGTGGAGGCCGGCATCTCACAGATCCGCCAAGGACCTCCATGATCGGGAAGTCGGTGGGTTCTCGGACCTAATCGGGACCCTTAGGTCACGAGTCTTGGCTCGGGCTTCCCCTCCTTGGCCCTTTTGGCGCGAGCTCCTTCTCAGCCCTTTCTCCACAGGGCTCGGAGGAGGTGATGGAGTCAGGAGCAAGCCTTTTGCCCCTTCCGGCGGCAGGACCCGGCTCGGGGTGTGTGCCCGGTGTCCTCCGCTCCACAGGCGTCCTTTTCGCCCTCCCACTTCCTCCGCTTCTTGCCACTCCCGTGGCGGGGAAATCTTTCAGCGGGGTGCAGCGTTGGTAGCCGTGGTCTTGCGTCTCTTGGCTCCCTCACAGTCGGCAGGGCTCCTCGGTAGGAGTGATGGCCGGTGGCGGGGCTGGGTCGGGGCCGCTTCTGTGGGCCGGTTGGGGCACGGAAGGAGGCGGGGAATTTCTTCCATACTTCCACAGGTGGTGAGGGGTCCGTTCAGCGTGAGTCAGGAATCCTCGATCGTCCTCCTCCGAGTCCGTTTGGCTTCGACGATCGGCCTCCTCCCTCGGCGCCCTTGCCCGCTCCACTTCGGCGGGGCCTCAGGTCCTTTCGGGCGCTCGCTCAAGCTCTCCTTCCTTGAGGAGCTGAAATGCCCCATGGATCGGTATGGGGGCGGCCCAGAATGGGCTTCTCGGTCCACAGCTTGAGCCTCTGGCTAAGCCAGGCGAAGATAATCCTTCCCAGTCGCCCTCTTCCCCAGCTGCAGCGTGCGGGGAATACCAGCAGTTATCACCAAGGTGATCCACCTTGGTGAGTAGGTTCGATGGACAATGATCGGGCCACCGCCTTACTCAGCGGTCGGATATCGACCAAGTTGGTGGTGGTTGCGTCGAGGCCTTGCGCCAGCTGCTGTGGCGGCCCTATCTTCCGCCTTGAGGGGCTCGGCACCCTCCCCTCTTCCTCCTTTGGGCGGTTGTAGGCCCCGGGACCTCAAGGTCCATCGCCTTGGGTCCTCCGGAGGTTCTTGGACCGCACCTCCTTGACCGCCCGGCATCTTGGGCGAACTCCGGACGGTGACTTGTCAAATGTCGGACCATGGAACACATCCAAATGCCACTCCTGCACCAATTCTCCACCTTCACGGGGCCGGGCCCAAAGTCCGGATAGCGCGGGTCACAATGTTGCGCTCCACAAGGTTCCATGGCTCCCAAACTTCCGGGCTTTTGGGTGCCATCGCCTTCTCCTCCCTTGGTTCTTTGTGGCCGCCGGAGGCTGGCACGTTGCGCCTTCTTCGCGCGTTGCTCCGACCTCAGCGGTGAGCAGCGCGTCTGAGTGTCCCGAGATACCGCGAGCGGTTGCGGGGCGCGAGATCGCGAAATTGTCTCGGCTGCGGTATGACCTTCCCCTTGACGCTCCTTGGGTAACGGCCAGGCGGGAGGCGCCTCTTCCCGTGGCGCAGTGCATGGCTTACGACCTTCGCCTCCGCTTACGGCCTTCGCGCGCGTGCCTCGGTCTTCGCCGCCCGCGCGATCCAGCGTGAATACTACTATAACGGCCTCTCACAGGTTCACGGTCTGGCGGTGCATGCCGTTCTCCACTCGAGTTGCCGTGGCGTCGCTGGTCGCTCACGGCTCAACTCTGAGTTACTTTCCTGGCGTGCTTATCACCTTGGTCTTGGAGTGGGTCCGGACTTATCCACCATTACCGTGGTCGCCTACCATAGTAGGTCGAGTCGTTCCACTCGGGGTCCGGAGTATACTCAGTGCGTCAGAATTTCATGCTTATTTCCCCTTTTTAGCCTCATTTTATCCTTCTCCTACAAAAAAAAGCAAAACCCTACCTGTTCCTAATTTCCCCGGGGAACCTTTAAGGGTCAGTAGTCCACCTGCGTTGGCTGGTCTTAGGCTTCTAAGCGATGGTGGTTGTTCCCCACCTTGGAATGATTCGATGGTAGGCTCCTCCAAATGGGTTAGAATTAGCTGGCCTATAGTGGGAATACTGGATCCTCTTGTCCGAGCCATAAAATGCTCTTGTGGGGATCAAATTATGGTCCCACTCCCGGCAACCTTGGTTGGCGCAACATCCCCCCTTGGCACCTTCTCCTAGCCCAATCTTATAGAGCGTCGGTCAAACCATACTTTTCTCCCACAGGCGCTATGACGGCCATCCATTACCTTCCTTGACGATGCGGGTGGCATTGAGCTGGCCATGAAAATTTCATGACCTCCGCATGGTCTTCCATCCGTATCCTCCACAAGATCCTTGATTACGATGTATGGCCCTTAGTCTCATTGGACAAGCTAAAAGCAAGCGTCAATAAGGATGTTACTTCTCCAAGGGCGATGGAAACATGTCCTTCAATCTCAAACATGGATCAACCAAATACTCTAGCTAAGGCCTCTTCCTTGGAGTGGTGCCCCAGTAAACTTACCCGGCAACTCCTGCTTTATGCAGGATTCTATTTATTAACTTCTCATAGCCGTGCCAAGATGTCCTTCTTCTCCTCTCTACATTGGTATCGCATCCTTGCACACCGCGAGGATATTAAAATCTTCGCCAGTGCCATTCTCGAGTAGGCCGGATCCTTATACTTCATCTTGTTTTCGATGACCATTCCGGTGGGCCTTCTCTTCAAAATGCTCATAGTGACATACTCATGTTTCCGGTGAGACATCATTCTTCTTTCGGCGTATTCTCCAGCTCCATTTGAATCGAAGCTCTTAGCTCGGTCTCCAGGATTGAGACCTTGCTGATCCATACACAGCCGAGTTGTCCACTGTCTTGATGGGCGTCTTTTTGAAGGTGATCCAGGTATCTTACATTCCTTTCTGGGCGGGGGCCAGGGCGGGTGTCCCCTCGGTTACTCTAGCTTCGATCTCAATCCGCATCCGATTAATCCGCCTATGCTTGACAATGCGAGGAATGTTGTCAACTGACAATCCATTAAGCCCAAGCTTGGCGCTAAGAACCAAAGCGGGGTTAAGTGTACAAGTGAATTTCTATCGAGGCGTTCCACACACTCTGGCGGTAGCGGCCCTACTTGCAGGTGCCTTCTTTCCTTCGGCAATACATGATCCGGAGCCCTTAATGACTGCGTGATCGATAATCATTCGTTTGTCCATTGGCCGATGTCAAATCCACGAGAACATCCATGACTAGAAGGTGTATTTCCTTCCCCTCAAACCACGCATGTCCGAGCGTTGCAGGCTTCCACTGCTTGGACTGTTTCTCGATGGGAACATTGAATATACGGAGTCCTTCTTGCAAGTCCTTGTCCATGAAAGCCCGCTGCTCATTCTCTAAGCCCTTCCAATTATTGATCCTAAAATGAAATCAGAGTCGAGGCGGCTTTGTCAAGACCTCCACGTCCTTGATTCGCCAAAAACAAAACAACTTTGTTAGAATGCGAAGCGGCTCAAGCACCTCACAACTAACTAGCGTTGGAGGCGGCCGGGCCGGCGCCGCTCGGCGATCCTGGCGATCGCAGAGCGCGGTAGGCGGCCCTCTCCATTGGTGAGTAGGAAGCCGGCCCGGGGCGCGGCGTAGGCGCCCCCGCTCTCCGCGGTTGGTGCGAGGCCTGCAGGGGCTGGCGGCGTGACCCCTGCCCCAGGGACGGTGGGAGGCGGCAGGTGGCCCGCTACTGTGAGTGAGGGCCGGTGGTGGAGGGCCGGCCACTCGGCGGTGGCGACGTAGCAGCTGGTGAAAATGGAAAGAAGGTGCAGGAAAATGACCTTTTCCCAAAATGCCGTTTGGAATCGCGACATTTCATCGAGTTAGTCTTGGGGATACTCTGCCGAACCTCTTCAAAGAAACAACCCAGTGTTTAGCCATCGCCACTTGAATAATATGAATTTCTTCGAGCGATATATAAATCATCCATTCCTTCGAGTCAATGAGACTGCCGACTTTCTCTATTGCGGTGATAAGTAATCTGCCCACACTCCCCATTGGAATCCTTGAAATGATTTCCAAGGCTTTGCAAGCATATCTTTTGGCTTCACATAGGCGATTGTCTATTTTGTTAGCCTCGTCGGTCACTTTCCGCTTCACCTTGCTCTTCTTGCTTGTCCACCTCACATGCTTCTTACCTGCGCTCACACTTCCCACTTATTAAATATCTTGTCTACATTTCCCATACCCTACCCTCTTGTTTATGATACTTAAAATGTAGGTCTGTTGTCAACCTTGTTACATTTATAAACATCATCTTGGTGCTTCATCATCCTCAATAAGCCCCAACACCTTATACAGTTGAATTTCCATGTCATGGTCATCACACATCCCGCCTGCAATAATCAATTCATCACGCAAATACCTCACCTCTATAAAATTCATCTTCCGCGCTTGTCGACATCGACATGGTCTCGTGGCGAGGACTCGATCTCCGTACGCTTGAGACCACACACATGAGCCTCCACATACCGAAACCGCTTTTGGAGAGATGTCTGCAAGATGCTTCATTGCCGCATAAGTGTGGTTTCCAAGGACTCCCATGACATATTTTTGGCCTCAATCTCCGCCTAGTTTTCCATGTCATCACACCGCAGATCAATCATACATAATAAAGGCAAACGCCCTCTAATCCTCCTTTGATTATACACGCCAAATAATTGGCACTGGATCACTTAGGGGGTTATAAACAGGGTTTTGTTTTTGCAGGAGCGTGAAGGATAAAATGAGGCTAAAAAGGGGGAATAAGCACGGATAGCACTGAGTATACTCCGACTCGAGTGAGGAACGCATCTGACCTACTATGGCGTGCGCCGGGTAACGGATAAGTCCGACCCACCTGTGACCAGATAAGTACGCCAGGAAAGTAACTTAGAAGTTGAGCCGTGAGGACGGACTAGGCGACGCCACGTGACGAGTGGAGGACGGCATGCACGACCGAACCTGAGGCCGTTATAGCAGTATTCACGCCCGCGACCCGCGGCGCGTAAGGCTGCAGGCGCAAGGCCGCAGGCGGAGGCGTAAGGTCGTAAGCCATGCACTGCGCCACGGACAGGAAGAGGCGCCCCGCCCTGTTACTCCCAAGGCGGTCAAGGAAGGTCATTTCACCGCAGAGAGACACCGATCTTGCGCCCGCAACCGCTCGCGGTATCTGACGCCACGCTCGCCGCTCACCGCTGAGGTTGGAGCAGCGAACGCGCGAAGGCGCAACGTGCTGCCTCTCCAAGGCCAAAGAACCAAGGAGGAGAAGGCGATGGCACCCAAAAGCTCGGAAGTTTGGGAGCCATGGAACCTCGTGGAGCGCAACATTGTGACTCGCGCTATCCGGACTTTGGGCCCGCCGAGGAAGGTGGAGAAGTGGAGTGGCACTGGATGCGTTCCATGGTCCGACGCTCGATGGTCACCGTCCGGAGTTCGCCCAAGATGCCGGGCGGTCAATAAGGAGGTGCGGTCCAAGAACCTCGGGAGGACCCAGGCGATGGACCTTGGAGGTCTGAGGCGGCCTAACCGCCCAAGGAGGAAGAAGGGGGTGGTGCGGGCCCCTCAAGGCGAAGGAAGATAGGGCCAGCGATCTTTGAGGCTGGGGCAGCGGACCTGTGGTTGGGCGATATCCGACTCTTAGACGGTCGAGTAAGGCGGTAGCCGGATCATTGTCCATTGGAACACTCACCAAGGTGGATCACCTTGGTGATAACTGATAGTATTCACGCATGCGTGCGGGGAAGAAGGCGGCGGGGAAGGATTATCTTCGCGGTTTAGTCGAGGCATAGCTCGGGCCAGAAGCCCTCGCCATCACAGGCATCCCCATGCACGATCCATGTATGGGGCATTTGAGCTCCTCAGGAAGGAGAGCGCGCTCGGAAAGGGCTGGAGGCCTACTGGGAAGTGGAGGCGGGCAAGGCGCGAGGAGGCCGATCGTCGAGGCCAAGCGGACCGGGAGGAGGGCAGGAGGATTCCGGACTCCATCGTGCAGAGCGGACCCCCTCACCACCCGGGGAAGTATGGGAAGAAATTCCTTCCCTCCTCACAATGCTAGCCGGGCGGCCAGTCGGCGAGGCGGCCCAGGCCAGCAGCCGCCACGGCCACAACCCGGGCCAGGCCCGCCGGACGGAGGGGCCGAAGAGCAAGACCCACGGCTGTGGCACCTCGGCGGTGCAGTACCCACCACCCGCAGGTGAAGCGGAGGAAGCGATGGGAGGCGAGAAGGGGCGCCGAGGCGAGAGGACAGCGGCCACCGCGTCACAGCCGCGGGGAAGGGGCAAAAGGCTTGCTCCGGACTCCCTCACCTCCTCAAGGCCCAGGGAAAAAGGCGGAGAAGGAGCTCGCGGCCAAAGGGCCAAGGAGGTGAAGCTCGGGCTCGGCCTCGGGACCTAAGGGTCTGATTAGGTCAGAACCAGTCAGGACTTACTCGGACTATGGAGGTCCTTGGCGGACCGTGATCTGCTCCGCTACGGACTTTGTGGGAGCCTCACCGGCCGTGGAAGAAACCAGGCGGGTCCTACCGTCATGGACGGTATGCTTTGGGGTCTCTGGGATGGCCGAAGACCCGGAGGTAGAAGCCACCGGGCGCATGGTACTCCTCGGGAGGCGGTTGGAGGGGCCGGGAGGCGAAGGAAGGCAAGCTCTCGGCCGGATTGAGAAGGAAGCGGGAGGCGAGGAGGAGTCTGGTCCATCCGCAGGGCCGGACTTCAGTGGAGGCGGTGAGGCAGGCTAGGGAGGCGGTGAGGACCTCTGCGGGGAGGCGTGGAGGCGGAGGCAGGCGCAGCGAGCAGGCGGGACTGGCGGCCGACGAGCCAAGGAGAGGCTCGGTGAAGGTGGCCAGGAGGCGGAAGCCCTGGCCGATCGCGATCACTATCGGCGTGAGGCTGGAGGAGAGCCAGCCAATCGAAGGCGGCGGTGGCGTGAGCAAGCAGAGCCGTCTGGCTGCTGGAGGCCGGCAGGAAATCGGGGACCTCGGTAGCAGTGCGGGGAGGTAGAAGGAGGCGGCGGAGGCTGGAGGGCAGCAAGGACACCTTGGAGTTACAACTCCAAGGCGTCGGCGACAAGGAGTTCTCAATGAGAATCCGGGACTTGACGGAGATAGGCGCCTCGGCTCTGCACGAAGATGGAGGCGGGGAGGTGGCGGAGCAGCCCGGACCGGCCGGGGCCAAGTTCGCGACAAGGAGATGGAGGATCTCGGACTCGGCTCGGGAGGTGGAAGCGGCGGCGGGAGATGGAAGACGCAAGGAGACTTTGGGCTGACTTCAAACTATCATTGAGAGGAATGGTAGTGCGGGACATGGTGTGCAGCGGCCGGCTCCGGCTCTGTTGGCCAGAGTCGATCTGGCGATGGAGCAGGAGGCGGGGCGTCGAGATGGAGAAGAACTGGGCGAAGCCATGATCAGATGTTGCCGTGCGGGCGGAGATGGCGGAGTTAGAATGGACAAAAGGCGGAGGCGGACAAGAAGGCTTGGTCAGGCGGAAGTCGGAAGGAGCAGCTGCGCTATGGCAGGCGGCGGAGCAGGCGGAGGAGTTGGGCGGGTGGAGCAGCGGCGGCAGTGCGGGAGGTGAGGCCACAGCGACCTCGCGGCGGCCCGGCTCCGGCTATCAAACTGGCGGGGAGGTGGAGCAACAGGCGGCAGCTCGGCTCCGGAGCACCTATGGCGAAGGAGTATCGGTGCTCGGGCGTGGAAGAGCAATCCGAAGTGGATTCGGACTTTGCCTATTACCCGAGCTCTGAAGGCGGTAGAGCTCTCGGCGCCCTCCAAATAGGCGGACCCTGGAAGGCTCGGAGGAAGAAGGGCAGGGGCGGCCACGGGGACTCTAGGGGCCTGTTTGGAGGCAATGAGGAAGAGCCCAAGAGGAGGCGGGGCCGCGGACCCGGTAAGTTCACCACCACCGCTCGGAGAAGGGGGTGGCCAGCTGAAAGTGCGAGAGGAGCCAGCGAACCAAGACAAGGGTCGGGGGTAGGAGGAGGACCTAGCGATGAGGTCCACGGGTCGGGAGCTTGGGGCCGGACCCGGTAATAGTTCGGACCACGAGGTCCGAACCCCGAGACGGTAGGCCGGCCGGACTCGAAATAAGCGGACCACAGGTTGACTCGGGGTCGAGACGGACCTCGAGGTCGGGACTGGCGATGAGGAGCCCCGACTTCGAGGGGGCGATGGCCGGTGGCCCCAGGAGGACCCATGGGAGGCCGAGGGAGGATGGCGTCGTGTAGCGGTCGTCGACCCGCCCGTAACTGACGGATTCGGGAGAGGAGGGGTCCCGCCTCGCGGATCATCCGATTAGGGTCTTGTATGGCTGTCGGGAGATTGGACCACCAATCCCAAAGGCGGAACTCGGGGACCTTCCATTACCGCGTGAAGGAGATAGGGAGGAATAGGATGGTAGGCGGCGATTAGGGCATCTTGGTGGCCATCGGCTCGGAATAGAGTGTAATAAAAGCCGACTGGGCGTAGTATAAGAGGCTGGGGCCACAGAATAAATCATCTTTCTCTTGGTGTTGATCGCGTTCTTGCAGACCTTGTGTGTCTTCTTGCTAACGTGAGTCTGAGTCACTTGGCGAGCGCGGCAGCTCGGAGGATTGATCGAGGTCTGGTGGCGGACCTAACGTGTTGTGGTGTGTGCGAGGGTGGCGGGGACCGTGCTCGTCGAGCAGCCCGGCCGAGCGGCCGGCGTGTGGCCGGAGGGACTTGGAGGCGTCTGAGCCGGACGGAGGCCAGTGGAGCGGAGGAGGTCGGCGTAACCAGCGTCTTTTCCTTAAGGCGGAAGTGTAGTGTGGTGGAGAGAGGGCGAGAGGTGTGAGAGGCGAGCGTGAGCAAGCAGGCCTTGACGGGTCATAAGCGTTTGGCCATCAGACTGTGCGGTGTTTATCGAGTAGTTGAGCGTGAAGTGTGCGTTGGGGTGAGCGGACTAAAGTAAGGCGAGAATCGCTGAAGCGGCGCAGACTGTCATTCCCTTGAGCGGACTCCTTCCTACAACGACACGGGATTGTGCGGCGCCCGGTGGCTCGCCAAGAAATCGGCGCCACATGGCCTATGCTTCATCCACCTCCGATAACAAATTGCATCGGCGTAAGATGCGATGCCGCCCGAAAGGTTCTCCAATTTCACCAAAGACGCATTTTCCAATACTACCTTCTCTCGTGCATATGCTGCTTTCCGACCCGTGTCAAGGGGTCTTCATCCTGGGATAGCTACATAACTCCTCTCAAGGTCTCGTTGTCCACATGAAGCAGGTGGGGAATACTCACCCCATTTTCCACCCTCTGCCGCTTTGTTGCCTTTCCTCTTGCTTTTGCCTTAGGATGGTCCTCTCCGGCTCGTTCCCTCCGGCCCGATCTCCTTTGAACAGATCACCGCCTTCCGCTTTCCCTTAGGCCCTTCCTCCTCTCTCATGACCCTCTGCTTTTGTCGCCATGGTAGCCGTGGCCCTCCTCTCCTCCCGCCTCATCTTGGTGCCTTCGAGGCTTGCCTAGCTGAGTATGAGACGGCGCCCATCGCCGCGCCCCTCGTTCCCTCCGGCTTCAAGAGCCTTCGCACGTCGAACTCCAGGCCTCAGCCCGACCGCTGCGGCTGATGAAAGCTCTGGGCGTGGGCGCCCGCTGGCCGGGCGTAACCTCCCACCTCCGATTGATGTCTGGCAACCCCGGGGGTTTCATAAGGCCGCATGAAAACCCCGCATCCCTGTCGATCCGCCCTTTATGCGTCAGAATTTCTTCATCCCGAATGTCCGGGATATCGGGCATTGGGCCATAGTCTTCATCCTCCGGGCCAAATTTTGTGCCCTCCTCGTTGTTATCATTGTCCTTCTCTTCCTCCTCATCACGCACCTCGGCTCTTGCGCGCCGCAGGCGCCGGCATGACCCTCCCTTGTCTTTGAGCATTTTATCGCTTGTGTGATTTCCGCATTACCAACGCGATTTGATGAGCGCATTCCCCATCATAGAGCCCTGCGCAATGAACAATGCTCGGTGTTGAGTTGTAGGCGCGTGACATAAACCTCCTGCTTACATTTTGCGATTTTCTTCCTCCCCTTCCTCTTGCGTTAAATCGCGACCGACTTTCCCCTTTCCATCGCATCCACCTCCCTTCGTCCTCTTGCGCACCCAGTACAAACATAGCATGCCCTTGATTACATGTGCAGCATATAGTGGTGTGCTGTGACCTTTGCTTACCTTCCCGCACTTTTATCTTGTTTTCTTATGTACCTCTTGCCCATCCTCCTTCCATCCTCGCTCTTTCATTGGCGCTTGCCCAGTCACCACGGCCCCTCGATGCCTCCGATTGCACCTCCCGCTTTCCTCTTTCGGCCTCCACCTTTTGTTACGGTGGCGTAGCCTCAATGGGGCCCAGCTGGAGAGGTCCATGCTTTCGGTCAGTCGCCGGTATGTGTCATGCAGTTAGGCACGCCCTCAATGTCGTCCCTTCCTCATACTCTGCGCCCTTTGTTGTTTCCGGCGTTCGCCATCATGTACCCCTTTTGGCCTCTTTCTCCCTCCCTCGAAAATTCCCTCATGTGCGCCTTTTGGCCCCACCACGACCATGGCCGCTTGCGGACCCGCCTCTCCTCCATTCGCCACCCGCCTCTCCCACCCCATTTGTTCCTGGCAGACCATACACCCTTCTTTGGTGACACAATTGCCTCCATTTGCAATTCTCATCCGGCCCTCATTCCATCCCTCATGTCTTTCACGGCCCTCGTCCTCCCTCGCCCCATCTCCGTCCACAATGTGCGATTACGTCACTGGCGATGGCACCCTCTAACCTGCGCCCTTTACGGCTGCCCTCTTGACACACCTCCTTGGTGAGCCGGCATGGCTCGGTGATTCAAGTCCCTCCCACTTGCAGCCATGGCCAACCAGCGGTGGCGGGCACACGTTTGTGTCACACGTGCCCTCTCCCTACACATCTTCTCACACTCTCGGCATTCACACTATCACGGGCATGGGCGTTCCATCACCTTGGTGATCGTGGCGTCGTCGGCACCGATCACATTGCCGTCATAGCCTCACTCTGGACACTGTTTCCACCATGCACCATCCACCTTGTGGCGGACCAAACTGCCCCTCCCTCCGTTTCTCTTTTGTTTTGTCTCCCTCCTCTCTCCCAATGCATTCTACTCCCAGTCCTCCTACTTATCCCCCCACAACACCACCACCTCCTGCGATTGCACCTTTGTCTTCCATCCTTCGTCTAAATGCCACGGATCTGGATCCATCTCCAATTCCATGTCGTTCAAAAATTGTCATCTCCTTGTCCTCCAGCCCTTTGAACCTCAGGGTGGTTCGTTGTTCCATCCATGTCTTACCCATTGTATGAACTGGGGAGACCCGCCCTTTATGAGCGCCCAGAGGTTGCATGGAGATCGTCCTCTTGATCTCCCAAAATTCAGCCTCCTCTTGATTTGGGTACCTCCCATGCTTCTTCTCAAAGAAGCACCCATCCAGCCCCTCCCTTGCCCCAAGGGTTTGGCCCCATCCCTCCGTTTTTGGCCAGCCTCTCTTTTGCTGCAAGTTCATACTTCGATGGCTCGAACTTCCCGTTTCGTTGCAGCTCCATCCGAGCCCGGGCAAGGGCATCTTCCCACTCCTCCTCGTCCACCATGCTCGGCTTCTTACCCGCTCCTCCCCCCTCCTGCTCCCTCTCCTCTAATCTGCGCCTTTGCGGCCTCCACCTGTCGAGTGCGCGTGCGAGTCATTTCGAAGTGTCGGCTTATCTTGGACTTCACCACCGGTCGGGAAGGCTTAGGATTTCACTAGTCCCTTCTCCCCCTCGGCGTCGCGCCATCTTGCCATGTTCCCCGGTTCATTCACAACCTTTGTCCTCACGGTTTCAACAGCTCTTGTGCCTTGCTTGCTCGGACCCCGAACAACAGTTCCCTTCCCTTCCTGTCCTTTGCTTTTGCATTGCCTCCTTGACCATTTCCATTCCTTTTATCAAGGTCACCGTGCATCGTTGTCCACCTCGGACACCACTCCATACATCCGGTTCACGCACACCTCCTCTCCCTTGTCATCACACCTCCCCTTGCAGCTGTCGCCATTCCTCATCCGATTCTTGTGCGTGTGTGTGATCGCGGACCACCCCCACCAGGTTGCCACCACATCCTCGGTTTTCGGTTTGCCTTCTCGCGGTCCCACCTCCCGTGTTGCCATGGGCTGCCTCCACATGTCTGCTTGCATGAGCAGTGCATGCCAAGCAAGGTGCATAGCGTCCAGCGCATCAGCGTGTGTACAAATTGTGAACAAGGCGTTCTTGTCAATCCGATCTCGAAACACCCACCTCATCGATAGCAGCATCGTCACCCCTGCGTTCAATTCGCGAGCAATGCTCCAAGTCGCGTCTGTGGCTGGGATATTCACGTCTCCATGTCCTCAAATCGCCATTGGTTGGTGCCATGTTCCTTGTCCCTCACAACTCTCCGTGTGTCTATGTAGGGCGGTGGCGGTGGCAGCGGCAGCTGCTCGGATCGGAGGTGTTAGGTGGCTGGGGTGGATGGCGAGGTAGCTCGAGGCAGGCTTGCCCTCTCATCCTCCCCACCCACCTATGGCGTCGGGGCAGCGTCGGCGGCCTTGCGGCGATGGTGCTAGCGTATCGATGTGCAAACTCGGCTCGCCCTTCCTCGCATTGCCTTCCGGCGCCATTGCCCGCGCCATCTTGAAGGCATTGGCTTTCACGATAGTTGCCAAGCCAAGGGTGCCGCCAAAATTCAAAGCTCTTCATATGGAAAGCCTTTGTTTGCAAACTCGTCGGCGTCATTAAGCATTTACGCGGTCGGCGTCCTCACTTGCCCTTTCTCCTTCGCCATAATGACTAGTGTTTTATATTCGACAACTTGTAGTCCCTTGCCCACAATTGAGTGCGGATCTAGAAGGTCATCATTGCATATTGCGATAATCGGTGTCGTCATGTGAACACCGCCCGAACCACGGTATTTATGTCACGTTGGTTCTGTTGTCTTCCATTGGAGCCACATTCGTTCGTCATGTCAGGAGGTTGCCCCATCTTAGTGTCACGTTCTGCTTGTCTCGATGTTCCATCTTTATGTCGTTAGTTCTTCAATGGAGCCACATTCGTTCGTCTGGTCGGGAGGTTACGCCCCATCCTCGGCGTCCATAGGCCACATGCCATGCGCTATATGGCTCGTCCACTCGCTCGTGTCCCTCCATCCCTCGCGGTGTGGGCACAGCGATGGACTATGTTTTCATCCCGTCTCCGGATGCGGCATACCTGCGTCACTGCGATGGCACAAGCGGACCATCTATTGGCGCACCTGTACACAAACTTTCTCCGTATTTACAATGTCAAATCCGGTGTCGACTTTCGCATCGATGGCCTTGTCCCTCTGGCACTCGTACCATCTAACCTTCAACAAAATTGGCTTAAACTCATGCGAGAAGCGGAGTATTTGTTCTATGTGCGTAGGCAGGCGCTCCTCTTCAATGTCGCCCCATTGTCCCATCATGAAACTTGGCACCGCACTATCCTTTGTACTCCGGCGTTTGTCGCCTCCACTTTAGAGGTGGCCTTTGTTCCACATGTGGCTATATGCCGCTGCTGTAGCCATCCATGATTGCGGTCACTTCGTGGGTCATGCAAGGATGCCCATCCCATGCGTTGAGCCCTTCTTCCATATCCATCAAAGTCCGTCGACCATCCGTGCACCGTTTGTCCTAACTTCTTCCTACATGTCCAAGAACGGGCGCACCTCGTGATACAACACATATGTGCTGGCGTGCCTCCAGCATCCATAATATGCCGACACCGACACCTTCTCCCCATACGTTCATCTGCGGTCCATGCTTCTCCCACGTGGCGTAATAGCGGAGAAATGTCATGCGAAATGCAAACTCTCCTCGCATGTACCCCACCGCTATCTTGGACTCGGGTCTCGCTTGTCGCCTTCACTTCTGGATCCTAAATATCTCTCCACGGGTACATCCACCTAGTGTGAGCCCGGGCCCAAAGCGGCCACCTCGTCCACTAAGTGTAATATGAGGTGGGTTGATATATCAAACATCTTAGAAATTGCTTCTCGAGAGCACATTACCCTCACTTGCCTCTTGTGCTTGGATGTCCCGACTCGGTATCGTCATTGGCAAATCCACGGTAAGCGTCCTAGCTTTACAACGCCTTGTACACCTGGCTCTATGCACCCAGGAGCGATGGGGAATATGATTTCCAACATAATGTGCGATCATGGCATTGACCAACTTTCCGCTTTCCACCTTAGCTATATATTGGACCCATAGCACGTGGGCGACTTGATCGTTTAATGCCCTCAATCACGGTCTTCAAGTCGATTTGGACAAAGCGTCTGGCGCTGCGGTATTGGCCATCGTCACCTCTGAGACAACCATCTTTTCCTCCGCTTGCTTCCATGTCCATGCGATCAATGTCATCTCGCTCTCCCGGCGTGTGCCATATGGCCTCTGCATTGTTTTTCCACGTGCATCACATCCTTTGGCGCCCACACAAGCATGTGGCGGATATGGCGAGACTACGAACAAGGGCGACATTCACGTTCCAAAGTTGCCCGGGCAGACGTCTGCGGTGTCGCTTCTCTGCGTGCCATATATCCGCAATATCATCGAGCGTTGGCGGCCTTTGGTTTGGATCGGAGGTCCGATCCATCAAACCAATCGCATCCTCCACCGTCCCGTCATTGGCGGTAGCGCGATCCGACATAAGCGGGCTTTTCAAATCTACGGAATAGCGAGAATCAAGGTCCGACCAGCAATCGACACTGCGCTCGCTTCCCTCTCACTTGCAATCCGGTGAGGAACCCGGTGTCGGCAATGATGTGCGAGAACATTGCGCGTAACTTGAAATGCCTCTTAGGATGGTTTCGGCATTGAAATCTTCCATCTCCACCCCTCCATAACTCTTGAGTTCATCTACCGAGTGCCATGTACACATCGAAATTTTAACCATCCCGGTACAGCACAATCGGAGGCATGATGACATGCGTCCTTTGTCTTTGGCCCAAGGTGGCATGTTGTGCACAAATACCAAAACCGGCCATATGGGCGTGTTTGCGGACACATAAGCAGGTTGAACCGTACATGGATAATGCTAACCTCAAGTTCCTCGGCTCATCGCGAAACCATCAAGCATCTAGTGCTCTCCATCGGGTATCCGCATCATGGACATGTCCCCATTCTCGCTTTGCCTCCCGACATACCAAGTCATCAAGCGTACTATTTCCGCCATTGAAACATGCGTTTGATCGCGGTTTCAAGGAAAATGCGGAGGACCTTCAGGGACTCGGGTTCATCAAACCCATCCACGAACGCGGCGTCCCACACTTTGGGCAATGGTTGCGGTCCCGTACTCGCCCCTGAGCGAGCATCTTTCTCACAAGCATGGATTTTCTCATATCGGGGCCAAATAGGTTACCTTGATGACTTGGCCTCGTCCCTTGATAACTCGTTCGGCGGCAAAAATCCACACTTAAGATCTTTAAGAGGCTGTTAATGCGGCGTCAGCGATGTCAAACATGGTTTGCCAGACAACAACAACATGTGGCGCTTAGCCTCTCTTCGCTTTCACCTTTACCTGCGGTATAAAGGCGTCCGCCGACAAGCGCGGCAGCGGCAGTTGTCGCAGCGGTTCCCTCCGTGCCAAGTCGCGGTGATCGATTGCTTCCGTCGTCCTATCATACGCCGGTGGAGGCGCCGCTAGGCCTCCGCCGTCTGGGTGTCAAACTTGGCTCCACGATGCGCGGATAAACCTCGATGCAGAGAAGGCAAGGCATGCGAGCGCAGAGCTTACGCGGCGGAGCCGTGCAGTGCCGCATAAGCAGTGCGATCTTGAGATGTCTTGCTGGAATCCGCCCACGGGAGGTCGCCACAGCAGCGGCATGGACAAAACATATAAACCTCATTTGCAAATCGGGGCATCTTGCACGTGGTCCCGACGGTGTGACGACAGCGGCAATCGAGGCGGCGCAGCGCGGGCAACCTATGAATGCGCGACTACGCCTGTAATTCATGTCCAATTCACAACGACCTCAACCGCTGCTTGTAGGTGCGGGCATCACGCTCGCCGGCGCGGCGTCACCTCCAATCGAGAACCGGTCCTTCAACATTAGAGCACCTCGGGGCGATGAGCCGTCGTCGATGGCATCGAGAGAGGAAGAATGCGGTTGTGGATTCACGCCATGTTCATCGGTGAGCGGCCGGGATGGGATGAATCATTGCATTGGCGGGATGTCACGGGCACGAATAAACACTCCCCGGCGTTGGCGCCGTCGGTGGTGAGTGAGGTGGCGGCTATTGAAAGGGAGGAGATGAGCGAGCGGCTAGCGGTTGGGCGGCAGCGGTCGACTCTCTACATGTGAGTCATTGCACTTGCAAACATGTGTTACAGGCTAAAGCGGATGCCACCTCCTTCACAATTTTACATTCAAACGGAAGCGGTTGCATTGAAAGGGAAGATGATGCCGTAGCGCCATCCTTCTGAGCCACCTCCTTGATTTGCACCGTCCATAGCGAGGATAGTGTTGAGCTCATGCTCTCAAAGTCTCTATACAACTCCCATGTTGCGTGCGCCATTGCGGAAAGGCGCACCCGGCGCATGCGTGTTCCATGCCGTCTTCCGCCGCCCCCAAGTCCATTCTTGAGGTGTGTGCTTCAGCCATAGTGGCCGCTCGATGTGAAGCCCCACAACGCTTGTTCTATCCAAAACAATCGACTCAAGTTCGCAGAAATCCTCCTGGATCGTGGCTGCAAAAGTGTAGCTCATGCGACTTGCCTCTTCCTCCCATTGGGAAATTGCTGCAGGTTATGGCCACGGCGTAGAGGACGGGCCCGGCCATCCCAAAGCTAGGGGAATCCTCCCCCAGCTTCCCCTCTCCCTTCGTAAAGAGGAGAAGGGTGGACACGAGACCTGTGGCATTGGTTGAAGGTCCTCTTGCGAGATTACTAACTATGTCCCGGTCTCGAGAGAGGGTCCGGTTTGTGGGGAGAATGATTTCTTGATAAGACGATCCCATGGTTGTGAGTGCCGCCAAAACTGTCTGGAGTCTAGAGATTTGTGCTGCTGAAAATGCAGACAGTGGGCGCTTTTCCATGTGGTTCCCGACCTGAGTCATCCCGATCAAGAAGTGCTTGATATGTTTGAGAGGCTAAAGTGTGATGATCCCAAGAAGATGACTTTGCCATGGGTATGGAGGAAATTGATGATGAAGCAATTTTGAGAGTGGATTTGACCCAATAGTCCGAGGGAGCTGTGAATGATGCTTTGAGTGGTGGGAGGATAGGTCCAAACGCGAATAACCGTGTCAAGTCGCCTCGGGGCCTTTATGAAAGTGAGTGGGGTCGGGATGGGATACTGTTGAGGATATCCTCACAAGGATCTAAATCTTATTCGATATCCTTTTTCCATCAAGTTCGAATCAAGGACAACAGGAGATTTTCTCGAAACGTAAGTAGTGATGTTTTGACTTGTTGATTTTGATAGTTCGACTTTCACATGACCGATTTTGATTCTCTCTTGTGCGTTGATGTCTTTCTTTCGTGGTTTTAACCGAATTTTAACAAGGAAGTGCATCTGAACCAAAGCCGCTTGGTTCGATGTTCCGTGATCAACATGTTTCATGGAATTTTCCATGGGTCCCGTAGTGGTTGCGTCCATGAAAATCGAAGGACCTTGGGATTGTGTCATGTCGAAAAGAGGTGAAGTTGATTTACGATGATGAGCGACGATTCTTTCACAGAGATCATCAATGCTCATTTGGGCGGGGGCTCAAAAAGGTAATATTGTTGGTTTAGGGGTGCACTTTGATTGTTCATTTATGGTTTTAAACACGGAGGCCTCTCTATTGTTTGTGTGTGCATATTTTTGCATGACCAGTTTGGAGTTCGAGGTGGTGAAGAGTTACATAACCTCAGTGGGACTTCTCGTTCTCAGATTCAGGGACCTTTTGTTCAAGATGTTTTGGTTGTTTTGTTCATTGTATCTTTGACGTCGGTATGTTTTGGTTGTTTTGATGTACGTATTAAGCTCGCTTTTATTTGCGTGTATCAAGAACGGCTTTCAAAAATTACAAAGTGGACATGAAGAATTACGAGTGAGCATTTTCAAAAGGTCAAGATTTAAGGATGTTATCGAAACTTTTAGAGTCATTATTGAACACTCTCCCAAGTGGTGCAAACGACAAAAATTTGTCAATTCGTGGTTTTTGTTCAATTCAACGATTGATAACCCAAGATCAAATGTAAGTTTGTTGTTATTTGGGCTTAAGTTTTGTGGTTTGTATTTACTAACTTGTTTTTGGCTAGGCTTGGTATGCAAAACTCCGTGTTTCAAAAGGAATGTTGTCAAGGTTCATGAAGACCATGGTCAAGTGGGCTGGCTATTACACCAATAAGAGCTGCCGTAACAATGATTACACGCTTGACGATGGCCTGTGCCTTGAGGCCGAGAAGTGTGACCGCCATAAACGGATGCTGGATTCTCAAGGTAATATGTTTTGAAAGCTTGTGACATTTGAGTCCTTTGTATGTTCCTTCCCGATGTTATATGGTTTGCAATATGACCGGCCGTCAAGCAACAGCAAGCAAAGAAGAGTCCTTGTTCACGGTGAACGCGATCCTATCGAGAGCTTTTGAACGAAGAACCGAATCGGATGCGTGGATGATTTGGGTGTTCTTCCGCCAATGCCTCAATGTGACTCGAAATTGTATTTTCTAGTCACCAAGATCGCACTTGCGAGTGCAACAGTTAACAATGTAAGTGTTTGAGATTTGTTGCAAGTTTGTAGGACTTGTTTTTGGACTAATCTGTCTAACTTGTTTTTGGCTAGGCTTGGTATGCAAAACTCCGTGTTTCAAAAGGAATGTTGTCAAGGTTCATGAAGACCATGGTCAAGTGGGCTGGCTATTACACCAATAAGAGCTGCCGTAACAATGATTACACGCTTGACGATGGCCTGTGCCTTGAGGCCGAGAAGTGTGACCGCCATAAACGGATGCTGGATTCTCAAGGTAATATGTTTTGAAAGCTTGTGACATTTGAGTCCTTTGTATGTTCCTTCCCGATGTTATATGGTTTGCAATATGACCGGCCGTCAAGCAACAGCAAGCAAAGAAGAGTCCTTGTTCACGGTGAACGCGATCCTATCGAGAGCTTTTGAACGAAGAACCGAATCGGATGCGTGGATGATTTGGGTGTTCTTCCGCCAATGCCTCAATGTGACTCGAAATTGTATTTTCTAGTCACCAAGATCGCACTTGCGAGTGCAACAGTTAACAATGTAAGTGTTTGAGATTTGTTGCAAGTTTGTAGGACTTGTTTTTGGACTAATCTGTCTGACTTGTTTTTGGCTAGGCTTGGTATGCAAAACTCCGTGTTTCAAAAGGAATGTTGTCAAGGTTCATGAAGACCATATCAAGGGGCTTTGGCTATTACACCAATAAGAGCTGCCGTGTAACAATGATTACACGTTGACGATGGCTGTGCCTTCGATCTTTGGGAGAAGTGTGATGGCCATAAAGCGGATCTGGATTCTCAAGGTAATATGTTTTGAAAGCTTGTGACATTTGAGTCCTTTGTATGTTCCTTCCGATGTTCGATATGGTTTGCGATATGACCGGCCGGGTCAAGCAAAACAGCACAAAGAAGAGTCCTTGTTCGGTGAACGGCGATCCTATCGAGCTTTTGAACGAAGAACAATCGGATGCGATGATTTAAGGGTGTTCTTCCGTCAAGCCCTCAATGTGACTGAAATTGTATTTTCTAGTCACCAAGATCACTTGCGAGTGCAACAGTTAACAATGTAAGTGTTTGAGATTTGTTGCAAGTTTGTAGGACTTGTTTTGACTAATCGTGTCGACTTTTTTTGTGTGTTAGGTCTCGGCAACTCGTTGTTCATCATGAAAGGCACCTTTGAACAATGTCGACCGAATCGAGTTTTCGCACCATTTGGTCCACGTGTCTCAAGTTCGTTGGTATTGTCGTTCCTTGGTTGCCATGCCATGTTGGATCTGTTTAATCATCTTGGTCTCATGGCGTGTGGGAGACTGTGTTTTTGGTTGCAAACATACCTTGAAAGGTGGCCAAGGCATCGGATGGATAACAGACCAACAACTGGGTGTTCTAGTGAAATTCCATATGTTGACAAGGTTGACTTTGTCTGTTTGTTTGTTTTCAGTTCTTTTGGAGTTCGATTATGTTTATCTTGGCGTTGTGAATCCTGCGACTAGTGGAAGCATCATCCCTCATTTCAACATTGATACATGAGGGAAGTGGATGCTGGTCCCTCCGTTGGAGGGCATTGTGCATAGTGAGTGTGATCATCATCCGTTAACCAGATGTAAATGTGGTGTGGTAGCTCGATATCGCAGACTGTGGATCGCAAATGGAAATGGAAGTGGCTTTGAGCGCTTGCCGAGATTGGCGAGTACGGAATTGAGTATGACAGATGTAAACAGTGAATTGGAGTTTCGGCAAAAGGATTTGGAGGCTCTTATAGAGAGACAGAGGCGTAAAGCGCTTGAATTACGAGTCTCTAAGCAAGAGAGAAAGCCCTTGAGATCGAGGGAGAAATGTGGAGAGGAGACAAGAGCACATTAAGCATCAAGAGAAATCACGGAAGATAGAGCAGCAAGAGGTTCAAGACTGCAGTGAAAGAGAGTAAGAATGTGCCTCGAGATATTTGCATGCGCTATCGCGAAAATCCGTCGAGATTGGTAAGTTTTCTATGCTCTTTATTAATCAGACATTGAAAATCAATGGTTGTATTTTATTAGGTTGTCACCTTGCGAAGGACAATTTCGTCAAGTCCTCGCTTCATCAATTGGTTGCCAAGAATGATGCTGTACAACCGCCAATCAAGCCAAGTGGTCGTGAAAATTACGTTTTCAATCAGTATAATTGTACATAATTTCCTAAATAAGGTGAGTATCATTTCCTAAGTATTTGCTATGATTATTTCCGTGTTTTCTAGTATCACTAATCACGGTTTGTGTCGCTGCTTTGTTTGTAGGTTCCATTGTTGTTGAAGTAGAGTTCAATCTAGCGAGTTCAATCTATTCCGGTATTTACTCTTCATTAGTTGAATTTGTATTTCATGCCATTACGGATATACAGAAACTCGCAAAGAAAAGGTTTCTTTGTTGGTTTTTGTATATCCCGGATCCGCATGAATATTATTTAATGAAAATGTTTTTGTCGAGCGATTTTGGTGGGATTTCTAGAATGAGCTTCTAGACCCAGTATTCACTTGGTCGTCATGTTTTCTACTCTAGTGCTCTATTTTCTACCTTGATGGTAGATGATTTTACCCACTTGTATGGTTCATTGTTTTGTACCTTGATGGTAGATGATTTTCTACTATCTGAATGAATTTTACTCTGGGTAAAATAATGACCAAAAGGTCAATTTTCTCTCTCTTACCCCACTTACCACAAAACCAATGCCATCGAGGCCAGACGAGGCCGCGACTATCACGCTCCTCCACAGATATGGATGGGCACCAACCCTATCCATCCATTCCGCGGATGGACATGACAGTCATCGACTTTTATTGCGGTGTGTTGATGAGTAGTACACGTGGTACAAATGGAGGAATCACATTTCCCAACGCCTTTAAGAATGGTGAAAGTATACCCGAATGTGAGGTATAACTGGCCCCGAACACGACGATCATGCCCAAGAGACAAAAAGCCGCCGGCCAAGCCCTCGCCTCCGTGGCGTGAGAGAGCAACCTCCGTCCATCGCCGATGGCCATCGCCGCGAATAGGAACTGCAGCCCTCTTCCTCGATGGCCATCGTCGCGTGTGACGCAGAATATCCACACAATCGCAATGTTGCAACATCGAAGGTGAGGAAATGAACGTTGGGCATCATATAAAGAGAAATCCAAACATCCACGAGGTTGAAGGAAATGATCGCCCTGGTCACGGCTTGAAAGCGGTTTCACAAGCGCGATTTATGACACCTTCCATGCCACATGAGGTTGGATACTGCAGCCCACTCGTGACCATGGACTTCCACATTGCCACCCCAATGGCGGATTCAGTTGCATGCACACGGAAGACACGCCCCACTAAGATGGGCGAGTCAACGCCTCCAGTGCGCTTGGGGTCCTTGATGGCCATCGGCGAGGGGCGTGTGCACGGGAGATGGAGAGAACAACAAACCAATGGTGGTTCTCGACCGAGGCGCCCAACGAGTTGGTTTCCTACACTGCCCATGGCAATTGCGAGACGGAAGAGAGGAGGAGAGGGCAAGGGTTGGGAGTGTGCCCTCCTCGACTATTCCACAAGGCGCACCGTGCTTGGAGGAGCAACAGATCGCCACAATGAAGCGGAGGCCCGTGCAAGGTCATTTAAACCGTGCATGAGATGAGGGCCGCGGGCAACCACTTGTGCGTCATGGCGAATGGAGGAACGGTCGAGGAATCTTTCATGTCGACCGTTCTAGGGGAAAACGCAGTACGGGCTTTCCGGCTATCGATTTCCATGAATGACCACTATTGCAAGTGCAATGAGGATGGCGGTCGGTTAGTGCGGGCATAGAGTGGCGCGGATTCCAGTTGCATGCACCGAGAAGCCCCACTAAGATGGGCGAGCTCAACGCCCCTCCGGCGCTTGGGGTCCTTGATGCCATCGGCAGCGGTGTGCCGGGAGATGGAGAAGAACAACAAACCAATGGTGGTTCTCGGTTCGATCCGCGCAGCCTCAACGCAGTTGGTTTCCTACACCGCCATGGCAATTGCGAGACGGAGGAAGAGAGGAGAGGGCAAGGGTTGGGATGGTGCGACCTCCTCGACTATTCCACAAGGCGAACGCATATGCTTGGAGCACAGCGGATCGCCACAACCATGAAGCAGGCCCGTGCAAGGTCATTTAAACCGTGCATGAGATGAGGGCCGCGGGCAACCACTTGTGCGTCATGGCGAATGGAGGAACGGTCGAGGAATCTTTCATGTCGACCGTTCTAGGGGAAAACGCAGTACGGGCTTTCCGGCTATCGATTTCCATGAATGACCACTATTGCAAGTGCAATGAGGATGGCGGTCGGTTAGTGCGGGCATAGAGTGGCGCGGATTCCAGTTGCATGCACCGAGAAGCCCCACTAAGATGGGCGAGCTCAACGCCCCTCCGGCGCTTGGGGTCCTTGATGCCATCGGCAGCGGTGTGCCGGGAGATGGAGAAGAACAACAAACCAATGGTGGTTCTCGGTTCGATCCGCGCAGCCTCAACGCAGTTGGTTTCCTACACCGCCATGGCAATTGCGAGACGGAGGAAGAGAGGAGAGGGCAAGGGTTGGGATGGTGCGACCTCCTCGACTATTCCACAAGGCGAACGCATATGCTTGGAGCACAGCGGATCGCCACAACCATGAAGCAGGCCAGGGCAAGGTCATTTAAACCGTGCATGCGGATGAGGCCGTGGGCCACTTGTGCGTCATGGCAATGGAGGCAGTGAATCTTTCGACCGTTCACATTCGTAAAGGCGCGACGCATGGCGAGCTTTCCCGCTCGATTTCCATGAATGACCACTATTGCAAGGTGCAATGAGGATGGCGATCAGTTAGTCGGGCATAGAGTGTAGCGGATTCAAATGCGATGCTCTCTGCGTGATATGATAAAAAAGGCCACAAGCGTCCGTCTTCCTTGCGTGAGGGTTGTCATTCGTTTTCACAATTTATTTAGTGTCATCCACATGTCTCCCCGGTTGATGGTGACTGGCGATCGCCTGGACATTATGCTTTCTGTAGGGCCGCGGTGCCTTGATCTGAGATCTTATTTATATCTACGTTGGTTGACGCCATCTCTCTTAGGCTGGTCAAAGAGGCGAGAGGTGGAAACCAAGTGCCATTGTGCTAGAAATGATGATCACGGTCTTCCTTACATCACGGACATGGCACGCCAAATGCTACCGTCACCATCACTTATGGCAATGGCGCACCGGATTAACCGATTAGCGGTATCTTCACTTGGATGAAGGCAACCAAGTCAAGTGGGTTTGAGTAGGATACATCATAGTTTGTGACCACACTTGTCCTTTGTCATGGCATATTGTATGCGGGCCATGTACTTGCAAGGATCATAATAGGCAGATGGCGTTTATTGCCATTGTGGTTATAATGTCCGCCCGCAAAGGAAAGGCGTGATGTGGGTGGCTTTTCGATGATCTCCGCCTCCTTCCCTCCTCCATCACCACAAGGTTCGATGGGAGTGAAATAACTACTTGGACCATGGTCATTCCGATTGCATTAACAATGGTCCTTGGCTCTCGAAAAAGTATTTGTTATCACATATGCATTAACCATCCTTGGACCATGGTCATTAGGTTGCATTAACAATGGTCCTTGGATCTCGAAAAAGTAGTCAACACTTTCACCATATGCATTAACCATCCTTGGACCATGGTCATTTTGAACTCACAACCAACAACATCCATGGCCCATGGGCATCCGCTTTAAGTTGCCAAATTAGTCCTTGGGTCACGTCGTCGCTATATATGCGAAGTATGGGGACATGCCAACTTGAACAAAAGGCGAGGTGTGTGCGCCGGAAAAGGCATGGCTGGGGTGCGAGCCATGGCCGACACACAGACAACACCATTCACCCATGGGCATCCAAAGCATGCGCCAAATTCGTCCTTGATCAGAAGGCGTTCAAATCTGCCGGGCTATATATGAAGCACGGACATGGCGCTTGGCATAGGTGGGTGTCGCCACGGCAAGGACGGCGTCACGTCTTTGGAGCCAGTGGCACGCTTTATGGCTCGCACACTTGACATAGAAGGTAAAACCACCGATTCGGACGTGTTGTTCGTCCGTGTGTGCATGTTGAGCGGGCCATGGCATGAATGACCATACAACATCCTTGGCACATGGCATCCGAGCATTGTTACCAATTTGTCCTTGGGTCACGTATTGTACAAAATTGCTATATATGTGAAGCATGGGGACATGGAAGCTTCGTCAAAGAGGTGACGGTGTCCATACGCAAAAGGCGGCATGGGGCATGCCATAAGCGGACACATGGGTATTCGGAGGCAGAGTGGAGGTGCGTGGAGGAAACATGGCATCTTGTGGCAAGGAGCCAGTGGCATGTCCTTTTTCGCCCCTCCCTCCCTCCGTCACCACAAGGTTACCACCTTCGGAAAACCCATATCGTCCGCGGTTGCACTCCGCCGCGGTTAGGTCTGGGCGTCGCGATTGGCGTGGTTCGCTATGGTTTGGGACGTGGACTTGAAGATTTGGCGGCGTTTAAGCCTACAACCCGCTACCATAACCCGTGACTTGGATGGCGATGCCCGAAGTGGTTGTGGAAAAGCAGACGGAGGGCCGCTCACTGTTGCCCGGTCGGAGAGGCTGAAGGTTTGGAAAATGGAGAGGACGCCGTGCAGCGCGCATGGTCAAGTGGAATTGCACAACGGCCTCGGACGGGTGCCAAAGCGAGGAACCGAGGCAAGCGATGTGGGCGTATCTGTCGCCTCTGCAGACGAAGCGGGAGTGGATGCCGGGGAGGGTCCTTCCGTGGAGCCGAATGGAGGCATGGAGGGGCTTCGCGGGGGAGGGGAGGTGCACGTAACAGCCGTGGAAGGTGTTGCCGATGAGGAGGAGGCAGCGGCAACACATCCTCCTCATTCCGACGTGCTGTCTCCAAGAGGTGGGCAGCTAACGGTGGAGCTTGTGGGTGCAGGGGATGACCTGCCTGACGCAGACGCGGACTATGAAAGGGCCCTCCACGCCGTTGAAGAGTACGAAATTGCCCGAGGTGCAGAGAGGCGGACCGCTGTGGGCATGTGGAGGATGACGGAGGTGTTGCCGAGGACGCGCACCTTCTGGATGGCGGGAGGGAGAATCGGGCTCTTCTAGAAGAGCTTATTTTTGGTGACCATGGAGGACTCAAGGAGGCGGAGGTCTTTCAAGGCAGCAAAGTGCGGCCTTTGGAGTTGATATTGCTTGAGGCCGGGAGGAAGAGGAGGGAGGCCACGAAACACACGCACATGGGTCGAGAGGCCTGAGGCGGGCGAGGACACCACCGCACGAGGATGGTGAAAGCGGGAGGGAGGCGTGGAGAAATGGCTGGTGAAGAGGTGGAGGACCTACCGACAACATTGACGCAGGAGAGATAGGGGAGCGAGAAAAGTTGGCGGTAAGCCACTTGGCGACATCATTGCCGTGTTGTGCAGGCTGCATGGTCGTGGGGGGGTTTACATGGCTGTGAGCCGGGTGTGTGATGGAGGGTGGGTGGAGAATGAAGATGAGGAGGAAGAGCCCACCGACGAGGAGGGACTGGTCCGGAAGGCCTTCCAGCAGCGCGTGTTGGAGCTAGTGTGCGCGAAGATGCAGTTGATGGTACCATGGTCCAGCCACGACGAGACTTTGAGGGACAGATTGGTGAGGAAGGTAGAGTACGAGTTCCCTAGTGTAGATCGCGAGGATATCGTGTCCAGGTTTGCAGGGGCTTCGCGGACAAGAAACCACAACGTTGGCAAGAAGGTGCGACAGGCTGCGGTTATTTGGAGGGAGAAGGGAAAAGATGCGAAATGGCTGCACCCTCCGAACGTCAGCACCAAGGCGTGGAGACGGGCTGTGGAGCAAGCAGTGGTAACGTTGCACAAGCACGGTGGTGTGGCCAACCCCACAACAAGCAGCCGCAACTTCAGCTCGACTTGCAAAGCACGAGCATGGGACCAATCCATTTGGTCCCATGGGAGCAAAAGAGTTCGAGAGAAGGTATGTTCAACGGTGGGGAGGGAGCGCAGTAGTACAAGAGTTGAAATGGGCTGCGAAACATGGATTGGAGAGCATGCCGAACTACTGGAGTGGTATGGCGATAGATCGGGGCCTTGGTGGAATAGCTAGCTGTGGTCAAATAAAGTGCGCATGTAGGACATGAAGGCCGTGAACAGTAACTGATGTGTGTGCATGGCTGCAGGTCAGAAGGAGAAGGAAAGGTATGTGCCAGGTGAAGGGCACGAAAAGATGGAAGGAACCATAGCATGTCCCGAGGGGGAAGGGGAAGGGAAGGTGGAACGAGGAGGGCATCACACTCAGGTGATGTCGGAGGCAGTGGGGATGGTGTGGAAGGTGGAGGCGTGAGTGTGTTGCCACCCACAAGGCGAATCACAAGATCTGTCTCCAAAAGTGTGAGTTTGGTGGCAATGGCGGCAGGGATGAATTGAATGCAGATCATTTTGCCTAACGTAACTTAATGCGGTGAATTATGCAGCCTATGGGGCCGAGTGCAAGGCACACGTGGAGGTTAGTGGCTCGAATGCCGCCGCAAAGGGTCGACATGAGCGGGAGAAAGCAGGCGGAGGTGCTAGGCCAAAAGGTCGAGCAAAAGGCAGCGGCTATTGAAGATGCAGGAGGAGTCGAGACTCGGATGACGCCGTCGAAGAGTCAGACGACATGGTATGTGCAAGTCCATGTCGGCAATAAGCTGGATTGATTTGTCTTGTGGGCGCTCGTGGATTTTGATGCCGCCTTTCTTCCTTGTGCAAAGCGGGAGCAAACGGCAAATGAAACACGCCGGGCAAGCGCATGCGAGGACATTCAAACCGCCATCGCGTGCGTGGGGTGGAGGAGTGCTTGTGGGCGATGGCAACGCACGCTTGTAGTGCGTCGAGGACGGGTGATGGTCGATCCACGAGCAGATGAAGGGAGATCGGCCTTGCACCGCCACACATGTAGCGGCATTCCATATTTACGTAGCGTTTACATTGTCCTTCGATATGTTTTAGCGGTTGTGGAATGAACCCGAAAACTATGGCATATGTCGCAAGCACATGTTTGTATTCGAAGTCTAGATAGGGAAAACGCACAAATGGGGCGTTTGAAGAAACGTAATGCGCATGTGTCGCATTTGGTGGTAAATGTGATGAGGTATATATTAATCTATGAGGTGTATACTTATAACTATGGCATGGTTAGATATCTATGAATTTGTACCTATACATAAAGAGTATGTATTCATATATATATATATATATATACGTGTTGATCATGTATGTAGGATTATACAAATACGGCCGCCAACCGTATATATAAATGGACATATAAATAATGTAGAATCCTACTATACATAATTAGGCAATAACAAGGGTTTCATTGTATATGGGGCTTGAAAAGAAAACCAGTGTGGACATAGGGTGCATTGAAGAGGGAAGATGGAAAGAGAATGATACCTCAGGGGAGAGATAGAGTTCTTGTAATTGCTATGTAGGAAAAGCAAGAAGGGAAGAATAAAATACCGGTGGGAGGGGAGCTCATTGTCACAATCATATGGCAACACAAAGAGGGAAACAATAAAGAAATGGGTGTCATCCGAGCATTAACTAGGAGTGTGAGGTGAAAGGAGACCAGAGCATGTTGTTAAGATGGTAAGAGAAAGTGGAAAACAAAATCACAAACTTAACACCAAACCAACAAACTTGATGATAAGCTCTTAATGGCGAGGTGTAAGGTCGAGACCACTTGCATGTTGTTAAGATGGTGAGAGAAGGTGGAGGAAAATCACAAACTTAACACCAAGCCACCTAACTTTTGGGTGTACCACATGGAAAGTGTTACATGAAATTGTAACAAAGGACTATAACATAAGCAAGTTTTCATTGTATATGTTTGAAATCATAAACAATGCTAGCGAGAGGATGTTGTACTTAGGAGGTGAGGTGATGAGAGAGAGAGCCAGTTCATGTTAAGATGGTGTGACATGAGAAGGGAATAGTGTCAATCTTAATACCAAGCCTAAATAGCATGTTGCAATTTGGAAGTGTTACATGAAATTGCAATAACGATCGTAACATAGGCTGCCTTTTCTAGTAGGGTCCATGACATACGTTGCCACATCTCGAGAGTGATGCCACGTTGATTCGGACATCATACTATGTTTTTATCTTGTAAGTTGACAACTTTAAAGGGACTCACAAACTACGGTGTGCATATGTTATGCGGAAATATCAAACAGATTGGACGCCCACCGCGGCATTAGCGGCGTGCGTGAAGATGACAAAACACCGAGCAAGAGTTATGTTGAACCACATAAGTATATGCTGCTATGTATCGATGGCATGGACGGAAGAAGACAGAGCTACCGCACATGTTGAGGTGGCCCAAAAACCTAGGCGAGGAATGTCGCATTTAGTTCACGTGGTGGTGCATGATCCACAACTACACCCACAAAGTCATGGCGTTTTGCACTCGCCAACCTCCTAATGATGCCAATTTGACTATCGGCGTCATTCAAGATGTCATCCACAACTATGATGGTGTGCTGCCCAAAGTTTTGTATTTGCAACTTGACAATACATGTCGGGAGAACAAGAATCAGCTATTGTTTGCATATCTCGAACATGCTCGTTGATATGGGCACGTTCGAAAAGTGAATGGGATTCCTCTTGGTTGGTCACACCCATGATCAAATAGACGGATGTTTTCTGCTTTTCCAAAAGCCTTAAACGCAAAGAGATATTCAGACGACATTCTGCGGGAGGCATATACTCCCTCTCCAGAGGTGAAGGTTCTGGTGGAGGTTCCATATTTCCGGACATATGTCCGCCAATACGGCATGAGGTCAAGTACGTGGGTGAAGAAGTTGAATAATCATACCAAAGACCAAAAATTACGCTGAGGACAAACCTGACCGCGGCCTGGTCACAGTCATCAGGAGCAAGCAGTATTCAACTTCACCGCTTTGGGAAACGGAGGCAGGTTTGGAGTTTTTAAATTTCGTTCCTTCTGAGGCCATAACAGCAGCGTCTTTGATGTCCTTACGTGCACGGGATAAAAAAGGAACCGTAGGGGCACTCACACCCATGGAAGGTGTGGCTCATTTGAAGGATGGGCTAGTTGGTTTGCGACCTTATGTAACAGCCGAAGAGTACAAGTGGTGGGAAGAATTCTGGGTTGACTGCATCGAGATTGTCATATTGTCGAAAACCACATCGGCCTTGTTCTGGACCGTCCTTGGAAATGGTTCTCCCGTGTTGAAGAGGAAGAGACAGCGCAGCCCCTTCATGTACTTGATGAAGCTTTGCTAGAGGAAGCACTATTGAGGGAGCTTCCCCAACGAGATATGTACCTGGGAGCATATCAAATCATTGGAAGGCAGCAGCGTGAAATGGCGTGCTTGAATGGCGATATTGCAGAAATCAAGAAGGGAATGTTTCTCGCAGTGCCATGCACCACTGACATACACAACAGACCTTTCTGGATTGGGAAAGTAACGGACGTGAGGTTGGATGCACCACAACCTCACTTTCTTATCCACTGGTATCGAATAGAAAGCGCTGAGGGACAAGTAGGATCCGCTCCAGCGCCTGGTAGGGACGCTGGGCCAAGCGATGACGAAGGTGTGAACTCGGGGGACGAATAGCTATTGCGCGTAGGACGACCAGCCTGAACCATTCTCATTAGGGGTTGTATGGATGTGGCTCCCCACTTCACGTGTCCATTACGCCCATCCTTTCCAACTTAATCGCGATGGAAGGGTGGGAGGCGCCGGCTGGCCGGCGCCCCCCATTCCTCGTGTTGCTGTAAGTGCATAACTTTATCTGAAATTGAAGTAGCTACAATGACGGTTGCATATACCACGTGTTTTAGGCTGAGTATTGATGGACTGTGTCACGCGAATATGGTGCGTATGATAAGCGGTTTGGGGGTAGTTGTCTGCAACACCACGGCATGCAACATGACCCCCCTACTGCAAGGTTCTGTTCTATGCCATTCCAAAGGAAGTGGTGACCATGCGGATATCAAACATGTGGAATGTGCCCTTGTAGACAATGGCAAGGGGGCGCCGGCCAGCCGGCGCCCCCTCGCGGAACATGCCACGCCGTACCACATCCACATGTTCAAATTCATTCTGAAGGAACTGGTGGCCAAGTGGATAGCAAACATGTTCCATGTGACCTTCCACACAGTGGTGAGCCAAGGGAGGGGGCGCCGGCCACCTCCCTTGCCTCACCCTTCCATAGTGGCGTTCGATTCGCAGATGTCTGATAACGGTATTGCTCGACCAGCAAACAGGGTGTGCATTGTGGGTCTTGTTTTGGCCGAAACAAATGGTTAAGGGAAAAGGGTCACCCTTCGGCAGTCATATGAACCAACGGAAAACTCGTATGATCCAAGAGCCGGACCCTTTTTCTCGCTATAGTTTCCACATAATAGCTGAACCCACAGCTTTTAGACCCATCACCAACCCTCTTCAGCGGTTATTCACAAAAAACCCCCATCGAGGATATTCCCCCCCTTCAAAATTTATGGTGTTCGTTCTCACGTTTATCAAACGCCCCACACACATTCTCCAAAATGTACCAACAATCTAGATTGATCAACTGCACTTCCTTTAGGATTCGGATCACTTCCGCGGCCATCTCCACACCGTTGCCATAACCGCGACCGGCTCTGGAAAATGTCCGACACTCCCATCCTGCGATTAGCATGTCTACAGGACACCTGATCGCCTCAAGCTGTCGTTTCCCCACCAACATGATGTCCGGGGGCAATCTACTTTGACAACCCTTGATCGCTTTGATGCTTAGCAATCCAGGATATTTCCTTTGCAGTCTAACGATTCTTGATCTGGCCACCGCACGCGCCTTCTCGTCCGACTCAACGCACGTGTATTTTCTCACCCGCAACCCACTTTTCAACGCGGCTTCTAGTCCGCTGCTGATGCCGGATCATAGCTCCATGAGGTGAATCCCACGGGTGTCCGCCTGCCACCGTACCACATTATTGTTGATGCGCAGGTCAGCCTTATTCAGGGTGACGGTGCTGCGCAAGTGGCCCTCTGGATGCCCACTGGCTATCTGCCATGCCTTGGGCTGTCCTTGCCGAACACGCTCCCTTGCCAATGCCAGTGACAGCATAGGGGTTCTCTTGACATACATGCATTCCCCCACTTGTCGTTCGTCCTGTACTTCCTCCCTCATCAGGTCCTAGGTTTCCTCCCATACCTCGCTTTGATGTACACTTTCTGCTGCACATGCTGTGAACGCCATCATGGCACCCGACTGTTCATCACGTCGACGCATGTCCAATGGTATCCTCGCCACATGTGTGAAATCTCCTTCTTGCCATCGTGGTCTATAGAACGCTACTAAGTGCAATGGATCCACCCCCATCGCCGGACCGTGAGTGGCATCAGCACCGAGCAACACGTCGTAATTTCTAGCATCAGACACGAAGCACCGCACTTCGATGACAGTGGAGTCTTCGGTGCTCGGTTTGAGCTCGATTCGCACTGGATCGCGGGTTATGCCCATCACTTGCTCCTTAGTCCCTGCGGAGGTGGTGATGTGTACCTCGCATGGCTTCAGCTTATTTCCATACAGTTGAAGCGCACCTGCTTGCCAAGCAACACGGATCCGCGCGGTGTCGACCAGACGCATCTGCGCGAAGCCATCAGCGCTGCGCACTTTTGCACCAAGCAACACCGGATCCGCACCGGTGTCGACCAAAGACGCATCCCGGCGCCAAGCCATCAACGGACTTCGACTCGATTGTTCACCATGGCGATGCCTCCTTTGCCTCCAGGTAGGCGCCTGCCTTGCGCCTTCGGTTCCCCGCCGAGTCCGGGGTGGGCTGGCACGGTCCGCCACCAAGCTGCAACCGCCAACTCCCGCCTCCGCTGCTCCTCCTGCTGCTGATTGCTCCGGAGGAGGCACTGTGGAGAAGGGAAGCGATTTCTTCCCATACTTCCCCGGGTGGTGAGGGGGTCCGCTCTGCACGATGGAGTCCGAATCCTCCCGCCGCCCTCCTCCCGGGTCCGCTTTGGCCTTAGGGGTCGGCCCCCACCTCGGCGCCTTGCACGCCTCCGCTCCGAGGGGCCTCCCCCTTCCGAGCGCCCGCCGATCTCTCCCTCCTTCAGAGCTCGAAATGTCCCCATACATGGATCGTATGGGGATGCCCTGATGGCGAGGGCTTCGCCTCCAGGGGCCTCCTCGAACCGGCGAAGATAATCCTTCCCACCCCGCCTCTTCCTGTAACGCATGCGTGAACATTCAAGAATTATCACCAAGGTGATCCACCTTGGTGAGTGTTCCAATGGACAATAATCCGGCCATCTTTACTCGGCCCAGAGTCCGATATCAACCAGCCGTTGGTTGTCCGCTGCTCCTGCCTCAAAGATCGCTACTGCTGCCCCTATCTTTCCCTTCGCCTTGAGGGGCTGGGACTACGCCCCATCTTCCTCCTTTGGGCGGTTGTAGCCTCAGACCTCCAAGGTCCATCGCTTAGATCCTCCCGAGGTTCTTGGACCGAACCTCCTGTTGGCCGCCAACATCTTCCGGCGAACTGACTGTGAGTGACATCACAAACGCCCGCATACTGAACACACATCTAAGTGCCACTCCTCGACTAATTCCCCGCCTCCACAGGCCCAAAGTTCGGATAGCGCCGGTCACAATGTTGCGCCTACCAGTTCCATGGCTCCCGGACCTCCGCAGCCTTTTGGGTGCCATCACTTTCTCCTCCTCGGGCCAGAGGCCGCCGAGTCCGGGCACGATGCGCCCGCCGCTGTCACGCTCCAACCCCGTGAGCGCTCGAAGATGCCCGGGCGCTCAAAGAGATAGCGCCAGAGCCGGGTTGCGTGAGCGCAAGAGATCGCGAATTGTCTCGAGGTCGCAGCGAAATGACCTCCTCGCCGCCGCGGAGTAATCACCGGGCTGAAGGCGCCTTCCTCGTCTCAGAATCGCCAGGTCTGCATGGCTTACTCGACCTTACGCCCGCTTTCGCCTTACGCCACAGACTGCCTTACGCCGCATCGCTGGGCGTGAATACCGCTATAACGGCCCCTCGGCTACGGCCCCGCTCGCCGCATGCCCGACCTCCACTGTGGCCGCCCACGTGGCGCCCGCTTAGTCCGCCCTCACGACTCAACTTAAGTTACTTTCCTAGCGTACTTATCTGTTTTGCCGGAGTGGGGTCCGCTCTGCACGATGGAGTCCGGAATCCTCCCGCCTCCTCCCGGGTCCGCTTTGGCCTTAGGGGTCGGCCCCCACCTCGGGCGCCCTTGCGCCTCCGCTCCGGTAGGGCCTCCTTCCGAGCGCCCGCCGATCTCTCCCTCCTTCAGAGCTCGAAATGTCCCCATACATGGATCGTATGGGACAGATGGCGGGCCGCCTCACCATGGCCTCCTCGCCGAACCGGCGAAGATAATCCTTCCCACCCCGCCTCTTCCTAACGCAGCATGCGTGAACACTAAGAATTATCACCAAGGTGATCCACCTTGGTGAGTAAGTTCCAATGGACAATAATCCGGCTATACTTCTTACTGGCCCAGAGTCTCGATATCAACCAGCCGTTGGTTGTCCTGCCTGTGCCTCAAGATCGCCACTGCCGGCCCTATCTTTCCCTTCGCCTTGAGGGGCTGGGACTACGCCCCATCTTCCTCCTTTGGGCGGTTGTAGGCCGCCAGACCTCCAAGGTCCATCGCTTAGATCCTCCCGGAGGTTCTTGGACCGAATCCTCCTTGTTGACGCCAACATCTTCGGCGAACTCCCGACGAGTGACATCACAAACGCCCTGCATACTGGAACACATCTAAGTGCCACTCCTCGACTAATTCCCCGCCTTCCAAACCAGGTGGCCCAAAGTTCGGATAGCGCCGGTCACAATGTTGCGCCTACCAGGTTCCATGGCTCCCAGACCTCCGCAGCCTTTTTGGGTGCCATCACTTTCTTCTCCTCTCGTTCTGCTGCGTACGAGTCGGCGCACGATGCGCCCTCTTCGCCCGCGTTCGGCCTCCAACCCGGTGAGCGCTCGAAGATGCCCGGGCGCTCAAAGAGATAGCGCCCGGAGCCGGGTTGCGGGCGCGAGATCACGAGAATTGTCTCGGTGGCAAACGCCCTCCCTCGTCGGCCGCACAGTAACTCACCGGGCGGGAAGGCGCCTTTCCTTTGTCAGCGCGAGGTGCATGGCTTACTCGACCTTACGCCTCCGCCTTACTCGGCCTTACGCCATGCACTACGGCCTTACGCGCGCGTCATAGGCGTGAATACCGCTATAACGGCCTGCCTGCACAGCACGGTCTGGCTGCTGCATGCCCGACCTCCACTCAGGGCCGTCCACGTGGCGCCGCTTAGTCTGCCTCACGACTCAACTTCTAAGTTACTTTCCCTGGCGTACTTATCCTGTTTTGCCGGAGTGGGGTCCGGACTTATCCCGTTACACCGGCGTAGTCCGGAGCTCGCCATAGTGGTACCGGGGTACGTTGCCCACTCCGGAGTCCGGAGTATACTCCGGAGTCCAGTCCGGAGCGCCATCCGTGCTTATTCCTCCTTTTCCGCCTTATTTTACTATTCCAACCTACCAAAAAAACAAAACCCCACTTAATTCCTACCCCCCAAGGGAAGTCCATAGTCCACATACTCCCCTTCTCATCCGCCGTTCTCTGACGCGCGCAGCTGCCAGGCTAAGCTCCGAAGGGGTTGCTGATGTGAAAATATGTTCTCACCTGAATCTTGGCAAAAACCCCCTCACTCTCCCTTTACCAGAGCTTGCACATGGAAGAACCCCTCGGGATCCGTATGGCTGTTCAATCGAACAAACATCAGCAATCCGACTTCCTACGCGGCCTATGGCCCTTTATCTACCCACGCACTCGGCGTTCTTCTTTGAATCCGGCGCCGCGGGCGTGGCGCTCAATTTAGAATCGCGCCATATCACCCGTTGCCGGTGATTGGGCAATAATGCAGCCGTGACTCACAGCTGATTTGCCCTCTTGATGCCCGTTGTCCTTACACACCACACATACATCACACACATCACACATGTCACACATACATCACACATGCTCATGGGAACACATACCGTGCCAAACCATGCGCATGGGTGCATACATGAACACATTAATCTGGCTACCTATGGACACACCGCTCTGTGTCATGACAAGTACCTAAAGGGACAGCTTGTATGTTTTCATCATTATGGTCTGCTGAAGCGTCATCAGGCATTGCTGCAGGCCCGTCATCATCAGAAGACTGATCGTCGTCGGGTAGATCTGGAGGTGCCCCCCCGTGAGCCAAAGAAGGAGGATCCTCGTCGTCAAAGAAACTAACCTCAACAGCATTAAGGGGATCAGCGACATCAATGCCATGAATAGAAGAAGGAGGTATAGTTGAAGTGTTTATAGTGGCATCCGGAGACAGGGCAACAGAATGTCGTCGGAGCAAAGCAGCTTCATGAAAAATCACACTACGTGATAAGGTAAGCTAGCGAGTGACAAGATTGAAGAGTTTGTATCCCTTCACCTCTTCAGAGTAACCGACGAAGACATGCTTTGAAGCCTTAGGATCAAGCTTGGAACGCTGTGCTGGAGGGACGAGGGCATATGCTGGTGCTCCAAAAATGCGAAGATGGCGAACTCGAGGCTTTGTCCCAGTCCATCTCTCAAAGGGAGTCACAGGGCCAAGCTCCTTGGTGGGTAGGCAATTCTGAACGTAATTGGCTGCCATCAAAGCTTCAGCCCAATACCCACGGGTAAGTCCAGCAAAAGAAAGAGAAGCCAAAGTGGCCTCTTGGAGAGTTCTGTTCTTGTGTTCCGAGAAAGCATTCTACTCTGGTGTGTAAGGCACAGTGTACTGATGGAGAATGCCTTCCTACTTGTAGAAGGATGCAAAAGCATTACTGGTGTATTCACCACCATTATCCGTTTGGAGGATTCGCACCTTGCAGGAGGTTTGTCTTTGAGCATAGGCAATATAGGACTTGAAGCAGTCAAAAGCTTCGCTTTTTTGTCGAAGAAGAAAAACAATGCAGTATTTGCTCCATTCGTCGATAAAAGTGAGGAAGTAATCAGCACCACCGAAAGAAGTGGTCGACATAGATGTTGTAATCTGTGCCATTAAACCTATCCTTGTCCCTGAACTCTATCTTCAAGGGAACTGTGGCAGGAGTAGGAGGTAGAGCTGCCCCTGCCATGATGACAGGTGATAGGATGGTATTCAAGACTAACTGTAGCTGTCTCTGCCTCTCAAGCTCTAGAAGATTGCGTGGTGAGAAATCCCAGACAGAATAAGTGCTGGCATCAGCAAAGAGGAAAGATATGTCCTCACTGAGATCATCATCAAGTGCTGAGCCATCAGACATAAGCTAGGGAAGAGATTACAGGAGGGTGCAAGGCACCATGGGACGAAAGCGGCTGGTTCTGGCGGGCATGGTCTCCACCACTGAGTGCTCTTCACACAATAAGTGGAGATCCTTGATGCTGTCAACCAGTCGGTTGATGAAGTCGTCCTGCCTCCTGGCGCGCGCCTGTAGCTCGGAAAGTTGCCTGAGGATGGCGCCTTCTCTTCTTGGAAATGGCCCTGGATCGATGGCTGTCCTCGCTCCGTCAACACTTCCCACGGGACGGTTGGGTCTTCGTGGAGGTGTTGCAGGTTGGTGGAGCTGCTCTCGCGCTGTATGCGATGCGCGTGCGAAGCGACTCCTTATGATCAATGCGGGCTCTCTCCTCTCTTCTGATCTGCAATCAGCGCAAAGAAACTGGCGCTCCGATGAAGAGATGGAGGAGCGGGTCAGATTTTTGCGAGAAGGTCTAGGAGGAGATGCTTGAAATCTGCGCCTCAGCATCTTGGGAACGGGACAGCCCATTCATGGGGCCTCAGGTGCACAAGCGACCAACACTGTCTCCAAAACTCGGCTCTGATACCATAAAAGCTTTGCATCTGTACACCATAGCTGGATCACATGAGTAGGCGGTGGTCAAACCCAGCGGGGCAGCAAGTGCGTAAGTACTAGTGTATGTGCAAAGTGGTAAATGTATTAAGAGAAAGGAAAGTATTTATACACGGTAGGGTGTGCGGTTATTTAACCGTCTAAATTGAAATTGTGAAACTACTTCTATAACTTACACTTAACCAAGTGATAAACTAAAGGTTATTCTAATACAACCACCCGTTGGAGGACCTCTGAGTCGTTGGCTTCAACAGAGCAGCCTTTGCTGCTTCCAACATTCCCTTCACTTTCAGGGGCTCCAGCACTACTCCCCCAACTTCCTATGCTGGCCAATTGCATACCGCGCGAAGGACCTCCATCGTCCATCACCTTAAGTTCCTCCCTCAAACTCTTCGGACGAACGGCCTTGCTTGCCGCCGCAAGCATCTTCCAGGCATACTCCCGAACCAACGGCATGGTGTCGTAGGTCCATACCGCCTGGAAGATGTCCAGGTGCCACTCCTGAACGAGCTCACCCACTTCCTCAAGCCAAGGAGCAAAGTCGGGGTAGCACCTGGTGACTATATTCTTCTCCACTAGGCGCTAGGGCTCCAAGACCTCTGCCGTCTTCTTGGGCCCCATGTGCGCTCGCTGCTCGTCCTGCTGCTGAGGTAGGGCAGGCGTCGATGCTCTTCGCTGCGCGCTTGAGCTTGAGAGGAATTGGCACACCGAAAAGGGTCGAAGCCACAGGGCGTTGCGCTCGAGCCTAGGAAGAGAAAGCACCAAAGAGCTGGGTGCCTAAGCGTGAGCGATTGAGAGAACTGCCGAGAGGTTGCCCGGGAAGATGATCTTCTCTCAGCAGCAGGGCGTCGGGCGTAATTGGTGTGCGGGAAGGTGTCCCTTCGCTGCCAGTAACTACCAGGGTCTTGGATCCTGTACCATAACTTCACGCCCGCCGCTTTCTTGGCGCATGTCCTTGGGTCGTGGCTACTTGCCTATAACGGCTGCCGACAACTATGAGGTTCTAGTCTGCTGCATGTCGTTCATTTCGGCACTGTCCACGTGTCATTCTTACCAAATTACGCCCCACGCCCATGCCCACTCCCACGATCACTCCTTCCGTTGGACTTCACTCTGGTCTGTGCTGGAGTTCCTCCGGAGTCGCTCCGGAATCGCTTCGGAGTTGCTATGGAATTACTCCGGAGTCCATGACGTTGCCCAGCGAGGCCCTTTCCCCAAGTCTTCCCCGTTTACCGCAGTTAGGTCCGTTCAGCCCCATATACCGTCTTATTCCTCACACCAAACACAAAAAAAACTCCTATTTACCTTTCTAAGGGGGAGTCTATTGTTCTTCCCTTGTCCACAGGCCCTCTCGCTCCATCCTCCATGATAGCCCCTCTTGCTTCATCCTCCATGTTAGGCCCTTTTTGGAGGATCTCATTTCTGGTGTGGAGGAAGAAACCTTCCCTCTTCAAATATCCTTAAGGCAATCCAGGGATATGTTATCTATGAATGCTCAGCGGGAATTCCCTCCTTTCTTGACATTTATCACCGATGGTTTCAAGGGGTTGCAGGCTACTTACGTATTTTTGCATCAGAGACTGAGACCAGATATCCCATCATTGATAGGGATCACCTGGCCATAGTGATCCCCATGCACCACTTGGCTGTGTCCACAAATATCCCAATGCTTATGGTGTTGCCCATGAAATGGATCTAAAGGAGGAAACTTGCTACATCCCAAGTTGTCATTGGAAGTATTAAGCCTCCTCCAGGTATGCAGCAAGCCTCCTCCATGCACTAAACACAATTCATCAACAACAAGAGAGACCTATGGAAGAGATTCCTTCCTTTTTGTTTTCTCATAAGTAGTGCAATGTGCAGGACTTGGTCTTTGCAAACGTGAGTGCAAGGATGTTGTACGGGTCAAGGGAAAGATATAAAGAAATGTAGGTTGGCTAAGCCAAAGAAGGGTAGGTTAAGGGAATCACGCATTCTGCTGATGTTGGTGTCCCCAAGTCATCGTTGTTGTCTCAAATTCTCTTCAATACAGCACAATACTTGTAAAGTGGTATTAAAAACTAGTTATTATATTGGAGCTTGTGAATATATTCTTATTTTTACTTACCAACCTAATTTTTATATGGGTAAGTTTTTATATTTTTTGAAGAAATATATTTATAATTATTTATGTAAAATTATTTATGCATTCTTGCTACATAGTGATAGTTGAGCGTATGTGGGCATGTGCCCCTAGTGTTTAGCATACACCTAGACCAGCCAATCAAGCCTGCATAAGTGTATCAGTATGAGCTTGACCACATCAGGGCAACTTGCAAGGGAAGGGATTTGGGAAATAACCACACTCATGAATGAATAATTACAATCTTCAAGTTAGTAAGCTGCATACATACATAAGCAGCATGAAACTAAATCGTCGGGGCAACTTGCAAGTGAGCAGTTGGGGATAGAACCATCTGGAAGGCTCTTGACATGCCGTCGTCCTCATATTGCTCTTCAAGAAATCTTGAAGCTCCTCCGAAAACTCTGTGCAATAATAACCATCCTACCATTGAGTTTGGTGCGAGCCGGAGCAGACTGCAGGCGAACAAAGACTCCGAGCACTACCATCTGCGCCAAGGAGAGGATTTGGTGGTGAGAGGTTCACCGTGAGATCGTGTGCATGTTTGGGGATTGGGGTTTGGGGTTTGGGGTGAGAAGGGCTCATCAAGGCTTTCAAGTTTCCGCCAAGTCCACCACAAGAGCCAGCAGGCCTGTCCGTCCTCGGGTGCTGGTCTTGTGGCCTTGGAGGAAGGCTTTTGGATGAGTGGACGAGAAAGGGTTAGGAATGAGTGGACGAGAAAGGCCTCAGGATCCGGATGAGTGGACGAGAAAGGCCTCGGGATCCGGATGGGTGGACGCGAAATGCATGACACATGGCGTGCGCCATTTCTTGGAACAAGTCTCGTGTCTGCCCGGCAAAGCTGTCGCCGAATCGGCCCTTGGAACTTGGAAGCATTTTACGCTCTTTTTTCGCGGGTTTGTGCTGATGGCACCGTCAAATCCCCATGTGTAGGGCGTTGCAGGCGTTGACAGAGTCGACGATCTCCACATCACGTGTGTCGCCGCGGTATGCTCGGGCTGCTCTTGGCCGCTTCACTGGAAGGCACATGGATTTCAGGCGTAGAACCAAAAGTGTATGAACGAAAAGTGAACAATGACAATGTTTGAAGAGCATATAAAAGTAGTTATAAAACTGAATCTAAGATGCCTATTCATATCATAGTAACTTAAGTAATTAAAGTATAATCTTCAAACGTGCCCTAACTAGGGCTCTAATAGCCATAACCTCTACACTCCCACTCACGTTTGAAGCAACATGAATGAGACTAACAATCTAACACGTCCAGTTCACTCTTGATAAGAACATAAATGTATAGCAAGTTAGCGTATGTGGGCATGTGCCCCTAGTGTTTAGCATACACCTAGACCAGCCAATCAAGCCTGCATAAGTGTATCAGTATGAGCTTGACCACATCAGGGCAACTTGCAAGGGAAGGGATTTGGGAAATAACCACACTCATGAATGAATAATTACAATCTTCAAGTTAGTAAGCTGCATACATACATAAGCATCAGCATGAAACTAAATCAGGGCAACTTGCAAGTGAACAGATTGGGGATAGAACCAGTCCTGGAAGGCTCTTCAGCTTCCGATGCCCGTCGTCCTCATATTGCTCTTCAAGAAATCTTGAAGCTCCTCCGAAAACTCTGTGCAATAGCCCTTGACCATCCTACCATTGAGTTTGCAGGTGCAGGCCAGAACAGAGACTGCAGGCCAGAACAAAGACTCCGAGCACTACCATCTGCTGCCAAGGAGAGGATTTGGTGGTACAGAGGTTCACCGTGAGATCGTGTGCATGTTTGGGGATTGGGGTTTGGGGTTTGGGGTGAGAAGGGCTCATCAAGGCTTTCAAGTTTCCGCTAAGTCCACCACAAGAGCCAGCAGACTGTCTGGTCCTCGGTCTTGGTCTTGTGGCCTTGGAGGAAGGCTTTTGGATGAGTGGACGAGAAAGGGTTAGGAATGAGTGGACGAGAAAGGCCTCAGGATCCGGATGAGTGGACGAGAAAGGCCTCGGGATCCGGATGGGTGGACGCGAAATGCATGACCTGTAGCCGTGCGCCATTTCTTGGAACAAGTCTCGTGTCTGCGGCAGCAGCAGGCCTGTCGCCGAATCGGCCCTTGGAACTTGGAAGCATTTTCTCGCTTCTTGCGGTGTTTGTCAAGAAGAAGGCACCGTCCAACATGGTCATGGGGCGTTGCAGGCGTTGACAGAGAGTCGACAGTCTCCACATCACGTGTGTCGCCGCAGTATGCTCTGGGCTGCCTGCTCTTGGCCGCTTCCTGTGAAGGCACATGGATTTCACGGAAGCGTAGAACCAAAAAGTGTATGAACTGAAAAGTGAACAATGACAATGTTTGAAGAGCATATAAAAGTAGTTATAAAAACTGAATCTAAGATGCCTATTCATATCATAGTAACTTAAGTAAGGATTAAAGTATAATCTTCAAACGTGCCTAACTAGGGCTCTAATAGCCATAACCTCTACACTCCCACTCACGTTTGAAGCAACATGAATGAGACTAACAATCTAACACGTCCAGTTCACTCTTGATAAGAACATAAATGTATAGCAAGTTAGCGTATGTGCAGAAGAGCACTTGAACCATTTGATAAGTCCACAAGGCCTAAAGCAGAAGAGAAATACTGGTGCTTGGCCTTGGATAAACCTTTTGTAAATATATACGCGGGTTCTCCTCTGTTGGGATGTACTCAATAGTTACGATGCTCGGAGACTAGGTCTAATAAAATGATGATAAATGCCTATATGCTTAGTCCGAGCATGGTACTTGGCATTCTTGGTTAAAGCTATTGCCGACATATTGTTAATGCAACAAGGTAGGTGAGTCCCGAGCTTGATCCATCTCCACTAATAAAGACCTTCCGACATGACTTCCTTGCCGCAAGTGTTAAGGAAGCATACTCACTCTCGATTGAGCTAAGAGACACACTCTTTTCTTACATGTCCATGAAACTACAGCACCACAAGGTAAAACAATAGCTAGATAGACTTTTCCTTGTCACGGATCAGCTGCCCAATTAGCATCGGACCAACCCTCAAGTAATAGTCTTCCTGCTCGATCGCTTATATTGAAGTCCTACATGAAGGGTCCCAGACGGATAACGATAGATGCGTTACGCAACCCAATGAGCTAAACCGATTAGAAAGGAATTGCGATACAATAGAAACAACATGAGTGATATCGGTCGAGTCCAACCACTAAGGAAAAGTAAGCATCCCATCGCCTCCCTATAAGGTGTGTGAAGCATCCTCTCTCGTTCCTCCTCGTGGGTGGGCTGTCCCGAGTAGATAAGACTTGTCCATTTGCAAGGGGTTGCGGGACGAGCTGCCTCAAGCTTGAAACGATTAAGAAGCTCTTTAACATATTTGGTTTGATGAATACTAAGGGTACCTTCTGCCCTATTCCTAGCAATTTGAACTCCAAGGCAATAGGTAAGAGTCCCAATGTCCTTCATCTTGTACTTGGAACTAAGAGTGGTCTTCACTTTTGATAATAACTCCTGGCTATTAGTAGCAATTATAATGTCGTCCACATATAAAGCAATAATAACCAGCTTTCCATCTTTGCGTTGATTGTTGTTGTGGAGTTATTTGTTGAGGCCATGTTTGAGGGTGGAGAAACATTTGTTGGAGGATATTTGATGTGTTTGTACGTTCTGTGTGGGGGTGACCACATCCAGGATTTCTAACCAAATCCTAATCAGACTCTAGACCTGACAACTCACTAATGCAAGATTGGATGACATGTTATCCATACCGGATATTTGGTAAATTCCATCCGTAGCTATTTTGACCTTTCTATTGCCGCCTTATGATTCAATCTTAAGCGTTGTGAGACCTTTTGATCTAAATAGTGTAATGCCACATGTGCAGGTTGGTTATTTCTGATTGCCTTTGAGTGATCAACTTAATTAAGTTGGAAGCTGCTAGACGGTGACACTTCTCAAAGTTTTGAAGAAAAGCCCAAATCTGGAGTTGACGGGATTCTATGGCCTCTATCTGTAATTCAAAGGCTCGTGTGGATTGATAACTAGTTTGTCTAGTGCTGATGGTGGATTCCAATCTTGGAATACATCTGCAATGTCTAGGTGCAAGTCTGTAAATTTGTTGTACCCGATGAGGGTTTCTTTGGCTACGGTAGACTGGGTAATCTTCAATTATGTGCCCAGAAATTCTACCGTGCCTAGCCATTTTGTTAGCATTTGAACAACATGCTACAAATTGACATCAGAGATTGTATGGCTCTGATACCATGTGAAGGCACATGGATTTCACGGAAGCGTAGAACCAAAAAGTGTATGAACTGAAAAGTGAACAATGACAATGTTTGAAGAACATATAAAAGTAGTTATAAAAACTGAATCTAAGATGCCTATTCATATCATAGTAACTTAAGTAAGGATTAAAGTATAATCTTCAAACGTGCCCTAACTAGGGCTCTAATAGCCATAACCTCTACACTTCCGGCGAAGGTCTCATGTGATTAGGGGCAATTTCTTATTCCGTCCTCAGCATCCTCTTGATCGATCAGGGGCTCGGGGCTTCGGCCACTGTTGTGAAGCCTCGTTCGCGTCACACGATTTCTTGGAGCAGGTTATTTCATAACGAGTTCTCTTTGCTTAGGACAAGCCTTGCAGGTTACCACAGAGCAGGCCGGTTCGCGGGCGGCCACGACATTTCTGCCTTGATTCTCTACCAGTTTGTGTGGATAGTGCATGAACTATTTCGACAGGTTTGCAGATGCAGCGCTTTTGCCCCCAAACGATGGCGTACGTAGTCTTCTAGGGGCAGTGATTCCCACGTTCACCGTTCCTGCGCAAACACTTGCAGACGTTTTCCGTGTTTACAGGTAGTGCACCAAGGCAGTTCCCCCCGTTACGCCTACGCTGGGCATGTACTGCGATGAGAGGAGTGGGGAATGGAATGAAAGGGTCCTGCCCGTGCTGCCTAGGTTGGCAACAAATGGGTACTTGAAAATTGCAATGAGATTATAGTGCAAGAGCCACTGAAGCTAATGTGTTGACGTATCGGCATCCATGGCCAAGTTGGCTACTTGCTACTTGTCTTGAGCTTCACTTGAAGGCTGGCCTCCAACCAACGCTTGTTTGTGGATCTGAACTGTACATAACGTTGAGCAGTGGATTTCGCATTGTCAGTCACGAAATTGTGAGCCGTCTCATAGTGCAGGAGCAGGGTCTGAGCAGGCGCAGGAGCAGGAGCATATAATATGAAGAGAATGAAGAGGCAGCCAAGTGTAGTTGGAATTGTGCAGACAGCATGGAAAGTGAAAGGCGGCGGATCCGGACTCACCTCATCTCATGATGCTGCAGAGGAAGAGGAAGAGGAGGGGGAAGGCGAGTCCCGCACCACGAAGGTGGCTCCAGTCTGGACCACGATATCAAACATGTGCGTGGACTTCATCCTGGCGAAGTCGGAGGGAAGCGAGATGAGGTAGGGGGTGGTGGTCTTGTGGTACTGCAGCAAGCGGGGGTCGGTGTTGGGATACGGCTCCCAGCCCAGGTCCAGGAGCATGCCCCCCAGCTCCCGGTAGCTGGTGACCACCTGGTTGGTGGGGCCGTGCACCAGCACCTTGTGGGAGACGCCCGCACCCGCACAGCCCTGCCCGCGGTCCCTGCCGTCCGCCAGCGGGTTGGCCACCAGCGTGCAAATCCCGTCCTTGAACATCCACACCCCCGACATGACGATGTTACAGCCCCTCAGGCTCAGGCTCAGGCTCGGGCTCAGGGCAGCGCCTTCTCCAGCAAGCTGTATGACCTGTACAGGGACACAAGACGCGCAAGGTGCATCTGGTCAGTGGGCGCCCCGTTGAATTCACAGGCCAGGGGGAAGCATTGGTCACCACCATAGGCATACACAGACAGAAGGGAGGCTGAGAACCTGCTGGGGTGGCCGCTGCAGCGGCCGGAGGAGCTGATGACAGGCCAACTCCGCAGTGGAATCGGGATGGCGCAGAATGCCGAGGCCGGGTCCATTTGAAATGAGAGGGACGGGATGGAGACGGCACATTGGCGTCCGATAATTGGGACGGGATGGGACGGCAAGATAAATTGGCCAATTGGATTGGGACGGGATGGGACGGCAATCGAGGGAAGATGAAAATGCACATGAATGTGAAGCGCGCTTACATTCCTGCTGACCGTGTAGCTGATTTTATTGCAGGTGAGAAAACATAATTTATTACAGTATGTTCAAAATGAACAGGACAGTGAGAGTTCGTGATCGAGTGCTTGGTGAACATATTGAGACTAGATATAGGTGACCATAAGAGGAGCGCGGACGGGGCCGTTGAGAGGAGCGACGACGGACGCCCCGTTGCCGGAAAAGGAGACGGCGGAAAGAAAGAGAAGCATGCCCGCATGCCGGCCTCATGCCTCTCGGCTTTGCATCGGGGTGCGTGGCCACACGGGCGGTACGAATGGCAGGGCTCATTAAGTTTGCGTTAGCCTTAGGCGACGGGCCATCCCACTGGCCTGACGTTGGCAGGCCAAGGATTTAGATCTATAAAAGCATTTTCAAACGGCGCCTGCTGTCACGCTGTGACGCGGACCAACAGCATGCCCTCGCCAAAATCTCATCACCAAATATACGAGCCTGCTCACCGTACCGCTCGTGTGCCACAAACCGCCGGCATCCTCTCTCCCTTCCCATGTTCCCCCTCCGCCAACTGGTTTTCTCTTCATCGATCCAATACCGTTTCCTGCTGAGTGCCCAAGACACAAGTCTGATGCCCTGCTCAGCGCCATGTCCTGCTTCCTGCTTTCTTGTTAGGGTCCATTTCTCTCCCGCTTTCTGATTAGGGATTACGAGTGTTCCAAACTACAAGTAAGGTGAATCATAATTCGTGCTGCCACTCCTCCGTCGCAAATATGTACAGTACATAGGTGTGCCCATCCCCTCATCCCGTTTAGCGAGCAGAACGTGGGCTCCACTTGTCGTGCCCGGTGAGAAATTTTTGTGTGGATACGATCTGATGGTATCCCATATGGTCGTCGAAAAAGTGTTGATTGATCCTACATAATCCTACATACAGTAGGTACATGGTTTTTCAACTACATTTATTTATTTTGTTTGAAAGAGGATGCTTGGTACATATGATGTAGAGAAATGTACCTTATGTACAGATAAGGGTATATCTCGTATCGAATGATTGTGGAGATGAGATGGCGTCCCGTATCGAGGATGCTTGAAAGATGGAAAAAGATACATATCTGTTTATTACACATTTCACACAAAAACGGAAACGACATAGCACCGTTTTCAACACTTCGTCTCTCTTACAGACTGCTCTCTCTTACAGACTGCCCTAGATGACATTTTATGACGCATAATATGGCACACATGTTGGCTGAGCATCCAAGTTTGCAAGGATTGGGTGCCTTGGTGCCTTAAGCTTCTACCCAAGTTTTCCTACAACTTTGTCTCGAAAGGTCTGTAATTGCGTCCAAACAACTGAGTCAGTTGTTGTTGCCAGACAGTTTGTCCACGTACTCCTTCACCTTGTCACCAGTCTACAGATTGTGTAATCAAGACAAAAAGAAGTGCATTAGAGGGCGGCGATCGTCTGAAGTCGGCGGCAACAGACAGATTCCAAGCACGAATATATCTACTAACCTGCTGAAGAAGATTGCCTGTCTTCTCCTTCACCTCCTGAGCCTTGTCCTGGGCCGTGCCGGTGGCATCGGGTCCGCTCGTATCCTGCGTCGTCTGCTCCCATTTCTCCTGCCCCGCCTGGCCAACCTCATTGGCCTTGTCCCGAATTGTCTCTCCGAAACCCTGAGCCTGCTGCCCCGCCTGACCAGTCTTCTCCTGCCCAAATTGCGCTACCTCATCTGCCTTCTGCCCGGCTTCCTGCTTGGTCTGCTGGAATTGCTCGGCCATTGCTGGTGGAGAGCTGGATTGCGAACCTCCCAAGGTGCAAAGGAGGGATATGAAAGCCAGAAAAACCTCCTCCCCTATAAGTTCAATTCCCAGAATGCAAAAGCTTCCAGAGCTGAAAACTGGTACGATGGAATGCAAGGAAGAGGCGATGTGAGCGAGAAGGAGCCAAGGCCCGAGTCTTATACATATTCCTCCACGGAGTTCAGCCTAGTTTGCATTGCTAGGTGGCCGAATAGTGCAACCCCAAGTGGCGTCCAGGCATCTGGGTCCAGGACCGCCTCACTGCACCAGTAGAGGGAAAACACGTAAGAATTTGCTTCAATAGTTATGTACATTTTCCGAATTATAATATGATAAGGCTCACCTTGACAGCTCACTTGGCCAGGCTCTAGGCGACACGCGGACTCCAGTTGCTGTGAGATGTGGCGACATGCATGGTATCTGCGACGTCTCAAGAGCAAGCGTCTCCGACACGACCGCGTCTCCGCGTCTCAAAACGCACTCCACGACAACTTTGAAAGAGCAGAATTCATCCATCGTTGCCTGGTTCATGCATTCGCGTTACCGTAGTTTTTGGAGAAATCTTCCACAATGTCGAGCGAGCACGACAAGGTGCACCTCCCAGTCCTCTGTTATCTCAACTAAGGGATGCACAGGTGACGTTTATCTTTTGCTAATTAATTAGGTGGTGTATAATTCCGTGGTGGTGGGTTCAGGGAGTGACGGGGGCCGTGGGCGACAAGGCCCACGAGACGGCAGAGGCCGGACAAGACAAGGCCCACCGCGCGGCTGATTCTGGGCAGGAGAAGTGGGAAGAGACCAAGCAGACTGCCGAGGAGGGCAAGCAAAAATCCGGGGACGTGCTGCAACAGGTCTGATCCATCGACCCTCACAGGCTGCTTCTTCAAGTAATTAGGTCTGGTGATACCATTTCCTCCAGCCCTCCTGCTCATTGCTGTAATGCGGCTTTTGGGTGTTTTCAGGTTGGAACCAAGATCGAGGAGACGGTTCAAAAGGCCAAAGATACTGTAACGGGCGCCGTTGGTGGACAGGGAACTGGAACGGACAGGGCGGCAGAGGAGCACACCGGCGGCGGCCACCATTGACAGCCGCTCCTGATGTCACTGTGTTTCAGAGACTCCAGGCGTGCTGTACAGTGTACAGGAGCGACAGATGCTCACGTAATGTACAGCAGGTTTGCGTATCGCGGCAACTGGGGACTCTGCAGTTAAGACGTTAGAGGCCTTAGCTAGCTCACTTTTTGTCCCTCACCATACTTTTTTGGAGATTGGTGTTGTATTTGAGTTTTTTTTGTCATACTTTTGGTCCGCAACAAGCCCGATTTTGCGGCTTGATCAAAGCAAAAAGACGTCGGAAAGACGTCGACCCAACCCTGGAGTGTCGGGGATGCTGGTTGGTAGTGAAGTCAAATCTTTGAGGTTATGTTAATGGTTATCCGAGGTAGCAGTTGCTCCGAGGGTCCAAGCATAAGTGTGGGTTTGGTGCCTCGAGTAGTGGGAAGAAAAAGTAGGGACATATGTTACCTGAAGGGTCATGATCGAAAAGAAGACGTCCTCCTTATCACAACCCTGAGGGGTATCGAAGATTCAAAGGTCTATGTGAAACCAAGAGTTGTGATGACAGGGCATGCTTTTCCTGAATATGGCAGCTTATGGCTGCTGAGTTCGATGACATATAGCTTTCTCCGGTGAGGTTATCGTTAGCTGCCAGTATGTTTCATCAGGTCCTAAACTGTCTTTCCCACGCCAAGAGACGCTGTCAGAACCGACACCCTGGATCGTCCAGGAAGGAAGATGCCAGTCGAAACAGACTTCCATTGTTATGCATCTCGATTGGGAAGTATGACAGGTTTGGGGCACGAAATTAGCCTGACAAACTAGGCTTTCATGTTTGCACTTGATGAGCGGGTCTTTCGTGTAAGATGCACCGAATGGGCACTTCGGAAAGTGGCGTTTTAAGGTTTGGGTCTTTTGCCCTTCAGTCGACGAGACGAAGAGACTCCAGGTATTCCTTTCCGCCCAGCGAGCCATTCATTCCCCGAAGCGCCAAATAGTCTTCAAAAGTTACGGAGCGGTAGCGCAACCGCTCGCCGTCTTTGGGATGTGCGGTCATCAGGGTGTCACGATTGGGTCGCAGAGCTAGCAAAAGGGAAATGCGATCTGCTATGGAGCTTACGATACCTCGGTGCATGAGGCTCTGGTACTTCCCATTGCTAAAAATCTGTTGCGAAGAAACCCAGCACGTGCGTCAGACATTGTAAGCTTAGAGGAGATTGCAACTGTGGTCGCGACAGCATGCACAGCACTCACCTCCAAAACATCCCCCACGTTGACAACGAGAGCTCCGGGCACGGGATGGATAGTGAGCCACTCCCCGTTGCGCAGAATCTGTAGGCCAGGTACAGCATCAGTCTGCTGCAAAATGTTGAGAATGCTGGCATCCGCATGCGCGTTCAGGCCGATGACGTCTGACGGTCGTGAGCATATGGGATAGTAGTTGCTGGTGACTGTGGCCATCTCGCACACCTCCTCCAGATAGGACAACGGAATCTCCAGGTTCTCGCTTATGATCTTGGTCAGAACAGAGCCCACCTTGACCAGCTCGGCCTGCCACTCAACGATTTTCTCTCTGCGGGACACAGCCGACATTCAGGCAAGCTCCACGACAACATTGTCCAATCTGAGTTGCGTGCGACTGAGATGGGCGCAGCGGGTTTTGCCTGTAATTCGGCGGCTGTTGAGGCCATTCGTGTCCCTCAGCAGGTCCGTGGAAGCGCTCGTCGTGGAAGAAGAAGACATCCCGCCACTCCAGTCCGGTGGCCCGATACTGCTGCAGTAAACGGCCGTAGCCGGCGAAATTGCGCCTGTTCTTGCTTCCGCATTTGAGCTTCTCCTCCAAGGGCAGCGCATAGAATTGGCGCATCACATCCATCCCTTGTTCCAGCACCTTCCCATCCCCACCGTGATTCACCACCTGCGCCCATATTCCGATGCACCCACACATCGTGAGACTGAAGCACGCACTGACACATGAGCCATTCGCTGGCTCCAAGGAATTGCTCACCTGAAAAAATCCCCACTCCTCGCATGCGGACGCGATGCGAGCGCGCACATCCTGCTTAGCCGCCTCATCACCGCTGTAGTAGCCTGAGAGATCGACGATCGGCACTTCCTTCTTGGCCGAAGCGTCGAAATCTATTGGCTCAGCCTGCAGGAAACAAGCAGGCACTTCCCCCTTCTCGGCGATGAACTGCACTGGCGCCTTCTGGAAGAACTCCAGCGGCAACTCCTTACCCTCATCAGGCTGCAACCTGCAGAGTTGGGAAACGTCAGGGGCCATTTCCCTCGAGGTCGCAGGCCTGCACCAGAATTACAAGCCAGCTTCCGGGAGGCCCTCGCGCTTCTCGGCTCTTGCAGGCTTTAACAATGCTCATTCCGGGACCGAATCTTATACTTTAGGCGACAAGGAAAATTTCGGGACAGTGCCGGAGGGAGAAGTCTAAAATCGGAACCACAAGTATATTTAGCGATATCGCCCTTCCAACAAGCATCGACAAGTCCAGATTCCAAGGCTCGCAGTGCAAGCAGGTTACGCGCGCAGTTCTAGAAACGACCCTAGCGGCACGTTCTGAGGCACAGGCTCCAGGTGCCCCCGCCACCCAACCTGTTCTCAGTCAGAGATGATGATGTGTGCAAGAGATAGTGAGACAACCAATAATATACAGATGGGAATTGGCATCGGCAAGGTGTCAGCCACACAACTTGTGGTCAGTTGATACTTCCGCTCTCCGGGCATTGTCATTGGCCACCAAACTTGATACGCAGGCAAAGGCCACCAATCCTGATATTTGCGCAACAGATTCTACCGATGTCCTCCTCTCTCTGCCGATATTCTCCTCTCCACGAATGGCCTCAACAGCCTCCTGACTACAGGTTCCCACTCGGGCCCCCTGGCTTACAGAGCATCTGAGCGGCTGCTCAAAGCCTAGGTGATATTGGCCATGGATGTCGTGCAGACCAAGGATTGTGATGTGGCACACATCTGCCGAGGTGGGGTCGCTTCTGTTCAAGATTGTGAGCCGGAATCTGGGGCTTCCGCCTCCTGCTTGGAGGAGGTGTGCGACATTTGCGCAGTATCCAGGAACTGTTACCCGCCGTGTGCACGGCCATCGAACGTGCGCAGCCTGAACGCCCATGCAGATGCCAGCGGCATCAACAGCCTGCAACAGACTAACGGTCTGCCAGGGCTCCAGATCTTGCACAACGGGGAGCGGCTCACCATCCATCCCGCGCCTGGGGCTCTCGTTGTCAACGTTGGGGGATGGTGCTTTCAGGCACTCTCTGCTTGCTTGTGGGAGCCCCTTTAACTGACGCCCATGGACTTCCATGGCACCAGTTCATCAGCAACGGGAGGTACCAGAGCTTGCTGCATCGAAGTGTTGTGAGTTCCGTTGAAGATCGTATTTCGCTTCTGTTGAGTCTGCGACCCCAGCTGAATGAAGACTGCGCTTGTCCGGGTGCAACATCCCGAGTGCTCCGTCTTGGCCCTGACCCTGTCTTCGATCTCCTGTCTCCCATAGAACACACACACACTTGCTGAGAGACCTGGGTAAGCAGCCGTGACTAGGAAACTGCAGGCCCGATATTTCCCATGACAGTGGCTCCATTTTGCAGCTCTGGCTCTCGTGCAAGCTATCCCACACCGAGTAAAGGATGTGACAAGGCATGCAGCAAGTACCCTCCAAGCTACTGTTACACCATTTCAATCTTCCCGCCTGCCGTAGCAGGCCTCAGAAATCCTTCCCTGTCCCACAGCACTATACAGGTCAGGCTCCTCCAACGCTGGGTTGCCAACCCTTGGCATACGCCTTGCTGACAGTATCCTGCAGTTACGGTACTCCAAGTGACCGTTTCATCAGCCTGTGCGTCGTGTACCCTTTCACCAAAGTGAACACATGTCTGCCGAGCCATGACTTACAACCCTATCAGCGTCAAATCCTTGCATATGACACTGCATGACGCGGTTGGGGACCAGAATCACACAAACTTGCAGCACGTACACAAATGTCACAGACGCGGATGAAGGCATTGTAGTCTGTTCGCACAGCACTGCCGACACCTAAGGCCTCCTGATCCTTACCCGAATTGGCAGCTATCAAGGAATTCCACAGCAGTACCCGAATCTGCAGCTATCGAGGAATTCCACAGCAGTACCGCATGACCCTGCAGCCCTCATCCAGAGCGGCATCCGCTCTTTGATTCTCGAGCGGCGGGGAGGTAGAACTGGAATTGCATAGTATTTGGGCGCAACTTCTCCTGGATTTTGCGCTCCGGATAAAGCCCTAAAGCTCAAACTTGAAGGGCTTAGGGTTTAGGGGCTTCCTGCCGCCGCGCCTGCTCCCGCAGTACTCTTCGAACGGAGGTCTGAGCAACCAGGAAAGGCAAGGCGATGGCGGCGTCACAATGCAACTTAATCGGCTTGGCAGAGCCACGGATTTTCCCCCACGACCCGGCTTCGTCCGGAGAAGCATACTCCCGCAAAGTGTTGATGAAGACGGAAAAATCCGCACCGTTCCTCGTCAGGTTAGCGTTGCAGAAATGGTACTTGGGCAAGCCGCCTCCGAGCACGATGAAGCCGATCTTGCGCGGGGCAGCGTCCAGCCTCGCCGTTCATCCGCGCTATATCCTACACAATGTCGACATCAGGGCAGAACACCGGGACGCCGTTCCTCTCAGCCCAATACAGACTGGAACTAGGGTTGTCAATCTCCCTGCCCAGCCTGGCAAACACCTTGGAAGGCGCCCACAGCACCCCCGCTCCCTCTGCTCGGCCAGCAGCCTGTCCAGCACCGGCATCACCCAGTCTTGGAACTTGCAGTAATTGTCGTTGAGCACCACCCAGTTCCCGATCTGGCCGCCTGGCTGCTCTCCTCCACAGGCTCGTCGCTCAGCCTCCAGTCCAGCAAGCGGTTGACCTCCTGCACCGCCCTCCCCAGCTGCGACGCCTGGAAGCCAGTGTGATGCATAGCCTGCAGCAAAACCGCGTGGTCCAGCCCATCGTTGAACTCGAACCCGGACACGGATGGGACGTCCTCACGCCCCGCCAGCGACGACGCCCGTAGCACATTTTGCACGGCTTCCGCCGGCACGGTGTTCAGGATTTCGCTACTCCTACAAAATTCAACCCAAAAGCAGAACCTTCTGTTGAGTGTAGATACGTATGTGCATACATGAGCAGTTCCGAAGAATGAGCTTTCCGCACAAGAGGACGGCTTCAAACAGATTTTGCAGCTAAGTCTTTCACTCTCGACAGTCGGGGCTTGATGAAGGTAAGAAGCCAGCATATGATTATTCCGTATGTTCCCCTGTTCTCGTTTATGGGGCGCGTAGAGATGGGACGGGAGGATAGAGAGGGAGCACATGGAGATGGGACGGAAATATGAAGAAAGGGGCGCATGGAGATGATATTTCTGGGGCGCATGGATATTTGTCCCAAACGGCCCACTGCCGACACCCCTATGTTACCGAAAGAGACATCTTTCTATATACTCCGCAATAAAATGAAGAATAACTGCAAAACATTATGAGAAATTATGCGCCGTGTCCTGCCGAAGTGTCCATAACGGCCACTTCGCATGTATACTGGCCTAAAACCTGGCTTCATCCCGCCTACCACAAAATCTAATGAATTTCATTTATCTATTTATTTGGCCGAGGTCAAAATCACCTAAGTGTGGTGAGTCAAAACAACAAGTACTTGGTGACCGGTGCCACATTGGCATGGTCGTTCTAAACGCCCTTACACACATCGCGCCAGGTTCAAAGTAGATCATTATGGGACCATATATGTATCACTCTTTACTATGTGCTAGTCGCTTGGCACGCCCCTACCTTCTGATACCACGGGGTTCCACTGCACACTCAATCACCGCATCACGACTGAGGATTATGTGCAACCATTTCCATCGTTCCTCTCGAGCTATTGCCCAAGATGTTTAATTTGTGGCTATATGTGCAACCATTTCCACCATTCTTCTTGAGCTATTGCCCAAGATGTTTAATTTGCTAGCTACATCAGGGCCCCCTTGATCTATAGTACTCAAGAGCAAAAAGACATACATGAGGAGCTAAGTCACAACCAACAAAAATACCCTAGCAAAAGTACCCTACCATCAGCCCGGTGGTGAGCGCCTCCTTCCGTCATAACTTTTCACTTCTCGTAGTGTGTCAACGTAGTACAATCGTAAGCTTGGTGGCAAGCCAACACTTAGAACCAAGCTTCTCAAGTGTCTTGGTGTCAACGCAGTAGAATCGCAAGTTTGGTGGCAAGCCATCACTCATTTGAGTGAGAAGCTTAGTCCTGCAGAACCAAGCTTCTTAAGTGTCTTTGTGTCGATAGTAGAATTGCAAGCTTGGTGGCAAGTTGTGGCACGACTTTGATGACGACGGACAGCGCACAATCCGTGTCGTTATAGCAAGGTCCGTTCCCAAGAGAATGATAGGCTCGTTTGACACGTTTCGGCCGATTCTTACCCCACGTCGCGACCGTTTGGACCTGAGCGCGCGCGTGCACAATTCTACGACTAACCACTCTTAACGTCCACCGAACAGGCCAAAGCGTTTAAGGACTCGTTAGCATCCGTTACCGTCGATCCGTCCCTCATCCGTCTAGTCCGTTCTTCTCACTCCTCTCAATACACTCATCGTTCTCGAGCTATTGCCCAAGATGTTTAATTTGTGGCTATATGTGCAACCATTTCCACCATTCTTCTTGAGCTATTGCCCAAGATGTTTAATTTGCTAGCTACATCGTGGCCCCTTGATCTATAGTACTCAAGAGCAAAAGACATACATGAGGAGCTAAGTCACAACCAACAAAATACCCTAGCAAAAGTACCCTACCATCGGGTGAGCGCCTCCTTCCGTCATAACTTTTCACTTCTCGTGGTGTGTCAACGTAGTACAATCGTAAGCTTGGTGGCAAGCCAACACTTAGAACCAAGCTTCTCAAGTGTCTTGGTGTCAGCAGAGAATCGCAAGTTTGGTGGCAAGCCATCACTCATTTGAGTGAGAAGCTTAGTCTGTAACCAAGCTTCTTAAGTGTCTTTGTGTCGATAGTAGAATTGCAAGCTTGGTGGCAAGTTGTGGCACGACTTTCGGTGGCCCCGGACGCACAATCCCGTGTCGTTATAGCAAGGGGTCCGTTCCCAAGAGAATGATAGGCTCCGTTTGACACGTTTTCGACCGATTCTTACCCCACGTCGCGACCGTTTGGACCCGAGCGCGCGCGTGCACAATTCTACGACTAACCACTCTTAACGTCCACCGAACAGGCCCGGTGCGGCCAAACGTTTAAGGACTCGTTCGCGTCCGTACCCGATCAGTCCGTCCCTCGTCCGTCTAGTCCGTTCTTCTCACTCCTCTCAATACACTCATCGTTCTTGGAAAAAGAGTGGGTGGGCTGCGTGGCTCGGACCTCCTCCGTCGTTCCGCCGGGCCTCTCCGTCCGGGCTCTTCACGCCTTCCCGGAGTTCCCCAGCTCACGCGTTCCGGTCCGTCCGACGTCGGGCCGCTGCTCTGGACGAGCAAGGGTCCCCGATCGTCCACCCCTGCACACACCACCACACGTTAGGGTCCGTCACCAGGACCTTGATCAGTCTCTCCGGAGCTGTCGTGCCTGCTCAGTGACTCAGGACTCACGTTAGCAAAAGACGCACAAGGGTCTACAACGAAACGCGGTATCCACCCCAAGAGAAGATACTTGGTTGCGGCCGACTTACCTCAAGGCCTCACGCTCCTCCCGAGGCTCCTCTGCCACGTTGTTGCCACCGAACAAGGCCACCAAGGCCCCGATCCCGTGCCCTTCTTCTCCATCCACTCCTTTTGACCCTTCCGAGGTCCGTCTCGCGGGTGCCGAGAAGCTTCAAAAGCCTTGAGAAGCTCAGCGTGGTAGTAGGCAAAATCCGAGTCGATTCTTTGGATTGCCTCTTCCACATCGCCCGAGCACCCGATACTCTCTTCGCCATAGGTGCTCGGCGGTGACGTCTGCCGGCCTGCCCTCTCTGCCAGTTCGTCCGTTGGGCAGGCGGAATCTCGCGAGGCCACGAGGGAGGCCTCACATTCCTCGCCTGCTCCACTGATCCAGCCTCCTTCGTTTCCGCCTGCGCTTCCCCGCCATGGCGCAGCTCTCCCCCTCCGCCTTCCTCAACTGGACCAGCGGCCTCTTTTCTACGCCCAGGCCCCTTGCTCCCCGTTCATCCACCTACCACAAAATCTAATGAATTTCATTTATCTATTTATTTGGCCGAGGTCAAAATCACCTAAGTGTGGTGAGTCAAAACAACAAGTACTTGGTGACCGGTGCCACATTGGCATGGTCGTTCTAAACGCCCTTACACACATCGCGCCAGGTTCAAAGTAGATCATTATGGGACCATATATGTATCACTCTTTACTATGTGCTAGTCGCGCCCCTACCTTCGATACCACGGGGTTCCTTGCACTCAATCACCGCATCACGGCGAGGATTATGTGCAACCATTTCCATCGTTCCTCTCGAGCTATTGCCCAAGATGTTTAATTTGTGGCTATATGTGCAACCATTTCCACCATTCTTCTTGAGCTATTGCCCAAGATGTTTAATTTGCTAGCTACATCGTGGCCCCTTGATCTATAGTACTCAAGAGCAAAAGACATACATGAGGAGCTAAGTCACAACCAACAAAATACCCTAGCAAAAGTACCCTACCATCGGGTGAGCGCCTCCTTCCGTCATAACTTTTCACTTCTCGTAGTGTGTCAACGTAGTACAATCGTAAGCTTGGTGGCAAGCCAACACTTAGAACCAAGCTTCTCAAGTGTCTTGGTGTCAACGCAGTAGAATCGCAAGTTTGGTGGCAAGCCATCACTCATTTGAGTGAGAAGCTTAGTCCTGCAGAACCAAGCTTCTTAAGTGTCTTTGTGTCAGCATAGTAGAATTGCAAGCTTGGTGGCAAGTTGTGGCACGACTTTCGGTGACGGCCAGCCGGACGCGCACAATCCCGTGTCGTTATAGCAAGGGGTCCGTTCCCAAGAGAATGATAGGCTCCGTTTGACACGTTTTCGACCGATTCTTACCCCACGTCGCGACCGTTTGGACCTGAGCGCGCGCGTGCACAATTCTACGACTAACCACTCTGCGTCCAAAACGGGCCGGTGCGGCCAAACGCGTTTAAGGACTCAGCATCATTCGCATCGATCCGTCCCTCATCCGTCTAGTCCGTTCTTCTCACTCCTCTCAATACACTCATCGTTCTTGGAAAAAGAGTGGGTGGGCTGCGTGGCTCGGACCTCCTCCGTCGTTCCGCCGGGCCTCTCCGTCCGGGCTCTTCACGCCTTCCCGGAGTTCCCAAGCTCACGCTTTCCGGTCCGTCGGCGTCGGTCGCCGCCTGACGAGCAAGGGTCTCGATCGTCCACCCACACACCACCACACGTTAGGGTCCGTCACGGGACCTTGATCGATCTCTCTGAGGTCGCTCGATGACTCAGGACTCTCGTTAGCAAAGACGCACAAGGGTCTACAACGAAACGCGGTTTCCACCCCAAGAGAAAGATACTTGCTGGTTGCGGCTGACTTACCTCAAGGCCTGTTACGTCTGCTCCTCCTGAGGCTCCTCTGCACCGCTGCCGTCGTCACCGAACAAGGCCACCAAGGCCCCAGTGCTGTCCCCGTGCCCTTCTTCTCCATCCACTCCTTTTGACCCTTCCGGAGGTCCGTCCAGTTGTAGCGGGTGCCGAGAAGCTTCAAAAGCCTTGAGAAGCTCAGCGTGGTAGTAGGCAAAATCCGAGTCGATTTGCTGGATTGCCTCTTCCACATGCGCCCGGAGCACCCGATACTCTCTTCGCCATAGGTGCTCGGCGGTGGCGTCTTGTCCAGAGCTTCTTGGCCCGTCTCTTGCCAGTTCGTCCGTTGGGCAGGCGGAATCTCGCGAGGCCACGAGGGAGGCCTCAGTACTTCCTGCCATTGCCCATTGCTGCTCCACTGATCCGGCTCCTTGTTCCATCGCCTTACCTCCTCCGCCTCCGCCTTCGCCATGGCGCGGCGCTCCTCCGCCTTCCTCAAGCTGGACCAGCGGCCTCTTTCTCGTCCAGGCCCTTGCTCCCCGTTCATCCGGCACAGCTCCGCCATCTCCCTCTCAAGGCGGTCCGGCAACTCTGCCCAATTTCGTGCTTCGTCCAGGTCCTTCTCCATTTCGGCGACGTCCTGCTCCTTGTTCCATCGCCTTACCTCCTCCGCCCTCCAACAGAGCTGGAGTCGCTCTATCTCCCGCTCGTGATCGCCGATCACGCCCAAGAAACCCCGTTCGCTCGATTGTGTCTTGGGCTGCGGCTCAAGGTCTCCTCTTGATCTTCCATCTCCGCCGTTCCTCCACTCCATAGGCCCGGGCGGAGATCCTCCATCTCCTTGTTGCTGGCCTCTTTCTCTTCGCACATTTGAGGCCTCAGTGCCCCTGCTCGCCTTGAGTTAGCAGCGGGCGTCACCGTTTCCCTCCACCGGTTTCGATCTCGCCGGTAATGATCACGGTCGGTCTTAGCCGCGGCTTCCGCCTCCCGCGCCGCCTTCACCTGAGCTTCTGCGGCTTGGTGTTGTTCCTGCCGAGCCGCCTCGGCCAGGTCTCGAGCCCGCTCCGCCTGTCTTCGGGCTTCCTCCAACTCCCCCTGCGCCGCTTCCCGCCGTCTGCAGAGGTCCTCTGCCCGGGCCTTGGCCTCCTGTGCCTGCTTCAGCTGCTCGCACAGCTGAAGGACCTTGGTCCGGTCTTGCTGAACAGACCGGACCTCCCGCTCCGCTTCCCGACGCTTCTCTTCCTCGATTCGAGCGAGGGACTCCGCCTTCTTCTTGGCCGCTTGGGCCGCCTCCACCTGCTCCTGGAGGAGCACCATGCGCCTTCGAGTGGCCTCTACTTCCTGGATCTTCTCTGCCGTCCCGCAGAGGTCCCAGAGCATACCGTCCATGACGTTTGCCAGGACTCGCCGTGTCTCTTCCACGGCCACAGTTGGCGAGGCACCCAAGAAGTCCGTCGTGGGTGCGGGCATCTCCCGGTCCGTCGGCGTCGGGTCGCCGCCTGACGAGCAAGGGTCCGTCACGGGACCTTGATCGGGAGTGAGTCCGGACTTGGCTCTCCGGACCTGATCAGGACCCTCAGGTCCTGAGTGCCCTGGTCCCCTTCCACCTCCTTGGCCCGTTTGGCCGCTAACTCCTTCTCCGCGCGCCTTCGTTTTGGGCTCGGTGGCGGTGAGGGGGTCCGGGAGCTGGCGCGTTTCCCTTTCTTGTCGAAGACAGGACGGGCTCCGTATGTGGCTGCTGCCAGTGCCCCCCTGCACCTTGGGCGGCGTCCCTCTCCGCTCTCCTTACTGCTTCCTCCGCCTCCTGCCACTCCGTGGGTAGGGGCAGAGGAACTGGTGCGCTCCTTGGCGCTTCGTTGGCAGGAGCCACTTTCCGCCTCTTGACGACTCGCCTCGTCGGCTCACTGGGCTGTGGTGGGTTCTTTGGCGGTAGGCGTCGCGGCGGCTCCTTCCCGTAAGTGCTCCGTCCGGTGCGGGCACCTCCGCCTCCGGAACCAGAAGGAGGGAGGCAGGGATATCCTCCCATACCTCTCGGGGCGGCGAGGGTGTCCGTTCCAGTCGAATGGAGTCCGGAATCCCCTCTCAATCATCTTCCTCCCGGGCCCGTTTGGCCTTAGGAGGTCGGGCCTCCGCCTCTGGCGCCTTCGCTCCTTCATGCTCTACCTCGGTGGGCCGCCTCCGCCTTCTTCTTGGCGCTTGGGCGCCTCCTCTTCTCCCTCCTTCAGGAGGTTGAGGTGTCCCCATACATGGATGAGGAAAGGCGACAGTGCTGACAGAGGGGGCTTCTCACTCCGTAGCTTCCTGGCCTCCTGGTTGATCCGGGTGAAGATAATACGCCCCCAGTCGTCCCGTTTGCCCCGCTGTAGGGCGTGCAGGAACACCAGAAGATTGTCACCAAGGTGATCCACCTTGGTGAGCATGTTCCAATGGACAATGACCTTAGCCACTACTCTCACCCGCCTATCCAGGTGGCAATTGACCGGCCGTTGGACGGCCGTTGGCGAGGACTCCGCCTTCTTCTTGGCGCTTCCGCCTCCGCCTTCCACCTTCTCTCTCACCTTGAGGGGCTCCGGGACTACACCCCCAATTTCCTCCACCGGGCGGTTGTAAACCGCCCTCAGGACCTCCACGGTCCACCTCCTAGGGTCCTCCCTCAAGCTTTTGGAGCGAACCTCTTTGTTGTGACGGCGGCATCTTCTGGCGTATTCTCGGCGGCGTGGCCGTCGAGCGTCAAACATGAAGATGTCTAAGTGCCATTTCTCCACCAGTTCTTCTGCTTCCTCCAGCCAGGGTCCGAAGTCGGGGTATCTCCTGGTGACAATGTTGCGCTCCACCAAGCGTCAGGGCTCCCATACCTCCGCTGCCTTCTTGGGTCCCATCGCCGCGTCCTTCTTGCTCCGCTGTTGGTGATTGTGTCGTAACAATCTGCTCCCCCTTCGCCGCGTTTGCCGCTCCAACCACGAAGGTGAGCGCGAGTGCTGGCGCTCGAAAGATAGTGCAAAAGGCTGGGAGGCGGGCGCGAGCCTCGCGAAGTCACGAAGAAAAATGGCCTTCCCTCCAGCCCGCGACGTCGGGAGTAGTTCTTTGGCGGGAGGTGTCTCTTGCCGTGGCGCCGAGGTGCATGGCTTACTCCCGCCTTACGCTTCCACTTACTCTGGCCTTACGCCGCCGCGTACTCTAGCCTTATCGCCCTGCTGTGCGGGCGTGAATACCGCCTATAACGACCATGGCGGCCCCTCGGTCTGATGCTGCATGCCCATCCGCCTCTCAATACCGTCCACGTGGCCCCGTCTGTCTAAAACACGCTCCGACTCCTAAGTTACTTTACTTGGCGTACTTATCCCGTCCTGCTCCGGAGTGTGGTCCGGACTTACCCCGGTACTCCAGAGTGTGGTCCGGACTTTCCTCCCCCTTCAGAGTGTAGTCCGTAGCTCCTCCGGAGGGTGCTCCGGAGTCCCTCGGCCTACTCCGGAGTCCTTCTGCCTACTCCGTAGTGCAGTCCGGAATACTCCGGACTTATTTCTTCCTTTCCGCCTTATTTTCTACTCCGCGCCTACGAAAAAAAACAAAACCTAACTCATTTCCTACCCCAAGGAAGAGTCCGTGGTCCACACAAGTGAACAATCCAAACTAAGCTTTTTAAGTGTTTCTGTGTCACTGTAGGAAAAACGCAAGCTTTGTGGCAAGTCAACACTCACAACTAAGCTTCTCGAGTGTGTTTGTGTCATCGCAGGAGAATCGCAAGCCAACGCTCGGGACGAAGCTTCTCAAGTATCTTTATGGCAACATAGTAGAATCGGAAGCTTGGTGCTCCGGCGCAGTAGGTTCTTTTCCGCTAGGGACTTGCTTCTTTTGCGTTGTCAGTTGCCGTTTGGCTAGTTGGCCTAATTTGGTTTAGGTTGCCTAGTATTCACTCTGCTAAGAAGTACGTCGGTTGCGAAAGAAGTGTCTAGGATTCCTCACTTGTCCAAAAACCATAAAATCCATTCCATTCGGAGTTAAAACCCGCGAACATTCTTCCTCCCAAACCTTGTCAGCGTAAGCGTTCGTAAGAAAATACCCTGGTCAATAACTTTCTGTGTATGTCCAAACAGTTAGTTTCACGAGATGGTGTGTTTTGGCAGGGGGAGGTGGGGTTCATTTTTTGGCATATACCGACCCAAACCCCCTTTGGTGGAGAATAACACCTATCCCAAGAGACGCTGTTCTTCATCAGCCTCTGAGGTTCACGCTCTCCTTTGTCCATACTCCAATAGGCCTAAGCACTCTTGATTGAATGAGATCCTCTTTCATCGATCTACAATCTTAAATTATACATCCGTCTTGCAGGGCAACCACTTATCCTAACACTGCTTTGCTGTTCAATACACTCCCTAAGTTGCACAAACAGCAGAGAATGCTTGTCACCTACCATCATCACTTGCGGTTTTTTCTTCCTAGCGCCTTCTTTGTGCTTTAAATACCATGATTCCCTCTCGACAGGCCCACATCACCAATCACATAACATGATAATTTTTTAAGGGGAGGAATATAGGTAACCTCCTTCGATCGAAACAACACCCCCTTGTCACAGTTTACACCCTTTCTACGATAGCATATTTGCCAAGCTTTAATAATGGGCACACCCTTTCTGAGTCCATACCTTTGATAAAAGACGCACTTTCAATTCTACACCCTAGAACTAGAGCACTGTAGGGTGCGGGCCCGTCTGCGTTTTTGTAGAATACACAGTGGGCTGCCGTTGGCATCTATTCATTACAACCGGAAATATTTACTTTTTCAAGTGGTGGAACACAATAAAAATCATGCTTGTACTTGCGAGAGTCTCATTTCAGTATTCGTGAAAACCTTGCAAAAAACAACTGCTAAAGGAGGAAGTGGTCATCAGTATCAACAATAGTCATTCAAGAGCGTGGCCTAGCAACTCGTCCATGCCTTGCGCCGATACTGAGTCAAGGACCACCGCCAAATTCCGAAGGCGGTCCATATCCTCGGCGTCAAAGCTCTCATTCTCCTCCAATGCTTGCTCGTATTCATTAGTATAATTCTTGGGCTAAGCTTCCGACAGTGTCGACTGCCACACAACATTTAGGATCTGCTGACCTTCATCCAAAAGCTTGCCAGTCGTGGTCTTCAAGCTTCTGGCACTCAATGCAACCACTTGAATCGCTAACTATTTATTTTAAAAAACAATAGCCTATGGGCAGGGTGTGTTGGGGGCCCATGGGCAGGGCGTGTTGGGGGAGGGCGCGGGCCGGCCGGCGCACATGGGCAGGGCGTGTTGGGGGAGGGCGCCGGCCGGCCGGCGGCGTCTTTGCGGGCGCCGGACGGCCGGCGCCCATGGGCGGGCGTGTTGGGGCGCCGGCCGGCCGGCCGGCGCCCATGGGCGGGCGTGTTGGGGCGCCGGCCGGCGCCCATGGGCGGCGTCTTTGCGGGCGCCGGCCGGCGCCCATGGGCGGCGTCTTTGCGGGCGCCGGCCGGCGCCATGGGCGTCTTTGCGAGAGGGCCGGCCGGCGCCCATGGGCGGCGTCTTCGGGGCGCCGGCCGGAGTACCCTCTAGCACCACCCGTCGGTGCATGCGGGTGGAGCTAGGGGGGGACAAGAAGGGAACGGCAGGTATCCTATCACCGACGAAAGGTGTGGCCCATTTGCAAGAAGGGTGAAAAGATTTGCGTCCATAGGTGACTGCTGAAGAGTACAAGTGGTGGGAAGCCTTTTGGGTGGACCAAAAGGAGATTGCTGTCACTGTGGAGAATAACATCGGGCTAGTGCTAGAGCGTCCTTGGAAGTGGTTTTCACGTGGAGAAGTGGATCATACAGCCCGACCACTTCAAGTGCTGGATGAAGCTTTGCTGGATGAGGCATTATTGAGGGACCTCCCTCAGCGTGATATGTACTTGGGGGCATATCAAAATGCGGGAAGGCAACAGCGGGAAATGGCGCGGATGAATGGGGACATAACGGAAATCCGGAAGGGGATATTTCTGGCAGTGCCGTGCACTAGCGACACGCATAACAAGCCATTCTGGATTGGGAAGGTCATTGACGCGAAGCTAAATGCACCACGACCTCACTTTCTTATCCACTAGTACCGGACCGAGCACACAGATGCGTACGAAGGGAGAGATGTGCAGGAATATATAGTCCACCAGAGTGCCAACCCATCTGGTCCAATGCCGAGGAAAAAATGAATAAGGTCCATTACCTAAAAAACATTCAGGAGGTATTTGTGAATGAAACAGTCATTCTGTATTATGGGTTTGTGTTGAACGCACGGAAACATTTGTATGCGGTGGACAAAAAAGTGATAAGGGATAAGCTTTGCGAGTTGCGCGGCTTCATACAGTCTACGAATCGAAGTGCCGTTGAAGATTGTAATGACAATGTTGGAGAAGTTGGACCAAGTGATGACGAAGGATTGAACTCTGGGGATGAGTAAAACTCAAATCACGGTTTGTCCGGGGTCCCAGTGAATGTTCGGTTCGGATGTAATCGTATTTTGGAAATAGCCTCTTCGTGGCTTTTGTTGTGTCCTTACTAAATCACATTTTCCTTCAAAGCGAATTTATGGTCGTCCCTTCCCGTGACGGCCTTCCTTCTGAGTCCCACTTTGCAATAATCCCATAGGTTCGAGTTTGCGACCACCATTCGACAGAAACATTGCTGGTTGGAAAGTAGTAACTTTACTGGGTGACCTCTTTTTTTCGAAGATGTTTTCCGGAATGACTAATAAACGCTGTTTTAGGGCCCATCAAAACCCTTTTCAGAAATTATTTACGGAAAACCCCCATCGAGATTATTCACCCCCTTCAAAAGTTATGGTGTTATATGCTTTTATCCCTCCTTTTACACTCTTCATTTATCCCACTTCTTCCGCTCTTCAGACATGGATATATCTTCTGCATACAATTCCATGGAAAGTCCGTGATGATTTCTCACTATTCTCCTAGTGAGTTGACTCTTTAATGGTTGGATTCCGTCTCTTCTTGAGAATTGGATCTTGAGTGAGAAATAGCGGTGATCATTTCAGTATTATGGGTTTGTGTTGAACGCACGGAAACATTTGTATGCGGTGGACAAAAAAGTGATAAGGGATAAGCTTTGCGAGTTGCGCGGCTTCATACAGTCTACGAATCGAAGTGCCGTTGAAGATTGTAATGACAATGTTGGAGAAGTTGGACCAAGTGATGACGAAGGATTGAACTCTGGGGATGAGTAAAACTCAAATCACGGTTTGTCCCGGGGTCCCAGAGTGAATGTTGTACGTTCGGTTCCAGATGTAATCGTATTTTGGAAATAGCCTCTTCGTGGCTTTTGTTGTGTCCTTACTAAATCACATTTTCCTTCCAAAGCGAATTTATGGTCGTCCCTTCCCGTGACGGCCTTCCTTCTGGTCCACTTTGCAATAATCCCATAGGTTCGAGTTTGACCACCATTCGACGAAACATTTGGTTGGAAAGTAGTAACTTTCTTCGGGTGACCTCTTTTTTCAAGATGTTTTCGAATGACTAATAAAGCTTTAGGGCCCATCAAAACCCTTTTGAAATTATTTACGGAAAACCCCATCGAGATTATTCACCCCTTCAAAAGTTATGGTGTTATATGCTTTTATCCCTCCTTTTACACTCTTCATTTATCCACTTCTTCCGCTCTTGAGACATGGATATATCTTACGCATACAATTCCATGGAAAGTCCGTGATGATTTCTCACTATTCTCCTAGTGAGTTGACTCTTTAATGGTTGGATTCCGTCTCTTCTTGAGAATTGGATCTTGAGTGAGAAATAGCGGTGATCATTCAGATTATGGGGTTTGTGTTGAGCATGCGGAAACATTTGTATGCGGTGGACAAAAAGTGATAAGGGATAAGCTTTGCGAGTTGCGGCTTCATACGATCTGAATCAAGTGCCGTTGAAGATTGTAATGACAATGTTGGAGAAGTTGGACCAAGTGATGACGAAGGATTGAACTCTGGGGATGAGTAAAACTCAAATCACGGTTTGTCCCGGGGTCCCAGAGTGAATGTTGTACGTTCGGTTCCAGATGTAATCGTATTTTGGAAATAGCCTCTTCGTGGCTTTTGTTGTGTCCTTACTAAATCACATTTTCCTTCCAAAACTGAATTTATGGTCGTCCCTTCCCGTGACGGCCTTCCTTCTGGTCCACTTTGCAATAATCCCATAGGTTCGAGTTTGACCACCATTCGACGAAACATTTTGGTTGGAAAGTAGTAACTTTCTTCGGGTGACCTCTTTTTTCAAGATGTTTTCGAATGACTAATAAAGCTGTTTTAGGGCCCATCAAAACCCTTTTCAGAAATTATTTACGGAAAACCCCCATCGAGATTATTCACCCCCTTCAAAAGTTATGGTGTTATATGCTTTTATCCCTCCTTTTACACTCTTCATTTATCCCACTTCTTCCGCTCTTCAGACATGGATATATCTTCTGCATACAATTCCATGGAAAGTCCGTGATGATTTCTCACTATTCTCCTAGTGAGTTGACTCTTTAATGGTTGGATTCCGTCTCTTCTTGAGAATTGGATCTTGAGTGAGAAATGACAGTGATCATTTCGCACCACTCGTGTGGCACCAAGTGCGTACATAGCCCCTAGAACTCTATCGAAAGAGTGTAAGACAGAGGGAGATATCATTAGCGCGGGTCTGCAGAAACTTACGCCGGACATCCGGACGCATTCTTACATGGATTATTTTTACATGCAACATGTTCAACTCCTAGAATGGGGTTTCAAATAGACCTCCTAAGATAAGAACACTGCAGATAAAAACTTGGATAAGTGCTGCGATGAGGAACTATCTTTTGTGGTGGCTTGGCCCTAAATGGAGTGTGTGTGCTATGCCTTTGCTTTTATGGCGCAGAAAACATTGTGCATCGGCCATCTGGCAGAGAAGGAGTAAAAAAGCGCTTGTGCGCCAACTTTTGTTTGCTCCTTGTGTGTTAGATGTCCGGTGCATTGCCTACATGTATTACTTATTTCAATATGGCATAATAACATTCCTTAGGGTATAGACCTTTCGAGATAAGAACTCCATAGTTAAGTAGCTTGGGGATGAATTAATTTTGAGATGGGGAGCTATCATTTTTGGTGGGTTGGCCTTTAATAGAGTGTGCCTGCTTTGCCTTTGGTGTTACGGTGTAGAAAAATGCTTGTGTGCCGGACGTCTGGCACACTTTCTACTTGTAGACTGTGGATTTCTACTATCTGTTTGTTCATGCTAGGCACTCTCAGGAATTTTTATCTCCGCTCATCGCCTTGTCGATTGCAGGAACCCCACGTCCGGCGCATCATTACACAAACTACTTATTGTGCTAGTTTAGCTTGTTTAAGTAAAGTTCACCCTGTTGTTTTTTATTGCTTGTTTGCAGTTTCAATGATATTTGCGCTTTTTCTATGTACGAAATGAGTGTAGCTTTCCGGCCCTATCAAAAACCCCAAAGAGCAATTTGCACGTTTCAACTTGTGCGTTGGACGTTCGTCGCATTTGGCTGTTACGTTTGTGCGGATGCATGGCCATAGTTTTCCATTAGGTTGAAATTAGCGAAATCCGACATGTTAGTGCTGGTATCTTGTGGCCAAAAAACAAGTTTGAAAACAAACCCCTTCCCCTATCCCGAGAGACACTATTAAAGTCATTTTTTCATACTGTGTTGGATGTTATTGATGATAGAACGTTTAAAGTTGAAGGAATCAAACTCCGATGACAATCCATGCTCGGGAAATGGAAACTATTAACCAAGGCAATAAAGGGGGTCTTGCATCACCAATTATGTACTCTTGAATAAGGTGCCCATTGATATCTATTGCTACATCTTCTAATTGGTACAAACCTGAAAATTTGGATAATCCTTCTTTCATCCGCTATGTGCTTGTATAATATCCACATATCACGTACCCTAGGTTTACTGTAGTACATGTTATAATTGGTTCAAGTCATCAATATTGGATCAAAGATGCATGAGCTCGTATCATGGACACAGTCCAACAATGCTTGATATGATGCGCCTCATTTTCATCATATAACACAATAAAAAATCAGTGATTAAAAATAAAATTTATGAAATATAATAAATATGTTATAAAGAATAAAAAATATACTTGAAATGAGTACAAAGGTCTCCCAAGCCCCGAGATCAAGGTGCCGGTAAGAGGTCAAGACACTGCAAAGCCTATGACGGCAAAATGATCACTCTTACAACTTACAACGGGGACGTGTAGGCCCGAAACCGCAACCGCCTAAGTGACGTCACTTTGGACGTGATGTTCGTTAAAACCTTGTTCGACTTCACCGGCCTAAGTCCGCCTACATGCGAAGTGGCCCTAACGGCGCGCCATAGTCCGGCTCTCCAGTCCCTCCTATTCAGCCGGGCCATTTTTCTGCAGCTCGTGTGCTCCATGCCAGATACTTCCAGCTAGTTAGGATATTTGAAACTAAAAAATCATTGGCAAGTCGGTGTGTATGTTTAGCATCCGGCGTGGAGTGGTGCACACTGCACGTCACAGACGGCAGAGTCAGCCCAGCTTTTGCATGAACCGAAGGATCTCCCCCCTTTGTCTTTGCTGGACATTCTTTTCTCGTCTTTCTTTCTTTGTTATTGCCGGTGCGCTCCAGCTGTGCATACAGTAGTCACAACCATGGAGTGTACGGTGGCACCGCGCGGAAGGAGCCAGCCTAGGCGTTCGCACGTAGCATTGTAGGTACCATGCGTGAAACAGCCATGGCTGGCCAGATTTGTGCGGCGTGAAGAGAGGAAACCGCGCTGTACAGACCCGCGCGGTCCGAACCCGAACGCCGGCCGCTTCCACTTCAAGCGTCATGAAGCCATGACGAGTTATTGCGCGGAACGTACAGCAGAGATTTCGTGTCGCTTCACAAAAGGCAGCCGTACTGCAGGTGGGCCGAGCGGCCACCATCTCGGCACGGGGTCGAAGCTGCAGGCCGTCCCCGTCCCCGTCCCCGTCCCCGTCCCCGTCCGATGGGCTGCAAGGGCCAAGGTTTTGGGCTCCAGAAGAAGGCCGCAGCAGCAACTCCCAGCTCCCAGCACGGAGACCCCACAGAACACAGGTGTAATCGGCCCCCAGCCGCCTCTTGTGGGAGGCACCCAGCCGCACGCCCGCTGCCAGCTGCGCACCCGCTGCCGCTGCTTCCGCGATCCCGTTCCCGAGAAGATCGGGAGCGCGGCGACAGCGGCAACGTCAACGGGCTCCCGATCCCGTATAGAACGGCAATAAGAAGCCCGCTGTTCCTCCCACACGGGCATATGTACTGTGCGTTCCGCTACATTTACAAGATGGGACTCTCATTACGCAGGCTCACAATAGAGTAGAGGTGTATGTACATATACTCGGTGTCGCGCGATCGATCGGGAGGTTGAACAGAGCCGGGGCCAGAGGCAGAGGCGGAGGCAGAGGCAGAGGCAGAGGCAGAGCCAGAGCGAGAGCCAGAGGGTTATACAGAGGTATATACATATTCATATGGCAGATTGAGAGGGTATGGACTACATGGTCATGCCCGCTCTGCACCTGGGAGTCAGCGGGCCCCGCACCTGGCCACCTGATTTTTACGGCTAGCCAGAGCCAGAGCCAAGCCAACTTGCGAAAAGGGCGTCGTTGGTGGAGCCCAACCAGGTGACGGGGCCACGTAGCCGCACATCAAACATAAAACTAAACACGGGCCCACCGTCTTTACAGCACCGCCCTGTGCTGTAACTAGTACTTTTGACAAAACAATTCTTCCAAAGTTGGAGGCGAGGCGAAAGCGCAGACACAGTCAATCAGCAGTGGACCCCGCCCCGCTGACCACTTCTCAGAGGTTTGGCAGCGACGACTTGATTCAACGACTGGACGCTTGCGTACAAATTATTGGAGTGTCGGGAAGGAGCAGGTACTGTGGATCCATCTGCACCGATACATAGCCCCGTCTGCTGATGCAGACAACAGATCTCGATCTCATTCTATCAGCAGCAAGGGTGGACGCTCCTGCAGCCGTGTGGAAGTCGGGGAGGAAGAGATGGCGCTGGACATGGCTCAGCTTCAGAGGCTACAATCGACTGGCGGTGATGAGAGCGAGCTGCCGCTGGAATTTTTCCAGAAAGCGCCCGTCCAGTTGATCGCCGAGAAAGGCGAGGTGCCCGCCTGCTTCCTGCGGGCCAAGCCGGTCGTCTCCAGCCTCCGGACAGCTTCCGAGGAGGAGGTGCCCGTGATCGACATCTCCGGCTACCTTACAGGCGACGAGCAGGCCAAACAGCACGTACGCGCCCAGCTCGCTTCCGCCTGCGAGAAATGGGGATTCTTCCAGGTTAGCACTCCAGTGGGGATCAGGTTTGAGATTCAGTAGCGCGGGAGGATTGCCCATCAAGAATCCTGAATGTCATGGTGCTGGGTTGGGTACCCGTGCGGATGCTGTAGGTTGTGAATCATGGGATAGATCCGTCGGTGATGGAGCAAGGAATGGAGGTGGTGCGCCAGTTCTACGCGCTGCCTCTGGAGGAGAAGCTGAAATGCGCGGTGAAGCAGCCCGGGATCAACTTCGCCGGATACGGGCGCTTCAACATTCGGCCCCGGGAGACAGAGCTGGAGTGGCGCGATTTCTTCTTCCACCACCATGAAAAGTACCACGGGCCCGAGGAGGGGCACGAGTGGCCCAAGACGCCTGCCGATTACAGGTCAGCACTGCTGTACGCTCGCACTTTGGGCTCTCCAGCTGTGGAGTGCGTCTTCTGGGAATGGCTGAAGCTTGCATGACATGGATTTATGTTGGATCTTCACTACTAAAGTCGTTCCTGTTTAATCTGCGGCGTTTTCTGCAGGGAAAAGGTGGTCAAGTGGCAGGACGAGGTAGAAAAGCTGGGCTCCGTTCTGCTCTCTATCATGAGCGAGAACCTGGGCCTACCGACCTCCTACTTGGGGGACCTCTGCCACATTGCATCAGGGGCTACCAACTACTACCCGCCCTGCTCGAGGCCGTCGGAGGTGATCGGCCTGAACGCGCACGCTGATGCCAGCGCCCTCAACATCCTGCAGGAGACGCTGGGCGTGCCCGGTCTTCAGATCTACCACAACGACGAGTGGCTCACCATCAAGTCCGTGCCTGGAGCTCTCATTGTCAACGCCGGGGATGTTGTGGAGGTAGGCTGCCAACTTCCAACGCACCTGCAATGCCCGCATTCATGTCTTGTCACGGATGTGGCTGATTCTTGTATTTCGTTTCTACGTGGCTTATCGGTGCAGATCATCAGCAACGGGAGGTACGAGAGCGTGCTGCACCGAGGCATCGTGAGTTCCGTGGGAGACCGCATTTCTTTGTTGGTGGGATTGCGTCCCGAGCTGGATGCCGTGCTGGTCCCCCACCCAACCAAGGGCGAGCCCCCGCAGTACCGCGCCGTCACCTACCAGGAATATTTAGGTTATCGAGGCCAGTTCATAGAAGGGAAGCGCCACCTGGATAGTCTTCGGTTAGACGCTGCGAATGGTGCAGCCGTAGCTTGATAAATTCTGCTTGTGTGATGTGTGCGCTCACATGCTGCTTCTGTAACATGTATTTACAAAGAGGTCATGTATTATGGGGAAGCATAAAGCCAAGCGGAGGACACAGTATCCCCTTCCTCTTGTGCCTGTGCCAGCTCTCCTGGGACTGCTGGCAGTACAGAATATCTAGGGATCATTGCTGTGAGATCTTTGCATTTTTTGGGTCGTATTCTATCCGGGATGAGGTGGGCAGCTAAGCTGACAAGTGGTCTCAACGTCTCCACAGATATATGCTGTTCCGGACAAGTGTGAGGGGACATATATTCCCGGCAGACGACGTTTGCCAAAAGCCTGGAGATGAATTTTCATTGGGGTCGTCAATCCACATTCTTGGGTGAAATGAACGGTTTGCCAGGTGCGATTGTCAAGTTGAAGCAGTGAATCCGTCTGGAAACAGCCAGCAGAACCATGTAGGTGCCCAGCGTGGCCTCGCCCAAACACAACCATTCTCATCTCTGGTTCTCGCAGGTCCGGATTTGGCTCATGATCAAAGCGGTCAGGGTCCAATTTTATTCGTTTCTCCCACAACTCTGGATTCCTCAGAAGCTTCCATGGAATATACCGAGGGATGGAGGAAAGGGCCGGATGAGAGCAGCCGCTGATGGGCTTTCACATCAAAGACTGACAAAGTGAACGGCGCTGTTCGCTGTTCACTCCGAAAAGAAGGGGACCTTATTTTTGGCCTTCTTTTCCGCGAAGAGCTGTCCCCTTTCGGTGCCTTCCAAGTCGCAGTCGAGCCAAAAAAAGGCCCTTTATTCGTAGGGTTGCAGACTCTGGTTCCTTTGCAACCGCCCGGGATCCATAAGTCCCGGTAATCTCGTCATTACCTAGCCCGCCCGAATTGCTGTGGGTGCTGTGGGTGCTGCGGACAAGACCTTGCCTTGCTTTGGTGCTGCATGCCCTCTCTGAACAATGGAGGAAGCCGTACATATCTTCACCAATACAAGTACTCAGGAGTCGCTTTTGGCCGGTACAGAAAATATGGAGCAAGATTCGGATGATGAGACTCCTTCACTACACAGCGACACTTTGCATACATGTCTACCAAACTACTGGCTACCAACACATCCGCCAGCAGCCCTTGTTCTCTGGTATGCGCATGGAGCTGCTTTCCCGTCTCATAACCTGGACTACCCACACTTGCACATGCCTGCAGGAGGGAAACAAATATTATAGAATCAGGCACTGCCATGCTTTGATCTTGCATAGCCCTGTCAAGCTCCAGGGCTTTTTGCCCCATGCCGTGTTAAGAATATCCTAGCTATCATGGCAGTCTACGTCACCGAGTGTTTTTCACGAACTCTGTCAAACACGACCCGAGCATCCTCTATGATCCCACACTCTGTCTTACAGATTTAACGAGCTGTTGGCAACAAACACATCAGCCGGAAGCTGCAGTTCTCTACTTTGAGCGTGAAGCTGGATTTCCCTTCGTCAAAGATGGGGTGCCTACACTTGACATGCCTGCAGGAGGCAAACGGATGTCACAGAATTAGGTGCAACTAAACCTTCTTCTTGCATAACACCGTAAAGGTCAAGGGTTTCTTCCCCAGACCCTGCGTACAATATCTGGCTATCAAGGCACTCCAAGTCACTCTGCTGCATAAATACACGGTCAGCATACTCTAGGCTCCCACACTTGGCGTGCATGTCTACCAAACTGTTAGCTATAAACACATCAGCCTGAAGTCCTTGTTCCCTAATGTGTTATGAAGCTGCTTCCCTTGCTCCACAGTGTTGCCAACACTTGCACAAGCCTGCAGGAGGGACACTGTACAAATGTCATAGATTCTGCTGGAACCATACCTTCTTCTTGCATAGCATTATAAAGACTAAGGGCTTCATGCTCTATATCCTGCTGAGAGTAGCCTTGCACATGCCTGCAGGAGGCACACGAATGTCACAGAATTGGCTGTTGACGTGCCTTCTTCTAGCACAGCACTATAACGACTGAAGGGCTTCCTGACCCATGTCCTGGAAGTATCTTTCCTATCATGGCATTCCACGTTACCGCATCCTTTCGAAGAAGCCCATCAAACACTTTCTGGGCGTCTTGTAAGCTGCCACTCTTTGCATGAATGTCCACCCAGCAACTAGTACACACAAATAAATCAGGCTCAACGCCCCTAGCCAACACATCAGCTTGCACTGGCTGCCCAGATTTCAAGTCTGCTCCCCTTGCACAAGCCTGAAGGGCTGCTACAAACACATGGCCACTAGGCTTGCGCTTGATCTCCGCATCGCATGATACAGCTGCTTGGCCTTCTTGTCTTGTTCGTGCGTAAAAAGAGCAGAGATTATGGCACACCAGGTGATGACATCTAGGTTGGCAACCATACAGAACATCCATGGCTTCGGAAGTTAGGACTATGACATGGCTGGCACACACTCTTGATCCTTGGGCGGAAGGGGCTGAAGGCTCACATTCTCCAGCACCACGGCCTTGGGGAATGGCAGACACTCCAGGTCAGGTTGGGCCACAGCCCATACCCAAATTCCCTGGTGTTTGCTTTTTATGTTATGGTTACTTCTGTGGAGGACACCCAGCTGTCCAGATCAGGCGATAAGTATCATTGTTCTATGCTCCGACCTTGAGCAGACTGAAACTCTGAAACGCAGCGATCTCACAGCTGAATTCATGCGCGTGTGCAGCACCAGGTTTCTGAATCCGACTCGAGCTCGCCGCGGGTTCCCTCATCGTCACTGAAGATATGGCCATGAATTGTGGATCACCACAGCCTTGAGCCTCGTGCACAACTTGGTATTTTTGAAATGTGCCCACATAACCCAGTGTGTCGTTTATCCATCCCGTCTAAAAGGTACCCTAAGTCCTCCCTTCAAGGAGTGACATGCAGATGATTGGAACCCACAGTTAAGCGTCCTCGGGACGCATCAGTGTTTGGATGGGCTTTCACCCATCCTCAGCTTCAGGTCTTTCTGGGCCACGTGTTAGCACCTCATCCCCCGGGCCCATGTAAACACCATGTAGACTTTAGGGTTTAGGGTTGCGAGTTGTTAGTGTCTAAGAGATTACTCCATATAAAAATCCCAATGCAGGATTTTGATGAATATATTGAAATATTTATATAGTCTTCGAATTCACTAAAAAAAGGTATATTTAAAAATATCATGAAATCTCCAAATTCACTATAAAAAAGCTACCTATCGCTCGGCTAGCCTATGGAATACTTTGTCTACATTACAAACTGTGGGCGAAGCATGTGATCTAGTCTATGGAGTTACAAACTATGGGCGAAGCATGTGATCTAGCCTATGGAGTACTATTTCCACATTACAAACCGTGGGCGAAGCATGTGATGCATGTGATATGCGATGTATCCATAATATGAATTTTTGTATAGTTAAAAAATGTATCACATGTGGGTAACAAGACTTTGGTGCCAACCTCAACCAAACACGTATGCCATAAGATTGTATGCCATAGACACTACCTACTTATTTCAAGATAAATTGGTTCAATGTTTCTTGCCCTTTTGGTCTTTGCCTTTACCCTCTTTCTTAAGTCTTTCTTGCTCCTCATGATGTTTGATATGTCGCATTTCATTAGGCCAATTTATAGCGTACGCAAACAATCCTATACAGATAAAAGTATCATGAAGAGGACGAATACTCCCTGTTTTAATATATTTCTCATAGTAACCTTGTAAGAAAGAACCAGTTGATCGTTTGACGTTTTCTTTGGTTACCACCTTTTTAAGATGTCCAGGAACATCTTTCACTTTCATCTTGGCCAAACCTTTTAAAGTAGTCATAACCATTTCTATTGTCTTCAATTTCTGTGGAAAATCGCTCAATATCATAATTTACTCATTTTGTGTCTTCAAATTTTGAAAAAGAAAGTAGACACTAAATGTACATGAGGAATGGCTTTGAATAAAAGATATGATATGCATTGGGTAAAAGGAGGGGGATGCTTACAAATAAGACGTTGAAATTTACGACTGTCCTCTTCTTTCACTAATATCAACCTTTTAAGTTTGAAATTGATTTAGAGCTCCAAAACTATCACATGAGAAGCATTTAAGGCATACCATATCAAGAAAGCATTAGCATAAGTAACAAACAATTAGGAGAAGTGCACATTCATTAGACGGAAAGAGAGGACATTTCATTGAACGTTTTGGAAGAAGAATGAAGAGATGAAAAAATCCTTAAGGCCAAGAGATTTATTGCTTTTATTGGTCACGTGACTGACAAATAAGCATTTCAATAAAATATAGCTTTCTTGCATCGTGTTTTTTAGATGTTTGAGATTGAAACTTCAACAAACTAAACTTGCCAAACAAGTTATCAAGAAAATAAAACTGATATACCTGCAAATCTATGTGGTGTCCTTTGTGCTATATTGGGATGTTAGTCATCTTATATATCTCCAAATCTCACATATGTGAAGACCTATTTTTTATACATGCAATAAAAATTTTGGGGTCGGTTAGTCGTACAGTAATAAATTAATATTAGATATTTTATTCATATAAATATAATACAAAAGCTATTGGACTCATCTCACTTGAAAGTCTTGCTTATGAAGAAAAGGATTCTCATCTTTTCACTTACCATCACATTTAGGCATTCTTGTTCTTCCAAGGTTGTAGGAATGACTACCACGATTACTACAATAATCAACAACAAAATAATAATAGCAATGCACATACATTTTCTTGTCCCTCTTTGGTATTCTTTCACTTTTTTCAATGCTGCAGTTCCAGTAGTCACATGCTCCACTGCTTTTGAGAGCTGTGTTTCAATATTATCAAGAAGCTCTCCTTGTGCTTCTACTAGGACGGCCATATCTAAAAACACTTGGTGCAGCTCTAAAAGCTTCCTTTCAATATCCTTTACGTCGTGTCGTTCTTGAATTTTGAATTGATATCTAAGATTTGCCCCGTCCTTGTTCTTGGATTGCTTTTTGAAAAATTTGTTCACTGTCTCCGGTATCTATAAGATGTTCAATAGTCGCTTAAATCGACTTTTTGACTGTAACGGTAAAATCCGTCTTTCCACAATTTCCACTGTAGTCTTCTGAAATGTTTCTCTTAACCTCTGGAAGTCTTGCATTATCCTTTCAACTTCTTTTTCAAAGTTGCGATAATGGCCATCCTTGTCCTATACGTATAGAGCCTTCTCCACAACCTTTTTCTTTCTGATTTGCAAGATTTGCTTTATCCAGGCTTCAAGTTTCCCTTTTAAGACTTTGAGCATTTTTATTTACATCATCCACATCCTTATCCATCTTCTCCTTCAAGTCTTTCATAGCATTAGCTTTAATGTTGTCTTTGTTTCCTCATGTGAAGCTTGCAATTTTGCAAACTTTTGCGGATCAATGCCATGGCATTTTTATTCATTTACTTCTTGAAAAATTTTGGGGTCGGTTAGTCGTCGAGAATAAATTAATATTAGATATTTTATTCATATAAATATAATACAAAAGCTATTGGACTCATCTCACTTGAAAGTCTTGCTTATGAAGAAAAGGATTCTCATCTTTTCACTTACCATCACATTTAGGCATTCTTGTTCTTCCAAGGTTGTAGGAATGACTACCACGATTACTACAATAATCAACAACAAAATAATAGCAATGCACATACATTTTCTTGTCCCTCTTTGGTATTCTTTCACTTTTTCAATGCTGCAGTTCCGAGTCACATGCTCCACTTGCTTTTTGAGAGTCGTGTTTCAATATTATCAAGCTCTCCTTGTGCTTCTACTAGGGCAACCATATCTAAAAACACTTGGTGCGGCTCTAAAAGCTTCCTTTCAATATCCTTTACGTCGTGTCGTTCTTGAATTTTGAATTGATATCTAAGATTTGCCCCGTCCTTGTTCTTGGATTGCTTTTTGAAAAATTTGTTCCTTGTCTCCAGTATCTATAAGATGTTCAATAGTCGCTTAAATCGACTTTTTGACTGTAACGGTAAAATCCGTCTTTCCACAATTTCCACTGTAGTCTTCCGAAATGTTTCTCTTAACCTCTGAAGTCTTGCATTATCCTTTCAACTTCTTTTTCAAAGTTGCGATAATGGCCATCCTTGTCCTATACGTATAGAGCCTTCTCCACAACCTTTTTCTTTCTGATTTGCAAGATTTGCTTTATCCAGGCTTCAAGTTTCCCTTTAAGACTTTGAGCATTTTTATTTACATCATCCACATCCTTATCCATCTTCTCCTTCAAGTCTTTCATAGCATTAGCTTTAATGTTGTCTTTGTTTCCTCATGTGAAGCTTGCAATTTTGCAAACTTTTGCGGATCAATGCCATGGCATTTTTATTCATTTACTTCTTGAAAAATTTTGGGGTCGGTTAGTCGTACAGTAATAAATTAATATTAGATATTTTATTCATATAAATATAATACAAAAGCTATTGGACTCATCTCACTTGAAAGTCTTGCTTATGAAGAAAAGGATTCTCATCTTTTCACTTACCATCACATTTAGGCATTCTTGTTCTTCCAAGGTTGTAGGACAGCTACCACAGTTACTACAATAATCAACAACAAAATAATAATAGCAATGCACATACATTTTCTTGTCCCTCTTTGGTATTCTTTCACTTTTTTCAATGCTGCAGTTCCAGTAGTCACATGCTCCACTGCTTTTGAGAGCTGTGTTTCAATATTATCAAGAAGCTCTCCTTGTGCTTCTACTAGGACGGCCATATCTAAAAACACTTGGTGCAGCTCTAAAAGCTTCCTTTCAATATCCTTTACAGCGTCGTGTCGTTCTTGAATTTCAGCAACAGTATCTAAGATTTGCCCACGTCCTTGTTCTTGGATTGCTTTTTGAAAAATTTGTTCACTGTCTCCGGTATCTATAAGATGTTCAATAGTCGCTTCGTCAGCTTTTTGACCTGTAACAGTAAAAATCCGTCTTTCCACAATTTCCCTGTAGTCTTCCTGAAATGTTTCTCTTAACCTCTGGAAGTCTTGCATTATCCCTTTCAACTTCTTTTTCAAAGTTGCAGTAATGGCCATCCTTGTCCTATCTGTGCTCGAGCCTTCTCCACAACCTTTTTCTTTACGATTTGCAAGATTTGCTTTATCCAGGGCTTCAAGTTTCCCTTTAAGACTTTGAGCATTTTTATTTACATCATCCACATCCTTATCCATCTTCTCCTTCAAGTCTTTCATAGCATTAGCTTTAGTAACTGTCTTTGTTTCCTCATGTGAAGCTTGCAATTTTTGCAAACTTTTGCGGATCAATGCCATGGCATTTTTTATTTCATTTACTTCTTGAAAAAATTTAGCTAAATCCATAGTTGACGAACTAGTACTTGCAGTAGCAGCTGGAGTTCCAGCTTCGAGATCATCCTTGTTGGTGTTTGTATCATCTTTACTTGTATCATTTTGGATAGTATCACCCAATAGGTCATTCATTTTGATACTTCAACTTGCTTTTGGATTTAGTTGTGTTAGGAGAGTATGGACGTATTTGCATAAGAATCTAGTTTTCTGTTTTATAAAGAGAAAAATATGCTCTACTTAAGTAAGTCAATCCATGTCTCGTCTAAATAGGTACGTAGTAGGTGGTTTATAACACTCCGATGGGCTAAGAATGAAATTTAAAGTAATTACCTACGGAGTGGTACCTAGATACATGGTACCCACACATCCAGAACAATCTAACGGGACTCCCACCTACCGTATGCATCTTGGTACACGTCACAGAATATCTGTTATCGTCGAAAAAACGACACAAGCCCTAAACCCCCGCTGAGTATCCGGTGCCAGCTGAAGCTGAAAGGCTTCGCCAATGTGGTCGTCAACGCTGTGGGCTCGGTAGAGAGGCAAGAATGACAACAAGGATTACGCCCGGCGTTGGAGCCAATTTGCTGGGGCAGCACGCAGCCGAGCGAAATCAGGATGCCACAGCATACGTGGGAAACCTGGATCCTCAGGTTCTTTTCCTTCTTGTTCTACCTCTAATCGCTTCTTTCCGGTTTGGTGCAAGGATCTAGGTTTGCATCCGTCTCCAGAAAAATTGTTTCAGGGTGGCTGCCGAAATAAAATAAATGAGCGTCTTGACGTGCTGTTAGGTGTCCGAGGAGCTTCTCTGGGAGTTGTTCGTGCAAGCTGGACCAGTCGGTGAGTCACCTGTTCGCTATCTCATGTTAATTGTAGGGTTGGGGGTTTTCTGCTCCAGAAAACATAAATCTGGCATTTTGTGCAGTTAATGTCTACGTCCCCAAGGATAGGGTATCCAATCTTCACCAGGGATACGGCTTTGTGGAGTTCCGAAGTGAAGAAGGAGCTGACTACGTAAGCATATTCGAAACTAAGTGACATCTCTCATCGATATGCTATTGTCTTCTTTCTAATCCAGCTGGGAGTTTTACAGGCTATCAAGATTCTGAACATGATAAAGCTGCATGGGAAGCCTATTCGTGTTAACAAGGTATTCCTGGACTGAGTGAGACCGATAGCTTCTGTTAACCTGCTGACCTTGATGTTGAAGATTTCCTCTTTGGCCTGTTTGTGATAGGCATCTCAAGATAAGAAGAGCTTGGACGTGGGTGCTAACTTGTTTGTGGGCAATCTAGATTCTGTAAGTGGATTGTACTTCATTGGTTTCTTACCTTTTCGAACGATCATAGCACTAAGTTTGTGAATGATTTGCAGGATGTCGATGAGAAGCTCCTGTATGATACCTTCAGTGCGTTTGGTGTGATTGTGACAAATCCCAAGGTGTGCCCCATGCTTTTCACTCACAATTTGCTACATGTCTGGGAGCTCTGTTGCAGTACTTCTGATAACGTGGCTGTTGCTGTTCTTTTTACAGATTATGAGGGATCCAGACTCTGGCAATTCACGGGGATTTGGTTTTATTAGTTATGACTCTTTTGAGGCATCTGATTCTGCGATTGAGGTATCAGTGCTCTAAAATGCTTCTGTTAGCTGAAAGCCACCCATCTGATATGGATTTCGAGGACAAAAGCTCTAAGGTAATTCTTGACTCCTGCAGGCAATGAATGGTCAGTATCTTTGCAACCGTCCAATAACGGTGTCTTATGCCTATAAGAAAGATACAAAAGGAGAAAGACACGGCACACCAGCAGGTACGTTGCCATTGTATAAGCAGAATATGCATCTTGCGCAATTGTGAAGGTGCCGGAGTCATGAATACCACGTGTTTGTTTGTGCAGAGAGAATGCTAGCTGCCAGTAATCCAAGTGCCCAGAAGAACAGGCCTCATACACTGTTTGCAAGTGGGCCTCCATCATCAGTGGGTCCTCCCCAACTTGGGGGTGGGCCACCGTCGATGGTCCAGCAAGGGAATGGACATATGGGCCCTCTATCAGGCATGGGCAATGGTAACATGGCTCCTCATCGCTTCGGTGGCCCCCCTATGCCTCCTCAAGGGCAAATGTCTCAAGCTCCGATGCAAGGTCAATATGGTGGACCTCCGCAGATGCAAGGTTCTGGACCACCAATGCCTGGTCCACATCAGATGCAAGGGAGGCCTCCTTGGCTTAACCAGCCTAGGCCTCCACCAGGCAATATGCAACAGTTCAGGCAAGGGCCACCGCAGAACATGCCCCCTCCTCCTCCACATGGATTTCCTGGGCCGCCTCCAGGAGGGCCCCCTCCTCCCCCGCTTGGAATGGCTCCTCCTCCTTGGGCCCGAGGACCTCCACCCCCCCAAGGACCAATGCGGCCTCCTCCACCTCCTTTGGGCATGCAACCTCCTCAGATGAATCCAGGTGGCCCTCCTCCGCCTCCTGGACAGGCTGCACCTCCTCAAGGGATGATGCCGCCTCCACCTCCACCACAGGGTATGATACCTCCCGGACCTGGTGCTCCTCCCGTTTCCTTTCCAGCTGCTGTGATTGATTAGCTGTGGACGAGGCTGACGTCCGCATCATCTCCCACTATCCCTGCTAGCTAGCTAGGCGCAGGGTTGTTGTTGCCTGCTCTGTTACTCACTTCCGGACTGTCCTAGCCAGGTTGACCAGGGATCAAGTAAGCATGGAATTGAATCTATATCCTCCTGGTCCCGATGGTCCCAGGATCTGATCACCAGTTTTGATTTACGTTTCGTGAGACATTTAAGCGTAGTAAAATGTAGGCACTCACTATCAGCGTGTTTAGTGAAACAGCTCTGCCACGACGCTTTCTCGTTGCTGCCTGAACTCGCTTTCCGTATGCGTGTAAGAAGTTTGCATCGTCCAGTGATCTGTCAGGCTTTAGGAACAGGAACCATTGGACCTGTACCTACCCAATCCGAGGCTATTAACACTTTTCCAGCACTTCAGACCCCGCCATCTTATCTTCCCGTGGCAGCTTGTCGGCTGGCCACGTTGTCGGTGAGAGGTTTAACCGATAAGGAAACTCGACGTTCAGAACATGGTGACTATTTCGCCGGAGTGGATATTTGGCGAAACGCTCCCGCCCAATGGCGACCCGCTGCCGTGAATCCTTCGAAAGAATCCGGGCCGCCCGGAATGCGCTCGGTCCTGCCCGATTGTCTCGCTCGGCTTGGGTGAGCAGCCTATGGCGGATCGGCTGTCTGCAGCCATCCAGCTTGTGGACCGCACATTGAATTTGAGGTGATTTCTGGACGCAGCAAGATTGAGCTGCAATTGGGCTTTGTTGCTTCATCTTCGGTTCTGGAGGCAGCTCGCTGTGTGTGCCAATGGCTGTGCGGTAAGGAGATCCGGGCCTCGGAGAATTGGTGAGGCCAGGAGATCCAGATGATGGGAATGGGGGCGGGGAGACGTGGCCGGCAAGCAAGCAGGTTACAAAGGATCATTGGTTCTGCCGCAGCTGAATTAGCGTGTGTGCAGAATTAGGTCTATCATGCCAGCATGGTGACGGAGCATGATGACAGAGCTGGTACATTGCTGGCAGCCTCCAGTTCGGGCCTCCCATTCTGCATTTTCCTTTCCCAACGACCGCTGCTTGGTGAACGAGTGGAGGGAATCTGGCAGCAGGAGCGATTGGGCTCCAATTCTTCGCTGTCAGATCAGCGCTAGGCTGTGCGGGTGCTGTTTCGAGATTGCAGCCCACGGTTTTTGTGGGTTTAACTGCGAATGCGGTAGGGGATTTAGGGGACGAATTTCTGGAGGCAGCCAGCGGCGTGGAAGATTGCGAGTGCAGGACGTGCTGTGTTTTGCAGGGGGGTGTTCTCATGGGAGAGCAGAGCCCGGAGCGCAATCCACCTTATCGAGAGGCCCGCAGGGGCCTCTTGATATCATCAACTGCCACTTCCAGGAGGTTCATTTTGGTTCCGTGTTTGCCCAGCCTGATCTGGCTGCGGCGCGAGGGTTTTGCAACCAGCAACATGATTGGGACGCATTGCACATGAGCTTTGTTGCATCTCCTCCTCTCCAGAAACGGAGAAAGGGAAGCGGGTCCAGGGTTAATTCGGTGGATCCCAACCGGAAACGCAATTGGTTTCAAAGACTTCTGTTCGAGCCTATTCCGTTGCCAGACGAGCACTTGAGTGATGAGACGGATGGTGACACGGATGGGAGAGATGACCCGGTTGGGTATCGGGCAAAGGGACAGAAAGAGAAGGACGGCTCAAGTAGACGAAATAGTAAGAGGCCTGGTAGAAAGGAGGAGGACTCTTCGGATGATGAAGAGGACGAGGTCATGGATGACATCGATGAGATGCTGGCAGACGACGTCAGGTATTCAGCATGGCAGCAGAAGAATAAGGCTCGCAGGGAAATAGACGACTTTCAGAAAACTGGGCGTGATCCAGACAGCAAAGACTGGGAGGACTGGTTGGATAACAACGACAACAGTGGGGCCTTTGGTGTAGATGACAGTGGGTGGTACTACCCAGATACTGATTGGGAGAAAGATGGAATGCCTCGGTCCGCACCCAAGAAGCCTGTGAGGGGAATGAAGCGGACAGTTTATGAGCTGTTGTCACGAGCATTTGAGCCTCAAGAGGAAGTAGAAAGAGAGCTGGAATTTGAGGAGAGGGTTTTTCGGTTCACCTCTCAGCAATCTGTACGTGCGCTCTTCTGCTTCATTGCCATGGGTTTGGGTTTTAGTCAGACAATCCCGTGATATAGTCAATCTCCACCTGTTCGTGCCCCAAGCTTTCCAGGGTGCAAAATGCGTGGCAGCCTGTTGAGGTTGTGTGCAGTGCTTGATTGGCATGCTACTTCTAATACTGAGGGCAGCTTCAGAGGTTTGGTTGAGATTGGCTTCTCTTTATGGTCGGACCGTTCTTTGAACTGAAACCTGTTCTCTAAGGATATCCGAATCTGGGTAGATCAGTATTGTTTTCATCATGGGGGTGGTTCCTGAGAGAACTATTGTGATGCAGGCTAAATTTGCAGCCATACTAGTGATTGTGCCCTTACTGGTGGATTTTTCTGTGCACGACTTTATCCTTGTCCCATTTTTGAAAAGGTCAGACGTCTGTTTATCTTCTATTACTCTTCCAGTGTCTGTGATAGGACCATTCTGATGAGGTCGTGGTGGAGATGATTTAGGTTGGCCAGATTTCTGCCTGTCTAAGCCGTGTCTGGTTTGCTGCACAGATATGTGGAAACCGTTCCATTAGCGGCCGAGATGCTGGATGTCAGAAGACCACAGAAACTGAAGATTGTCAAGGAACTGAAATTGGAACGACAACGGGTACGCTTCGAAGCAGAGATTGGCAAAGCCCCACCCCTTGCTGAAGAAGAACTTGCTGATCATTTGCGGCATGAAGCGTATGTTTCTTGTATTATTTTTCTTTCCTTTTTTTCTGTGTATAACCACTATTCCCTTGTCCCTAGCGCATTCAGGTAGTGATCTGGGTATTAGGTGCTTCCAAAGGAGTATGATGGCTGATGTATGCCCAGTATCATAACTTGGGCTCGAATTGCACATCCTGATGACTATATGACTGCCACTGGTGCTAAGTTGAGTTCCTTTTCATTCCTCAGGCTTGAGTTGTATGAGGAGGCCCGTGCAGAGAACAGGGCAGCATTTGCCTCCATTTGGTCAGACCTCCTGGGAGGTTCTACAATCTTCCTTCTGCTGTTTCTGAACCCACAACAAGTAAACGCCGACACTGCGCTTTTCATTATGCCGGTTGTGATTTACGTAGACTTGGAATTCTTGTGAAGCTTCTTGCAGGCGTAGGAACTTGACTCCTTCCTCATCGTGATGAGCTCTTGGTGCCTCGTCTAACGTTATTTGCACCCTCAGCTCGTGAGATGTTGAATTCTTTGCAGGTGGCCATTATGTCAATGACAAGCGACCGCCTGTTTACAAACGTTTCAGACACTGGGAAGGCATTTATTATCATCCTCATGACAGATATCTTTCTTGGGTAGGATGTGATGATTGTTGATGCTGGTGTCGTTACGACCCCAAACCATCTCCTTTTATTAGCATGAAATTGTACACATGAGGTTCTTACTTGGTCCAGGGGATTATGGCTGAAGTAGACTTGATCATACCTGGGTGCTTGCAGGTACCATTCCTCAATGGGTTGGGAAACTGTGGTGGAGATGGTGCTCGAACGGTATGGTTTTGAAGCAGACGAAGCTTCCATCTATCTCTTTGTAGCCACGGTTCCTGTCATTATGGACGCATTTTTCAAGCTGTGGGTAAGATACGTGAACTCTATTTCAGAATTCCAGTCCCCACTCATCGTTCTTAAAGCGTCTAATCCAACCGATTGCTCTGCAGGTCTTCAAGAACTTCTCAAGGGTTTCCCCCTCAGCAGCTGCAACATTTCGAGAGATGAGCAGACATTAGCATGATCCATCAGATTTGCACCGAGAACAGCGGCTTAAAGTTAATTCTCGGACGACTTTCTTAGTTGCTCCTAGTGAGTGTACCACTACACAACGACATTCCGGACGATGTACGTTGAGGCGCCGCATCCCAAACTCACAAATAAAGTCTAGAAGCAGTTTTAACATCCTGGAGTTGAAGCACTGAAGCACGTGAAACCACACACAGCCCATCCTAACTCGTCGTCTGGCTGTTACGAGAACTTGAGCGCATTATAGCTTTGCCGCTATTGCAATTTGCTCTGCTGTTTCGTGGACAAGCGAGAACAGGCATTCCTTCGGAAACTCTTTCTCTCGAGTTACAGGCCATGGCGCAGACCATGTTGGTGAAGCAGCCCGTGGGGCTGGCCGCGCTGCCGCACGGCAAGGTGACCCAACCGCGGCAGCAGCAGCTGCGCTCCTCCGTCCCCTTTGCCCCTCTGCCTGGGCGTCCCCATTCCAGGTAGGGTTTTTGGCCTGCTGATTGCATGATGCGTCGCGTCTCCGGCATCAGACAGCACCTGAATGTGGTGGTTGAAAATTTGGTGTAGGTGTTCCAAGGGCGTGGTGAGGGCTTCCTACTCGGCTAATGACACATCATCCAGCTTCCGGTCGGAGGGATTCTGGACACCGGACGCCACTGTAGTACCAAACCTCTGGTCGATCAGGTTTGAGCTGCTGACCTTGTTTTCAGCTGCTTGGCAACCAGGAAAATAATTGGAGTGAACGGTTGTGGCCTGAGTTCCGTTTGTCTATTGCGCCCGAACTTGCAGACATGACTTGGAGACTCCGAGAAATGCTTATTGCCCACCTTATGCTCAGGGTGGCCAAGGTCCTCCACCCATGTTGGCAGAGCGGTTCCAGAGTGTTATTTCCCAGCTTTTCCAATATGTACTTCTCATCCCCTATGATTTATCTGTTCTGAGTAAGGTTTTCCTTTTCGGTTGCTTCATGCCTAACCTGCGTGATTCTACTCGCAGAGGATCATCCGTTGTGGAGGGGCTGTAGATGATGACATGGCTAACTTGATCGTCGCTCAACTCCTTTACCTCGATGCCGCTGATCCCAACAGGGTATGTTTCAATTCTTAAGCCAAGGGTTTTGTGTGTATGGCATTTTCAATGTCTAGAACGTTTCTATATCCAACTATGTTGTCTGCAGGACATTATTATGTACGTGAACTCCCCAGGTGGCTCAGTGACTGCGGGTGAGTGTGCTTTTTCTAGCTTGTGCTGTTCGTGCACAGGGCTGTTTGCTTTCTCAGATTGTCGCAACTAGTGGCAGACAAGCTTCAAGTGTCTGTGGCTCTGTGTCTTATTTCAGGAATGGCCATATTCGATACCATGAGGCACATCCGCCCTGATGTTAGTACAGTTTGCGTCGGCCTTGCTGCAAGGTATGGCAGATCCACATTTGTGTTTGCTGGAGTAGTCTTTGCGCTGTGATGAAAAATTTATGCACATGAACTCTGTCTTGTTTTGCAGTATGGGTGCTTTCCTTCTGAGTGCCGGCACAAAAGGTATGCTTCCTGAGCGGTGGCTGTGCAAAACACCCGTCGCACCTCTCCTCTAAAATCCATTCGCTGAACATTTGGTCGTGGTTTGGACAGGCAAGAGGTACAGTTTGCCAAACTCTAGGATTATGATCCATCAGCCTTTGGGTGGTGCCCAAGGTCAGCAAACGGACATCGAAATCCAGGTACTTTACTTTCTCCAGTATGTCGGGTGCATTGAGCCTGTTGGCCCTTTCTCACAATTGTGAGCTGTCCTCTCAGGCGAATGAGATTCTTCACCACAAGGCGAATCTGAACGGTTATCTGGCCTACCATACCGGTCAGCCCTTGGACAAGATAGTCCAGGATACTGACCGCGATTTCTTCATGAGCGCCAAGGAGGCCAAGGAGTATGGCCTGATCGATGCTGTTATCTCAAATCCCCTGAAAGCCCTGCAGCCACTTCCGTCCCCCGAACCCGTGGCTGCCTAACAGGGCCTAGTTGTAACAGCAGAAGCTGAGTGTAGTCACTTGCACCTATTGTAGCACATTAAGGTGGGTCTCATGCCAGACTACGCCTAATTTGTATGTGTCTTGTTACACATCACGTAATCGATGCAGGAAGGGCCGACCACCTACGTTTCGACAGCAGAAAGCCATGGACTGCTCCAACTCGTGTATGAGTCAAGTGGAGCATCTGCTGGCGTTTTCTCGGGAAAGTCTAATCCTTCTGAGTTTGACCCATTGTCAGACTGCGAGTTGGGTTCTCAACTTCGAATCGGAGGTTTTGGCAGGTAGTATACCAACCAGATTTCAATATTCCGCTATAACCCACATGTTGCATGTTAATCGTGAGCGCAAATCAATCTGACTTTGACGCAGACTTCCTCAGGCGCGAAAGCCTAGTACAAGAGTTGGAGCAGTTCACAGTATGGTTGCTCAGCGTGGGAACAGTTCCCAATGCTCAGTACTGTATGCAACAAAACAGGGAGAGGGAAGTAAATCTGGCGTGTCACGCATGAGGAAAACAGTTTGTCGGTAGATCTTCCAAATTAACGGAAGCGTGGGATCTCATCTGGTGCACTTGCCACAGCTCACAGAAACGTGTCTGACTGAGGTCAAACAGTTCACAGTATGGTTGCTGGGCTGGACTCCCAACACTGGAAAGGAAAATGCAGCTCTTTGATTCCCGTCACAGCCTTTGTAACAGCCCGGTCAAACGGGAGGCGTGTTTTGTGCCTTGTAGGCGGAGGCTCAGATGAAGGCTTGCATCCTTACAACGATGTCTGCTCGCAAGCCTGAAGGTTGCAGGTCGACCCGGGTCAACTTGGGCTTCCGATAGAAGCTATGCTGGCCCGCGGCCCTATAAAGCTCCTGCTGTCCTGTCCTGTTCTGTCCCGTCCTGCACATGCCTCGCGGCTCAGGCTCATGTTCAGGCTCCCAGCCGCTTAAAGCAATTTGCAACTCTTGCATCACAGCACTAGAGATTCAGTTCACACGACAATATTGCCGATATCTGTAACACGATCATCTGGAACGTGTCAGCTGAGATAATGGTGGTCAGAGTGGCTGCCCTCCTGGTGCTGGTGCTTCTGGGGATGCTAGCATCTGTGCAAGCGCAGCTGGTCCATGACTTCTACAGAGGCAAATGCCGTCACGGCGTGGACGTGGAGAGGCTGGTGAGGAGAGTGGTGCGGTCGGCCTACGACAGAAACAGGGCGATCGCCCCCGGCCTCATCCGCATGCACTTCCACGACGCCTTTGTGCTCGTACGTAATTGAAGCCGGGTGATTTGGACAACGAGCTATGCCCTTCACCTCGTGACATTGTTTATGTTGAGTGCCTGAGATTGCTCCAACTTCCCATTGCCCCAGGGAGCGGACGCGTCGGTGCTCATCAACGCCACCGGGTCGGAGAGATTCGCGTTCCCCAACCTTAGCCTGCAGGCCCAGGCGTTTGAGGTCGTGGACACTGCTAAAGCCATTCTGGAAGCACTGTGCCCCGGCGTGGTGTCCTGCGCGGACATCCTCACATTCGCTGCCAGGGACAGCGTCGGGATGGTAAGCTGTGCACCAATGCAACATGATTTCCTCCATTCCCGCAAATTCAGAATTCAGCTGTGCACCAGATCCTGCATCCCCGGAGTTTTCCACCCAATGTTGTCTGTGGTTGTCCATGTGATGGCAGACGCTGGGGGGAAGGTTCCCAGTGCGTTCCGGCCGCCGAGACGGGCTTGCGTCCAGCAGGAGCGACGTGAAGCTCCCCAGACCCGTGGACGGAGTGACCGAGCTCACCACCGCCTTCGCCGCCGTCGGTCTTACACAAGAGGACATGGTCATCCTCTCAGGTATACACTTTCACACCCAAATTGAATCAAGTGCTGCCACCTGCGGCTTAACAATGCGCAAGTGCAGGCGCGCACACAGTCGGGGTATCCCACTGCCAGACCATCAGCCCCAGGCTTTACACCTTCAGCAGCACCAGCCCCACCGACCCGAGCTTGGACCCGGTGTACGCCGCCGCCCTCAAGGCCCGCTGCCCGCAGGGCGCTGCCAGCGACAGCATCCCCGTGGACGTGGACCCCCTCACCCCCAACATCTTCGACGTCGGCTACTACCGAGGTCTGCAGGCGCACAAGGGCCTTTTCCCCTCAGACCAGGCCCTGTTCGACAACCCTGCCACTCGCCCTCTGGTCGACACCTACTCTGCCGGCTCCGGCGATGCCTGGAGGTTAATCCACTACCCCGTCTCTTTCAACAAAATGGCGGAGATCAACGTCAGCACCGGCACCCAAGGGGAGATCAGACAATCGTGCTGGAAATTCAACAGCTCCTGATTCTCATCACACTCATGAATACACAATACCTAGCAGCTTGCCCAGTGATGTCACGGGATGTGTGTAATGGCCACATCTCTACCTGTGTCACAGAAAAAGGAGGCACAGCTTTAGAGCTCTTCTTCTTGCATACCAGTGTAGAGATCAAGGGCTTTCTTCCCAAGAGCCTGCTGTATGATGTCCGGCTTACATAACCCTATGAATTGGGACTGTTTCTGCACTTTGCCACATCCTTTGTTCGTCTTGATCGCAGAGCAGTCACCGTCAAGGGATATCAGCCCGACTACGAGGACAGCGTGTTGAACCTGCAGTAAGTTCAACTCACGCTTAATCGTCTGCCCTAAATTACTACCTAGGCATGAAATCATGAAATTTGGCCTGAAAAAACAAATTCTATGTTGGGTGAATTGTGGAGTGTATTCTGGAAAAAGTAGCACGGTTCGGGAATCTGCGGCCAGGGAGAAGTTGTATAGGAGGTCACCTAGGTACCAAAAAAGAGTTGCAGAGGAGGTGACGGCGACCTGACCTCGGCTGGAAGTCGGATGTGAGGGAATCCTTAAGGGGCTTAGCGGCCGACGGAAGATTCAAAAGATTGCAAGCCACAAGGTAGTACTAGGCAAGGGCACAGACTGGGTAAGGGAATGTTTGCCTTGTTCTCGGGCTGATGGCGGACTTGGAAGAGGTGGGAGGGAGGGGTCAAGCCGAGGCCAGTGCACCTTGCGATGATGGACTTGGGGTGAAGGAGGCAGGATCAGGTAAGGCGTCGTCGATTATTTCTTGGTCTCTGGGATTGGAATCTGCCAAGTTGGTGGGCGAGGCATGTGTCGCAGACTGACAGAGGCGTTGGCTGCAGACGCTGCGGATTGGGAGGTTAGGGCTCATGAGCTGCCAACCTTACGTGTGGAGGATTGTAGAGATTCAAAGCCCCGTGGGGCTGTGAAAGTGAAAGGAGTCGCCAAGCAACGGGGGAGAGGAGCCTTCACGTATGGGGAAGGGGGGATGTACAGTGACTATGTTTCGGGCGTCAGAAGTCTTTCGCTCGATGATAGCTCGGGGGCGTCGGATCCTGGCACAAGCGACCAGTGTACGTGCCACTTGTTGAAGGCAAGCCCTAAACAAGTGTCTGTTCTGTACTTCTTGGGGGAGGCGTGTTGGCGTTGTGGTGGTGGTGATTTGGTGTGTAGAGGTATTTGAGGGAGTCTTTGTTACTATGCAGTGGAAGAGCGTGGTGGCCACGTTCTAGTTTTCAAGGACTTCTCATCCAAGCTGAGGCAGGAAGAGCTGGAACAGCTTGTGAAACCTTATTCCAGCAAGGGAGTGTCGATTCGCTTTTTGAACGACACGACGGCCCTTGCTGTTTTCCGGTCTGCAGCCGTAGGTAGGGTCGATGTCCTCCTGCTAACGCTGCTTATGTGCTAATGTTTGCCTTAGTAGGTTGCTGAACAGGCATCATGACGGATTGCAGCCAAAGAAGCTCTGGCTACCTTACAGGATCCTAGAGTGAAAGTCGAACTCTACACCGATGCTGCAGAGTTACATGCCATTACCTCGGAAAAGGGTTAGTTTCGTGTGTGTCACCTGTTCCCTTCCGCTTTCACTTACAGCATCTGTAGACACATGACATGCTGTAGCAGACAAGGATAAAGCGGGCTTATGCTGCACTTTGCAGATCTCCAGCCACCGATACCAAGGCCAGCAACGTCAGTGAGAGTGGCACAGCGAATGATTGCTGGTGCGCTCAGTGCGCAGGGTGCGGCTATCCGTGCTAAAGGGAAATCGAACTTGGACCAAGTGCACAAGGAGGAAACTGCCAGGCGACAACGTTTGCATTCCAGACAACAGCTACGTGATGAGGCTTGGGGGGAAGATGAATTTTGAGTTCGCCATCCACAAACGGGGAATGGCGAGGGAAGGAGTTTAATTTATCGTCCTCAGATGTATGTATTTCCCGCCGCTTAAGTTAGATCAAGCGGCGTGTGTATAGCATGTGTAGCTTTAGGATTGATCCGCACTAGGTGGGATGGGGAGGGGGAAAGGGGCGGAAGCTCGCGCTACATCAGTTTGTTTGATTGAAGGAAGTTTTTGGTTCATGAAATTATTTGATTGGAGGGATAGGGTAGATTACATCCAGAGATTGCGTGCAAGCACGTGAATTCGTTTAGGGTTTGAAACTTCTTTCTGTTAAAACAGCTAATTATCAGCAGACATCCTGTCAAAGCAGCAAGACCTTGATCCCCATCTCCTGTGTAGTATGGAGAACACCTCTGGGATCTTTAATAACACCAGCACACCTAAGATGCCCGGACCAATGTGCCAGTGTAGGCAAAAACAAGCCGTCATGGGTAAGCGAAACCTCCTCCTTGAGCTCATATGATTCTGTCCAGCTACCAGCCCTGTGACTCTGCCCTGTTATCTTTTGTTTCTTTCCTATTTATGCGGTCAGATGACCAACTTTTAAGAAAAGGCCTTTGCAGTCATTTGAATGAGTCATCCTTCCTTGCGAGAGAAGTGGCTCTCACGCCAAACTCAAGAAGGAGACCACCCCAAAAGACTAAGGTCTTTAAGAAGGAGACCACCCGCAAAAGACTTTAGTCTCCAAAGAATGTGAATGGAGAAATCCACAGAGCGGGGAGCCCCAAATGTGCTTCCACTTTGCTGCAATATGAATGTTTTGAGAAGATTGGTAACCAAGTTGTGACGTAGCTAAAGAAGGTATGGAGCGTTCAGCATTTGTGTCAGTGCTATTTCCCTGGGTCACAAGTCATCAAATTCCGACCAGGTCTAAGGTATGAAACTGAACTCAGAGTCTCTTTCTAGACTCATCCCAAAGTTTTCTGGCATAGGCTTGAGTTCCATAGATCTGGTGGTCTGTAAAAATCACCCTCGAAATCACCATCACTCTGCAGCGCTGAAGATCGAACATATTGAAGAGTTGGGCACCTGAAAGACATGATGGGATAGACCATCTGTAATGGTGCCTTATCTAACTCAGGCCTCATGGCCTATATGTCATATACATATCCACCCAATCCTGTCGACTCCAGCCTCACCCAGTCAGTTAGGTGGAATGATAAAACTTGTTAGTACAATCCTTTGCCCACCTCCTATTCGAACACCTTTTGAGCACTGGGTAGTTCTTCTAAGCTCTGCTAGTTCTTCATTCTCACTCCCACATGCAGCAGTTACCTTTTGAGCACTGGGTAGTTCTTCTAAGCTCCGCTAGTTTGTCGTTCTCACGGTCGACCCTTACAACTGCAACAACCATTTGCGAATCGATGTACACGGTACCCATCCTTTACAACAATGTCCCTCTTTTCAACCCTTGACATGATCTCCGTAGAACTGTGACAATCAGTGCACATGCGTAGATTCTTCGTTACCAGCAGAGGTGTGCCACTTGGAGTGTTCAAGAGACCAAACGCCAGAGCTAGCTTCTCAGCATGCCCACAAAGCACATCCTCCTTTTCCTTCTCGTGCATTGGCTTCAACACCAGCTTTGTGTGTGGTACGTGGCCCCCTTCTTGTTTCAGACGTGAATTCATGCTCTCCACCTTGAGCGCAATATCATCTCTGTTTTCTCCAACCACAAATGAATGTACCTGCTTCTTCACCTCAATGCTCGCCACTGCAGGTTTCTTGTTAGCACCTGCAACCATCCTTTGTGTTTCAATCCTCTCTACATCAGTCCACCTCCCTGCGTCTGCATAGGCATTGGCCATGAGCACATATGCAGATGCACCCTGAGGCTCCAGTCTAACTAGGCTTTCAAAACACCGCCTCGCCCTCTCTATATCCCCGTGACTTTTGCAAGCATTCAGCAATGACGTCAACCCCACAACATTGCTTTGGCTCTCACATGATAATAGCATGTTCTCTGCCTCCTCTAAATGGCCTGCACGCCCAAGAAGATCAATCATGCAAGTGTAATGCTCAATAGTAGGCTTGATGCCATGCTTTTCAACCATGGAATCAAAGTACTTGCGACCTTCGACGACCAGTCCCTCATGACTGCATGCTGCTAAGAGGCAAGTAAAAGTTGTATCATCAGGCTGAATACCTGCGACTAACATCTCCTCAAAATAAGCTAGTGCCTTGTGACCATCATCACAAGTACCATACCCAGCTATCAGGGCAGTCCATGTCACCACATCCTTTGTGGCCAAACTGTCAAAAACCCGGTGCGCATCTTTCAGTTCGCCACATTTTGCATACATGTCCACCAGGCAGTTGCCCAGTACTATGTTATTGAGCTGTCCTCTTTCCACAATCTGCGAGTGCAGCTCCGTGCCCGTTTGTAAGGCACCAACACTTGCACAGGCATTCAAAAGGGAGGCAAAAGTGACATGGTTAGCCAAAATCAGGCCTTCCTGCTCCATTTGTCCATACAGAACAAGCGCCTCTTGGCCAAGCCCTTGCTGTGCATACCCAGCTATCAGGGCCGTCCATGTCACCACGTCCTTTGTGGCCAAGCTGTCAAAAACCTGCTGTGCATCTTTTAATTCACCACATTTTGCATACATGTCCACTAAGCAGTTGCCCAGCACCACGTCCTGCAGCAGCCCTCGTTCCATGATCTGAGAGTGCAGCTGCCTGCCCTTCTGTAAGGCACCGACACTTGCACAGGCCTTCAGAAGGCAAGCAAAAGTGACATGGTTAGCCAAAATGAAGCCTTCTTGTTCCATTTGCCCATACAGAACAAGTGCCTCTTGACCGAGCCCTTGGTGTGCATACCCAGCTATTAGGGAAGTCCATGTCACCACATCCTTAGTGGCCAAGCTGTCAAAAACCTGGCGTGCATCTTTCAATTCACCACATTTTGCATACATGTCTACCATGCAGTTGCCCACAAGTATGTTATCTAGTTGTCCCCTTTCCACAATCTGTAAGTGCAGCTGCCTGCCCTTCCGTAAGGCACCCGCGCTTGCACATGCCTTCAGAAGGCAAGCAAAGGTGACATGGTTAGCCAAACTCAGGCCCTCTTGCTCCATTTGTCCATATAGAACAAGCGCCTCTTGGCCGAGCCCTTGCTGTGAATACCCCGCTATCATGGTCGTCCATGTCACCACATCCTTTGTGGTCAAGCTATCAAAAACCTGGCGTGCATCTTTCAGTTCGCCACATTTTGCATACATGTCCACCAGGCAATTGCCTACAAACAAGTTTGGAAGAATGCCACTGAGCAACACATCAGAGTGCACTGTTCTGCCAGATTCCAAATCGGCGGAAATTGCACAAGCTTGAAGGGCAGCTACAAAGATGTGAGCACCCGCCTTCACACCTGAGCCACGCATCTCATGGTAGAGTTGTATGGCCTCATTGGGTTTCCCATGTTTAGCATACGCGGAGATTATGGAAAACCACATGAAGGTATCTGGTTTCCCTACCCTGGTGAACACATCCATGGCCTCCTGTAGCCTACCTCCACATGCATACATGCGCAGGATATGGTTCCCCAAATATGCATCTGTCTCGTACCCATGTTTGACAGTGAGATCGTGAACTCGTCTCCCCACAACCAGATCCTTCTTAGCTGCACACAGTTTTACTACAGTACAAAATAGAGACTGAGAAATAGAATGGTCTGTCTGCGCCAGAGATTCCAGGACTCCAACGGCCTCTGTAAGCTTCCCCTGCTGACATAACGTGCTCACGGTTGCCGTCTTTTCATCCAAAGAAACGAGCTGCTCGTCAACCCAAGCCGGCTTGAACATGCTGTTTAACCACAGGACCTCGCCGGACCCCTTACGCCGGAAGTCAGGCGAACGGAAGCTCTTCTTATCTCGCCTGTTGTCCCACCACATGGTAGGGTCCAGAAAAAATTGTTGCCACAAAAGCTCCTGCTCCTGGCGACGACCATCGCCGGAAAATCCTTCCCCGCCCACACAGTCTCTCAGAAGTGGGAGTGCTGGGTTCTTTACACTGCTGCACCTGGAGGCTTGGTTGTTTCCCAGCGGTTTACTCCCGAAGGTGAGCTGAGTGGGAGCACCTCGTAGAATCCTTGTGCACACACCAATTTGTTGCGTGCACACCAGGTCCGGTTGCCATACTGTGGCCATCTTACCAGGACAGCTCTCGGAACATGAGGCGCACAACAAAGGCAGGAGGCTTGAGTACTGTGAATCTCACGGGCCTTAGGACGCACAGTGCAGACAGTTTTGAATCACTGATGGCGAAGACATCAAGACAAAACAACTCAAGCACTCGAATCGTGTACTCCTATCAACATTTTCGACGCTGTGGCCGACCGGAGAAGTTTTTGTGGACTACAGATGTACAGGCCGCAGCAATCCCCGGAGCTGAGCAGCCCGTGCCGAGGTGGCTGCAAGCGCTTTAGTTGGGTGGTTTTTGTGAGAAACTGGAGCCGCTGCCCGCGCTCCGGTTCGGGTCTTTCGCCACTTTTATTTTGGTCTAAATTCAAACCCAAACCCCTGAAAACTGTACGAAGGTGATTGTCTGGCTGCTTTGACATACGTATCACCAAGGACTTGAAAATGTCTCTCCCTGCTTTATCTGTGCTTGGGCTATGGCTGCCCATACCTGCTTGCTCTTGGGTCCATATTTACAAGCAACTTTTTGTTGAAGAGATTGAAATCGTGTAGCCGATTCTAATCAACATGAGCCCATAGCTTTGCACCATGCGGGAGTTGGCTGTGATACCAAAATAAGTAGGATACCGGATGCTCCTTAATGGCCACCGGATGTTCTAGTGATGCATCGGTACTTCGTATATGGACCCACATATCCTCAGAAAACTTCGAAGAGTTTCTGGTGGCCAACTCTACAGGGTGCAAGGCTACCGTAGTCGAAGAGGAAATGATGCTCGTCGTCTATTGTTTGCGACTCACAATGCTTGCAAAGTCTTTGTTCATGGGTGAGCCGCTTGCAGCCCAAAACCAAAGTCACTATTCAGATATCTTGTTATCGTAGATATCGTTAACATATGTCACCCCATCACCCCCATACCACTGTTCAGATATCTTGCTATCGTAGATGCCATTAACAAATGTCCCATCACCCCCATGTCACTGTTTAGATATCTTGCTATCGTAGATGCCGATAATCCTTTAGACAAACCTACTAAAATTGAGAGATTGTCGGAGTGATTTGCGGTGTATGATTTTTTTCCTTCGATTCTTTATCTCAGACCTTTGAGCATATGTGCCTGGCATTAAGCAAAACATCTGGATTTTTAAAACAGAAAAATTGGGCACCCTTTTCATGCCTATTTTTGAACGGAGGGCCTTAGTATAAATGGCCTATTTGTTTGTTTGTGAATTTGGATGGGCATGCTCCTAACCTCCGATTGTCGTGGTTTTTTGTGAGTGAGGATGTCCATGGCCTTGCCAAGTGATAAAGTTTTCTCAACCCAACTCTTCTCTATGCTCTGGCCCAGTCAAGATGCTCTCGCGTCTCACATGATAAGCCAACTCTTCGCCATGCTTTGGCCTCCGAGAAGATGCTCTCGCGTCTAAGCGTGAGCATGAACTGCCACACAGAGCACATGATTTTTTTGCATAATGGTCAATGTGGGAGCGAAAACAAGGTCACCCGATTATTCTGTATTCATGATGATAATTCTGGGAGTGATGATAATTCTGGGAGTGAAAACAAGGTCACCCGATTGACTGTGATAGTGAAAATAAGGTCACCCGTTGACTGCGATAGTGAAAACAAGGTCACCCGTTGACTACGTACGACAAATCAACCTGCTAACTTCGACGAAAAACGGCAAGAGCTTCGGCGATGCACAAATTTCGGGGGGCCTTGCACCCAGCGTAACAAAATTGGCCTATGCAGGTCTCGAACCTGCGACCTTCGCGTTATTAGCACGACGCTCTAACCAACTGAGCTAATAGGCCTACAACAATTCACACTAGTATAAAGTATTCAAAACACCAACAAAAGAAGACAGGCAAAGAATTCTATTTAAGTTCACTAAGAAGAAGAAGAATTCTATTTAAGTCCACTAAGAAGAAGAAGAATTCTATTTAAGTCCACTAAGAAGAAGAAGAATTCTATTTAAGTCCACTAAGAAGAAGAAGAATTCTATTTAAGTCCACTAAGAAGAAGAAGAATTCTATTTAAGTCCACTAAGAAGAAGAAGAATTCTATTTAAGTCCACTAAGAAGAAGAAGAATTCTATTTAAGTCCACTAAGAAGAAGAAGAATTCTATTTAAGTCCACTAAGAAGAAGAAGAAGAATTCTATTTAAGTCCACTTCTATTTAAGTCCACTAAGAAGAAAAAGAAGAAGATTTTTATTTAAGTCATGGACTTGGTACTTAACAACTTGCACTGTGCCTAAGCTACTTGCACTAAGGGCATCCACTAACAACTTGTACTATGGTGTGCCTAAGCTACTTGCACCAAGGGCATCTACTCCCTTTAGGCACCCCATCTAAGTATTGACACACATGGCTTGGGCCAAATGGACACACCTTTATATGAACATCGTGATTAAGCATCCTGAACTTAGATTGGTACTTAGATGGGGTGCCTAAAGGGAGTGGATGCCCTTGGTGCAAGTAGCTTAGGCACACCATAATACAAGTTGTTAAGTACCAAGTCCCATGACGGAAATCCATTCTTAGTGGACTTAAATAAAATTCTTCTTCTTCACTAAAATTTTATTCAAGTCGACTGAAATCCGTCCTTAGTGGACTTCAATAAAATTCTTCTTCTTCACCAAGGATGGGTTTCCGTTAGTGGACTTCAATAAAATTCTTCTTCACTAAGGATGGATTTCCGTTAGTGGACTTAAATAAAATTCTTCTTCTTTGCAGGTTTCGAACCTGCGACCTTGCGTCTGGATATGTCTGCGAATATATCTTAATATATCATTTCACAAGTGACACTCCGGACGTCCCCCTCCTGTCGCAAGGGGGCCTCTCCCCCCGAGAGCAGGCTCAACATCGGTGCCGACCAGAACACAAGCGGAGGAGTCCGCTGCCCGCCCGTCTCCTCTGCCGAGTTCAGGTCGGGTTCATCAGAACTCGACACGCTCCATGGCCCTCTGGACATCCTTGTCACCCCGGCCGCTGCAGTTCAGCACCACGCGCGTTGCGTCCTTCAAAGTAGGGCACAGTTTCTCCAGGTACGCCAGAGCATGGGCGGTCTCCAAAGCCGGGATGATGCCTTCCAGCCTGGATATTCTCTGAAACGCTTCAACGGCCTCGGCGTCAGTGATACTGTAGAACTCAGCCCGGCCCATGTCCTTCAAGAAACTGAGCTCAGGGCCCACCCCAGGGTAATCCAACCCTGCGCTGATGGAATGTGGCCCGGGGATCTCCCCATCCTCATCTTGCAGCAAGTAACTCAGACTGCCATGGAGCACACCAACTTCTCCCATTGTTAAGGTTGCAGCATGCTGTAATGTGTCCACTCCCAGGCCGGCTGCCTCAACGCCAATCAGCCTCACATCCTCGTCATCGACGAACTCGTGAAACAAGCCCATGGCGTTAGATCCCCCTCCCACGCACGCGATCAGCACATCAGGCTTCCCACCCCATTTCTCCATAGCCTGCCTCCTAGTTTCCCTACCAATCACGGCCTGGAAGTCCCTCACCAGCATGGGGAAAGGGTGAGGACCGCAAACAGAGCCCAGCAAGTAGTGCGTGCTCTCCACGCTGGTCAGCCAGCCTCCGATGGCCTCCGACACCGCATCCCGCAAGGTGGCCGTGCCTGAGCTCACAGCCCGCACCTCCGCTCCCAGAAGCCGCATGCGGAAGACATTGAGAGCCTGCCTCTCCATATCCTTTGCCCCCATGTAGATCACGCACTCCAAGCCAAACCGCGCACACACCGTAGCCGTAGCAACTCCATGCTGCCCGGCACCCGTCTCCGCAATCACCCGCTTCTTTCCGAGCTTCTTGGCAAGCAGAGCTTGCCCTACCGCATTATTGATCTTGTGAGCCCCGGTGTGGTTCAAATCCTCCCGTTTGAGGTAAATGAGAGGGCCGCCATCAGCGCGTCGGTAATGCTCCGTCAGCCGCTCAGCGAGATACAACGGCGACTCCCTCCCAGCGTAATCCTTCAGAATTCCCGCTACCTCTTTCTGAAAACCTTTGTCCTTGGAGACCTCCTTGTAGGCAAGCTCCAGCTCCGACAGAGCCGTGAGGAGCGAGTCTGGCACATACTTCCCGCCGAACTTGCCAAACCGGCCAGAAGCATCCGGCCGCTGGTAGTCACGGAACGCGCGCTTCCCCTCCTCCTCCACAGCATTGTCGAGGGCCAAACCACACCGGATTCCCGCAACTCCAGCCCGGCTCCTGCTTCCTCTGCTGGTCTCGGCAATGCGGATGGAACTACTCACAGTATGGCTGGAGTTGCTGGCCGAAAGCGCCTCCTTGTCCGATACAGCAATGCGGAAAGGCACAGATAACGCCGCAACCGCAACCGCAGCCGCAGCCGCCGCCATCACAGTTGCTCGATCGGTGCTCCCTGTACGCCTCACTGCCAACAAATGGAGAAAAGCATTCACACCAAAGCACAGCACAGCACAGCACAACAAAAAAAACTTTATTACAGTAAATTAATGACGTTTGAACACCGACCGTACCACGGTCGTTCACCTACCACCAAATGGCGGCCCTTTCCCACCATTTCCCAGTACGTACTTGTACACCATCTCAGGACACCATCTCGCCGACTGCACTACGACGCATGAATTCAAGTTCAACTAAATACTTTATGCATCTAGAAGAATTTTATTGAAGTCCTTAGTATACTTTATGCATCTAGAAGAAGAAGAAGAATTTTATTTAAGTCCACTAATTTGATTTTCGTCATGGGATTTGGTACTTAACAACTTGTACCATGGTGTGCCTAATCTACTTGCACCAAGGGCATCCATTCCTTTTAGGCACCCCATCTAAGTACCAATCTAAGTACAGGATGCTTAATAATGACGTTCTTATAAATGTTCTTAATAACGATGTTCTTATTTGGCCAAGATTAAGGTTAAGATTTATGATTTTATGCTGGCATAGGCATAGACATGGGCTGTTATGGCATGCTATTTACAGTATTATTGTGATCCCATTGGAAGTGTAGAAGAATATTTTTTTTAAATTATAAAAGAATAAAGGGCCATGACGATAAACACCACGGACCTTACATCACCGGCCCATTGCGGGCAGAGATATATATTACATATTGGGCACAGATTCAAAGGGCCGAGGGCCTTATACAATTGCAGCAGCCTTCTTTGTATCTGGGGCTGAGGGCCTTATAAAATTATAGCAGCCCTTTTCGCGAGCCAATACCCGCTCACAACATGAGAACATTAATATTTTATTTTCTAAAAAATATTTGAATTCTTGTACATGCTCATTGGGTAGGATTTTGTAGTAAGAACATTAATATTATGTTTTAAAAAAAATATTTAGATTCGTGTACATGCCCATTGGGTGCTCCGCCATCGAGAACATGACGGCGTGGACGGCGTCATGCGTAGTAATGCGCTGCCCGCTCGGGGGACAACGAGCAAGGTGGGGCACAGCGAGCAAGGTGGGTCCGAAAGTCGTCAAAGGGCCCCCACATCTATAGGTCAAAAGAGAGCAGGCCAACCCCACCCAAACAGTCCATTGTGGATTGGTCCTCGCACTAGTATTCGTTTTTCCTTAAGGTTTTGTCTTGCTTTAGCAAGATATCACAAAATAAGGTAATCAGTTCTAGCTATGGATCACATACTTCATAGTTTCTAATGCACTCAATCTTATGCCAGCTTGAGTGATCTTTCTTATGTCATCTTTAGTAGTCTTTGATGATGCTTTGGTTTTATACCACCTTCAATGATCTTTGATTGTGCTTCCTTTCATGGTCTTGTATTCCACTTTCATCTTGTGTAGTCTTTGATGATGCTTTGGTCTTATGCCATCTTTCAACAATTTTTTATTGTGCCACCTTTCGTGGTCTTGTATACCACCTCTAAGAACTTTTGCCACATTTTGTGGACTTTTTCTATTGCCACCTTCAATAATCGTTCTTTTGCCACATTCAATGATCGTTCTTTTCCTACCTTCAGTCATTGTTCTTTTGTCACCTTCAATGGTGTTTTACATTATGGTCTTTAAACCTATTACATCCTTAGTAATACAACATGAACAAGAATTCCCACCTTCAGTTATTGTTCTTTTGTCACCTTCAATGGTGTTTTACATTATGCTCTTTAAACCTATTATATCCTTAGTAATACAACATCAACAAGAATACTCTGAGTCCTTCCTTTATATTTTTATCTTGATGTTGATTTAAGGGTCTCTCACTAAGAAGTTGTAAGCTACTTAAGCCAATGTAAGAAGTTCTAAGCTAATCTAGCCACATTTTGAGTTGCTTTCTAATGAATTCAATTTGAATATAGATTAAAAAATAAACAATATAAAAGATCACAACAAATAAGACATGATTCAATAGATAAGTCCAAGCTGATGGTTTTGCATTACGAATTTCAAAACATGAAAATTGTGCATGTGAATTGGCTGTGAATGTAATAGTTACTCAACGAACTTTCAAAAGAATGCTTAATTTTTAGTGGAAACTGTCTACATTACATCGTTGTAATTGTTTCCTGATAACTGTCTACATTGCATCCTTATAATTGTGCGAGTTAGCTAATCAGAGCCTGGGGTAGTCGGACGGCAAGCTGGGTCGCAACCGTGTTAGATTACTCGGGGAGCACTTACAATGTCCCATGCAACCGTGTAAAATTACTCGGGGAGCACTTACAATGCCCCATGCAACCGTGTTAGATTACTTGGGGAGCACTTACAATTCCCCATGATGTCAGATACTTACATAGTCTAGTGCTTGGCTTCTATAGGCTGGACAAGATTCTTCCGGCTGCCCACAAGACGGGCTTCGCTTGTGTAGCCTCATCCTTTCACGAACCGCCATGCCATGCACATGGCAAGGGCATGGCACTTTCCTCCCCTCGGGCTCTTTTGAATGGTCATCGCCCTGTCGCCACTTTTTGACTGGGAACGGAGGTGATACGGAACTACCAATGAGGCCAGGTGTATAGACATACAGAATGTAGTTTTTCGGGGAAGGAACCTATATTGGTATCGGTTAAAGGTTGTGTGCACTCACATTTGCCTTAACATTCCTAAAGCGGCAAACCTTGCTATGCCCGGTGACTGCAAGGTCATACAGGGAGAAGCCTTATACTCAGACTGCTCAACGGCGTTTCTCTCAAGGCTAACCTGTTTTTGACCCGAGGGGATAAGGTTTATGTCGCCGATGTGGTTGTCATAGACCCTTCTCGGGACATACTGTCTGCGAGCTTGTCATAATCAATGCTCCAGATTGGGTGGCGGAGAGATGCGTGACAGCGAAGCTTCACAAGTACTCGCTCATGCAGGAAGACCATGCCTTCATCCCCCTTGCCATCGAGAACCACGGGGCCATGGGCAAGGATTTTTCCGGGTTCATCAAGGCCTGTGCTAAGGCTTACCACATGTAGGGCCGCAAGAATGGGGTGGGTTCCCGGCTTTCTTGTGTAGTGGCTTTCTGTAGGCAATGGATGTCCATTGCCCTGCAGAGGGCCTTGGCCAACATGGTATATAGCACGGTAGCAAACGCAAGGGACGCAAGAGCTTACCTACCACCTGTAGTAGGTAGGCCCTTTCATTCTCGAAGCAATAAGTAATTTCACTATGGGCGATCGCGGAGACTAGTTCCCTTAGCATGGTGCCCTTTGAGTTATTCCCCTTCGTCTCCGGATAGATGGACTTTCTCATATATATTTTTACATAAAGTCTCCACATTCCCGTTTAGGTGGTACAAACGTAGTGGAAACAAGGGCGTATGTCTGGATGTACGGCATGTCCCAATGGACTATTTGGGTGATACTGTGTACGGCATGTTCCAATGGACTATTTGGGTGATACTGTGTACGGCAGGTCCCAATGGACTATTTGGGTGAAAGTGTGTACGGCATGTCCCAATGGACTATTTCGGTGATGGTGTGGACCGGCATGTTCCAATGGACTATTTGGAAAAAGGTAATGGAAACCGGGCATGTGTGTGTGGACGGCATGTGCCCATGGAGTATGTGGGTGATACAAACGTAGTGGAAAGCGGGCGTGTGTGTCTGCGCGTGCGGCATGTCCCTATTAATAGGAATTGTAAGCGTTCCCTCAGTATGCGAACACAAGTGACCAGCACCTTAAGCTTGCAGGCGGACTGCCCCACGCTCTGATCCGCTCGCAGCAATGGAGACCTGGAGGATGGTGGCCGCTGCCATCACCCTTGTCGCAATGCTGGCGGCACTGAAGCGGATTCGGAGGAGCAGGAAAAAGTGCGCCAACGTTGCTGCGACCGCTGATCATGTGCAGCAACGGTACAAGATCCGGCTGCCACCAGGGCCACGCGGCCTTCCTGTGGTGGGGAATCTGTTGCAACTGCAGGGAAGCGGGAGGCTGGAGGAGAAGATTCTGGCCCTGTCCCGGCAGCACGGGCCTCTCATGTGGTTGCAAATGGGGAACATTCCAACCCTGATAGTAAACTCCCCGGACATGGCCAGGCATGTCCTCAAGGACCAAGACAAGCTCTTCTCGCATCGACGCAAGCAGAGTCCGTCCTACGCCATCTCCAATCTTCTGTACTACGGTGGGGCCTTTTACGACCCCCACGGACCTGCTTGGAAGTTTCTTGTCAAGTACGTACCGGTACCTGGGCCTACACTACTACTGCCCTGATTGCTGATTGCTCATCTCATCTTTTGATGTGTTCACTGAAACGTAACATGCATATGCTGTGCCACTGCCGTGTACTTTGTAATTCACAGGAAGCAGATGTTCATGGAGTTTCTGACCGAAAAGCAGATGCAGAAGTACTTGCCAGGCAGGGAACGGGAGTTCGCCAAGATCATGCACTTTGTTCGGGACTTGTCGCTCTCCTCCCCGACTTCTGAGCCTCCGGCGATAAACCTTTCAGCTCCCATCACCGCTGCGCTACTGAATGCCGCCACCCAAAACTGCTGTAGCAAGAGCTACTGCCACCTGCCGGATGAGCAGGTCATGAGGGACAAACCCGACCGCGTCTCTATGCTCGAGGTGAGGAAATTTATACCTGGAATCGATTTTGCAGCATTGTCTAACGTTGGGCTCCAGGAGTGGGATATATCGATCAAGCTGCAAGCCTGATCGACCGCTTTGGATATCTTGTATATACGCAGACCATGGATGAGTGGATGAAAGCTGCTTACGGGCTGGTAGGGGAGACGACAGAGCTCATCACCAAGGTGTTCATCAGCGACGTGCTGCCGGGCCTGTCGTTCCTGGACGTGCTGCTAAACTACTCCACCAGGAAGCGGGTACACGACAATTTCAGGCGCCTAGACCTGTTCTTCCAAGGCCTGGTGGACGAGCGACGATCACAACTGCCTGTGCTCAAGCCGCGACCCGAGGCCGAACGCGACATGCTGGACTCGCTTCTGGCGTGGCGCGACGATAACGGGAGGCCGCTCTCGGACACCACCATCAAAGGCGGCTTCCAGGTACATACATTCCAGATGTCTCGCGTGCATTCTAGATCTGAAGCACGACGTCGACTGACATGCGACGCGCGTTCCTGGCTGATTCCAGTTCGCGGTGATCGGCCTGACGGAGAGCCTGGCCACAGCCCTGGAGTGGACGCTCGCAGAACTGCTGGCCCACCCGGAGCATCTTCGCACCGTGTACGAGGAGCTGGACGCAGTGGTGGGCCGGGAGCGCGTGGTCCGAGAATCGGACCTGAGCCAGCTCCCCTTCCTCCGCGCCGTGATGAAGGAGGCGTGGCGGCTGCACCCCCCGGCGCCCCTCTCGCCCCCGCACTCCAACCCGGTGGAGACGGAGATCGCCGGATACCACATCCCTGCGCACACCAACGTGCTCGTTAACTTCTACGGCATCGCCCGAGACCCGGCGGTGTGGACCGACCCCGACCGCTTCCTACCGCAGAGGTTTATGCGTCAGGACGCGTCCAGCCACATTGAAGCCAATGGGCAGCACATGGAGCTGCTGGTGTTCGGCTCCGGCAAGCGGCAGTGCCTGGGCATCAAGCTGGCCCCTCGGATCCAGGGCCTTCTCCTGGCTCGCCTCCTGCACTCCTTCCACCTGCAGCCATCTCCAGAGCATCCCGTCAGCCTGCGCTCCTGCTCCGAGGGCCTCGCCAACAAGCTCCGTGGTCCATTGCTCGCCATTCCTTCTCCTCGCTTGCCTCCCCATCTCTACGCCCCTTAAGCCCACATGGACGAAAGGAAAGACTCCAGGCCGGTAGGAAGACTCGCAGCGGGCGGGCGGTCGTACCATGGGGTGTAGTCCGTATGGGGTAGAAGAAAATGAAAGAAAATTTTATTTAAGTCCACCAAGGATATGAAATAAGGGACTGAAATATGATAACTACATAGATTGTGGTAAAATAGTCTGAATTAATTTAAATAAGATAAATAATCTTCAATCAATTACCAGTGTCAATCTAATTGCGTGAACGAGGGCCAAACACTACCAATTCATCCCACGATTGAAAGCCGCTTAATCTGCAGTACAAGTGCTCTGAAAGTGGGTAACTTCTCCTTCTTAGTCTTCCATTGCAATGGTGTAAGATCCTCATTGATATATATCTGAGTTATCCATAATACAGACCTAGCCTTCATAGCCTAGAGGCGATCATTCATAGAGTGAAAAGTCATAATCAATATGCGCTCCCTTCCAGAATCCTTTCCAAGCTCGAGAAACGACCACATCGACCTCTAGCCTATTGAAAAACTCCTTTGCAGCCACAAGTGGTGCAACAATGTCATTACCAAGAGTAGGTGTAGCATGTGGGCCTCTAGCCGAGAGTTCCTTGCGTGAAGGGACGCCGGCTCCAGGAGGACGGGGGTGCTTGAATACATTTGTTTGTTTGTTGGTTTGAACCGTGCACTGTTGTTTTCAGTAAAATTGAGGCTTTGGAAATTCGGTTCATATGTTTAGACGAATCCGATGATGCCACTTTTTGTGTGCTTGAAGTACATGAAGATCACTGATCAAAGATTTCAAAACCGACACAACGGCCATAATAACAGTGAGTAAACTGGCACTAAGTTGTGAGGCCAATGTGAGCTGAACACTTGCGCAAATCACAATGCACAAGAGTGCACCACCAGCCTGCACACTGCGCACCAGGCACACAGCGTAGATGGCGAAGAGTAAATCGCTCACGGGCTTGCACTGATTTGAAAGCGCACTACACACAACGCTCGTAGGAGAAAGAAATGTAGACGGGCTGCCAATGAAAATCTTTAGAGATCGGGTAGGTGACGAAATGACGAAATGGGTACGGGACGTTGCCGGTCGCCCTAAAAACTTATACCGCCACGTGCCTTCATTCGAGGATATGGGGCATGCCCAGCGAAGAGCATGGAAACGAAACATGAACTCGCTCCGGGGGTTCCGGGTCTCAGCGGGTCCTCTGCAAACCCGCCCTTGTTGTCCTGGAGGCTGATACGCGGAGCCCTCTCATCTCCCTGGCTAGCAGGAAGTCATTCCTTTGTCTTGTTCAATTGTAGACCTAGATGAGGAACTGCTAATAGTTCAGGAAGCAGACCAAGCTAACCTTGAAATGCTGACTGTCTGTCGGAAACGATTTTCCGAGCGCTACGTCGCCAGCCTTCCAGTTTTCGCGATCAGCACACCACCCAAACTACGTGCCCTATCTCGATACTGCCCACAACATGAACCCCGCCCACCTTGCAAGAATGAGTACTATCGCCTACACTTGTCCTGACAGTCGGTGGGGAGTCCCAGCCTCCGTGATGCCCTGGACAGCAGGAAGTGCATGTAAGGGGAAACAGAATGTCCGCAAAGCTCGGCCTCGAACGGGCTTGAAGATAGATGGGCCCCCATCCGGCCAGGATGCACCTTTCAGACTCCTCAGCCTGGCGATACGTGGAAGGACGTCTTCCTGTATCAGCGCTCGTCTTGTCTCTGCTAAGGAATGGGAAACCCGCAAGCCCACGCCTGGCTCCGACATCGAGCATGTCGATGCCAGCCAACGCGGTTCTGCTTTGCAACGTTTTGCATGGGCGAGCGCAAGGGTGGCAAAATTTGCCGCTGTCTTGCTGCTGCATGTGGGTATGGTGGCAGGCGGTGCTCAAGCTGCCGAGCTTCAGCCAGTGGGCTTGGTAAAGTTCCCATGGGACCAGCTCAAAGAACAGGTGGAGCCTGGCACAGGAAGCTGCGCTACCTGCATTGGTGTAGTGGATGAGACACTGGGCTCATGCAACTCTGTAGCCAATTGCCTGTCTTCCTTCGACGACAGGTTAGTGTTACCTTGTACGGGATGTGCGGCTCGTAGCGAGAAGCGTACCCTCAGTCACCAAAGCATCATGCCATGTGTTCAGGCCCATCTTCTTTGTTGCGCCCTGGGAATTTCCAGGTCAACTACTTGCTGCTTCCACACAGCTGAAAGAGGAGCTCAGAAAGGCAGGTGCTACAATCCAGGAGGATGCAAATAGGTACAACATACCCACTCTTATGCCTGGAAGGGTCCTGCTCCTGCCCAGTTGCCTACTTCATTATGGTTGATCCTTCTTCTTCAGGTACATTCATGCCACCTTCCTTGATGATGATGGGGTGATGGATGATGTGGAGTTCTTGTTTAGTGATCCGTTATCAGATGCCACGGTCTGCATCCGATCCGCATCTCGTGCTGTGGATTACGAGGACTATGGCAGAAACCGGAAAAGGCTGGATGCATTAAGGCAGGCATTGAGGTGGGAAGAGGTTGGTGCATCACATCTTTTCCCTCGCAAGCCCCTACTCCTGCTCACAAATAGCTGAATGGTTAGTCTGAAAATACAATGTGCATGGATTCTGCCATCATAGGTACCCATCCTGAGGAATCGGATCAGGAAGCTTCTTTTCATCGAGTCACCTTGGGATACCTTTGGCCCAGAGCCCCCTCCGACTTTCAAGTACAAGGATGCCTTGGATTTTGCACCTTAACAGGGTAAGCAATCTCCCACAATTCTTTGCGATGATGCTAGATCATCGATGACCAGTGCTAGTTCACAAATACTTTTGAAGGATAGGAAGGTCAGTAGAAACGACTGGACACGCTGCCCACCATAGTGCGCTTTGCCTTCTTCGGAGTGTCAGAACCAGGTTCTTCCCATATCCGGTGACTTTGACTTTCCCGGCCCATCTTCTGATAGGACAAGTCCTGTTAACAATGCATTGCCAGTATTAGCCGGGGAAGTTCAGCAGCATACAGACTGAACGACTTATTCCAATGCAGCGTAAACAGTGTACCTCCTTTGCTCTCTTATCCATAGGTGTCCATGATCTCATTGGACTGGCTGACTGCACTCCGCGCTTATGAGGGCTTGGAGAATACTGTGCGAATGGTAGCTTTGTCTGTCGTAACATTTTCGGTGCAAGTATGTGTGCTTCTCTGGTGTCATGTCGGAACAGGTCTAAACCACTCGGGTTCAGAACTGCTCGTACCTTGGAAGGAGTGATATCTGGAGACACGTTGTGAGATACTGATCGAGGTTTATAAGTTGTCTGTGAAGGGCTTGAGCTGTTTTGAGGCATCATATAGCCTCTTTTCTTCCTAGTGGGAGCAGCTCCAGCTGAACATGTGAGTGGTATCCTTTCCTTTTTGTCTGCTCTGATCCATTCGTCTATGGCACTTCGAGGGTCTTGTATGCCATTCGACATATGCATACTGAAGGTTGCAACACAAGATTGTTGTCGGAGGTGGGCACTTGCAGTTGGTGCTTGGTCCTCATACTGACGCAGTGGAGGTGCTGTGTACTCGTCATCTTCTTCTAACTGATTATTCATTTCCCCACTGATAATGCTTGCAGGAGGGAAGAAGGGGAAGCTACTGTCATGGTCCTCTGCCACAAGCTGGTTGGAACAGGAGGTAAGCTGACTTTCCACATCGTCGGAGGCAAGACCATAGCTTCGTTTAAACTTTGCATACTCGTGGAGAGATGGCTCAATATCTGCATCATGCTTCCTTGCCATGCTGTGTGTTTCTATAGTAGCACCGCCCTGGTGGGACGTTCCCACAGCTTGTCCTTTGATGCCGTTCAGACACCTACGAGGAGAGTTTGCACCGTGTAACGTCTGCATTCCTGGAAGACGGAGACGAATACCTTGATTCTCAGTGTCTAACTCGTCAGCATGTGCTGCTTGAATATCAGCTGAGCTTCTGACATAATGCTCCCTAAATGCACTGTCGTAATTTCCTCTAGTGGACTCATGCTCCAGGGCTGCGGTAGTTCCAATGGGAATAGTAGCTGACCTGTTGATTACATGGTTCCGGGACTGGTATTGACCCTTGAATAGCATAAGGCTGTTAGGGGGGACATCAAAAGCCTGCGTGGCTTCAACCTGCTGCTCGTGGGAAAATGAAAGGAACCTAGTCAAGGAGACGCCGCATGACAAAATGGCGTGTGCTGAGAGATGATTGATACAAGGGAACTTTGTTAGGACGTTCTCCTCCACCGTTGGCGTGTCTGGCATGACTGGGTATACTTCCAGCTTTCTGGTCCTTTTAACAGCTTCAACGCAACCCTTCATGATGCTTGAAGTGGAGTTTTCGGAGTTGGAGACAAAGCATTGCACTTTAATGCCCAAGGCCACTGCAGAAGAATACAGGTTGTCCGAAAGTTGCAGAGCCGCTGAAGTGAACGACGTTGGTCCTTGAAATATCTGCACAAGGGACCCCAGGACAAGCGTAACAGCTTAATAATAAGCGAGACAACCCTATGTATAGCATGTGGAGGACGTTACCATTACACAGACGTGGAAACAGAGACTTATTGCCTTCATATTATCGCATAAGATGGCTTCCGGTCCTTGTCTTATGGGACCCCAGCTGATGTTGTCCTTCAATCTTTCGGGAGTGTATACTGTGAGGCACGTTGCTGCACTTAATATGAGATCAACTGGAACGGCCATCTCCCTTTCCACTACTTGCAAGTTCTCGTCCTCCTGGGGTATGATTCTCTGGCACAAGCTGCGTATCCGCGCATCCGAGGTTCGTCCTGAGTTAACGATAAGTATCATTTCGCATTGTCTGAAAACCCCAGTCTGTGTATTGTCAATGCCAATGCACTTTGTTGTTGTCTGGAAGGTACGTTGACTTGGTTTCATAGGTGCTGCCAACGATCTTGCACTGTGGTTTTGCAACTGAGCTGCAACACCGAGTGGGGAAATCGTCGTCCCAGTCGACTCTGAAATTTGACCCTCCTGGCATGCCGACAACGTTTCCAGATGCCACGTTCCCTGTTGGCAACACAACAGAGGAGAACTTTAGCTCACAAAATGTACAAAGATGAAACAAGCACTCCCCTGTTGACTTTGTCCAGATAGCATGCAGTACATGAGGGTCCCGCAAGGGTCGTTCGGTGGTTGTCGTTGAGCACGTTCTGGAGATGCTTGCCTGTCTGGTTTGCTGGATTGTGTTCTGCACATGAATCCGACATGTTGAGACAAGGACGAAGACCAATGAATGGAAAGAGTTGCATGATAAGCAAGCTGTCTGCTCACTCTGTTTAAAACCTCCTTAGCAGGATGCACTTCGGCAACCCTCAGTAGATGTCTGCGGCAAGGTGCTCTACTCAAAAGCCGACCAACCTCACTTCGAGTTTTCAAGGAAAATGGTATCTCGTCATATTGTATGATGACTGAGAAGATAGCCAATGGAAAGTGCGAGTTGAGGTACCTGTTGCCCAAGGAATGCATTAGAACCAGATGGAAATAAGTAGGAAGCAACGGTGCATTGGAACACCTACGTATAAGGCAACAGGACACAGTCGAAGGATGATAAAGCTTGCTGAGTCTCCAAATTCAGAAGCTCTGTCTTGTCTTGAATAAGGTCTCCATGCTGCAGAAGGGCTTCTTCGGTGTCGACCTCGAGGGCCTTGAGTCTTAAACTATGTAGACAACTGTGAAGTGTGAAGAACGCTCTTCGCTCAGCCAAAATGAGCGCCTTCGGCTTTGGCCGATTTGGATTGCTCTTCATGTCCGCTTCAAACCTTCCCTGTAGTATGTTCGTTAGGATGATCAACTTGGGGTGTTCTTCTAATTGGCCCAACTCCACTTGGTTGCTCGTCTGTTGCAACATCTTACGAGAGTCGAGAACCCACGGGTCTAAAAACGTGAGACGCGCAAAGTTCATGGACCTCACCATGCTTTCTAAATAGTGGTAAGCAACTCGTACACCTTGACTGCACAGAATTCTTGAGGTCTGCTGTAGCACCAGAAGGCAAAGGAGTGCCTGCAAGACCTGAGGTTGCTCCCTCCTAGATGTAGCTTCCTTGACGTCACATAAAATAGCTGCCAGTAAGTTGGGGGCACCTGTCAGTTTCGTCGGAACCCTGCAACCTCCATTGCTGCTCCTAATGATTTTGTCATTGGCTTCCAGAATCTTGGTGTACTCCGATTGCAGGCAACATACTATGTCCATTATAAGACTGGGAACTGTAACCTCGTGCTCATGGTAAGAGCCTTCGATGTCAGGAATTTCGGGAGTAGAATAGTTGACTTGCGAGCAGCTTCCGGTCGGCTTGTAGTTAGAATTCGCACCGCTTGCCGTCCTGTTACAAGTGTGGTCTTCCGGTATCTTGTGATGTTGAGCTGACCCTGAACGGGTTTCTAAGTTTCCTCTCCTTGCCTTCACGAAAAATGCTAACTCTTTGCTCATACATGTTGGCTGGAGGCCCTCGGAAGTGCCAGGGGATACCATCGTTGCGTCCTCTTCGACGTTGAACTCGGGACGCATTCTTGTCCTCTTGCAGTGCACTCCATTCCCGCTGTTGGCTACGAGCCCAACAGTATGATTCTTGACAATATCACGATCAGAAGTCGCGCTGGAGGTCTTAGAACCACTCAAGTTGGCAACCACAGTTGTATCCCCCTCGAGAAACTGAATTTTACGCTCATAAGGTTCCCTGGAAATGCCATCAGAGCCGTTTCTGTCAATTTCCACCTGAGTGTTCTCCACATCCTCGTGAAGATAAATGATGCCTGGCACACTGCACTGGTCGATGCTCCGGAGATTTTCCACTCCACAGTGTGTCACTCGCAACGAGCTTACCTGCGGTTGTTGGACTTCCACCAAATCGTTTAAGGTACAGTGCACATCACACACAGGCTCCGCGCAGTCGGAACAAGCCCATACACTGTCATTGGCCAATTGAACAGATTCTGTGTTTTGATTCAACTCGCTGAAAGTGCAATCTCCTCCCCTAGGGTCATCTTGCATCCCCAAAGCGGTCGCAACATCCGGCTCGTTTCCTTCTTGTGCAGGAGCTTGGCCGTCAATACTCTGACGACATATCCTACCATTGAGATCATCCTCAAAGTCTATCGAGTTTGACACACTGGTGGCCACGGGGACCAAGTTTCGGTTCTTCAGGACCTTACTATCTTCAGTGTGAACGTTTCTCTCAGACAGCTGATTCATGTCATAATTCCAGCACGTCAGGCCTGCCACGTCTTTCAAGAGGACACCGTCTTCACCCTCCACATTTGTAACAGAACTTTCATATTGGACGGAGGTATCTTGCTCCTTCCTCACATTGCAGCGGGACTTCATCCGGTCAAGGTCAATGAACTTCAAACATGAACTTTGTGTCTCATTTCTTTCAGAGTACCCAAGGCCTCCAACCTCGGGGGCACCCACAAAGGCGAGTGCCTTATTATTGAGTGTGCCATCACTTGTTATAGGAGCACAGTCCTCATCTCGTTGAGGTTTGTTCTGTAGCACTCCGTGCTGTTCCTGCGCGTCCCAAAGACGAGGATACTTGGCTTCCATTCTCAAGATCTTTACGGAAATACTCTCAATAAAAGGTCACCAGTTCTCCTCCTAGACAGAGATAACAACGGAAAACCAGAATTTCGGACATCAAAGGTAAGTGAGTACCACTGAAGCCACATCAAGCTCTGACCCTTCCAGATCAAGTACAGGAGTTGTATCAGCGGTTAACCCAAGCAACCTTCCATGAACTAAAACAGAAAATTTTAGTGCCCCACAAATCAAGTGTGCTGTTGCAAAAGTTTTAATCAAATAGCACCTATTTCGCAACAAATTTACCTCGTAAATCCTCACTGCTGTCTCCTTGTAACCAGTCTGATAACAGACAAAATGGCTCATCAACTGCTAACTGCATCTGGACGCTTTCTTCGTTTGTCTTGCTCTGAACGGCTTGGAAGCCCCTTTCCAGCTTGATCTTGCCCGAATTGTTCAGGCCATATAACTTTGGTTCACTTAAAGCATGGGCATCCACTTGGCCAGGAAAACTCTCTGAAACCAGGAAACCCCCACCATCATAAGTTTGACTATCACATGCTGCCCCGGAAGGCACAGCGGGAGGATGGGAAGCAGCAGCGTGATGATTCTTGACAGGCGTCTTCAGCACAGCAGAGGGCGCCACGTTTTCAAGCATACCGAAACTGACTTTCAAATCAGATGTTTCCATTGTGCGGGGACTTCCATCCGGTGCAGCAGTATCTTCCTGTTAAACCAACAGAGTACTGATAAGATTCTTCACCAGGACTGCCACAAGGTATTAAGTCATACGCTGAAATTACAGTACTGCTGAGCATGCTTTACCCTCGTCCCAAACATCGTCGCGGATCTAAAGTGTTCTGGACATAGGAGTGAAATGGGGGAAAACGATGCACCTTCATGGTCAATTGGAAACTTGCTGACACAGAAAACTCTCATTTGACCTGCTCATACAGAAAAACTCCTACTCTGACTGCAACAAGCAGGGGGGCCTTTGCCAGACAAGTTTATTCGCCTTAGCCCCGGAGTCTCGAAAGGCACCTTACATTTGCTTTCAATTCTTGCCAGCCATCTCCTTGGAAACAGCAGGACAAGGGACTCCAGTGCTGCCCGGCATTTTCTTCTTTCTTAAGATTGACAGAATCAGTCTCGTCGATTGACGCCTCTACAGCATTAAGATGGCCAAAGGCAACGTTCCTGAGTTCGCTTCCAGCACAGCAAAAAGGATCCGCGTTTTTGTCGCTTAGACTCTCCTCCCTGGATGGAACCTTCGACAGACATCTTTCAACAGGTAGGCAGGTTGAGGAAGATAAGTATGGCGACCGTTTCTCAGGTTGCAGGACCTCTTCGTGCACATTTCTTCCATCAAACAAACCGGCTCTTGCATTTGTTGCACTAAAATGCAGAGGAGACAGTAGGACAGTGGCTGTCAGATCATCCTTTGGGATAGGGGAAAGGAACTTCTCTTGCTCCTTCCAAAACTGCTTCGGTTTCTCCTCGTAGTAATCGACATCCAGGAACCGCAAACGCATGGTTTTTCCCACTCGGAAGCTCGTCAACCTGCTATTCGAAGCACGAAAATACAGAATCCGGTCAGATAAGCTTAAAGGTGAAGTGCACTCTGAAGTCCGTCCCGCCAAAAGCGCAGTACAAAACAAAGCATGGAGCTCGGACCGCGCGGGTGAATCGAACCGAGCACGGTTGGTTCGCTCGGAAACAATTGGCGCCTCAGTTTTTGAATTGCATTCCGAAAAATGTGCGCCACTTCTTGCTCAAGGACAGCGTGGAAAGATGGAACAATAAGACGGAAGCTTGTGCCGCGCGCCGGATAGCCAGGATTTGAGTTGGGAACTGCACGCGGGGCAAGGATCTCAAGGCGTTCGTGCCATCGTGCCTTCGTCCATCCAGTTGTTTCCTCGGGCTGGAGTGTGCTTCAAGCTCACGCATTGCATTAGGAACAGCAAATTTAAGGGTTATGGAGAGCGAGCCACCACTGACCGAGATGGCAGACACGCACCAGGGCATCCTTGGCACCGCGCCATTGAACACCAAGCTGTGTGCTGCCTTTTATGCCTTGACAGACGAAGCTAAAGGTCACGTCAGTGAGGCTCATGTTCGTATCAGCCTAATACAGCAGGCATTCCTGGAAGACATCTATCCGGGTTTGAGGCATCAGCAGGCAATATGCAGGAGTCTGGAAGAGGAGCTGAAGGCTGCCAAAAAAGCATGGGAAGGGGAGAGGCAAGCTCTGCTACACGGCCTTCAGGTGACTATTTTCTTTCCGATTTCTGTGGGTTTCTGGTTGTTTCCCGACGGTTTGTGCCGCATCCTAGCAACAAATGCGTTCTTCTCTGCAGGAAAGTGAATCTTCACGGGAGCAGTTGCGGGAGTCTAACACAAAGCTTCAGCAATCGGTGAATGTGCAAGAAGGGATGCTATTGCAACATTCGTCCGAGGAGGCGCAGCTAAAGTCGGAGTACCGCAAGCTCTCAGAGGAACACGTTCAGTTGAGCAAGAGCCTGCAGAAGCTTGAAGAGGAGAAGGGAGAGCTTCTGGAAAGGATCCAGACATTTGAGACGGTGAGCATGAGCCTGCAGAAGTTTGAAGAGGAGAAGAAGGAGCTTGTTGAAAGGATCCAGACGTTTGAGACAGCGAACAGAGAGCTCCTCCAAGCTAATGATGAGCTCAGCCAAAAGCTCAGTTTGAGCATGGAACGACACGCGGAAGAGCAGGAAAAGAGCATCAGGCTAGCCATTCAGCAGGAGCAACTTTCAACACGAATTGAAGAATTATATTCGGAGAAAGTGAAACTGCAGCAATCTTTGGAGAAAATGTGCGAAGCACGTTCAGATGCTCAGGGGAACGGTTGTACAACAGCAGAGCAGACACGCTATTGGAAGCGAAAGCACGACAATGTTTGTAGACAGTATACTTCCCTGCTCAAGAAACAACTACATCAGTCACTATCTACTACTGGCCAGCTTCTGAAGAATGAGTCTAACGTGGTGCAGCCACACACTGGATCTGCAAAGGAGTTCCGAGAGACAGGTTCAGGCAAGAGGGCTATGGCTGCAGACAAGGTGGAGCTTCTTGCACGCGTAAGAACAAAGGGCAGGCCCTGGAAGAACACCAGAGCGCGTTCCCCCGGTTGCGCCTTGGATCCCCATGATGACTTTCTTGACACACCTCGTGATCTCGCAGCCCTGAATGCCGATGAAGATGGAGGGATCCACGCACATCTGCACCAGGATGAGGCAAGTCACAAGAACGGGCTTGGAGTCAACTATGCCTCTAACAAACTGGTATCTGCGTTGCAAAAGATTACCACAGCTCAACACAAGAAGGATGGCCAAGGGGCTATCGATGATATGTGCTCGGTAGCATCGACTCAAGGGAAACCCCCTCAGGTCAAGAAATCCAAGGCTCAAAAATCAGTTCCAACTGCTTGTTCGGTACCGAGGGAAAATGGGATGCCCACCGATATCGGCAAAACACATCTGCCATCTGTTGCTAACCCTCAAGGTGAACCTGCCAAAGAGGGTCTGCCAATTGTTGCTGACCCTCGAGTTGAACCTGCCGAAGAAAAGCAAACTTCGTTGATGCCAGGTGATAGCCACGCCTTGAAACAGAAACAAAGGTTTCAGGCAGTGGGCTTCAAATACGTGGAGCCCGTGAGGAAGAAGAGGGACAGAGAAGCACTGCCTGGAGCTGCTTGCAAGCAGTGCACGAGGTTTTACGATGCCATTTTTGCCGAGGACGCGGACGGTACCCTGTTGAACCGTTGTGAGCATTACGACCAAGTCTCGAGGCACCGTTACAGATACGCTCCCCCGCCAACACCCGATGGATATTGGAACATCGGGTTTGATTCGGACTTGTGACTGGTCCAGCTACGCCAAATGTAATGAGGTGTGTTCTTTCAGGGTTGATGCTTGGCAGATTCCAGCGATCTAGGGGTTTAGGGTTTAAGCTCGTTTCCTTGAGAAACAAAGTTGAGTGATTCGAATGCACGGCTCGGACAAAGCTTTTTGAGGGACTTGTTTTCTGAAAGAGTCGGTGCTTTGGTGCTTTTTCTGGAAAGGATTACACTGTTGCGGACGACACAGAAAGTTCAGACCAGTTAGAAGTGCACTCCTCACTGCCTACGGCTTCTGGGTGCTTATCAACAGAGCGACCATTGCTTTCTTCAAGCACGTCTACAGGAAAAGAGCCAAGGCTATGCTGTTCACCACTTACAAGTCAGGGGAGTAGGTGTGAGGAGATCGAACGCTATGCCAACCTATTGAGTGTTCGCCAACTACGGGAAAAGCTCAAATATTCTCCAGTCTCGGAGCAGTAGGAATGGAAGCTTTTCCAGTACGCACGCACAGACAGCTTCCAGCAGAGGTTATAACTGTAAGTGGGAGCAGGCGGCTGGCAAATTTGTCACAACGTTGTCAGATCATCATAGGGTTTCCGCGCGAAATTGCAGTGAGGAATCTGAACGCCTTGAGAAGGCCTGATTTGTATCTGCAGAGTTCAACTGGCTGGGAGGGCAAGGAAAGGGTCAATCAATCACGCGCTTTGCCTGGCCATTCGAAATGTAGAACCACTTGCATGGACGAAGAGAAATCCAGGTACAAGAAGCCATGCCTCGGCCGGCATTCTCAGCAGGTTCAACTTCTAGCCTGGTCGGGGTTAGCTGTAGGTTTGGCGTTCAGTATCTGCACGCCAGTCTTGGCTGGTTCTATCGTATCTACTCAGAGAACTCTGACCGCACCCACGCAGACTGTCACAAAGAAGGATGAAACACCAGCAGACAGGGACAAGGGTTCTGAGGCAAAGGACGCAGGAGAGGACGAAGCGTATGCCGCAGAATCCCTTGGGACTGCGTTAGTAGAAAAAACAAATGAAACAGGCACTGATTTTGAACCGGCCTTTGGGGAGGGCTCCGACCTCACCACCGACGCAGCAGAGATCATGTTCAGAAGCTATCTGGAACGCCACCCAAATGATGTCAAAGCACTTCAAGCACTTCTGTTTTTTAGGATGAAGAAAGGGGAGGTGAGTTCTGCCATCAGTCTACTTGACAGGCTTGTAGAGCTTGAGCCAAAAAACCTCGAGTGGAAGTACATGAGAGCCCAGACTTTAGACTTTGCTGGAGACCTCGACCTCTCAGAGAAAGGCTTTAAGGAAATTTTGGAGATTGAACCATTTTCTGCCCGTGCCTATCAGGTGAGTTGGTACCTCTATTTTGTTGCTGGCCTTTAGCCGCACGATATAGGTGCAGCAGTCTGTCCAAGCTGTACCTTTTGTTTCATGTGGTCCGTGTACACATCGCAGGGACTGGCAGTGGTGATGCAGAAGAATCGCCAAGATAGTCTAGTGCTTGAAATGCTGGAAGGTGCTATAAATCAGGCAACCGAGTCCAAAAAGCTTGAAGAGTCTCGAAACTTGAGAATGCTGCTTGGCCAAATGCACACTCTCCAGGTACTGTTTTTTTGGATTTATGTGTATGTGCGAAGTATTGGTATTTAATACTCGCGGCGTCGTTCGGCTAATAGGGAGAGCCTGTTCCTGCAGGGAAACTTGAAAGAGGCTTTGCAACAATATAACGTAATCCTTAAGGATGACCCTAATGATTTTCGACCTTACCTTTGCAAGGTACGTTATATCCCTTGGCCTACGTTACGCAAGACTGGGAGAGCTTTATTTACAATGTGCGGGACTGGCATTTGTCCACCTGAGAATCGCTGGTACTTTGCTTGCGCAGGGTCTTATCTACAGTATTCTTGGTATGTCTAAAGAAGCTGAACAATTCTTCAGACACTATCGCAAACTTTGCCCGAAGGAGTTCCCAAACAGGGGTTATCTGGACGAACTCATGTTGCAAGCCAAAACTGAGTCTCGTAAGCTGAAAGAGCGCAAAGAAAGGGAGGCGGAAGACAAAGCAAAAGGTAAGAAGCCTGTCAAACCAATGAAGCAGCCAACATCATTGGGAGTAGACAAGAAGGACAGCAATGGACAACCTGAAGAGGAAACTGAAGACTGATACCAGTATTACACACTGCGAAGAGGGTTTGCGACCCAGAACTAGGACACGTAGGCCGGAACACAATTTTGATATTCGGATAACAGCTCTCATTTCTACTTTCGACTTACGTTAGTAGACAAAACAGACTACTGTAGTCGGGACTATTTATTTCAACTTACGTCCTTTTGAACATCACAAGTACTCGCCAGGTCTGTTCAACTCGAAGATATACGCCAGAAAAAAAAAGAACCGAAGTGCAACAAATAGATTGCTGGCACGAGGCGTATGCCAACAAAACAGGATAGATGTTCGTCCCAAGGCAAAAATTGGCCATAACTGTAAAGGCCCCTGTATTCTACTTCCTAGCAGGCTTGCGCGCTTTCGATGACTTCTTAGAACCACCAGCTTTGATAACACGCAGGCTCTTGTGCACAGAACTGAGCCTGGCAAGCGCGGCATTCTTCAAATCTGGGCGATATCCGTTGCTTGCCACCTAATAAGGGCAGGAGCCAACAAAGTGAGGATGCATCAACATCCAAATTTCTACAATATACATAGTGACGACCAACACACACCACCAGACCCTAAGACCCCTTGCGAGGGAAGATTTTATCCACACCTGGTTCACGACAGCCTTCGCCATCTTCCTAAAATTCCTCTTCATGAGAGACTTGTTAACAGAGCTCGCTACCTTTGCTGACCTCTTCGCCTTGGTTGTACCCAAGACCACATTAAGCCCCTCTCCTCCAGCTGCCAATATGACGCTCTTCTTGTTTGCCAAACCTGAAATTTGGGAAACCATCGGACAAAGCCTTCACCCTCAGCGGTAACCACATGACGCATCCCACGGTGCTCACGGAAGGCAACCAGACAAGACCTTCACAAAGCCAGGTGCGCGCCCTAACACGGCAGAACGAGAGCTACAGACTGAGGTGCGGGCAGCCACCTACCTGAGTACTTGAACGTATTCAAGTTGTACAGATTGTTCGGCTCAGCGCTGAACGTAATAGAGGCATTGCTGTTGCCGTTCCTCTTAACAAGGTACCTGTTGTTGTTCTTGACCAGCTGCCAGATCAAATCTGCTGATGCCATCTGCGGGATTGGGAACAAACACCTGCCGCAGCTGGCCGATCAATCCGACGTGTGAGGAACGTCTTCGCCAAGCGCACCTCCAGCCTGAACCGAACTAGGGCAAAAAGAAACAGCCGGAGGAGACGGGGGGCCAAGTACTACTCGCGTCTTTCCTTTAGGGCAGAAGTGGTAACAAGGTTTGCCCTAACTGTCCCTCACACTTTTTCGTGCATTTGCGTTCAGTAAATGACAACTTTAGAAATTTACTCTGGGGTCGCAATTGCCTTGCAAGTTGCAACCCTTCGTAGTTAACGGGTGGGGCCTCTGGAGTCATCCCGCCCACGATACCGAACCCTAACTTACATAGGTACAGGGTACCTACACACATGGCAACTGCACGACCAGACCTTCCGGGTGTACGTGACATGGTGTTCACGTTGCCTGGCAAGTGGAAGGGCGAAAGCGAACTCCAAACTGTATTGGGAGCGGAGGCAGGGCTGATCCCGAAAACCACATCACAAGACAAAAGGGATGATTTGTTTCTCAAATGACAAAAGCAGTCCAAGTAGGGTAGGAGACTGCGGAGCGTCCCTTCACTAAATACTTTTACAAGTCCTCTTGATAGAAGACTGATGAGAAAGCCTTCCACATTTTCCTCCCCTCCTGCCAGCCAATGAAGAAGAGCGCAGGGCTGGCAAACTGCAAACAGAAGACGCCAAGCAGGCTGCAGCTCATAGGAATGTCGGGACAGTAACACTCGTGGCAGTATCGCTGCACCCTCCCCTCGAACATGAGCACATAGCATACAAGGCAGTACCAACTGTCTTGCGAATTCACTGCTTGTGCAAACAGAGAGCTAAGGGAGGTGCGGAACAGGGAGAAAATTGCAAGAGGACAATACAGATGGATCAATGGCTAGCGACTAACAGCCCCTTGAGCACAGATATGTACAATTTTTGCCCCATTTCCTCCTGCCAGCAAGGGGCTAGCTACGGTGTGAGATCCGGTGGGCATGCACCTGACATGCGGACATCCTCGCCGTGACTGGCAGCGGGAGGAGATCGCCTCCTGGTTAACAGCCTCTGGGAAGAGAGACAGCGGAGAGCTAGATCGCAACTTCCTCCCAGCAGTTGCGATCTAGCTCCTTTGCGCCACAGATGCATGTCCGACCTCAATCCCTCTCGACAATGCTCTCTAGCCCTGGTGTCCACATGGTGCTAGATTTCTTAGATCCTGCTCCAAAGCTTAACGAACTTTTCCGCCTTTTGGTATACTTGCCATGGCCGCTCTTCCCAGGCTTGGCCCGGGATCCCTTGGCCGCCTTGGCCGCTTGCTCCGCCATGATTCTGTTGAGGTACTGCTTGGGAATGACAAACTTGATGGTGCCATGCACCTGCGGACGGTGAAATGTCCCCTTCCCTAGCAGCGCCTCCGTGTCCGAGCTCCCGTTCTTGGAGCTCAAGCCGTTGAGATCCCCTGGGAGCGGCAACAGAAAGTAGATCTCCCCGCGCTTCAACTTAGCCTCCGCCGGCAGGAAGCATCCCTGCTGCTTGAGCATCACGGAGCTGGAGTGGCACACGAAATGGTAAGGATGCGCCTGGAGCAACTCCTGGCAGCGCAGGCTGTGCGCAACCTCCATCACCTGCCCGTTGGCCTGGAGAATCACAACGTTGCCTTTCGCCTCATCTCCTCCGCCTGTGATGCAGTGCGCCACATGGTTCCCCATGCCTCGCAAATCAACACCGCCGCCTCCGCCCCGCAATCCAGGCTTTTCTACAACAAAGCTCCGGCTCCGAATGCTCCTTCCAACCGCTTGCCGCGCAGGTCCCGAACAACCATTGTCACCAGGCACCAGGAAACCGCGCGGACATCCGCATCAACAGCCGATGAAGTCGATCCTGGCGGCTTCCCTCTGCAGTCTGCAGCCAGAGCGCGTCCACGATGAGTTCGCGCCGGCGCTGCTCCCTCGGCCAGTCCAGTCCGCAGCGCAAGCCGGTCCGACGCGTCGTCGTGCTCTTTCCGAGCCGCGCTACTGCGAAGCAAGTTGCGCGCTCGTCGGTCAATCAGCGGCCTGCAGCGGCAGGGAGGGGTCGGCGCGGCGGGAACCTGCTAATCTTAGCACATCCGGAGGGCAGGCCACCCGGCCTAGAGCTGCCGGCGGGGCGGGCCGTCTGTGCCCGGCTTCCGGGGAAGCTTTAGCCCGGGCGCACTCCCGAATGGGCTTGCCGGTTATGTACCTCCATCCAACACTGTAGCTAATCGGTTAACGGCCACTTGAGTCGCGAGATGCGCCTTTAACCCACTTCAGCCGAAGCATGTGGAAGCGTAGATTGGTTGGTCACCGGCTCGGGTTCGAACCGGCAGTGGGCCCGACGTGGTGCCGGTGGAGAGCAGGTTACATCTGGTTCTGGGGGCTTTGCTTCTTGCGTGGCCGCCAGCATGGAGCTTGGCTGCCGCCGCTGCCTGCGAGCATCGTTCAAGCATCGGAACCATAAAGATTCGCTGCAGAATCAGGGCAAGCAAAGCGGTAAGTGGTAGGTTTGCGCAAGAAGCAGTATGCATCTGCGAACAGTGAGCAAATGCACGTTGTAGAGTGTGACAAACTGAGCGGCGCACTATCATGCGCTTCAAGAGTCCGATCATCTTCAGGGTGTGCCCTACAGACTGGACATCAAATGCTTATTCAAATATATTTGCATATCTAGATGGGTGCATCGATTGTCTCTGACATCTCCTCAAGCAACGCTTTTCCGCTTCTCATCGGTGCTCTGACAAATGGCAGCTGCTCCACTGAGGAGGCCCGGGTGACAGAACAGGCATCATCTCTAGGGCATTGATGGGGTTGCAGTCGTTTGCTCAGCACAATCGCATCCGTTCCCAGAATCCCCGGCAGACACCTAAGCTGCAAGAAGCTTGTGTCTGTAAAGTTTATTTGTGATTAGCACAGGCCAGCCCACATGGCACAGTGATGATAACAGCGCCGTTACCCCGTGGCAAGGAGTCTATGAACACACGGCATCCCGGGAAGAAACGGCACAGCGCACAGCTGCTAATCAGTCGTTGCACGGCACAGTATGTTGCATTGGATAAAAGCTTCATTTTACAAAGCACTGTATGAATGAGTGCCTACCGTCAAAGGCGCGTGTAGGTGTAGGAGATTCCTCGAGGCTCGCGCCTCAGTTTTGAGTACCCTGCCTGATGGTTGACCCGCACCATCCCGACGACAACAGACTCCAGACAGACAAAAGTCGGCAGAGAAGAGAACCCAGCAGAAGCATCCAAGTCCCCTCTGCCTTGGCCTAACATACACTCGTGGACTTCCTATACCCAGCCAGAATCCTATTACTTGGAAACTATGATACTTCCTCTCAACCTGCTTCTGGAGCTAAGTGACTTTCAAGTAAAGGTGTTTCGCAGTCCATCCGGCGACTCTCAACCTTTGGGAGAGTAGTGGAGGACCAGTGCCTCTTAAATGACAGCACCCAGTGATGCAAGAACACCTGAGTTACGTCACCTGCTCATTGTTGTCCTCCAAGAATCTGGTCCATGGTAGCCCCTGGCATACCAGTCGCCAGCCGCTGTAAGTGTGCAGAAGGATGAGGTACAGACTGCTGTGGTTGTCCAATATTCTGGAGCAGCTGGCTGAGCCACCTTCTGGTGGCCGGGTCCTCCTGATCACGGAACAACGGAAGAGATTAGAGGCAGTGTCTTCACTGAGTAGTATAGTGCCACAACGACTGGACATCAGTTGCTAAGCCTCACAGTACTCTGGGATCGTTTCCTTACACGAAGGCAATTGTTGAATGTGTTATCTCGAAGCAGGTCTGGTAAACATTTCTGTAATGCTTCACAAGCCCTGACCAGTGCAACAAAATGACTGAGCAAAGACCGGAACCAAGATCCGTACCCAACAAGAGCTCAAAGTAGGCAGGGCAAAGGACAGTATGGCAAAGGAGAACTACCTGGGATTGTCCGTCAATCGGAGATAACACCGGATGATGTGCTTGAGAAGGCGTACAGATGGCTGTTCAGCTAACATTTGAACCATACTTCCTAATACAGCACCTACTGCGAAAAACCGCTCAGCGGTTGCACAGATATATGCCAACCCAACATCATCTAAGAGAATCTTTTGGACTATGAAGGTGGCAACCTGCAGCAAATCATCCAGAACCTATCGTTATGAAACATGGAGGTTGGCCAAATACAGACGCCAGAGGAGTTTAACAACAGGAAGGCATTCACCCAGAAGAAAGACCCTTGAATCACGCATTCGTAAGTATGGAACGAGGACCTATGATACGTAGAATGACACCAGGGAGCACAAGATTGCGTAGGTTCTGTCTAGACAAACAAATCTACTCTCACCCAAGAGGTACACTCCATGTCCATTACAGACTGCGAACCACAGTATAGCAAGCAGACTTACAGTCTTCGATAGCTCACTGCCCATCTCCATCGTTCTTAGGCACAAAGGAATAATTTCCGTTGACAGAAGGAAGTTTATTACTTCTGTGTCATCCACCTGCACAAAAACAGAGCTCGGTTGAAGCAACAAATGCAGCAGCTTAGCAACGCAAAACGGAAACCGGAAATTTGGAGCAACTATTGTCCAGAGGAGTAACCTACATACTTTTACTAGCGCACCAATCACGCCAAGACTTGTGAGACGTAAATACTCAAACGGCCGAGTCTTGCTCATGGTGTTGAGGAATGGATACAGGTACAGAGGAATATGAGCTGCAAAAACGACACAACCGATATCAAGCAGGGGTGAAGAGGCTGGCAGAAAGTCAAAACTGCCTATATTACAGACTAGAAGATACCTTGGAGGAAAAGTTGCCTTGTCTCCGGATGTGAAGCAACACACTGCAACCAACGAGTCCAGATTAAAAGCTGAACAGAACGGCATCCCAGCCATGCAGATCCCCCAGCAACCACTGTTCCCAATCCTTCGTACCTGAAGCAGAGCAAGTGCATTGCAGACGCGATTTGAAGCCCCAGCAGTTAGGGTTGGTGGAGACAGCATCGGGTAGATGGACACAATTTCCTGCCAGTTGAAAACAGCATCGTCAGTCTATACAAAAGATGCATCGCATCACAAGACAAGGAAGGGCTGGGAAGAGTGGTTTGGCGAGCGAAACCAACCTGGAGTAAAGCCGCAATGGTTCCGCACGAATACCAGAGCATGGGAGCTAAGTCAGGAAACGCCTCCCGTTTCTGCACAACGGAACTGATATCAGGAGCGGCACATCCAAAGCACGACCAGATGGGCTGAACGATATGGAAGGTACCTTGGAAAGGTCCAGTAGTGCGTTCTCCCGTTGGCTGGGAATGATGAGGTCTAACACGAGCTGCTCTGCAGTAGCCATAGTCCTGTCCCTTCCAGTCTTGGTATCGTTTCCACAAGCTCTGCTCTTCCGATTGTACCCAGCACCACAACCCGCCCACGGCAACTTATTATTAAGCTGTCTTCAGCATCGCTTTGTGCAACACTTACACACCATGCCACCTTTGGCCGGGTTTTCATCTTCTGACCACCTAACCATTTCTGTACATACAATCGTCGATTCGTTTCAAAATTGTTGGGGAAAGTACAGACCAGTACATACCGTATTCAATTTTCAGGTTACACTGCGCTTTCGTCGAGACGTTTCCACACTTTATTTTTTCTTCAAAATGGACCGAGTGCTTGTGCAAGGATAAGAACGAAACAACAAAGAGGATGATTTTGTGTGGTGTGAATGAAACTTTCTACCTTGAGAGCAAGGGAACTATGCCACAACGCCTCTTGGGACCAACGGTGCTTAAGATCCTAGTAGGTATTATGAGTTTAAAGTAGGGCCAACTTTAGAAAAGCACTTTTGCTACAATAGCGGCCATTGTAATCTGAAACGGGCATTCGGCAATGGATGGGACAGGGTCCCCTTGCTCGCTGCGGAGCTTCTAAGCTCCTATGCCTTGGTCCTATCAGCATTCTAGCTTGGTAGTTCCCTATACATTCGTGTCATATGTTTTGTGACTTCCTGGAGGCTGAATTGCTAACAGTCAGTCGTGCTTGGAATTCCACATATGTATGTATGTATGATGTAGGGCTTGGTGAGCGCAAAGACTAGGCCGCATCATGCTATAGATATTCCCCTCCCCGCCACCACACGCCGACATAGTAGCGGCGAGTTGCAGTGTCCTCGTGGCTAACCTATATAGTTCCTTCCCAACATACAGAAGAGGTCATTCGTCAGCAGTCTGTCATTCAGTAGGTAAGTCCATAGAAGCATCTCTGAATGCGTGAGACAGGCTATGAGTGAAAGCCCAGGATCTCTGACTCTGAGTAGACTGCTATCTCAAAGAGAAGGGGTATTTAGCATTTAGCAAGTAATGTGTGAAGGACTGTGGACCTTGCGTTGTATGCTGGATGCATAGAGGCGGTGCAATATCCGGAGTGGGTATCCCCGATCAAAATTTCAATGAAGAAGAACGTAAAAATTAGGATGTTGTCGACTTCCGGGAGTTAAACAAAGCCACAAGGAAGGATAGGTTTCCCCTTCCTCATGTGGACGAGATACTGGATGAAGTTTCTGGTCATGAGACTACTCTTTTTGTGACGGTTACTCGGGGTTTCACCAGGTCGCTATCTGCGAAGAAGATCAGCCCAAGACAGCTTTTGTGATACCGTGGGGTGTGTTAATGTACAAGGTAATGCCTTTCAGCCTTTATAATGCGCCATCTTATTTTCAGGAAGTCATGATGGAGGCCCTAGGCTGGTACCACAATAGGGAAGTTCCTACGCGTTTTCTTAGATGACTTTGCTGTGTATGGAAGAAGAGCTAATCATCCAGGAAACTCGGAGGAAGTGTTTTCGAGACTGACCCTAGCAAATATCAGGTTAAATCCCTTGAAATGCATATTTGCTGTTATTGAAGGGGAACTTTTGGGATTCATGGTTGACTCCAGAGGTGTACATGTGGAGCCTAGGAAAATCAAGAAGTTTCTGGCCAAGGCACAGCCGGTTACCGTAGAGGAAGTAAGATCATTTGTACAAGCACCAAGTTACTACATAAGGTTAATACCCAATTTCACAGAGGTAGCAGCACCATTGTACAGATCCATGCTGAAGAATCGGGAGCTGTATGGGATGAACTAATGATGGAATCTTACGAGCGGTTACAGAATTTAATGGTGTCACCCTAGGTCATGAAACCACCAGACTGGTCAAAGACATTCTATGTGAGCGTGGAAGTAACTAGAGTGTCTCTTGAGTACAACTTATTCCGGCAGGATGATGAGACTAAGGTGTACCTTCCAATATACTTTGCAGGTAGCCTCATGACGGGATGTGAGACCATGTACAATATGGTTGAGCAAGTAATGGCAGGAATGGTTGCAGCAACGAAGAAGTTCCACCATTATTTGGCACCAGGCAAGTTTTTCTTTCTTGTCAGCTTACATGCGGCGAAGTTACGTAAACCTGCGAAGAGACGGTAATAACAAGACCCACGATCTCTCTTATTCGGAAGGAAATGTAGTTGCGACTTATCCTCAAGAAAACTCACCTCTTGATGATGAGGATACTTGATGATGAAACCTAATCCTACCGGAAAATTTTCAAAATGAGTATGTGTACTCTAGGGATATGACTTTGAAGTCCAAGTCAAGTCACTAAAGTTCAAATGGTTGGAGGCAGGTGTGGACTGCGGGCTCTCCCCCTTAGGAAGGTAAGGAGCTAGTTTTTGTTTTTTTTGTTAGCGTGGAGTGGAAAAAATAAAGTAGGAAATAGGGCCGGGTGACTCGGGTGGACTCTCGAGTAGGTCAAAAGGCCTGGACTAGACTCCGGATCGCTGAGAAAAGTAACTTCGGAAAGGGGTGGAGCGTGATCAGCAAGGGGCCAAGTGGACGGTCGAGAGGAGGCATGAACGGACCGGGACCGCTGGGCGTCGATGGCGTTATAGGCGGTAACCACGACCCAATGCGCCGAGCGGTAGCGCGCAAGGCAGAGAGTGATGCAGACTGCGCACGGGCGTGAAAGGACGCCTCCGCTCAATTACTCCGACGCGTTCGACGCTAAGAGAAGGTCATTCTCGCCGACTTCTCGGCGATTTCGCGGTCTCTTGCACTCGGGCATCCCGCCTTTGGCGCTATCTCTTCGCTCAAGCGCAAATACGAGCGCCATCTTTCGAATCGGCGCTGCGGTGGAACACAAGAGAGCATTGTTGCCCATCACCTCACGATAACAAACCAGCGGTGCGCGAATATGGGGCCCAAGAAGGCGGAGGTCCTGGGAACCCCGCGTTCGCTAAGAGGAACATCGTCACCAAGCGCTACCCGGATTTTGGAACTTGGGGAGGCGGAGGAGTTGGTGCAGGCTCTCCCTTAGGAAGGTAAGGAGCTAGTTTTTGTTTTTTTTGTTAGCGTGGAGTGGAAAATAAGGCGAAAGGGGGGAAATAGGGCCGGGGTGACTCCGGACTGGACTCTCGAGTAGGCCGGGGTGCGTCTGGACTAGACTCCGGATCGCTGAGAAAAGTAACTTCGGAAAGGGGTGGAGCGTGATCAGCAAGGGGGCCAAGTGGACGGTGCTGAGAGGAGAACGGGCATGAAACGGACCGGGACCGCGGGGCGTCAGTGGCCGTTATAGGCAGGTAACCACGACCCAAGTACATGCGCCGAGGCAGAGCGCGCAAGGCCAGAGTGATGCAGACTGCGCACGGGCGCGAAAGGACGTCCTCCCGCGCTTCAATTACTTCCGACGTTCTGACGCTAAGAGAAGGTCATTCTCGCGACCGACTTCTCGACAGTTTTCGCGGTCTCTTGCACTCAGGCATCCTGCTCTTTGGCGCTATCTCTTCCGGCGCTCAAGCGCAAATACGAGCGGCCATCTTTCTCGAACTGAGCGCTCGTTGCGGTGGAACACAGCAAGAGCATTGTTGCCCATCACCTCACGATAACAAACCAGCCGGTGCGCGAATATGGGGCCCAAGAAGGCGGCGGAGGTCTGGGAACCCTGGCGTTCAGTTAAGAGGAACATCGTCACCAAGCGCTACCCGGATTTTGGAACTTGGCTGGAGGAGGCGGAGGAGTTGGTGCAGGATTGGCACCTGGACATCTTCCAGGCAGTATGGACATTCGACAGTGTAACGCTGGTCCGGGAGTATGCCCGGAAGATGCTAGCGCGGTAGCCAACAAAACCGTCCGCTCTAAGAGCTTGAGGGAGGACCCAAGGAGATGGACCGTGGAGGTCCTGCGAGCGGTTTACAATCGGCCGGTGGAAGAGATTGGGGGCGTAGTTCCGGAGCCCCTCAAGGTAAAAGGGAGGGTGGAGGCAGCCAAGGTGGCACTCTTGAAGCCGAGGACGCAGCGGTCCTCAAACGGATGGCTGATGTCGGACCTATTGGACCGACGGGTGAGAGCGGTGGCGAAAGTCATCGTGCACTGGAACATGCTCACCAAGGTGGACCACCTTGGTGACAATTTGGTTGTGTTCCTCCATGCCCTGCAGCGAGGGAAGAGAGTGGACTGGGGAAGGATCATCTTCGCCCGGATCAGCCAGGAGGCACTACAAGAATCGCAGGTGTTTTACAACGCATTTTACAACGTAATTTACAACCTCACGTTGTAAAAACGGGCATTCTGGCGTTTATGTAGCGACAACTAGGTTGTAAAATGCCGACGTGGGCAAGGTTGCCACGCCGCAAGTTGCCGACGTGGCCGCCACGTCACCTAACCGGACGGGTAAGGTGTCCGGGTAGCCGTTTAGCGTCATTTACAACGTCGTTTACAACCTAAATGACAACGCCATTTACAACGTGGTTGCCTTGTAATCTAGGTTGTAAAATAGGTTGTTATTAGGAGGTTGTAGTCGACACTAACTAGGTTGTAAAGTGGGTCTATTTACAACGTATTTTACAATATACGTTACAACCTCATTTACAACCTTCAAACACCCTTACTTTACGTCATTTACGCTCATTTACAACGTCGTTTACAAGGTCGTTTACAATGTCGTTTGCAACGTGGTTTACGTGGTTTACAAGGTCGTTTACAACTTGATTTGCAACCTCATTTGCAACCTCATTTACAACGTCATTTACAACGTCATTTACAACCTCATTTAGCGTCATTTACAACCTCATTTACAACCTCATTTACAACCTCAAAATTCACGAATCGCTAGTTTTACAACAAAATCTACAAGGTAGATTACAACTTGAAAAATTCACGTCTCAATGATTTACAACGTTGTTTATACATTAAAATATATACGTATTCTACAAAATAGTATACATCTCTTTTCATACATACGTGGACATAAGGTATACTATATGGTATCATATACGAAGATCAAATTATACATGTATATCATACAATACACGACTCTTTATACAATATATGATAATATTGACAAAATAATTATTGAATTAAATAAATAGGTATCTAATTAAGATTATAAATCTATGAATTTAATAATGTAATTACATTATATCCATTCCATTTAAATCCTAATTTTTGGGCAGTATATATACATATTATTTTAACTAAATTTGGCCCCTAATTAGGGACCAAATTTACATAAAATAATGCATACATAATATCTTAAAATTAGGATAAATGAAGGCAATATATATTGTAACATAATCCGACGCCTTGTAAGTTCGCGATCTTTACAAGGCGGTGCACTAGAATGCGCTTGCACTTGAAGGTTGTGATGATCCTCCTACTAGATATTCTCCTGGATTTGAAGGCCATCATATGTGCGGTCAACAACATGCATGTGAAGAGGAATATAAGATGCAAGTCAAAATCCAATAGAGCCAAAGCGAGATTAGCTTACATGACACCGGACTTGACACACACAAGCAGCCCCACCAAAATGGTAAAGAACTTGACACACAAGCAGCCCCACCAAAATGGTAAACAACTTGATGCACCACAAGCAGCAAAATGGTAAAGAACTTGACACGCCACAAGCAGCCCCATGAAAATGGTAAAGAAAAGTCGGGTCTAGAGCACACCTTCCACCAAAATGTGTGCCCCAAAGCCTTAGCTAGATTCCTCAACCTTCTCCAAGAGCAAAATCCTTGATCCATTATTACAAAGTTGCAAAATTTCAAGCCAAAGCGAGCACACCTTAGCGGAGGTATATCTGAGATACTTGATAGCATCAAAATCACTCTGGGACAAACATTTCCACGATCCAGTCCTCTTTCAACAATCATTGAGTGCATCCGGTTGCAAAAGCAAAGTCTCCATCGAGGCATCATCCACCCATCCCTACACCAATGCTCACGGTACTCGCCGCTTCTAAATTCGAGGCAACAAGAGGACAAGCACCGAGGCCCTCTCAACAATAGCCTAAGTGCCTTGCGCTTCTATCTCTTCACGCCCTACCGGCGTATGCGAACACAGACACCCCGCTATGTTGCCATCGGAGCATAACAAGCGCCGGAGCGCCCAATTAACGCCTAACAATGGCGCCCATTAACGCGACAATGGTGCCCAACGCCCAACAATGGCACCCAATTAACGCTAATGGGCGCCTAACGCCCGACAATGGCTGGCCATACAATGGCCTCGAAGGTAAGCATGTACGAACATGTACCATCGGGCAAAGGCGCACTTGCATGGGCATAGAGGTGGTACCTCACAATAAGAACACTAAAGAAAATGCTAAAGGCGTGATTACTAGTATTAGAGCACTAGCCCCTCTCAACTTTTTCCCTCTCCATGCGGTGTGTGTAAGGGCTGGGATTAATGGAGTCTGTTGCAGTGGCACGCCTCCGTACTCTTGAATGGACGCGTTCATCATGCCCCCACAAAATAACCCCAATCAAATTTAAAATAGCCCTCCCGCCTCACATTTTGAAGAAAATGCTTTACAACGTAATCTACAACAAGGGAATCACGTCATCAATCATTGTAAATGGCCTCCTATCATATTTTTGTGATTAATAACAATAATAAAGAGTTAAAAAATAAAGAACACATTTTGAGAAAATTACTTTTGTAATCTACAACAAGGAAGCCATGTCATCAATCGCTGTAAATGGCCTCCTATCATATTTTTGTGATTAATAATAATAATAAAGAGTTAAACAAAATAAAGAACACATTTTGAGAAAAATGTTTTACAACGTAATCTACAACAAGGAGCCATGTCATCAATCTGTTGTAAATGGCCTCCAATCATATTTTTGTGATTAATAATAATAATAAAGAGTTTTGAAGAAATAAAGAACAAATTTTGAGAAAAGGCTTTTACAACGTAATCTACAACAAGGAGCCACGCCATCGCATGCTGTTGTAAATGGCTTCCAATCATATTTTTGTGGTTAATAATAATAACAAAGAGTTTTGAAGAAATAAAGAACAAATTTTGAGAAAAGGCTTTTACAACGTAATCTACAACAAGGGAGCCACGTCATCGCTGTAAATGGCTTCCAATCATATTTTTGTGATTAGTGATGTTAATAAAGATTTTAGAAAAATAAAGATCAAATTTTGAAAAAGCTTTTACAACGTAATCTACAACGTGGGAGCCACGTCATCAATCCGTTGTTGTAAATGAGCACCCAAAAGAGTGCCACATCATCCAACTAGAAACCCCTGTTGTAAACCGAGTCTTAAAACTTGCCACATCAGCGAAACTCAAACCAATTTACAACGGAGGTGTTTAGACGTTGTAAAGATTGGGGGATTTGCAAAAGGGGTTTTGTAAAACACCCCTCTCCCTAGTAGTGAGGCCAGGAAGCTGCGCAACAAGAAGCCGCCCCCCTCGGCGCTGTCCCCATTCATTGTCCACGTTTGGGGACACCTCAACCTCTTGAAGGAGGGAGAGGAGGAGCGAGCACTCCGGAAAGGGTTGGTAACCCTGCCTGAGTCGGAGCGAGAGGCACTGGCCTAGGAGCCAGAAGGTCGCCCACTCAAGCCCAGGCGGACCCAGGAGGACAAAGACTGGGAAGGCATTCCGAACTCCATACGGCTGGAGCAGACTCCCTCGCCGCCCAGGGAAGTATGGAAAGAAATTCCCGCTTCCCTCCTTCTAGTCCCTCCACCAGAACACCCCGCACCAGAAGCAACCGCGATGGGGAGGGAGCTGGTGGTCGCCGTGCCAGCAGACCAGCAACCTACGTCGGCCCCAACTACCAAACCCCGCAGGACCAAGAGGGAGGCAAAGAAGAGGAAAACGGCCCCCACCACTACTGCTCCAAGGTCCGCTCCGGTGCCCTTGCCCTTGCCAACGGAGTGTCAGGAGGTCGAGGAAGCGGTGAGAAGGGGGCGAGATGCCTGTGGAGGAGGAGAGGAGGAGGCAAAGAACCCACCGAGCCCGTCCTATCGCCGACCATGAGGGGAAAGCGAGCCAGCTCCCGGACTCCTTCACCGCCTCCGGACCCCAAACGTAGGTGGGCGGAGAAGGAGCTAGCGGCCAAGCAGGCCAAGGAGGTAGAGGCTCCGGACCAGAATAGTCCCTAAGGGTCCTGATTGGGTCCGGAGTTCCCAGTCCGGCCTCCCTCCGGACTGCGGTCTGGCAGTCCTTCACGAACCGGGAGATACCCGCACCCTCAGCGGACTTCACAGGTATCTCCCCAGCAGGGGCCGTGGAAGAAACACGGCGGGTTCTCGCAGCCGTTATGGACGGTATGCTTTGGGGGCTTTGCGGGACGGCAGAGAAGACTCAGGAGGTTGAGGCCACCAGAAGGAGAATGGTGGAGCTTCAGGGCCAGGCGGAGGCGGCCCAAGTGGCCAGAAGGAAGGCGGAGTCCCTCGCTAGGGTCGAGGAGGAGAAGCGACGGACGATAGAGTCGAAGGCCAGGTCAGCCCAACAGGACCGGGCTAGGGTGCTCCAACTATGTGAACAGCTGAAGCACGCACAGGAGGCGCAAGCACGGGTAGAGGACCTTTGCAGGAGGAGAGGAGCGGCCCAAGAGGAGGCGGAGGAAGCACGTAGGCAGGCGGAGAGGGCCAAGGACTTGGCCGAAACAGCCCGATAAGAGCAGAACCAAGCCTGGGAGGCTCGGGTGAAGGGGGCGCGGGAGGCGGAGGCCTCGGCCAAGACAGACAGGGAGCTAAGGGACCTCCGGGTACAGCTGCAGGACAGGAGGAACGGCGCCAGGAGTTGGAGGGCCGGAAGGAGACCCTGGAGTACAGCTTCAGGTAACGGAGGAGCAGAACGGAATTCTCCAAGGGAGAATCGAGGATCACGAGCGAGAGATAGAGCGGCTCCAGCTCTGTTGAAGGGTGGAGGCAAGTCATCGGCGAAGTAAGGAGCAGGATATCGCCTAGTTGGAGAGGGACTTGGAAGAAGTAGGAGCCGGGCGGAGGTGCCAGACCGCCTGGAAAGAGATATGATGGCCCTCCGGGCAAGGATGGATAGGGGAGAGAGAGCTCCGAGGGAAGAGCAAAAGTTGCTGGTCCGGTTGCAGAAGGCAGAAGGAGAACGTCGGTCCATGGCCAGCAAGTTGGCCGTGCTACAGATACAGCGGGAGGAGGAGCAAGCGGAGCAGCAGTAGAGGATTCAGGAGGTGGCGGAGGCGGCCGTGGCCACCTCGAGGACTCAGATCTGCCCTGAGGACCTTATGTAAATGCCTCAAGGCAACCCGACACGCCTGGGCCTGCAGAACCTCCGAGGCGTGAGTATCGGGTGCTCCGCGCCCATGTAGAGGAGGCCATTCAGCAGGTCGACTCCGACTTCGCATATTATCATGTGGAGCTCCTCAAGGCGGTGGAGGTAGTGCCCCACACACGGCAAATTGAAGGGCCACCAGAAGAGTCGGAAGGAGGGTGGAGAGACGAGGGCCTGGGGGATAGTGCCGCCATAGGAACCCTGGGGGCACTGTTCGGGGACGAGAGCAGCAGCGGGGAAGAGAGCACCCGGATGAGAGGGATACGGCGGACACCACACGACAAGAGGTTCCTCAAGCCGAGAGTTCCCTGGGCATTGCCACACACCCAAAGCAAAGCAATTTCACAGCAACCATTCACAAGGGGAGCAACTCGTTTAGTAAGTCCGTCGCACACCACAAGGGAGGAAGGAGAAGGGGTTCCCGAGCGGGTCAAGGGAGGAGAAGCCCAGGGGAATATGGGACAGGAAGGGGGTCCGGTGGGTGAACACGGACCCCCAAAGAAGACTTTGGGTGAGGATGTCCAGGAACCCGCGAGGCCGGACCCCGAGGTCCGGACTCCGGAAGCGAGGCCGGACCCCGAGGTCCGGACTCAGGAGGGGGAAGGGGTGAGTGAGGATCCGTCTCAACCCACCCAGGCAGAACGGGTTTCGAGTGGACATACAGAGCAGGGACCCACCAGCGCGCCAAGGGACGGCGAGGAGGAGGACTTGGTGGTCACTGCGGTTGTCAGGCCCCCGTCAGTAGCGCAGCCTGACAGAGTCTCGGGCAGAGTGTGGAATGGTTTCTTGCGTCCGGAGACACAGGGAGGCCACATTTACCCTCTATGTCGTTATAGTCCTAGGATTCGATCCCAAGGGAATGGTTTTGTGTCAAGATGTTCCAAAACTATGGATTCTAACCCTACTACGGTTAGCCCTACCCAGCCGCAACCCACTACCGCGTCCGAACCCACCACCGTGGTAAGTTCGCCGCCGTCGTGAACTCGGCCTCGCATGGTGGACTCAGGCAGTGGTGGACTCACCGCTGCGGTGGGACCACTACCGCAACGTCCACTTGGCACCCGATTCCTCTAGCATGATTCTAAGGGTTATAGTCTCACACACAGATTCGCGCCCACTCCAGTTCACTTCCAGGGGCATCCACCCAAAAACTCACGGCAGACGCCTACCTCGGCCACTCACGCCGCCGCGCCTCACCCGTCACCGATTCGCTCCGTTCCCTCTCTTCCTTCCTAAATTCTCAAATACCACCACACTCAAGCTGCTCTCGCCACTTCCTCTCTCAGGCCACACAGACCTCTCTACCTCGGGCCACACAGACCCCTCTCATAGAGTTAAACACAATCCGGTTAGACAGCGGTTTGGGAAGAAGAGGAAGAAAACAGCTGGTTAGCGCCTGGGCAATTCGCACAGCCACGATCTCACCCTGGTCCTCTGCGGAAATTCTCCCCTTCCGGCATGCATAGAGTGCCCCTCACCGCTAATTGCTCCAGAAGTGGAGCTTGGCCACTCAGCTCTCGACCACCCAGGGATCTTCCCGGCAATCTTGTGACGAGAAGGCGGTGTCCCGAATCAGTCCGTTATTGATTAGACGTCTCCAATCAACCTTGCGCGCAGATTCGACACACGGAACCTCACACCTGAAACTTTCTATCAAGAGAGACACAAAAGGGTCTCTTATACATCCAGCTGTGAATCACCACAGCTCACTTCTCTCCAGTGTCTAGAAAATATGGCCAACCACCATGAGCACGCCTACCAATTTAGGTAACTACAGCTCCACAGGCCCTTAAAACACCCTATCCTCTAATCCAAGAAAACAAACCCCTGGCCTATGATGCCGCTTCCCCTAAAATCAGTGCGGCCGCCTCCGCGGTTGCTGCCTAGCCCTGCGGCCCATGGATGTCCCCCTCGCTCTCCTACCACGCCTCTGATCCGAACGGTTCTCCCTCAAAACCTCCACCTCACTTTCGCTGCCCGTGGTTCCTTCACCTCTTCCAGGGGGTGCCGCTTGTCTATTGCGCCCATGCATGTTATCCCGCTCCTCATCATCGGACAGCCACCGTCGTTCCTCCTCCACGCCTCCGCCTCCGCCTCGCTCATCTCCTCAAGCACCACTTGCGGGGTAGGCCCCAGCCCTGCTCAAGAAACCATCGTAGCCACCGTGGCGGTTAAGATGTGCAGCCCCTCCTATCCCAACAACCACATACACATTTAGAGTGAGCACCCGCTCACCATGCAGGCAGAAGCCAGGGACATGAGCATCCTCATCCAGAAGCCGCAGTACAATACGCCCTTTTGCTACAGGGGTCCTTACCCTCACTACTACAAATCGAGGCAGAATATGACGGTGACCTTACGTCGGCATCATTGCCGCGTAGTTCGCTTGTGGGGCCGAATGGGGTAACCACTGGATGTGTCCGCAATGAGTGGTTATGGTGCAACCGTAATGTCGCATATGTCGACCGTCATTACGTGGATGGAAAACGGGGTCATTACACCATCCCAGATTCTGGGTGGAAACCGTCTCCCTCGTCTTTCGGGTGTGGGGGCTGGCCGGTTTTCCAAGGTTTGGTGGCTGCCTTGCATACCCTTCATCCGTCAATCTTCCACCGACGTTCGCCAATAAGCCTTCTCGCCACCGCCGTTACAAGGGTTTGTTCATCCAATTCCGTCCCGTTCCATCTGCTGCGGACCAAAAAAAGGCGGAAGGGTCAAAGCCGCTCGCTTTAACGCAACTTTGTGCCTGCCCTCTCCCCTCCACACGAGCTATGCGCGCATCAGGGCCCGTATGGGTGAAGCGTGCCGCCATCATCTGGTGTCAAGACATGGACGGGTGGGCGTCCCGTCACCCGACCGTGGCGTTTTAGTTCATGGGTTAAATCATATGCAAACCACATATCATGTGTTGGGATAAATCATATGCAACCCAGCATTGACATTCTGATAGCCATTTGCCGCACGACGTATCCTACCAACTGAGTTGGAGGCTTTCGAATCCATCGACTGCACTTTGCGTGAACGGGGCTGCGCCGATCCCTTTATATCCCAAGATGGTTCATAGAAGCGTTTGGCATGGCCTGCCTCCGCCTTTCCACCGTCCGACTTGTCCTTTGGGGCCGGCTGATCATGCCATATTCCGACAGTTTGCACTTAGATAAAGTCCGGGACATACCGGCCCATGCTTCGAATCTTTTGACAACCGTCATGAAAAAAACAAAGGTAGCCTATGGCCGCACAATCTTCAAAACAACATGCCAGCAAAAAGCACATAGCAAGCAATCCATGTCACAAAATTGCTATGCACGGCTACGGTGCTCCACCCCTCACCAACAGGTGACAGTGAGCTCAAAATTGGAAATGGGAAGTGCCCACACTTTTAGAGGCGTCGACCGTGGGACCACAGTCTCGTAGGAAATGAGTTAGGTTTTGTTTTTTTCAGAGGCGAGTAGAAAATAAGGCGGAAAGGAAGAAATAAGTCCTGAGTATCTGGACTGCACTGAGTGTAAGGCGTATGGACCTGAGTAGGCCGAGGGACTCGGAGCACACCCGAGGAGCTACGACTACACTGGGGGGAAAGTCCGACCACACTGAGCGGGTAAGTCGGGACCCCACTCTGAGGCAGACGAGATCGCCAAGTAAAGTAACTTAGAGTGGAGCGTGTTTTAGATGACGGGGCCACGTGGATGATCGAGAGGTGGGCGGGCATGCAGCACTGTGACCGTAGGGTTGCAGTGCTTAGTAGGCGGTATTCACGCTCCGCACACAACAGGCGTAAGAGCACAGAGTGACGCTGGCAGAAGGCCGTAGAGTAAGCCATGGGCGGAGATTCATGCAGCCTCAGCGATAACGACGAGCCGCCTCCCGCGGCTACTCGGCTATGCGGCTTGGGGCAGAGGTCATTCTTCCTAGCGACCTCGCCCGGTTCCTGCTCTCAGCTCGCACTCGGCTCACCGGCATTGTCTCTTCGAGCGCTCAAGCACCCTCACGTAGTCGTTAGTCTGAGGTTGGGCATGCCGGCAGCAGAGGAACATAAGACGATCAAGCTTCAAGCCCCAACAGCGGACCAGAAGGAGCGAGGCAATGGGGCCCAAGAAAGCGGCGGAGGTGTGGGAGCCATGGCGCTTGGTGGAGCGCAACATCGTCACTGCGCTACGGACTTGATCCTGGCTAGAGGAGGCGGAGGAGCTGGTGGAGGAATGGCACCTAGATATTTTCCGGGTTATACGGACCTTCGGCCATGAATCAGTCGGCGGGAAGATGTTGCGCGGCCAACAAGGAGGTCTGCTCAAGAACTGCTGGAGGACTCCTGTGAGGTGGACCGTGGAGGTCCCGAGGCCTACAATCGCCTGGGCGTGAGAAGTAGGGGAGTGGTTCCGGGCCTCAAGGTGAAGGGAAGGTGGGCGGCCGTAGGCGCCCCTCTTGCGACTAGAATGCAGCGATCCTCCAACGGGTGGTCGATGCCCGGACCTCCGGGCGGAGGAGTATCGATCGCGAAGATTATCGTCCACTGGAATATGCTCACCAAGGTGGACCACCTTGGGGATAATTTACTACTGGTGTTCCTTCACGATCTGAGGAAGGGAAGCTGAGTAGGATAATCTTTGCCCGAATCAACCAGGAGGCCCGGAAGTTGAGAAGCGAGAAGCCACCCCCCTCGGCGTTATCGCCATTCATCATTCATGTGTGGGGGCACATGAACCTCTTGAAGGAGAGGGAAGAGGAGCGGGCACTACGGAAAGGGCTGGCCGCCCTACCAGAGGCGGAGAGAGAAGGAAGAACGCAGGAGGCTGAGGCCCGTCCAGTCCGGAGCAAGCGGGTCCGGGAGGAGGACGACTGGGAGGGGATTCCGGACTCTATACGTCTGGAACGGACCCCCTCGCCACCCAGGGAAGTGTGGGAAGACATTCCCGCTTCTCTCCTCTTGGTTCCCCACCGAGCACCCGCGCAGAAGAGGCCAGATTCGAGTCAAGGTCAGAACTCGGTGACGCCTGCCAGCCAACAACGATGCGGCCGAGCCTCACGGACTGACGGGAAGCGAAGAGGCGGAAGATAGCGCCTACCAACGCAGCCGCCAGACCGGGCTATGTGTGCCCCTACCAAAGGAGTGGCGAAGCGGAGGAGGCCGTGCAAGGAGGCGGAAAAGGATGCCGCCTGTGGGCGGAGGGCACCAGCTGAGCCCTCACTCGAGCCTCCCTGCCCCGACCGGGAGAGGCAAGAGGGCTGGGCCTTGACCCTTCACCACCTCCGAGCCCTGCCGGAGAAGGGCGGAGAAGGAGCTAGCGCCAAGGGGGCCAAGGAGTAGAGGCTCTGACTGAAGCACTCAGACTGAGGGTCCCGATTGGGTCCGAGAGCCTGCCTGCACTCTCCGGACTGCAGATGGTCCTCGACGGACAGGAGATGCCCGCTCCCACATCGGACTTCCCGGTACTTGGCGGAGCTGGCTACTGGCCATGGACGGTATGCTTTTGGGGTCTCTGAAATGGAGAAGACCCAAGAAGTGGAGGCCACCCAAGGATGATGGAACCTGTGGGTGTAGAGGCGGCCTGCGAGCCAAAGGCGGAGTCACTCGCAAGGGTCGAGGAGGTGAAGCGCCGGGCAGAGAGAGGCCAGTCCGACAACAGGACTAAGCCAGATCCTTCAACAAGTACTGAAGGCAAGAAGAGGCCCAAGCACGGGCTGAAGACCTCTGCAAATGGAGGGAGGCAGCTCAGAAGGAGTCGGAGGAGGCCCGAAGGCAAGCGGAGAGGGCCCGAGACCTCGTCGAGACGGCTTGACAGGAGCAGCACCAAGCCTGGGAGGCTCAGGTGAAAGGGGCGCGGGAGGCTGAAGCCGCCGCCAAGACCGACCGAGACCACTACCGGAGGGATAGGAACCGGTGGAGGAAAACTACAGCACCGGCCAAGGCCGAGCAAACTGCAGCCAAGGTGTACCTGCAAGCTGGTGGAGGAAAAGGAGGCCAGCAACCGGGAGATGGAGGATCTCCGGACCCAACTGCAGGAAATGGAGGAGCGTCGGCAGGAAATGGAGGACCGCAAGGAAACCTTGGAGCTACAGCTCTAAGACACGGTTGAGCGGCATAGAGCCCTCCAGGGAGTGATTGCGGACCATGAGCGGGAGATAGGGCGGCTCCAGCTCTGTTTGAGGACGGAGGAGAGTTGGCGGCGATCCAAGGAGTTGGACATCGCCGAGTTGAAGAAGGAGCCGAGGAAGCCAGAGGGAGCGAGATACACCCCTGAGAGGGAGATGGCGGACCTCGCAAAGATGAACGGGGCGAAGGCTGGAGAAGAGCTGGCCGCTTGTCCGATCATGGGAAGGCGAGGGAGAGCGGCTCCATGGCTGAAGTCGGTCGAGCTACTCTGACGGAGGGAGGAGGAGTGACGGCCGAAAGTTGCAGCGCAGGAGGTGTGAGGCACTTGGCGGCCTCAAGAGTCTCACGGCCTACTACTTGGCAAGCCCGGGAGGCTCTGAGGTCCGACAACACGCCCAACTACCGAGCACCTCGAGGAGGTGGCATCGGGTGCTCCGGGCTCATGTGGAAGAGGCAATTCAACAAGTCGATTCAGACTTTACCTATTACCACGTGGAGCTCCTCAAGGCTCTAGAGGTCCTGCGTCACCCTGGACAGATGGACGGACCCCCGGACGGGTCAGAAGGCGGAGCGAGGGAGGAAGGCCACGGAGACAGTACGGCAACCGGGACCTTGGGAGCGCTGTTCGGCGACGACAGCAGCAGCGGGGAGGGAGATCAGCTGGAGGAGCAGGACGTAATGAATGTCACTGCGCCTGAGGTAAGCACTCCGCACCCTACCACGGAAGGAAGGGAGGAGGGCCCTGGGGAGGCCATAGAAGGAGCGGGTCCGGGAATCCTGGACCAAAGGGAGGGCCCGGTGGGTGAGGATGAACCTTTGGGTAGTCCACGGGGCGGGCAAGTCCAAGGACCCGCGAGTCCGGACCCTGAGGTCCGGACTCCAGAGAGAAGACCGAACCTCGAGGTCCAGACCCCAGAGGCGAGTCCGGACCCTGAGGTCCGGACTCCAGAGAGAAGACCGGACCCGGAGGTCCGGACTCCAGAGTGGAGACTAGAACTTGAGGTCCAGACTGCAGTGAGTCACCAATCACCCGCCTCGCAGCCATCTCTTAGAGGCTCCGAACAAGGCCCAGCCAGTGGCAGCAAGACAGGAGGGAGGAGGACTTGGTGGTGATCGCTGTCGCCGCCACGGTGGCTCACCGGCTGCAGTCTCGGAAGGGAAGGGCCCCTCGTGGATCATCCGATTGGGTGCGCCGCAGTTGTCAGGGCTAGGGCTTGGGCCCAGCCAAGGCGAATCCGGGAACCACCCCACCTGAACCACGTAGATAGACGGAATAATGGGAAATAGTAGGCGGCCAGCTAGGGCCCACTGAGCTGGCCATCAGCTTAGAATAGGAGTGTATAACCATCTCCCCAACTTCCTCTAGGCCCACGCGACGTTTGGGGCGTATACATCGACAACCACTACAGACAGCAATGACCGGAGGTCAAACACAAAAGCATAGCCTTGGCACCCAATCATGCCGCTCCCCTTCCTTCCGCCGATACAGTGGCAAGCCCGGACAACCACATCGCAAGCCATCAGAACCGAGAAAGCCCTTCGCCGTCGTGATGAAGTCCGTAGCATAAAACCGCCATTCGGTTGTAGATGAACGAAGCGCCTGCAGATGATGAAAGTTGGCACTCCGGGCCGCCTTGACACGATCTTGATGTCCCCACGTGCTTGCGGGGCTCGGACAATTTCAAAGATGGCAATACCTGAGGGCCCTGTCCAAAAGAGGATCCTCCGCTTGTCCCATGGAGGGCCAATTGACCGTGCCATAATACTCCGCTCGTACTCTGTGTCGCGCAGGAAATCGACTTCAATCTGGAGCTCTACCAACAGGTTCGCTCCTGATATCGATGGCACCCGCCCCATTCCCTGGGATACCTCTCGGCTGTAAAGGGTGGGTCTAAGTCGATCACGAGGACAGAAAATTTGTGGCCGAGGAGGAAAGGACTAAAAAACATCTTGCTAGCCGGGGTTGACACCTCCACCACCACAGCGCCATCTAGAAGCCGTGCTTGCAAGTGCATCGCCTCCACCACGGCCGCCACGAATGACCCAAGCTCCTTCGCCTCTCCCCATAATGATAGGTCTTCCTTAGACATTACCCATCGTTGCCGCCATGCTTAGGTGCCTCCGCTCATTGGTAGCCGCTGCTCTCCCTCTCCTCCCGGATGTCCGACCCCGTCCGGAGAGTTCTCCGTCTGGCCGGGGTGACCTCATTACGTGCCGACCTACAAATTACACACAAATTCCTCACACATTGCTCTCGGAGTCATAGCTTGGGCCTCCTCACAACAGTCTTGCATTGCATTTATAGAGGACAAGCTATGATTTGAGATCGATAGAGGATCTAAGTAGCGATCTTCTTCTTCTTGGCATTGGCATATTCTGAATAGGGTTTAGGGTTTAGGGTTTAGGGTCCTTTAGCATATGCCGGAAATATCCTAAGAATACACTATTATATGCAAGAAACATGCTAAAGCATATATATTACTTGTACGTATCGACTTAGCTATTGCTAACCATGTTTAATTCATACTAACTAATGCTTAATTAACATAAACAAGAGAATTAATCAATACTAATTATTTATTTAAAGATAACTTACTTACTTAAAGATAAGTAATTAGATTAATTAATGCCAATCAAATACTAATCCCAAGTGCAAAGATTAATGCCACACATGATATTGCCAAGTTGGGAAGTAATTCCCCAACTGACACCACCGTCGATGCCTGCCACGTGACATCATATCCTCGGTTGGACCCTTTAAGCAATGCTCTTGCCAAATACACATAGGTCTCCTACTTTACTACTACTTAAACTATGGGTTCTAAATTAACTACTAATTTCTAGGTATATACACATATATAGCTTAAAAGAATTCTAGAAATGCATCCTATAGGGTAGTGACCTACTTCGGTAGGTCCCCTACCTACAACTTACTGGGGTAGGATCCTACTCTACCCAAAAAGCTATCTAGTCTTGGAAAACTTCCAAATTCCTGCCCTTGTCTAACTGATCACTTTGAATCAAGATGAACCAAAATGAACCAAACTGGATCAAAATGACTAAGGGGCCCAAACTTTTGCGTTCCACAAATACGATTTCCCATCTTCCACGTTCCTCCCCATTAATTGGAATTCCAGAAGACTTTAATTCATACTTTGAAATATGTACCAAGTGAGTTTGCCAAAACAAAAAAGATCTGGTTAAGGAATTAAACTCAGCCTAATGCTCGAGACGTTACAAGGGGTGTAGGTACCCCACCTATTTGGTTCTGCGGGCTTTCTTGACGCAATGTACTTAGTCTAGGTGCTACCTGTTCGATTCCAACGTCCGCTGCGTTTGCTTTCCGGTTGGCTTGCGGGGCGGGGAAGGAAACTGCGAGGGTTTCTCGCCGGCATCTTGCATCTGCACCTTCGTGTCAGCCGCGCCTTCGTGTCTCATGCTTTGTCGTCAAGGTCGCCTCACCGAGTCTGTCTGCGAGTTATGCCGCAAGTGGAGATGGGGAAGCCGTTTCACAGCGGGCGGAGGGATCGGGAGCCGTTGTTGGGGAAAGGTCCGTGGGTGAAGAAATCGCGCTTCTTCAAGCGCTGTGCTGCCGCGAGGCCCGCCGTTGCGCTGCCGCAGGGAGGAGGTGCGTATGAGCCTCCAAGACTACGGGACCTGCAATGGCAGAACAGAGTGAAGACTCGTAGACATTTTATCAAGAAGAGGAAGGGCGTCCCGTGTGCTCCTCGCAATACTTCATCTTATATCATGCATGCCAAGAGGTTAGGTGCGGCCGTCCCCGCGGTTTCTCCGGCGCTGCATACGGTCACTCCGGCGTACAGGGAAGGTGTCGTTGAAGAGGTGAAGGAGTGGGGCGTGGATGGTTATGGCTCCATGACTGGTCTGATCCGACTTCGAACTAGTGATGATTCCGTGGAGGATGGTAGTGTTGCTAATAGCATGTGTCGTGGTGAGCCATCTAATCCTGCAAACTGCATGCAGTCTCTACAGCAGGTGGAACAGCGATTAGACCACGATGTTGGCCGTTTCGAGATGACCTATCCATCCAGTTCTGTGCAGGATGAGTCCAAGCAGCTCTTGCAGATACGGCTTGAAGAGCAGGAGAGCCACATTGCTCACTTGGAGGATGAGAATCTGACGTTGAGGGAACGGCTGTATCTTTTGGAGCAGGAGCTGAGTGAGCTTCGTCAGAAATCACGCTGCCATAAGAGTGGTGTAGATGTTCTTGATGATGCTTGTTCTCATGGCAGCAGCTGGGGTTCTTCATATGATTAGTTCATGGGAATGGGAGTGGCAATTCTGCGCCTGACAACATCTAAATTGTGATCATGCGTGTGCTTGTCTTGTGCTGCTGGGGCGATGGAGGCAACGGTGAGCAAGCTTATGGCAAAGAAGATGACCTCCTTGGGCTGGGTACATCAATAGAGGCGAACAGGCTTCAAATGTGAGTGTTCTCTTGTTAGTTGGGTAGGCCTTAAAGACGTTTCGTGATTCATGCACTCATGTTCCTGTAGCTGAAAGTCTTGAGAAACACTGTGCCACAGGTGAGCAAGCTAGCCATGGTTGCCACAATATGAAGGTACCTGGTTGTGTGGTAAGGTCCACACCCATCTTTGTGACGAAACACACTAGTCCAGTGATGGCCTTGCAAAGCCTTTCATGCTGGGGATGAACGAAAGGGTTCATCCCTCCGTCTGTAGATAACTCAGTTTTGCACAGGGCTTCTAAGCGTGTTCCTTGAGAGTGGGACGTGTATATATTTCTGGTCAGGTCGCAGGCCCAACTGACGACCCGCACATACGGAAGAGACCTTGTATGTAATTTGTTCTCAGTTTCATGTACACTTCTTACTCCAGGACATGGTTTGGAGCCCGAGCCAATTGGTCGGCTAGGGAGCTCTTTTGTGCATCTGTGGTGTGTTGGATGTGGTTGTTGGACAGAGCTGCCAGTTTCTTGTCAGCTGGCGGTGGAGCACGATGCACAACTTTTGGACGTTGTGGCTGGGAGACGGGCAAGAGCTACGTCTAATTATTAGTCCCATTGGTAGCCAGTCCACAACGTTGTGACGGATGGCTGATCTCCTTGTGCTGCTTTCCCGTTCCCATGCTTCAGTCGAAGTGTTCCTCTGGTCTTGGCAAGTGGTCAGCTGTTTGTTCTGGACCATGAGAGGACCTTTTCCTGTTTTGCTTTGACGGTTAAGGCATACATGTGGTGGTTTCCGTTTGTCACTTTTGCCGCACAGCGTGTTTTGTCATTTTGAACTCGGTATATTATCGAAGGATTTGATGGATTCGGTGTACGTCTGTTCGGAATTCCAAGGAAGCTCGATGCTGTTGAACGCCCGGAAGTAACCAAGGCAGGACACCGTCGCACCTCCTGTCCTTCCAACCGACCGGATCTCCTGTTGTTTCCAACATACGCGAGAAATACGGTTTCCTCTTGTTTGCATTTCTCCCCGGATCAAGTACCTACATATTACGGTATGGGGGAGTTAAGAAACAATGGTATGAGTAAAATTAAAAAACAACCCATCTAGGTTCATGGGTTCATGTACAGCTATTGAGACATAGAGTACCTACAATGTGTTAACGCCAATAGCAAGACGGTGTTATCACAGCAGAGCCCTTGGGTCCTTGGGTGTGTCCGCGGCTGTGAGAGCGGGGCACTTGCTGATCACAGCCCTAATTCACGGCGGAGAAGCTGCAACTTTTACCACGTGCTATGCGAAAGACGGAATGGTGAGCGCAGCAGGCCAGGACTCCAGAAGCTCGGGTGCTGTCGGACAGAGTGTGCATGAGAAGCTTGGTGGCAGACAACTGTGCGGCTGAGAAGGTGGCCAGATCAGGAACGTCGTTGTGCCCACGGGTATCGAGAAATTCTATCCATGTGCTGGAAGAGCGCGACTTCCCATAAGATACGCTGCACGCTCTCCCCGTCCATGTGCACTGGGGTGCGTGCAAAAATGCAAATTCGACGTCGTCGGTTGCCCAAATTTGGCAACATTCTCGAAGCTGGGAGCCCAGGTCCGCCGTGACCAGTCACCACATGAGGAAACAAAAGTGGGCACAACGCTTGAGAGACTTCTCCTCGTTTTAGAGCGGTGTGGTCTACAGTAGCAGTATCGAATTAAGACAAAGTTGTCTCGTTCTGCACTAACCAAGGCCTCCTTGGGGGCCCAGAATCTCTGGGAAAGTGTTACGGCCTTGACTCGTGGGGTTGAGCTATCTACAGAGTGCACATGATCTTGAATTGAGGTCGTGAAGTGAGCTTGCACTGTTTCTTCCCTGTCCAAACATAGCAGGAGCATATGTACCTACTACCTATAGGCTGTTGGATACCAACAGGGAAAGGATATGGGAAACTAGTCTGATAAAAGTCAAAAGAAGTGGCCGTACTGTTGAGCAGGCTGTGAGCCACCGTCAGACTAGTCCAGACACTTTTTGGCCACGCTTCGGAAGATGCTTCTCGCTGATGTAGTGAGAGGAGGTGAAGTGTTTAGCATTAGCACCTTGATAGGTGCAAACCACCTGACGTTCCACTTCCCCCCAACATGAAGCTCGTGAATTCATGCTGCACACTTCGGAGGCCGGCTTACTTTATCGCAGACTCTCATCACCACATGCGATTTCACGGTGCACCAGCCATTCCTGGCTCTCGATCCTGCAATCGAAGTGCGTGTGTTGGAGACGATACCTAGTCTACTCAAGAATGTGCGTGAGATGTGAGTCTAGGCAACCCGCTTCACGACGAGTGTCCCAAGTTCCAAGTAGTCTAGCGTGCTTTGAAATTAGGCTTAGTGCAGCACGGATCACTACTGTTAACAGTATGTTATGTATATTCTATCCTACCCATCAGTGTCTTGCTCAAGAAGACTGTCCGCCCTCAAGCCCTGAAGGCTGTCAGGGGCTATCGATGCTGGATCCAGTCAGCAGTGATGAGAGAGATGAATAATAAGCACCTTCTGCGGGACCGGACACTGACAACGGTGTCCGACCCGGTGAGCAAGGCTAATAGAGACAGCAGACTCCTAAAGACGAGAACAGCAGTCACTGATCAGCATTCCAGCTGAGGCACCGGTCCCCAGGAGACGTTAATCTTGCTTTGAAGCTTTGCAAAGCAGGAAGAAATTTTAGGAGCCGGAGTCATACTCGTGGCGTTCCACGATTCCGGGCGGCGAGCCCACTTGTGGGCATTGCTGTATAAGTAGCAATCTGCATCGGGTCATCGGCAGAGGAAGTGAGGTTGCGGGCAGGGTTCCGGTCCGGACCTTTGGCCTTCAGGTTTTGATTCAGAGTCGACTGCGCGATTCTCTCGGTCCCGGATCTGCCTGAGTGGAGTGTGCGGCATTCGCAAATTGCAATCGAAGGCAGCTCGTACGCTCTCGTCGAACTTGCAAAATGCCTGTGGGAGCACTCAATGCCTTCGGGCTCCATCAGTACGATAACCAGACGCACTTCTTCTCGCCTGACAATCCGATCCTCTCGCAAGTAAGATGTCTTGCCTACAGACAACCACATCGGCAGGGCTCGAGTTTCTCCTTCGTTCATTTGCGGTGCCTGTGTTTGATCTGAAGAGACAGCGACAGTGCAGAGGGATTGAAACATTGGATATCCTCTTGTGCAGGGGGTTGGATACGCCGTGGTGGGTGGGTTTGGAGTGTTCTTCGCTGTGATTACCACGCTGGTGATGTACTTTGACAAGAAGTATGCGGGAAGTGAATACAACTCGGAAGAGTTCAACACGGCGGGAAGAGCCATCAAGACAGGTCTCACCGCCGTCGACGTGGTTAGCCGCTCCACTTGGTACGATTCCCGGCATTCGCCTCGCCTTCCATCTCAGATTTGAATTGTGTAGATGCCTGCAGGCCCTGCAGCTCATCAGAAAACGCGGTGGAATGTCGGCTGTGCAGGGTGGCCACCATAGTGCAATCCAGCAATGAGGCTTTCAACTTTGGAATCAGTGGCGCTTTCTGGTAAGGCCATGGACTCTGCAACGACGCCATATCAGATTGCTTGACGGAATTTTTGCGGGAGAATGACTACAACGTTGTCCGCCTGCACCGATTGGAATCAGGTACGGCGCGGGTGTTACAGCCCAGTTCTGCGTGTTCGGGGCCTTGGCACTGCAGCTCAAGCGCCGAGCTCCAAAAGCTCACACCGTGGTGGAGTTGGTCAGGCGACGATGGGGCCACGCTGCCGGCATCGTAAGTTGTCTCACTCGTTTTTGTCACAACCTGCAAGCATTCGCATCCAACTTTGGCTTCTGACGATGTCCTTCCTTTTGCCTCGCCCTCTGGCAGGTGTTCCTCTACATTTGTGTGCTCAATAATTTGGTCGTCTGCTCGCTGCTGATTATCGGAGCCGCAAACGTCCTGTCGGCAGCCACAGGTGAAGTAAATGTTCCCGTTCTCGTCAGAGGTTGCTGCCAACGGCTGTTGGACAGAGAGCTTACACGCACCTGGAACGGGAATGGTGTGCAGGTGTGAACGTTTACAGTGCGTTGATGCTCATTCCGCTGAGTGTCATCGTGTACGCAGTCTCAGGCGGCCTCAAGGCCATCTTTTTCTCCTCCTACTTCCACACCATCATCATTTGTATCACTTTGAACATCTTTTGCTACAGTGTATGCCTACTATCCACTGTCGGACGCGCAAAATGTTTACGGAACTCCACTTGTTTTCCTTTGCTATGGTTGCCCGAGGATGCCCTTCAAATTTTGAGTCTCGGGATGAGTGAAATGATTTTCACGTGCAGGTCTATGCAAGTGACAAGGATCCGATTGGAAGCATTGGCAAAGTGTGGGAGAATCTCAACGTAATGGCAACCAAAGTGCCTGTGCCAGGTAGCCATATTGCCCGAGTTCCAATTCCTTCTCCAGAGGCTGTCAGTGTCGATACACAGTCTAAATCAGATGATGGACGTCTGTGTGTGCGCAGGAAACAAGGACGGCAGCTACATGACGATGTTCAGCAGACTGGGGTTCGAATTCGGAATGTACAATTTGCTTTCTTCGCTTGGAATCCTGTACGCTGATCAATCCTTCTGGCAGGTATTTACATTCCAAGACATGAGTTTGAGTCGTGCTGGCAGACGGCATTTGGAAGTTGGTGTTGACAAAGATTCGTGAATGGATGCTGCAGGGAGTGATCGCAGCCGGTCCCAGAGCTTCCTTCAAGGGCTACTTGCTTGGCGCACTGCTGTGGTTCCCAATCCCGTTCGCTATGGCCACAGCTTTCGGGTTGTCTGTGCGGGCCTTGGATTTGCCACTGTCGGCGGCCGAAGCCAATGCGGGCCTGGTGCCCATCGCTGCTGCTCAATTCGTGCTGGGCAAAGGTACCTTGGCTTGGACTTTTCACCGTTGGAAGAAACATTTGCTCACGGTTGGCGCACAGTACTGACTTGGGCTGGACGTGGCAAAACAGGAGGCGTGTTCCTGGTCCTCACCATGGTCTTCATGGCTGTAACGTCAGTGGGATCTGCAGAATTTTTGTCCATGTCCTCACTCTTCACTTACGACATCTACAAGGCAACTCTCATGTTCTTATCTCAGATCTTATTTCTGTTTCACCGCGCTCGCAGAGCCTGATCTAGTTCCGTGCATTGCAGGCGTACATCAATCCCAAGGCTTCCGGAGAGCAGATACTGCTTGTCTCACGGATTGCACTCTGCTCCGTGGGCCTACTCATGGGAGGCGTCTGTAGCTTGCTTTACCATGTGAGGGATCCCTCTTTTGCTTTTGATCCTTCTTCAAGTGGGTTTGTTAGGTTCAGGCTTTGTCTGATTCAAGCTAGCAACCCCTTTGCAGGAGAACGTGGACTTCAACTTCCTGTTTATGCTCATGGGTATTTTGGTGTGCTCCGCCGCCTTCCCCCTCATGTTCATGATCACCTGGCCCCGAGTCCCAACGGGAGCCGCTATCGCTGGTGCCCTGGGGGGCCAGGGTCTCGGTATTTGCACATGGCTCTCGGTCGCTCAGGTACAAGTGCGAATTAGTGTTGGCGTGCGAGTGCATTTTGGCCATGACGAACCAGAGGCTTATAATCAGCGGATGTTGGTATGCAGTCCAAGTTCGGAGAAATGACCATCTCATTCAGCCTGCAACAACTCGACCCTACTGTGTCAGGCACGGCAGTGTGCCTGTTCTCGTCGGCCATTATCTGCAGCCTGTGGACTTTGATAGCTCCAGGTGATCCCGACAGTTTCAAAAGGTAACGTCATTTCCATCTTGACATCACGCAGCAGCACTTACTTCCCACAACAGAATATGGCCTGCGTTTGTTCATCGCATGCCTTACCCGTTGACTCTTCCAGATTTCAAGACATTGAACTCATGGACGGGGTGAAAATGGCTAACATGGAGGAAGCGAAAAACGATTCTCACGAACTACAGAAGTTCTTCAAGAAAACGGTCTTTGTCACCGGAGGAATAGCTGCCATTATCTGTGTCATTTGGCCAGCTCTCTCTCTAGCCGGAGGAGTTTTCAGTAAGGTTGGTAGTACAGTCCCACACAATTTTGCATCATGGAAGACGTGACCGCGTTACCTGTTTGCTAATTGCTCCAAGTGGATTTTGTGCAGGCAACCTTCACTTTCTGGGTGGTATTGTCCCTTATATGGGCTCTCATCACGACCCTGGTGTGCACGTTTCTGCCCCTGATTGAATCCAGAGCTGTAATCTGGCACATAATTAAGCAGGTACTAGGCATTTCCAGCGTGGAAGTCTTGCCTGTAGGATCTTACGCTGCGTCTCCCAGGAAGGAGGAGCTGAAATCTTATCAAAATGAGAAGATGCCAGCTTACTAGACAGGACAAAAAGATAGTGGAAACTCACCAACAGAGTAGACTAGCCTGTAGATGGTAGACAGTCTGAAGTTTGTAGAAAGTATACGTTCTAACCATTCAATGTGATGGGTCTGTTTATAGCATGGAATAAAGGGCAGCATCCTGCATTACCTCCCACATTCGCTTTTACAAAACCAAATTGTAAATTCCTCACTCTGCAAACTACCAGAAGGAATTTTGATGCAGCCAAGGCAAACCCTCGATCTTGACGACCGCCAGACTGAGTTTCACCAGTACCTCATGCGGCCCGTGAGGGACATGTGGCCACTGAAAGGTGGGTCAACCTTCGAGCTGTGGCCCAGCAAGGACACTTGTTACCTCTACCGAGGTAGATCCGGAGGAATTGGGCCTTTTTCATCATGATTCTCCAACCCCATTATGTACTCCAAAAGGGACATAATGATGGCCGCACTTCGCAGCTTGCGGCTAATGTCACCCCACTTTATATACATCTACAGAGGAATATCTGTACTTTGAAGTTTGAACCCAAGCTCAAATTAGGTCTGCAGTTTTAAAAGTCGAGGTGTCCTGTAGCATTCGGTGGCCCTCCACAAAGCATGCTCGCAATACTGCCGGATGCAGATGCACCTCCAGTAGCACCAACAGGAGCTTGTTGCAGCCGCTCCAGTTCAAGTGCCTTCCTCCGAGGCACCTTAATTGCATACGTCGCCGTTTCAGGGATATGAGGTACCTGCAAGAGTGCGGTCTTAGACGTTGAAGTTGTTACCACTGTTGCTGCTGCTTGGACCATGAGGAAAAACGCAATGACCTACTTGAGTGTTTATGGTGGCAAGCTTGTGCACCCTGAGGAAACCAACGATGTCCTGGTAACCGGTGAGCAATGATGCAAGCTCCTTGCTGTCATCTGTAAAAACGTGGGCCACAGGAAGCTAAGTCCCCAGATGGAGCAAGCCTAGGGCTAGAGCCCTCACCTAACGCAAGGGTTGAACAAGTACCAAACCTGGACAAGCTTCTACGGAAAGGAGGATATCTGAAAGATGCTGCCACCTCATCAGAAATGAAGGCTTCAAGAGTGCGGCAGGGAAGGAGACGACAGCAGCTGCATTACTTGCCCGGAGCATGGCCTTGAGATCAGCCAGGAAAGCTAGCAGTTCCCAGTCCTGCAAAACCCCAAAATCTCATCAAGGCAGGAATTGGTGATGGGCCTCCGATGATGGCTTGCCACAAAGACGACGACCGAGAGATCATGAACCCTAACCGTACACCGTTGCATGGACTCCGGAGCGCAAAGCGAGTGCAGAGCAATCCGCCCTAATTGTTGCAACCCCGACGCAGGTCTGATCACCACACCAGCAGACCAACAAGGACGAATCAACCCGGCAGCTCTAGCAGCAGGAGAAAGAGCAGGCTAGCCGAGCACACCTGGACAAGCTGTGGAGAAAAGCGGAGCACTGATCCATGAGAACGGAAAGGTGGGCACCACTCTGCAAGCTGCAGTACTCCACTCTGGTTGCACTCAGCATCGTCCGCTGCATGGGCTTCCTCAGGTCAAAGGAGGTGCAGTAATCATGAGAAACCCCTCCTCCCCCTCCGGGGCCGGCAGCAAGTTGCGAATCCTCCAGCACCACGGAGCGGGACGCCAGCGCCTGCTGCTGCTGCCTCCTCTCCACCAGCGCCTTGTCCGCCTCCAAATACTTGCTGTACTGCCATGCTATCCTCAACTTATCCTCCTGCCAGCAGCCACGAGCCGTCAGACCCCGATCCCCCGGAAACCATCACCACAAACCACACAACACAGCCCCGTCGTGCCTCACCTGGAGCGAGCTCCCGCCAGCTTCCTTGGCCAGACCCGGCAGCGTCCCGAGAAACGCCTTGGGCGAGGGCAGCGGGCTGGCGAAGAGGAGAGGCTGGCGATGCACCAGCCCCTGCGCGAGGAAGTAGCGCAGCAGCAGCAAGTGGTGCGGGCCCTCCAGATCCTCCGCGATCAGCACAATTCCCCCGACCGGAACCCCGCCCCCCAGGATGTGTGTCCTCCGCCACAGTCAAGTCCCACAATACAGAACCCAAAACCCTAAACCCTGCAGCAGGGAGCACAGAAAGCAGCATGCAAGAGCGAAGATGGAAGAAAGGATATTGTCCAGATCCAGAATGCCGGATGAGAGGAGCGCGGTGGCGTGCGGGCCGGGCTTGGCTCCAGGCGCGGCCAGGTGGGAGGCGCGGGCGGATGTGGGCGAGGGCGAAGGCGAGGGCGAGGCGCGCGTGAAGCTCCTGCGCTGATCCATGGCAAATAATAGACGGCGCTTGCGGCGGGAGGCCAATTAGACGGAGCGGAACTTGGAAGGATAGATGTTGGAAGTCGAGGAATCTGTGAAAAGGGCGGATGCTGTACAGTTGTAGTACATACATGCATACATGGGGTGGGGGCAGGAGGAGGAGGAGGAGCAGGAGCAGGAGCAGGGGCCTGGCAGTGAATCTAAGGAAGTCGGGTGGTGGGACAGGGCTAGTCAACCTCCGCCAGCGCATGTCATGGCCATCGGGCGCGTGGTACCGGCCCCACCTTGAGCTGAGTGGCTTCACGTTCCCGCGACAGGCAACCGAGCCCTGGAACCGGGAACCGGGAACCGGGAACTGGGAACCGGGAACGGGAACGGGCACGGGGCACCGGGCACCGGGCACCGGGGTCTCCGCAGTACCCAGAAGGCGTCGCCCGAGCACACATACACATGTACACATCTGAATGGGGATGATGATGATGTCTGGATGTGTCGGGACATCACTTGGGGTGGGACTGTGGGGCTTGGAGAGTCCAGTCATTGTCATTCTCAGTGCGGAGTGCCGAGTCCCGTCCAGTCCATGACGCCGCAATCATTGCTGGCTTGGGCTGCCTTCACAAACATGAGAGCATTGGCAACCACTTGCTGCTGCCTTCTCTCTCTCTCGCCTTCCACACACTTTCGCGCGCTCTGCACTCCACTCCACCTCCACTCACCTCCGCCCGACCACGCACTCTTGCCTTCTTCCATTCCCCCGTCTGCGAGCCAGTATTGGCTAGCCCTGCCTTGGTCGCGTTTCTCTGCCGCGTCTCGCTTCGCCCTTGCCCTGCGTCGCATCCGCGCGGGAAGCTCCGCAGCGCTGTTTGTTCGTTTCCTTCGCGCTCCGCATCGGAGCGTCGCGGTGAGGAGCTCCCGCTCATCATCAGCGAGCGTAGCAGGATCGGTGAGTCCGGCTCCGGCTCCGGCTCCGGCTCCGGCTCCATGCGCGCGCCGAGGAGGAGGTGAAGCGCAAAAGCAAGCGTTGGCATCCGCCATCGCCAGCCGCGACACTGGCAGCCCCGACAGATCTTGATTGCATCAGCAGCAGCGGGAGATGTGTGTCTCATAGCCCAAGCCCCAGCCTCAGCCCCACCCGGTCGCAGGCATCGCAGGAGGATGGGGGGGACGGGGACTCCGCCTCCAGCTTGGTGGTGGATGCGCCCTGGGATGGAGGCCGCGCGGCTGCCGTGGCCGGAGCGTCCTCCGCCGCGCCGGCCTCCAGCCCGGGCGCGTCCCCGACAGCGCCGGGTCCGGCCCCCGGGACAAGGCAGTTCGCCTGCAATTTCTGCCAGCGGAAGTTCCACAGCTCGCAGGCGCTGGGAGGGCACCAGAATGCGCACAAGCGGGAGCGCACGGCGGCCCGGCGGGCGCAGAGGTTTGCTACTGTGGTGGCGCAGCCGCGGCTGGCTCCCTCTTCGGCCATGGCTTCCGACTTCGTGTCCGTGTCCGTGTCCGAGTCCGGGGGTTCTTTCCTAGCAGCAGCAGGAGGAGGAGGAGGAGGAGGAGGAGGAGGAGCAGGCGGGAGCGGAGGAGGAGAGCGCGGGCTCGGGCTCGGGCTTGGGCTCGGGCCCGGCGGGAGAGCTCGGCTCGGGGCTCTGTCGGGCACAGGTAGCGCGTTTTCGCACTACCTTCCCTCAGAGCAGCAGCAAGGGTTTTGGAGCGCTGCTCACGGGGGAGGTTCCGGCTCCGGCTCCGGTGCGACTGCGGCCTCGGAATGGGGGGGACCGGCCGCTTCTAGGTTTGATGGCCACTATGGGCGGACGTTTAGATATGCTCCGTCTCTGCAATCTGAGTCGCATGATTTGCACCATAGCTGGTCCGCGATTGGACCTGTTCCACCTGATAGCCGGCCGCCGGACTCGGCCCCTCCTAACCTGGATTTGTCTCTTCGTCTTGGATTCGGGTGATTCATGTGCTTGCCCAGCATTGCCAACTGTAAACTTGTCCATTCCTTCCGTTTCGCCCCGGCTTTCTCCCTTCATGTCTCACTGCAGCAGCCTCCTCCTCTGTTTACGTTTGCAATGCAATGGAATGCAGTGGAGTGCAATGCGATGCGATGCGATGCGGTGCGGTGCCATTCGCAGAGTTTGCGCACTACTGTTGGGCAAGGGCAGGCCAGTATCACGTCTTCTATGCTAGCAGCAGCTGTTGTACACTCCGCATCCTTCAGCGTGGCAGATGGGGCAGCTCTACGACGCTGTCAGCAGGCTGTTGGGACTCTTCGCCAGCCGCGACCCACGACCATTTCTCGTCTTTAAATGCCACCTCAAAAAAGATAGAAAAGGGATCACCATCTCTTGTCCCGGGCCCTCACCCTTGCATCACTACCAGTGGCAGTACCCGCCGGGACCTGCGCCTGCAGCAAACGGATATGGCCGTGTTGCGTCCAACATGGCCGGACGACATCTATCAGAGTGGAGTCGGACGGTACCGTGCCATCTACCGTAGCGTGGAAAGTTCTGGAAACACATTCCTGTCCCGATACCATCATGCTGGAGTAGTGTGTGTCATGAGAGAACTGCTCATGGAAGTCAATTGCACACACAACCTCCTTTGTGTACTATCACCATCCCTCTTTTGCGGACCTGCTAGTTATTATCAACATATATAAATTATTATCTGATAAAAAGTATTGAGATAGATGGATAGAAGAAGAAAAGTTAATGATATCCTTACATGTACATAGATTGAATAAAAGAAAATACTCCTTTGATTCCACATCCTTGTCCAAAATGAACATGGTGGATGGGTTATATGAGACTAGGTAGTTGAGGAGTTGACCATATATCTCTCTTAATCCTCACGTGGTAAGGGCAATTATATGAACTATGAAGGTGGGACAGGAGACTTGGCCACCTTGCCTTAAAAACTACTAACACGGAAGAAGTTTGGTTGGAGCAAAAGAAGAAAGAGAAAACCTCATTATAGACCAAGCAGTGGAGGAGGGATGGATGATAGACAGCCAGGCTAAGTTCATGCACACACTAGTACAAAGTTCACTTGTTACCTCATATTGAGCCCATTTAATTTCTGCATTTAGCTCTTCTTGCTTAAGCGCCATCAAAGTTAGAGATGCATTGTAAGGCCGAGAGTGGTCCGTTGGCTCTCAACGGAATTCTTATTTGTAGTCTCAGGACATCCTAATTATCCCAGCCAGCACGTACACTACTAGTCTCCAAAAATGGCTAATCTTGCGGTCTTGCGGAGGACGCCCACCAAACAAGTCTTTCTTAGTTTCGTCACTACTTTTGTGCTCACTCATCATCCATATCGGTCCATATGAGGATGCCACCTGACATCCGTGCATTCAGCCAGCTAATACACTATTATCAATAATCAATTCCTTAGCCTGCTATTATTCCAAAATTACTACATTACTTCCCGCTATTCTCAGAAATCCGTTCCGTTATTTCCAAAGCCTGCTACATGCATACCCGGAAATGATTGATACCCTGTTAGTCACAGGATGACAAAGCCAGAAGGCTGCCAAACGTTCTATAAGGGCATCACCGGACTCGCGGTTTGACGTACCGTCACCAGTTCAGTTCCAAACCGAGGTTAGGACTTGGGGTTGACACATGAGCCGTTCGACATGCCACATCATAGAGCGATAACGGAACAGCGGAAATTATTCAACGGGAATACTTCAATGCAATGGCGACGAGCTCTGTGCAGCAAGCTCACAGCACCGAGCACCCAGCACCCAGCACCCAGCACCCAGCACCGAGCTCGCTACAGCAACAGGTAAAAAGCTGACAAGCTCACGACGACCCAACAATGGGACCGAATCTATACGCTCTGGAGTTGGTCCATATCGTTGAATTGAATCCACGCAGCCAGTAGCAGTGGCACTTGAATTCTCCACTTTGATCACCTGCTCCAGCCCATACATGTGCTTGCTTTGGCTGGATGATTGATTGGAAGGCAGGAGGGTTGCAAATTCCGAGCTGCTGAGTGCGAAGCGGGTCCAGCAGTTCCAATCTGTGAGGGCAGAGGAGCTGTCCAGAATGGTGAAGTCCATCCTGGAGGACAGTCGGAGGGCTCCCGTTTTGTGAACGTGCAGCAGAGGACCGTCCTCGATTCGATCGTGCTAACGTAACGGTGACGAAGGAATTCCAGCAATGCATTGACAGCGGACAGGCCTCGCTATGATTGAGGTGGTGATGAGGCACGGGCTCTGATTTCCGGAAGCAGGACTGGTGAACCGGGAGTTGAAATTGCGCGGCGAAGCGCGTCATTGTTGGCCCAGGATCGCATGGCGTCTCCACCACCGTGCCTCGAGTGGGCTGCCGCGAGGGATTTTGGGGAGGAGATCAGGATGGCGATTCTGCAGAAGGTGAGGTTGATGCAGTGGGTGAGAATTGTTTTGGCTGGGCCACTGATTTGCAAGCTGCTGATTTCGGGATGTTGGCTTGGTGGGAATTGGGTATTGGGTTCTGCAGAAAAGTCATTTCTTTTTACTGAATGGTCATGGTTCAGCGTAGTTCCTCGCACGGTTCCCGAACGAGGAACGAGGAGAGATCCAGAAGAGGGTGCGTAGTGAGAGTACAAGGGCCGCGCAAAGTTCAAAGTGCCTGGGCGGTGGGCACTGGAGTCCTTGACATTCGGGCCTCAATCCCTATTCGAAGAGAGCATGTGTGGGTATGTGAATGCCTACACTTTACAATTGGTGGCCCAAGCATCCATCGGCCAGGGCTACTTATTCTGCAGTGTCTCGTCGACGTCACTGGCACTGGCAGCGGCACTGGTTGTGACTCTGGCACTGGCTGTGGCACTGTCACTGGCACACTACATATAGCTTGGATATGCAAATCGATTCATCTCTCATGCAACTGGCGACAGCTGTGCTCGCGTCTCCTGTCATCAACTTGATTCCGTGCTACTTTCAAGTTCCCGTCCTCTTTCCTGGGGCGCACACACATATCAAATACAGAATAGGTAATCTCCAACCCCAGTTCTGCAGGAGGCAGCAGCAACAGCTCACATGGATGCTGTCTCATGTGCAGACTTGACCTATGGGTTCCTTTGCCCCTAGAAACGCAGGTCTGGAAGGTGAACCGTTGAAAATTTTCTACTTCACAGTGTGTAAGGGAGTGAAAAGTGAGCGGCCTTTGGGGCAAAGTCGAAGTTCCTGATAATCAGGCTCGCTCATTTAAGCTGCCTCATTACTGGCTGGTGGTCCAGTCAATGGGGTGGGAGGCAGAGTGAGAGGCCGCGTGGCCCCCAGGGCCGGACCCGTTACAGCAGCCTCGGAGATGGAGCCTGTGCGTGAAACAGGTGGCCGAGCTGCAATGGGAGAAGATGGACAGGAGAATCCGCCATCAATCATGTGCGTTGTTATGCCATAACAGCGGGCCGGGACTGGCATGGCTAATAATGAGAGAGTTGGCCATCTCCACACCAGCTCGGAGCTCCGACCTGTAGCTGCAGCAGAAGGGACACGTGGCCGTTGCAGAAGATGATGAAAGTTGCAAATACGGGCTTGTGGTTGCCCGAGTCGCCCAGCTGGCGATGGCAATGGATGGAGCGCACGATGTTGCTCCCTAGTTTTACAGGTCAAGTACATTTGTCCCCGTCCCGTGGAGGCAGACCATTGCAGCGGCTATGTCAAAGCGAATGTTGTAGCTGTCGGGCCACAGGTGCAACACACCCGCTCCCAGGTGGTGTTGGCTGTACAGCCACACACGCATCTCGAGTCCGCATCCGCCGTGGCTTTCTGTATCTTCTGCTTGGAAAATCCCCGCTGCGGACAGGGAATCCCGTCTTGGTCGGAGCCATCCTTCCAGTGTCTTCCTAGCTAGTCTAGTGCTTTTCCTCCGGATTCTGAAACAGCACGTTCAAGAGTCCACCGGCCAACGGTGTAGCTTGTGCGCGGGGTTTGTGACCCTGTGAAACGTGTGCCAACTTCTTGAAATGCTGCGTGAATCGTGCTCGTCTGGGGGCAAACAGCGGGCAAGCAATGGATTTGTGTTGCGTGTAGTAGCGGAATGTGACACTCCCATCGCGACTGAGGTGAGTGTGGCATAGCCGGGAGTGGAGAAACGTGCCCACCTGTTCACGAAATGCGTTTTTCTGGCAGCCGACTGCAAATTATTCCTTGAGTGTCAATAGTGATCAAAGTGCTCCTCTGCTGGTGGGTAGGGCTCGGAATTCGCTTCTATGCCACTGACTGAGTCAGGAGCCAGCAGCAGCAGCACGGGGGCAGCATTCTGGCTAGTTCCTGCCATGAAAAAGTACGTACGTAGGTACGTATTCAGATCGATAGGACGCACTTCACTTAAAAAGATGCACATTACCTACTTATAAAGGTGCACTTTTCCGAAGGACAACGATCGTCTCCGTGGCAGCTGCAGCAAGTACTAATTCCTAGCACACATTGCGTAGGTACTCTTTAATAAGTATCCTGAGAATCTGCATAAGTCCTACAACTGCACCTGGACCTGCGCCTGCACCTGTGAAGTATGTTATGTGTCTCCATCCTGCACCTTGTCCTCATTTCACCAGGAAATGACCCACATGATCTCACATTGCTCGGGAGTCAGCCCCGCATCAGCAGTGGAAAGGTGAAAGAACTTGTTGCAGAAGAGGCTGCCCTGCCCGTAAAGACAAACCAGGGCTAACTAACAGTTTCAAAAGAGCCATGGTCTTCATAAGGTTGGCTACAGCCGACCGGTGCGAATTTACACTATTCCCTAACGGGTCCCTAACTCAGGCAAGTCTGCACTTCAGGCTGCTCCGTGACGTTATGTCCGGATCCCGGATCCCAAAATAATGTGTTTTTGTAAGGAATGGGTTAGCTCGTAACTAGGCTACACGAAGTTCAAATACCGTCTGGAGTACCTCACAATCCCATCATCGGTTAGACCACTGGATTTCAACTTCCAACATCCGTGGTGTGCCATCCCTGTTTTTGTCAGGCACCAGGGGATATGCTCCACTGATGTTTCCCAGCATCACAACTCGATCAATCTGGATGGTGACCCTGCCCAACGACCCCTGCAAATGCAATAGCCAAAGGTGATGTGGGTTGTGAGAATCGTCATCAAAATCACAAACTTCTGCAGCACACACTTCACCTTGCTCTAGTTTGATCTCACCTTCCCGAAGGCGCCCTTGCTTTTGCAGGATATATTCAGCTTTTGGCCTTTCGGAGGAGTATCAAACGCCCAAGCGAATCCTTGCTTCCACTCTGGCGAGGTAGTATGTGAGACCACCTGTAGAAGTTTTGACACCATTATTCACCATCCAGGTTCAATGTTGGCTAAACCGCAGTATTCCACATCTCGAGCATTACTAAGACCACCATTCTGAAGAGAGATGATTACTTCAGAGACTGGATCTCTGGAAAGATACTGATACTGAACCCCATACAATACATACCTTGGTTTGTCGAGGTGGACCACTGCCTAGAGTAAGTTTGCAATACGCATTGGTGTTTCCCATTGACTGCTTCAGATCCACACCCCGCTTTATCGTCACAACAAGGCTTCCAGGCAGACACTGCAGCAAGCTATCTGCTTTTTCTCGAAACCGCTCAGGACCTGATTTCATGAGTGCCTGCAGCAGCGGAATGGCCTCGGCTGCAGCCATTGCTTGAGCTTTACCAATCTCTGCTGGACTGCTCGACCATGCATGTCTGAGTAGGTACAGGGCATCCAACGATGCCTCTTGCGCTGTTTCTGTACCACTCTTCAGAGAACCCACGAGCTGCGCTATACTCAGAGTTGCTGCCTCTGTCGCCCTCAGCCTTGGGAAGTTATTGAACAAAACTACAAGGGCTTTCACAGCATCTTCCGTCACTGATGCAGTGGCCCACAAATCCTTTTCCAGACATGCTGCACCCAACAAAAGCCATCATCAGACGAGAACTAAGGCAAGAGATACAATGCATGGTGACAACATTGGGAAAAGGCCCTTCAGCACATGCAGGAAAATCGCTGTAGTCAGGATTCCACATTACCAGCTAGTGAGGTTATAAGTTCACTGGAAGCATACTCCTGTATGGTGTGATTTGCAAATAGCAGCTTGATTAAAGTAGCTGCCTGGCCAGCAGTCTCTGGATTACTTGAACTAAGAAGATCCTGTACAACCTGGATGCCGCCCCCTTCTGCCACAGCTCGCTTGTTTGACCGACTGTAAACTACAAGATTCTGCAGGGCACAAAGTGCCACCATCTTCATCTCTTCAGAAGGTTGATCCTCTAGGAGGCTTATCAAAGCCCGACACGCTGAGACTGCATCAATGTGTCGTGACAGCCCATCCTGCTGAAACAGATCACCCAATGCCAGCGCTGCCAGTAATCTAGCTGAATGCAGCTGAGTCTGTGGATCTAGCAAATACTGGGATAGAGGAAGGATTGCGGCTTTGGCGCACTTCATCTCTCGGACCTTCATATTATTGAACAAAGCCTCCAGGAGCTGCCCTGCTGCTTCCTCACATTGATGACACCTTAGAAGTTCGAGCATGGCTTCCACAGCACCAGCCTCTGCCATATTCTCGGCACTGGTTGCATCATCTCTCTCCAGGACCAGCAATGCGCTGAGGGCCACCACAACAGTAGCTTCTGATGTGGACCTTAGCAGTTTCACAAGGACTGGAATAGAAACCTTCTGATAATACTGGGAGCTAAATCTGAGAACATTGGAAAGCACCAATGCAGCTGCCTCCCATAATGCCTGAGGAGCAAGAGGGTCTCCCTGTAAGATGATCTTAGAGAGTTCCGTTATGCCACCAGCATCTGCCACAGCATTCGGCCAGCTGTATGACGCATTTTCCAGTGCCTTCAGCGCCTCCTTCTGCAGAGTCGGAACACCAGCACCAACCATTCTGACCAGTGGTTCCACGAGCAATGTGGTGGTCACGTCCCTTTGAATCTGTTCTTGCAGGAGAAGGTAAGACAACAGCTCAGCAGCAAGCTGCTGCACTGGTTGTGAGGAGGAATCCAACAACGGGACCAGTGGCTCAATGGCTTCAGTGGGAGTCAAAGGGAGATTTGCCAGCCGCTGTGGTTTTTCAAGAATGTTGACAAGGACTTGCATGGCACTATGCTGTCCAGAAGGGCTGAAATCGGGTCTAGTCAGAGCTAGGAAGAGTGGCTGCACAACCTTGCCCGCTGCTGCACCTTTAGCAATACTGCTGTTGTTAGTAAGAATCCTGAGCAGTTCTGCACTCAACAAACAGACAGCATCAGGCGCGGTCGGCAGAATGCTGAGAATATTCTCAATCAGTCCTGCTTTCACCATGTCCAGCTTGCAAAGAGGCCTGTCCTTTGCCAGCTTTATCAAGGCACTCACAGCCACTTCATGCATTGTGCTGTTCTGCCCGAAGACAAGGGCCACCAGAGGAACAACAGCTCCATTAGCAGCAACCGCCTCTGCCTGCTGCTCGTCATCCAGCAAATTATCAAGTGCTCGAGCACCAGCATACTGAGCAGATGACTCTGTGAATAGGAGTGAGACCAGGGGTTGTATGCAGCTTGTAGCAGCTGGGGTTGATCTTACTCGGGAGTTTGAAAACAAAATGCTGCACAGCTCAGCAGTGTCTTCCTTCAGCTCCAGGGAGCAATCAGATGAGAGGACTCTGCACAAAGCCTCCACGGCATTGGCCTCAGCATCAGCAACTGCCAAAGCCTTTGGAGGGTTATCCCTTGCAAGCTTGATGAGTGCTCCTATGGCTGCATGTTGCTCTTTCTCCATCCCAGAACTGAGCATTTCTACCAGTGGTGCAATAGCTTGCCCAGCAGGATCACCTGCTTTGATGTTCTCTGCAGCGAACAGACCTTGCAATGCCCGAGCAGCACTGTACCTTGCACCCCTTGTACCCAGTCTTAGTACTGCAACAAGTTGGTCTACAGCTCCAACTGCAGAATCGTGCTTCCTAAGCTCAGCACAACTGAACAGAACTCTCAAAAGATCCGCTGTAGCCTCCTCAATTGCATCTTGGGGTCCAAGTGAGAGGTACTTTGTCAGTTTATCCAGAGCTCCAGCTTCGGCCATTGCGAGCTTGTTAGCATTATTGCCCTTGGCGATCTGTGTCAAGAGACCGAGTGCAAGAGGGGGTGCCCCAGGACGCTCTGCCATAGGTTTCAGAAGCTCTACTAGTGCAGGCACTGCCTTTCGAGCAGTTGCACCATGTCTGATGTCATCCACTCGAAATAGTCTTTCGAGAGCAACTTGATCTGGGTTCCGCACAAGTTGAAACTCATCTGACAGAGCTACCAGAGTGTCTGATTCCACACTTCCCAGAAGAGATATAAGGCCACCAGCAGCGCCAGAGTTAGCCACACCCAGAAGATTTCCCCGGTTTCCAGTGCATACTATACTGGCCAAAGCCTGTGCAGCAAAGTATCTGTCGATAGCCTCGTCAGACTTGAGCAGAGTAGTTAGTGAAGGCACAGCACGTGATGTTGCAGGTTCACGAGTCACGTCTCTGTCCTGGAATAAGATAGCAAGCAGTAAAGCACTCACCCAGGTGCTTCCATTGTCCTCAACTTCTGCCTGCACACATAAGGAAGCAGGAACACGAATGTCACACACATAACAATGGCGCAGGCCTCTGATCTTTAGACACTAAAAAGACTTCACTACAAGCTGCAACAATTACCTGCCGTGCATTTGGTACAAAGAGTGCCAGCTTTTCCGTGAGCACATCAATGGCACCTGCTTTTTCAATGGCCTTCTTACTCCTGCTATCATGAGAGGCTATGAAGCAAAGCATCCACAGTGCCACAGTGGCACCCAGAGTCACAGCAGGGTCATGCTCAAATGCATCCACGACTTCAGGCTCACTATCTGGCACTGCCAGATTGCCCTTTTTCTCATAGACACTCACTGCATCCAAGTTCGTGCTTGCCTCATAGTCGGTAGGTGTACCATCCTCCCTATGCCCCAACATCTTAACCAGGGACCGAATCAGCTGAGCTGTATAGCCAGAATTTTGGAGAACTTCCATGACTGTTTGGCGACGCTCTCTGGAAGCGCATATTAGCAACTGTGTTCCACCAACTTTTACCTCACCGCTGGTTGACCTCATCACTCGCTCTGCCAAAGCAGCAACACAGTCTGATTTACTGGCAATCAAGTTACCTAGAAATTCTGGCTGATCACGACAAAGTCTAGCCAAGACTTCTATGGCTTTGTCTTGAAGAGGGGGTAACCCTTCCCCCAAGCATGTCACCAGTGGAGACATGCTGTACGGGACTTCAGCAAGCACAGTCCAAGGGGGACGGCTGAATGCCCCTCCTCTCTTGGCTCGGGCCAGTGAGGCCAGCGCATTCAAGGGTTCCAGCGAAGAGGCTTCACTTAGATTTGCAGACTCCAGTAAAGCCACCAGTGCAAGCACCGTGCCAGATTGGTGAATTCCTTCAGCTAAGGCATCATCAACAGGCCGAGTCCGCAGCAGGCAAGCAAGAGCTCCTCCTGCATGCTCTTTGCCTTCCTGTGAGCCTTCCCGCAGCACTCTCGTTAAAGGTCCTATAATTTCTTCTGCAGGGGCTTCTTCAGCAATATCAGGGTCCAGCAGCAGGTTTGCCATAGCCATGCATGCAACTTCTGCAGCAGAGGCACTGCTTGACCTTGCCAGTGAGATCAAAGGGAGAATAGCATTCCTGGCAGGACCTGCAACCTTCTTGTTTTGAAGAATGGAACGGAAAAGAGCAGCCAGGGCACGTGCGGCTTCGGTGGCACTCTCTTCAGTTCCTGACAACAGTGCATCAGTAAGAGGCTCAATGCACTGAATCACCGCTATGCTTTCCCGCAGTTCTTGCTTTGCATCAAATAGAGCAGCAAGAACAGATGCAGCTCCAGCCTTGGACTCATGATTGGGGCTACTGAGTAGCTGTGTCACTGTCTGCAGAGCTTCATTCTCTGCAGCACCCTCGCGGGCAATCTCCTCCTGTGCAGACACATTTAACAGGTATCCAACCACGTGTAAGACATTCACTTTGGACTCCGGCAAGTCCCCAGTAAGCAGGGCAGTCAACTGGCTCACTGTGCTTGCATCTGAGTCCCGCACCAACTGAGTCAAAGCTTTCGCGGCAATTTCCTGCCCTTTTAAACCAGCATTCTTCAAGAGCCACAGAAGAGCTGGCACTGCTTCCGCTGTTTCTACACATGCACGAATATCCTCATTGTGGCTACATAGGTTCCCAAGCACAATAGCTGAGTCTTCTTTGGCTTTTGCTGAGCCAGTCTCCAAGAGTTGCACGAGAGGAGGGATGCCACCAGCTGCAGTGATGGCCCACTTGCTCTCGTCCACCTCCTGCGATAGAATGGAAAGCAAAGCCGCTGCATATTCTTGCTGTTGTTCAGATGAGAGACCCAACAACGATATCAATAGCTGAACCCCTTCACGCCCTTTCAAGGCCTCCCACAAATCAGACTGCCCACTGCAGATGGTGGTGAGAGACTTCATAAGCTCCTCCTGAGCCTCGTTTGCCATCGTGATCAACCCTACGAGCATCTTCTTAGCTTCAGCATGCTGCAGCTCCTGGGCAAGGAAAACATTACCATACAGGCTGGCTAGAGCCTCGATAGCACGTTCCTGCTTGAGCTCCATGGTGTAAGGTTGCAGTTGCCTGACCAAGGCTTGCTCGATGAGAAGAGCATTGACAGGTGAGGAAGACTCGATCCGGCCATCCAGGACCATGAGCGCATTAGCAAGTGCCCCTATCATATCAGCAACCTCTGCCTTTGACCTGCTAGACTGGATGCTCCTGCCAAGGCTGAGAATGACGGCAGGCATACCACCCAAAATGTTGGCAAGCGCACCCATAGCATTTTCCTGCAATGCTTGGGCGAACTCTCCTTGCATAAATTCTTTGGAGGGAGCTACGGTGGCACTTATGAGAATAGAAACCCCGCCAGCTTGAGAGATCATCTGCTTGGCCTCAGCAAGCGTGGACGAAAGAGCCTTGAGGGCCCCAGCTGCCTCAGCTCGAACTGAGATCTCGTTGCCGGGCGTAACGAGCTTAAGGAGTGGCTCGATAGCTGCAGATCCCACGTCCCGAACTTGGTCTTCATTTGAGGCAGTGAGCAGACTGGCCATAAGGGAAGAAGCGTTGGTCTGTGCAAGAGGACTACCAGTGGTAAGCAGGCCAACCAACACTTCGAAGCCATGGGCCTCTAAAGTTGCTGGCCAAAAACCTTCCGTGGTATTGCACAGATTCCTCAGAGCGCCAGTGAGCAAGCCATCAACCAGCTTCCCACGTTTGAATTTGGGCTGCAGCTGGTCCCAGAGACTGGTGACGACCCCTTCTGTGGCGAAGATCTTGGCTCCCACATAATCCCTGACCCCGACCTGAGAAACGGCGAAGATAGCGTTCGCAGCAGCCAGCTGGGCTTCCGGCGAGGTGGACTTGAGGAGAGCCAAGAAGAGAGGCACGCAGCCTCCGAGCAGAACCTTCACCCTGAGATCCTCCGACTTGCAGAGCACCCCGAGGGTAGCTGCCGCGTTGATCTTGGAGGCCACGTTCCCGGACCTGAGCAAGGCCACCAAGGCGGGGATGGCCTGGGCATGTGTGCCCACAGCCATCCTGTGGTCCTCATTGGTGTCCGCGAGCTCCAGCAACTGCTTAGACACCCGCTCCTTGTCCTGGGGGCTGAGGTAGTGAGATCGCAGCTGCTCGATGCAGTGTGCCACATTGCTCAGCATGCCATCCGGATCCTCCATTCCGTTCCACTCCCTGCAACAACCGACCGAGATGTCCCGGTTTAGGAAACCACACCGCTCCGCACCGCACTGCACTGCGAGGTGCAATTACACAGGCCAAGAAACAGCGATCAGACGCGCACCTTGCTCGAACAGCGCCGGACGTGGAGCGGGGAGTCCTGGGCTCCGCCCCCATGGGAGGCCTAGCAATGTGGGCTGGCGAGCGCAAGCCCTGGTCCTCAGACATCATCTGGCACCAGAAGCGTCATGGTCGGAAGGAGGAGATGTTAGCAGTTGCTGCCACCCACAAGGCCTAGAGCAGAGGCAGCTGGCAATGCAGGAGGCATGAGGAAACCCAGGATCCATGCAACAGCAGGAAGAGCAGCAGCGGATTCAGACACGATCCCAGGCCAGGCCCGGCCGTTCCAAAACCAAACCATCCCCAGGCCCGCAACCTCCACAACGGACAGGCAGCGGCAGCGGCAGCGGCAGGGACAATGAATGCAGAGGTGGAGAAAGAGCAGGGGAGAGTGAGTACCGCGTGAGGCGATCTGGAGATGGGCGAATGCCCGTAGGCGTCCACCATGCCCAGCCCGTCATTGCCGATCAGCGTGGCTGCCAGGGTTGCGAGCGCGCAGAGATCACGGGCAGCAGCAGGAACAGCGGGCGCAGCAGGAGCAGCAGCAGACGGTGCAACTGCAGCACCAGGTCAGCGACTGACTACTCCGAGCAAGGCGGACCTGGGAAATCGAGCGGAGCAGGTTTGTGAGAAGAAGGGGATGGAGCAGGAGGAGGATTCAGGAATCAGAACTCGGGAGCAGGATATGAGAGATGATCGTTGGGCACGTCGGGCAAAGAGCATGGCACTACTGGTTGCTTGCAGGCTCCCACTGCCTGGTTTTGCGCTTCTGACAGTCAGACAGTGCAGCATGTGCTGCGGTTTGCCTGGAGCGAGCTGGGCAATGCCTTTCTTTTTCTCCGCTACATGTGCTTTGCCGACGTTTATGGCTACAGCCTATGCATATCTGTACCCATAAAGTTAACTGCACACTGCACGCCCACCCTCCTCCGCTACCTGCTGCCGAGGTCTTGGGGAGTTTGTGTTTGGCCGACCGATTTCGGGCCGGAACAACGACTCTCTTACACACCGAGTGTAAGCTTGTTTGCTCAAGGAGGTTTGGATTTTGTTGCTACTCTTCATGCAAGACTAAACCAGTTTGTTATGATAAGATTTTAAATTATTTCGTAAAAATCCCGTAACTTCTAACTTAATCCTGAGCTTGTCGTCGCTTACTTGTGTGTCCTTCCTTGCTTTGAGATACACGATTTGCATTTTAGGACTGTTATCCTGTTCTTTGTAGTAATAGCATACGATATCGGTTGCCAGCAAACTTGTATGGTAATATTTATTATACAGCACGATCTTCAGCAACGGCTAGCAAAATGGTCACGATCTTCATAACTACCAAATCAATAAAATGGTTACATATCGTTGTCTGTACGTTAGAAGACAGTTGGTAGTTATCAATAGCTCTTTATTGGATCCTCGTTGCTCATTGTCCATTGCAGATGAATTTGGGTTTCGGTCGGTTAGCTACTATAAGTACCATTTCCTAATCCACAGGTATCAATAATTTTTTATTAGATCCTTGTTGTTCACTTTCTATAGCAGATGAATTTGGGTTTCATTTAGCCATTATAAGTATCGTTTCTTAATCCATATAATCATATTAAATATCATGATAACTGAAAGATTCCCCATGACCAATGTCAAAGTACTGTATGTATGATCATTATTGTCACGATGTCATAATACCTTTAAATATATAATAATTCTGTAACATAAATTTAACTCCCAATGGTTGAAAGAGGGTACATAATAAGGGAACGGAAATACAACCAGGAGGAGCGGCAGAGAGAGTGGGGTGGGACGAGGCAACGCAACGGCCAGAACACTGGAAACAGCTTTGGCAATTGCGGGGACAAGTTGGCCCGGGCCTCCAGCCTCCAACGGACAGAAATGAAGCAGTTTCAGAGAGCCTGCCTTTTTCACGGGCGGTAAGAAGAAAGCACAAAGAGCGTCGGTCGGTGATAGTGACCGAGCTAGGCTGCTCACATCAGCAGCCACACTGCACAGCCCTGGGCCGGGCCCAGGCCAGGCCCACAGAATATCTGGCCACGTCGCTTTTAAAGTTTAGTCCAACGTCGCTGTGGTTGCAGATATGCGATCCTATCACTACCTTCCCACAGCGACCAACTTCCACCCAATTTGATTAGGTGCTCAGGCTGCTAAGCCCGCTCGATTGGGACGATGCAGGACTTACATGTGGATTGACTGCTTCCAAAAATTGAACCACTTCCATGGCCGAGGGCCTATTCGATAGTTGAGGTGCGGGAGTTGGAGTGGACCTGATTGCTTCCAGCATCCTCACAACTTCTGCCAAGCTAGGTCTGGCCGATGGTTGGGGTGCCGTACAGAAGAGAGCCACCTTGAGAGCGCCCAGGATCTCGTTTTTATCTTCACGCAAGACAAGGTCACCGTCTACACAATGCAGAATCCTGCCCTGCTCCTTTGCATATCTCACGTAATCACACACAGTAACCACCCCCTCCGGTTCCTGCTTCACAACCGGTCGGCCCGTTATAAGCTCCATGAGCACAACTCCAAAGCTGTAAACGTCACATTTCTCGGGCAGAAAAATTATCTCGAAACTTAGCTCAGGAGCAGTATAACCTAGGGCAGAGGGAACCCTTCGAATTGGGAGAGGGTGCATAGAGGACAAGAGCTTCGTCAGCCCATAGTCGGAGAGAAGTGGATCAAAGTCGTCGCTGAGCAGGATATTGGTGGATTTCACACGGCAGTGCGAAATGGGAGGATTGCAGCCGTGGTATAGATATTCAAGGGCTCTGACAGTATTCAGGGCTATGTCGTACCTCCTGGACCAAGTCAGGTACGATCTGTCTCCAATTTCGTGCAGGTGATAGTGAAGACTGCCATTAGAGATGTAGTCTGACACAATAAGCTGCATACAATCTGACCAGTAGTAGCCCCGTAACTTGACGAGATTAGGATGCTTCAGAGTGCCGAACCTCTCCATTTCCCTCTCAAACTCGTGCCGCATCCTCCTTGTCAGTGGGGTGGAGAGCTCCTTCACTGCAAGATCCTCGCCTCTCTGAAATCTGGCTTTGTAAACTGTTCCTAAAGAACCGTGCCCGATAACACCCAGCCTGGAAGCAAGGTTCTCGAGATGGGTTCCATGTACCCCGCGACCTTCAAAGTTGTGGATGGTATGCTTGCCAAACATGACCAACTTCCCCACAGCTGCAGGGTGGGTGTCCGCTAGTGTTGCGGGTGTTGATGCATAGACCCGCAGCTCTGTTCTCTCCGGCCTTCTTTCGATTCGACAGGGTAGTCGTCCGACCAGGATAATACATAAACCAACACAGATGATACAAAAGCCGCCGATCATAGCCGTTTCAGTGTAGGAGATGTGCTTTCTTGTCTCCGCTGGGACGGGAGGGGAGGCCGGGTCTGCCGCTATGTCACACGGGGCCAGGACTGGAGCACCACAGAGCCCCGAGTTCTCCAGGAAAGACAAGGGTCCGAATGCGCTGAAAGCCCCTAGTCTTGGTATAGGCCCTGAAAGCGCGTTGCAGGATACATTGAAGGATACCAGGTGCGGCAGATTCTTCCATACGTCTGGAATCCTTCCGTTGAACTTATTCTGGGAGAGATCCAGAATGGTCAGCGTGTCCCAGCGCAAGATGTTTTCGGGTAGCATACCACTGAGATTGTTGCGCCTTAGGTCCAGTCTATGTAGGGAAGGAAATGTGCCCGAGGATGGCCAGCTTCCCGTCAAGAAGTTGTTGGAAAAATCACTGCATGATCACCTATCCACAAGTCAGGACCTAGGGTTTCAAGAACAATCTGCAAGAGGATCATCCACCTGAGTTACTCCTGGAGCAGGGATGAAGAAACAAACTCTGCAGACTTACATTTGTTGTATCGGGGGCCTCTCAGCACTTCCCCCTTCAGTACACAGACCAAAATCTGGAGGAATGACACCACTGATTTCGTTGGCCGAGAGATCATAAATACGAATACCCGAGCAAGTCTCATGAGGAATGGAAGGGAGCTGTCCGGAGAACAAGTTGAGCGAGAGGTTGACATACAGCCTGCTGGATTGAAAAATAACTTCTGACAACAGAGTGCCAGACAAGCGATTGGCACTGACATCCAACACTTCCAAGTTTGTCAAAGAGGCCATGGTTGCTGGAAGCCTTCCTTCCAGCCCGTTGTTGCTTACGTTAAACGACTGCAGGTAGCTGCAGTCGCCGATCTCGTCAGGAATAGTACCTAGTAGGAGATTGTTTCCCAGATGCAAGACCTCCACCCGCTTGAGGTGGCCGATGCTGCTAGGGATCGCCTCCCCCAGGCGGTTGGCGGACAAGTCGATATGCCGCAGCCCGCTGCAATTGGACCACATATTCTCACCGGGCAATGGCCCCGTAAGCGTGTTGTGAGATAATTCCAACTTTTCCAACCGGCTGAGGCGACGGAGCTGAGCCGGAATCCTTCCCGTGAGGGAGTTGCCGCGCAGATTCAAAATCTTCAGTGCAGAGAGGTCTCCCAGCCCCGCCGGGATCCGGCCCGAGAAATTATTGTCAGCCAGATTGAGAACAAGGAGGTGCGTCAGTGCGCTAATGTCGCTAGGGATACTTCCCCCCAACTGCATGCCGTTGAGTATTATCTTGGTGACCTCGAAATGCTCGTTACAAACCACTCCCGTCCACCGACAAGGATCGGAATCGATGATGCTCCAATTGCTAAGCACATTAAGCGGATCCTGCACAATCTGTTGCCGGAACGAGAGCAGCACCATTCCCTCCTCATTCACCAGCCCCGTCGCGAGAAACACCTGCAGGCTGCCGGCGGCGAGCAGAAGCCATGCCAGCAAGCGGAGGTGCGCGGAAGCGCGACACATCCTGGCTATTGCCGCAAATTCACGCAAGCTCACAATCTACAGTGCTTCCTCTAGGGTTTATCCAATTATATCCAGATCCATGCTGAGCTACAGAAGCAAATGTAGTGTTGAAGCCAAGAAAGATCCACAGCGGCTTTTTGTGAGCAGGTAACGTGAAACAGGAATTCCGCATAGCTATGTTTGCCCGTTTGGCCTTGTATCACCTCGGATCAATGGGGGTTGAAGTTGAAGAGACAACGAAGGAAGACGTGTCGGGCTGTGGTGGGCGCAGGGGCGAGCTTTCCTTGGCCAGCTCCCAAGCTTCCTCCAGAGCCTGCAACACTTCGTTCATGGTTGGGCGGTCGTGGCTGTGAGCCTGGGTGCAAGCCACCGCCGTTTCCAGCATTTTCTGGTAGGCCTGCACTGCGTAGACGCCTTTGAGCTTAGGGTCCACCAGAGCGTCCAAGTTGTCTTCAGCCAGCGCGTGTGCCCCCTTCAGGTGCAACCAGCAATTGATGCAACGCATTTCAGCTCCGCTGCATTTCTAATTGAAGCATGAGAGGGAGAGGGAGAGGGAGAGGAGAGGAAGAGGAATGATGCGAGGACTCACCGCCTTGACGAGGGAGAAGCGATACTGGCCTTCCAGTCCGAAGTTGTACATAGGTCTCCTGCCCGAGATGAGCTGCAGGAGCACAACCCCCAGGCTGTAGACGTCGCTGGCGAAGGTGAGGGTGCCTCCGTTGTAGTACTCGGGGTCCATGTAGCCCGTGGTGCCCCTCACCGCCGTGAAGACGCTGGATTCGTCTATGGCTATGAAGCGTGACAATCCGAAGTCTGATACTTTGGGCACCATGTTCTCGTTCAGCAGGATGTTGGTGGGCTGCAGGCAACACATATTGCAGGGGACGATTTCACATGCAGCTTTCATAACCTTGCCAGAGAAGCTTCAAGCAAGCAATTGTGAAGTCCAGTTTTCTGGTCGACAGTAAACCTGACCTTGATGTCCCTGTGCACAATGTAGCCTCCAGGATACAAGTGCAAGAACCAGATGCCTCTCGCAGTGCCCACAGCGATGTGAATCCTCTGCTCCCAGGTGAGGGGCGGTCCATCACCTGCCACAAGCTCAACCCATCTTCACATCTGCTCAAGCTATGCAGCAGGCTGCCATGGAGAGCCTGCACAGTTTGCTTACCGAACAGGAGCTCCGAGAGGTTTCCTTTAGAGCAGTACTCGTAGACGAGGAGGTGTTCATCCCCCGCTTGGCAGAGGCCCAGCAGGGTGCAAAGGTTCTTGTGCCTCACTTTTGACAGATTGTCCACTTCCTTCTTGAAGGTGTCCCGCTGCTTTTCCTTGTCGATCATCTTCACTGCCACCAACTGGCCACTCGGAAGAACTCCTCGAAACACCCTCCCAGCGCTGCCCTCCCCTAACAGGTTGCTCTCGCTGTAATTCTCGGTGGCTTTCAGCAGTTCCTTGGCAGAGAAGGTGTAAAGACCATCGTTCTCGATGATCTCTCGGCCACCCCTGTCCGCGGGAACTGCTGAACTGTCCCGCATGCTCTCCGACTCCTCGTGGTCAGCTGCTCGCCCACGCAGGTTCTCACTTCAGATTGTGTTACACTTACAAAACTCTACGGTAGCATCACGCCTAATCGGGAGCACTGTCCAGGGAGAATCCTTACTCTCTGTGCCTTGCGCTGTGAGCTTCCTGGGTGGTTTCACCTCCTTCCCGCGGTGGTGCCGATAGCGATAGTACGTGATGCCGGCTGCTGCAGTGCTGATGATGGTCACGATGATGAGAATCACCACCACAAAGGTAGCAAACTCGACGCGAGGGACATGATGGATGGTTTCACCGCCCGCCTGCAATCCCTTCGCTGCAGCTCCTTGGCGACATCACAGGGGACACTTTATCAGAAACAGCCAGTGACCAGACATCTGTTGTCCAAAATGACCAAATCATGGTGTGAAGAGCTACATCAGACGGACCGGGAAACGGAAACGGCGTACCTGTCAAGAAGGGGAGGTGGATGCAGTCATACAGGGGCTGCATCCTGTCCAGCTGCGCGGCGTGCAAGCTTGAGAAGGCCACCAGCAGGGCAGCCCCACAAGCAGGTTGGTCCGAATCGTCTTGTGCCCACTTTTGGAGAGAGGTGGTGGCGCTCAGGAAGGAGTCGTGACATGTGGAGCAAGACTTATCGGGGTCGGCACCCAACATACCCTGGCAAGCTGCGTCCACGCTGGCCAAGCTGGGTCCGGAACCTTCGTCAGAGAGCGCCCCCTGCAATTGCTTGATAGTGTGGAAGTAGCATTTGCTGCCGGTGCCGTCGGCTGTGAATGCAGGGGGGAAGATGGAACAGGTGCTCCTGTCAACCAGCCCTCTGTTAACGGCTTCCGTCGCACACGACTGTTCCTGTTCGGTTTCCAGGAAGAGGGTCCCTGTGGTGTTGCAGTAAGCTGCCAGAGACTGAGAGAAGTTGGCGAGTGCCTCCAGACAGCATTTGGAGCTCTCGAGTCCGCTCTTCCCCGATATCTGTGGTCCACAATCTGGGGATGGACTGGTTTGGAGACTCAGAGGACCTGCTAGGATGTGAAAGACTGTTAGATATCGTCCTGTTCAAGGTTCCTTGCCTTGCGTGTATCAAAATCCACAGGGACACCAACAAGTTGGGGCTTGGCAGTGTACTTACACGATGAAGGACCCGGAGCCCCACCTTGACCTCCCGCAGGCAAGGCTGCTCCTGCGAACACATAGATGACGCAAAGCGACACCACCACAACTGAAAGACGAACTAAAGGAGGGCGAAGCCTCAGGTTGGCATCCATCTCTGTCATATGAACCCCAGCTCACACCAAATCTACGAAGGTCAGATCTGCATGAGCTGTGCAGGGCCTCCCCCTGCACCTTCACCTAAGAGTACTGCAGGAAACTCACTCTCAAGTTCTGCATCATCTAATAACCACCTGTGCCTGCACTGATGTGCTATCGAGATGGATTGTTAAGCAATCCGTGTTGGAACCACGATATCAATGTCCAAATGCACCCACAGGCTTGCAGCAGTTGGACTGAGGAATGGAACCTGAAAGGTCACCATGGATATTTTAGGCAGAAGGCGGTGATCTCCAGGACATCGACACTAACGAAGCTGACAACAACTCGGCCAGTTGCAACATCGCAGCAACGCTTGCACAGTAAGATATGTGAACAGTAATAGGCCTGGTGCCGAGGGAGAACTTATTAGAGGCCGCCATTTTCTCGATTGTGAGGTTCTTCCAAGGCTTAGAAGGTTCGTCGTAAAGCTTGAGCTGTTGAGGCTCGGCCTGGAAAGCCAGGCAAATGGCAATTTGGCAACTGATCTGAGAGATGTCCAAAAAGTGCTCCAGTAATCCTGATCTGGCGCATGTCGAAAACTCCATCAAGTCGCCACATCGCCGAATGCGACAACAGCCGCGGGCAGGAAGCCGTCCGGACGATAAACTGCACGCTCGTTGCTCTCATCACTCGACCTGTAAGTATTGTGTGGGTAAGGAGTAAGTACCGATTGTCCTTAGTGGGGATCAGCAAAGAAGAGACAGCCTGCTGATGTCACGGGCTAGCCTTACCACTTTGGTTGGGAACGGGATGATAGTCTGCTCTCGAAGGGCTTTAGCTTGTGCTCTCCTGCGCCATAGCTTGACAGGAAAGAACATGATGTTGCCTACAGATGACAGAAAGCCCTTCTTGAAGCATCGGGCAGACCTTTTTGATCCACACTCCATTTGACAGTGTCCTGCGGCTTCTTGCAGTCTACATTTCAGTAGCCTCAGATTGGTTTCTCCCAGGCTACTATGCTTGAAGTTATGTCGCACACTGATCCGTGTGCCCTGCTCCTTGTTACCCTGACCGGGGCTTGGATTATTGTTCCACACAGCTCCACTGTCCGACACGGGAAGCGTATGCTGCCCATCCTCTTTCCTACCTTTGAAAACTGTTCGCAAATACTTCTTCAGGTTATCGTGTGCATCCTGCATCCCTCGAGGTGACATGTTTTCCATCCACAAATTCCGGAGAAAGATGTCGGTGAAAACACAGGCTGCCTCATCTGTCGTGGTGAGGCGTTGGTCCACTATGGAAACCACGTGGTGAATGAAGCTCTTCCAGAACTGCAGCGCTGCCACATCCTGGTGAAATGCTAACCTAATATCTGCACCTCCTGCCTGAATGAGCTCACCTGAGCGCTCTGGCACCAGACACTCTTGCACGAATCTGAGTGGGATAATCTCTTCCGAAGGGTACGCCATGACCAGTTCGCACACCGCGCCACAGCATGCCAGAGGCCTTGAGATTCCCTTCTCCTTGTCCAGAGTCTCGAACAGCTCAATCTGGCTCTCCTTTGCCGAGTTTAATACGGAAAAGAGGATCTCCATCTGGTATTTCTGCCAGCTGGAGAAGGGCACAATCTTGTCGTCCCAAAGAAACATGGTGTTGGTGATGGTTGTCAGCACGCCCTGTTTTTCCTTAGAGCTCATCCGGCTGAGCTCTGCTCTCTTTGCCTCAAGGATCTCCCTTTGGATCTCAAATTGGCTCTTCACGAACACAGTGGGAGTGTCAGATGCCGCAGCCTGCAAATCCTGGTCATGTGCACTACTCTTAGTGCCTGCAGACATTCATTCATGAGCAGACTCTCCAGCAGCCTGGCATTTATGAATAATGTGTGTAGCATTACCCGAGCCTGAAGTTCACCATCGCCAGTTCGGACATCAACCTCCCGGAATTTCACGCTGCCTTTCCTTTTCGGTGTTTTCACCTGACCATCCCTCGTCCTGTCCATTTCCTGCTCGAACAAACTTGGAATTTTTTCAAGCAGCTTTTGAGTCTCTTGGAGCCTTCTGCTTTCTTCACTGTCAGAAAGTGAGGGCCATTTCGAGCCGTCAGGCTTGTCGGCACTGTCTTCCAAATTGTAGAGGCGGAGTACACTGGCTGTATAGGGTTTTGCATCAACCTCCTTGTTGGATTTACCTCCTCCACCTTTCGTCTTCTCGATGTCCACACTGTTGGCTAACGGTTGACGAGTGCAGGTCGGGTTGCTAATGGTTGCAGGTCTGGAAAGCTTCAGATTCGTTCCTTTCTTACCAAAAGAGGCCATCTGAGCGTTGAACTCATCCCTTAGCGATGCCTCACTTTTAGGGCGGGCCTGCTCGGTGTTGAGGGTCACCTCGCCCAGAACCTCATGTCTTGACGAGGCTTCACTCTTACACCATCCAGCTTGTTTATCCTGTGACTGCTCTTTTGCATCATCAAGCCTTACTGGTGGCCGTGGGTCTGGCACGTCATAAGGCAGTGTTTCTTTTGCCGAATCTAGGGGTGCACTCTCTGCGGCTTCGCACGGGAAAGTGGAGGAATTTGTCAGCGCTGTGCAAATCTACGTTGCGGATCAGTTCAAAGTAGTGGACAGCTACGCTCACCTCGTTTTGCCACAGCCGAAGCTCGTTTCTTCAATCTTCTGGAACTGCTTACACTCGAACACCGAGATGTCGAAGGGGGCGAAACATTGGTTGAGATACTAGGACTGGAGCGACCAGGCGTGGGCAAGCTGCCCACCCCAACGACCTCCCCTTTTGATGCTTTCTCCCTGCTGAGAGAAATGTGTGCATCTTCATGAGCAAGAGTGTTCAGATTCATGGATGCAAATTTGTCCGAGATACAGGAATCGATTGTGGACAACGAGGTCTCCAGTGTACCTCTTGGCTTGCCGACTTCCTGCATCAGGACGTAGAGGTGAATAGCCATCTTTCTTGTTGCAATTGCTGCCATTGCCGCGTGTGTTCTCCCCCTGTGACTAGACAAAATCTAACGTTGGTGAGTAGTTCAGACGTGGAAACGGACTTGTCCAGGGAAATAATAGTGCTGTCCAAACTCCTGTTTTTCTCAACTGGTAGTTCATCGTCATGTAGGCCGATCGCATCCCCGACAAACTTGAGGAGTTTCATTGTGCGCTGCTTTGTTGCCGAGGCTTCTTCTTGAGCTTGTTTAAGGTCCAATAAAATGCGCCTAAACTGAGTCCCGCTTTGCCTTTCACGGTCTCTCTTCAGTTCTTGCCTTTTATCGATGAGAGCGCGCGAATCCTTGCTACAGGGAAGGTAAAGCTAGGGTTCAGAAACATAGCTGTTCCGAAACGAGAGGTTGCACAGAGTTACAAGAGTGCCTTCGACAGCAAGCAAAAGCTGCAGTGCTGTACACATGGTTTAGGCGTCTCTCAAAGTGTGCTGCGTGAAAGTCATACTCTCTCTGAAATTGAGCTGAAGACTCGAGCTCTCTTAACCTCCTTGGAAGTACGTTTGTCATCCTTTTGCCTTGAAATCTCCTGAAGGAAGTGTGAACGACTTGTGAAACAGTTACTTCCAGTTGATGCAAACCCTGGGAACTGAGCGAACAATATTGCGTCTTCTTCCTTGCAGCCGTAACATCAAGATCCTTGTCCAGATCTCATCTTGGGAGTGGCATAGCCCCTTGCCAACGATGGGACTGATGGTAGATGAAGCCAGCTCTGAAGCAAATGGCCACCAATCTGCCACAATCACTAACGAGAAGAAGACTGCACTCCTCAGAGGCCAACACAGGGATGAACCTATGTCTGCTCATTTCCGAATGACGAGGAAACAGCGCAAGAAACAGGATTTCAATAGCAAAGTGGCTCACCGTAAAGCGACGACAATCGGTTTCTTTGTCGCACTCAAGGTCGAAATCCCTTGAGAACGGAATTTCTCAGCCCTGGGGAAGAATGGAGAGCCGAAGCGGTGTGGAATTGAAGACCAATACCTGTCACCTGTAGGTACTGCCGCCATACAATAGACTCTTTCAAGAATTCACAGCCTACAGGAGGAGTGCAGCCTCCACCCCGCGTTCAGGCTCAGGAACGCTCCAGCCAAATCCAGAATGGACACCACAACCTTCTTCTGGTCTTTTAGGTTGAAGTTCAAAGAAGCCCGACATATCTGGCAACACGCATCTCGACGCCAGAGAAGTGTGCTCCTAATTTCCCGGATGCTAGCCTCTCCTCTTCCCTTTTCAATCCTGCTGGGCTACATGTTGCGAAGCACCAATCCAGTTGAATCCTGTCGCGCATCCTGCATACATACCGCGTTTCAAAACGCATTCAACCAAATTGGCAGCATCCGGTATTCTGGAGCCACGACCCTCATCAGATGTTGCCGCGGTTCAGACAGTGGCCAGTGGCAGCACTGCCGAAGCTGGCCGTTCCTACCTTCGCTGTCGTTGCTGGCTCGGTGGCAGTTACGACATTCACGCGACGCTAGTCCGCCGGTATGACTTGTTGGACGGGGCTCGTGTGGTTCCGTCGCATCAACCCGTGAACCCTTTTTCCTTCTCGGGATCGATCGATCGATCGATCCTTCTTTGTTTTATTAACAAGCAGAAAAAAACAAAAAAATTTGATGGCGCGCGGTTCTGGCCGGGATTCCTGGTGTCTGTGCAAATGGGGTAGCGCCTGGTTGCTAGCGGAATCCACTGTTTCACGTTACACAGGCGAAGAACGAGATGCATAAAGATGATTCAGGGGCAAATCAGGGTCGGCAAGCGCAGGAGACATGGCAGCCCGCTCCGCAGTACAGGGGGCCCTTAAGGTTGCCGAGCTTATTGATGGAGCATGCCGCGTCGGGAATAGCATGGAAGAGAGCAGCAGAAGTGTAACCTGCCGGCTGGCCTTGAAGAAATCCGCGCTGTTTGGTGCCTCAGGGCAGTTGCAATTGGCGGGATCATGTTGTAGGACGCCTGGTGAGTTCGAAGTGCGTTTCTTGCAAGGGAAGGATGTGTGACACCATTCAGACTGTTGACATGTTTGTGCGGATGCGGACTCCGATTCCTGCTAGGCTTCGGTTGGCCAGGGGCTGGGAAGGAACAGCGGCGCGGTGCGGCCACTTGCATGATACCAGCGGAGTGGCCTTCGGATAGGGAGGGCTGGGACGATCTTGCCCGGGCGGCCAGGCTGCGGACTGAGCCGCTGGGTGGCACTGTGGTGCCGGAGGCAGTCTCTGAGGTGGTGCCAGGAGGACCTGACGCCCGTGACGGGATCACGATCGGTGAAGACACGGACGTCGGAGGCGCGGCTAGGGTTCAGATCGCTCCCATGGCCGGACGGCTGCTAGTGGCCACCAGCAAGCTAGATCGGCACCCTGTCTACAGCAAGGCTGTCGTCCTGCTCTTCGGGCGGTCAGATGAGGACAATTCCACGCTGCGGGGTTTGATCCTCAACAAGGCTTTGCCCCCGGCCATGGCCAGGACCGTGGCCTCGGACGCGGTGCGGGCTGTCTTGGCCGCGGCCGGGGCGAGCTATCTGAGCCTGGATGCGCAGGAGGCTTTCCTCTCTTCGGCAACGTATTTTGGTGGACCGCTCGTCTGCTCCCGTCAAATCCACATCCTCACCACGGAGGAAGGATTGCCAGGATTTGATACACAGCTAACCTCAGAGCTCCACATGGCTAATGCCAGCACTCTGCAAAGCTTGCTCCACACAACCGACACAGGCTACACGGCGGTGGCTAACGATGCCAAGCTGTATATAGGTGAGATTGAGTGGGCAACGCGGCAGCTCTCGTGCGAGATTAATGTTTACGGTTGGTGGGAGGTCGTGGAGAGCAGTCCCTCAGATTTCCCAAGCTGCACCATTCCAGCAGGAGATTGCAAGACTTTGCAGCCAGCTAAAACCTAGCAAGAGTGGTCGGACGTGAGATCAGCAATGTCCCAGAATTGAATGGACTGAGTATGCATCTATCGCAAGTTTAGGTTTTCCAGTGACCTAGTGATGTATGCAGCTGTGGATATCCAACTGAGTCGGAGTATCGAGAGGCAATGTGCAAAGCCAGAGAGGAGTAGCACCCAGTGTGCGCTGTTCCCTGGATGTATCGGTTACTCGTAGCTAGCACACTGCACAGTGCCTGCCAGGGCAATGCCGTGCGTTTGACGGGAACCACACCAGTCTCGCAAAGGCGAGAGCATAGCCGCGAAATCCATGTCTGCACCTCTTGAGGAGCTTCAGGCCCTGTGCAACTTGCCAGCTACAACCCAGCCTGTCCCCCTGGTTTGGGAACCAGTCTTCTGGGCCAGCGGGGTGGAGACGCCGGCTAGGAGTGTTGGGGGCAGTTGGGCCTTGGAGCTTTACGGGCCACCTGTCTTCAGAGGGAGAGGGGTAATGCTTCACCTATGCACTCGAGGAAATCGTGCGACGTATGTACGTACCTCATATCTCGCGAGAGCGCGCGGAAAAAAGATGCCGATTCTTTCCACGAGCTGTCTTTTGTCGGGGTTTCTGACGCAGCTCCGGTTGCTTTGAGATTTCGGTAGAGGAGACATTTTATTTTCAGCCTTCAACAAGATAAATTTCAATACTTCAATTTTAGTTTTACAAAGACTAATAATTTAGGACATTTACTTTGTTCGTGAATGGGTGGCACCCCATCCTAGATCTGTCCAAAAGCCATGAAATATGGAATGGATGGCACCCCATCCTAGTATTGATTTGTCCAAAGGCCTTGTTTCAAGAATGTGTAGCACCGCATCGCTAGATTTCATTCGAGCACTGTGTAGAGGAGAGATGTTATGCTTCGACCTCCCCCGAGTTGATTCATGGTGGTTTTTTTTTGTGTAGTTTGGTGCGCTAAATAGGGGGAAAGCTTGGACAATAAGGCCCTATTGGGCCAAACTCCGCCGGCGCGACGACAACTCTGTTGGGAATGGACTAGGGTAAGTCCGGAGGAGCTTCGGTGGCAGTGAGAAAGGTAAGCCTGGAGGAATGGATAATTGAGGAAAGATGGACATGTGGAAGACAGCGGGGGGCCAACCTAACAAGCAGACGGTCAGGGCCATAGACTTGCAAGAACCCGATAAAAGTAGTAATAGGGCGGCGTTCACAACCCCGGGATGTACCAAGCGGCGGGCGTAAGGAAGATGTAAGATCACAGTGGGCCCGGTGACTGGACGCAAAGGACATGTTCCAGCAATGACAGCTCACTGCGCAACTAGGAGGAGGAAGCGTTACCCGACTTTCGTATCTTTGCAGTTTTCTCGCTCCCTTGCACTTTGACATCCTGCTCTCTGGCGCTCACTCTTCCGATACCTTGGTCAAGATTGTACACAACAGTCCAATCGTTTTTTCCATCAAACCATTCGCTTTGGGATTGTAAGGAGTTGTCTTTAGATGCCGAATGTTGAAGTAGGTGGTAAGGGTCTCAATCACTAAGTTGAGGAAATGAGTTCCTCTGTCACTGACCAATTCTAAAGGACATCCATACCGCGTTATAATGTTCTCAAAGAGAAACTTTGCTACTGCTGGTGCGATGTCCTTCCTTGTTGCTTCAGCCTCTACCATCTTAGTACAATAATCCGTTGCCACCAAGATATATTGTTTCCTTGTCCATTTTGTGGGTGGCTTGATTGGACCCACAAAATGTATGCCCCACTTCTCGAACGGTGCCAATGGTAGGATGTAAGTGAGAGGCCATTGCGTCGACAAAGTAGGCCTTCCAACCCGCTGGCACGCATCACACCTCCGAATAAAATCCCACATATCCCTCTGCATCGTAGCCCACGAGAAGCCTGCATCCATAACCTTCTTCAGAGTAATTTGCATCGAGTAGTGTCCTCCAGCCTCTTCTGCATGCAAAGCTTCTGTGACAAGAGAAGCTTCTCTCCCTTCTAAACATCGTCAAATCTTCTCGTTCGGACCAAGCTTGTACAAGACCCCATCTCATAGACAATAAGGGGCTGCCTTGTGAAGAAAAACAGCGTGCCCCTCTCTAGACAGACCATCCGGCATGACTCCATACTCTAAGAATTTTCGTACCTCACCATTCAACAGATAAGGGGGACAGGGGAGTCCCTCGCGTTCTAATCTCCTCCTCCCAAACACACCATGCCGCCTCCTTCTAGATCGACTACTACCAGACACAGACGTCATGGATGCAGTCTCATGTTCCACCTCGTTCATAAAACCAATTTCTCCTTGCCTTGCCGAAGCTGCAGGTAATCGTGCTTGCAACCCGTTGGCATGCTCCCTTTGCGAGGGCGCCCTTGTTTCTTCATCTCCTTTCTTCTTAGTCACATGACCAAGTCCAGACCGCGCTTCCATGGTAATATCCTCACTTTGCTGCACTTTCGTGATGGTGGTTTCGACGTCACCCACGAAAGTTTCTTCTGCAAGTTCACTCTGGGAAGGGGTTTCTGCACCATTCTCCTCCGTACACGCTGCTCTAGAGCCATCTCCCCCTCCAAGCTCTAGCGCACACAACTCCTTAGCACACCAATTTGGTGGGTTCGCCCCTTTTCTTGCAAACGGCGGTTTCTCCCTTGTTTCTCCTGCCACTATTGCCAACGACGTGGCCTCCACTTGCAGCCCTCCTGACTGCTCACCCTCGAGGAGTACTCTAGCCTTCTCCTCGTGCTCATGCTAGCGTGCTTTTGTCCTCCTTCGTATTTCCAAATCGTCACGCAACATTTCTGCTCAACACTCCCCGCCAGCCATTTCTCTCTGCCTGGCAACAAGTCCTGCTATGCACCTAGGCCAGCTACACCGTGCTCATATCCTCCCCTTCCGATCTGGGCTACGCCGACCAACTCCTCGTCAGGAAATCGGTCGTTTGTGGCCTCAAGGCGAGAAACAAAATCAGCATTCTGATGCTGCTTCCCTGGCCTTGTTTCCACATCATAATCAAACTTTTGTAGCAACAAAACCAGTTAGAGATGCATATGCGGAAGCGTCTTGTATCAAGCAGATGCTTTATTAACAATGAATATGTTTGGTTCATAGGTGGGCTTATAAAGGATGGTTACAAGGGGGTGTGTCCTTTCACTAGCCTGCTAGTTAACTAACTACCAACTAGCGGAGTCTAGTTTGACTAATCCACATTGGGTCTGGTCTAGTCGACCTTAACCAACGCAGTCTGCACTATTCTAACTCTCCCTCTCAGTCACGTTGAGTTATCTGAGATCTCCGTAAGAAGACAAACCCCTATGCTGAGAAACACTGTTGGTCTCTTGTTCAAAAATCGCTCACGTTGAATTGCATCGCCGCTTGGATGTAGCGGGCCTCACACGGTAGGCCGGGCGGTCCGGAAATTGCGCCCACGATGCGGATCGCCTCCCAAGTTCGATCCCAAGGAAAACATCAACACATTCCACACACCAAAATTCCCATAAATTACAATGCTTCTTTCTCCTTACGGGCCTCGTGCACGACTTCAACAACACCTACAATGGGCGCCTCCTTTTGTCCAGCCCATCTCAATCTTCACGCTCAGATTCACTTGGCAGTTGGTCCCTTGCTTTCCCATGATTCCTACGGCCTCAGCACCCTTGGTGTGAGTCATCATGGGCGTCCTTCACCTGCAGGAGTTCTAGGGTACACCTATGGCTAACCTAAGTCAACTCCTACGTGTTGTTAATGAAACCAACACTACCTAAACACACCTGAAAACTAATGTAAATGTGTTAGTTTGGTTGGTCAAATATATATATATACCCTTCAAGCAACTACCCCTAGCCTATCTCAACAAAAGGAAAATAAGGCTAAGGTAAGTAAGAAGTAGGTCCTAAGACAACCTCAAGTTGCTGGGACTGAGAGTGTCCTGGGACGTTGGGCCTGAGTGAGTCCCGGACGCCGGATCGGGAGAGTCCCGGACGCCGGATCGAGAGTCCCGGACGCCGGATCGAGCCCATCTTTAGTCACCACATCCGCCGACTCTAAGCTGTTGTTTGCACGATAGTCGTATGAGGTCAAGGTGTCCCGAGTATGCTTGGTACTGGACTGCTTACGCTGTGGCTTGGGACTGTCCCAGTATCCGCACTTGGGACTGCCCCGGCTGTCAGGCTTGGGACTGCCCCGGCCAGTATCCGCACTTGGGACTGTCCGAGGATGGCTGCCTGTCACCACATTAGCACCGCTGAGGTTCTCCTTCTCACCATGGACGCTAATTGTGCTAGTCCCAGATGAAAATGTAGTTCTCTTGTTCCCCCTCCCTCCCCACTGTTTGAGTCTGGATGATAAGTGCCCACTGTAGTGTGTGTTGACGCACAACGGGGCAGTACCACAACTAGTCGGGCACCTCGGACAGGTGGAGTCAAGCGACAGATGGTATCCTCCGTTACAGCCATCGCACAAAGATCAAGTCTGAATCATCGACGCGCTGGCATACTTGACATGGGTAATCTGCTGGAGGAATCCAATCGGCGGTGACAATGGTGGGATCAAGATTTGGGAGGTGGCAGGGCGCACAATTCTTCATGTGGTCGGTGGTTGTGCGCCCATCAGCTCCTTGCAACAACAGGACCCCATTGGGTCTAACCTCCTTGACCCGTAGCACATGCCGGCTGCTGGTGGTGTCCAAGGTATCCTGGGTTTGCCGCTGTAAGTAGATGAAGTCCCCACCTGAAATCTCTTTAGCTTGGGGCGAAAACTACCACTTCGAGTGTGGGCATAGCGGAGGGTGTCTCGATGCTGAGCAATGCGCAAATTGGCCATGGCCATAGGCATTGCTTGGCAAAAGAGAGCAGCCCGCTGTCCAATGACTCGAGCCCACACTGCTGGGTCATCCAAGTCCACCACCTTGTACATTTGCTTGGCAATGGAACTAGGGGGCAGTGGCTCCCTTCCAAACAGCAGAAAGTAGGGGCTAAAGTGAGCGAGCATGGCATGCTTGCTCATGCGGTATCCCATGGCAATATATGGGAGTGACAGATCCCACTCGGTCTTGGGCAACTGTAGACAGAGTTTCCTGAGCCCTTCTTGATGGTCTGAACCGTCCGCTTTGCCAAACCATCAGCTTGAGGGTGGTCCCGACTGGTGCGGCGGTGATCAATGAGGGCTGCGTCCAGCAGATCCTAAAACTCCCCCCTGAACTCTGAACCTTGGTCTGTCAAACACTCGGCGCAACTGCCGAATCGTCCCAGCACATTTTGTAGGAAGGCTTGCGCTGTGCTACACGTGGTCTTGTCGGGCAGCACCACCACCTCTACCCACTTGGAAAAATGCTCCATCATGACAAGGATGTATACATTCCCGGGTGTTCTGGGTAACTCCCGATCAAATCACACGACCATCTGAAAACAGCCCCATGATCGGCAATGGGTGGAGTTGGGGGTGCTGCATGGTGAAGGACGTCTTCACCCTGTCACATTCCTCACAGCAGGCCACCTGTTGCTTGACTTTGAGCATGCATACCGTACCAATAGAAATGAGGCACCAACATGCTGTAAGTGCGCTTGACTCCAAAAGTGCCCCATGTCGTTGTGCACTCGATGGATCAGCTGCTCCCAGTCAGCCGGCGGTGGGACAAGACGCTCCACTCCATTTGGCGACTTCGTAGCAGACCATCTCGCCAGTAGTAGAGAGGTGGTCGCTCTGCCAAACCATCAGCTTGCATCCATGGTCGGATTCAACTATCTAGTCTGCAAGAAGGTCAGCAAGTTGGAATCCTCCCACATCCTTGGGCCGTTTGTCTCCACCACCACCTCCAGCTGTCCAATGACTCGAGCCTTCTTGATGGTCTGAACCATCCGCTCTGCCAAACCATCAGCTTGCATCCGCTGGGATCAGCATCTTGCCTTGCTTCAGTTGCATCCTCACAACTGTCACTGGGATTCGGGACAGCGTGTCGGCATTCTGGTGTTTGATTCCGGCGGTGGACAACTTGAAACTCATAATCTTGCAGAATCATGGCCCACCTGGCCAGCTTCCCGCTGAGCTTGGTGTTGGTCATCAGCCACTTGAGAGGCTGATGGTCAGTGACTAGCGTGAAGGGTTTACCATAGAGGTAGGGCCGGAAATGGCAAACTGCCCACACGGCCGCTAAGCATTCCCCTTGGTAACTGCTGTAATTTGCTTCAGCCCGATTGTTGCTGCGAGAGGCATAGGCAATCACCCTCTCCTGTCCTTCCTCATCTAGCTGAGCCAACACGGCTCCAAGCCCCAAAATGCTCCAGTCGGTGTGCACGATTTAACGGCTTCTCAAAATCAGGCCTAGCCATGACAGAGCTTGGCCACCGAGCCTTCAAAGAAATCAAGGCCTGCTGTTTGTCCTCTGTCCAGCTCAAATGGCGTCCTTGCGTAGCAAGTCGTTGAGGGGCTTGGCAATCCAGCTAAAACCTTGGATGTAGACTCGGTAGTAATTACATAGTCCCAAGAAGGCCCGCCGCGCCGACACATTTGTAGGCTCCTTGACCTGCAAGATGGCCTGCACCTTGGCTGAGTGTGGCATCACCCCTTTGGGCACGATTCGGTGTCCAAGATACGCAACGATATCATTGCCGAATTCACACTTAGCCGGGTGGCATGTCAGCTGTGCCTTCCTCAATCGCTGAAACAGGTCCTCCAAATGGACCAGATGTGACTCAAAGTCCACGCTGTGGACAAGCACATCGTCAATGTAACACACCAAGTGTTGTCCAGCGCTAAGCTTGGGTCCCATGGTCCATGGAAAAGTCTCAGCACATAGCTTGAGCTTAGGTGCTGGTGGCTTGTCTCCGCCCTCGGGATTGTATGCGCCATCGGACTCCAGCCACCACCGGATGTGACTCAAAACATTCATGGCGCCCATGCCTCATGCTCTCTCCCCGTGATCCACCAATAAGACCAGTGGTGTAGCTGGGAAGGGCAAATGCAGCATCGGCCGTCAGGTGTGCCCAGGGCGCGCAACTCCACCGAGTGTCCTGGATCGGGATAGGAGTTGAAAAGCAAGCACTCACAAGCCGTGTCGAGTTGTGAGATCCATAACTCGCCTAAAGCGGCATGCCGGGCGGTGGCCTGCTGCCGTGGTATGGGTGTGAAATCCCATGATGCGCTCCGCTCCTCCACAGTGGGCTCCTCCATTCTAAAGTAGACAGACTCAAAACATTGGATTGACGGTGAAAGGTCCATTTTTGTGGTATAGAAAGTCCACCAATAGTTCCCCACAATGTAACACACCAAGTGTTGTCCATAAGCTTGGGTCCCATGGTCCATGGAAAAGTCTCAAGACATAGCTTGAGCTTAGGTGCTGGTGGCTTGTCTCCGCCCCTCGGATTGTATGCGCCATGGACTCCACCACCACCGGTGGATGTCAAAAAACATTCATGGGCGCCCATGCCTCATGCTCTCTCCCCGCATCCACCAATAAGACCAGTGGTGTAGCGGGAAGGGCAAATGCAGCATCGGCCGTCAGGTGTGCCTGTGACGCAACTCCACCGAGTGTCCTGGATCGGGATAGGAGTTGAAAAGGCAAGCACTCACAAGCCGTGTCGAGTTGTGAGATCCATAACTCGCCTTAAAGCGGCACAACAATGACGGGTGTGGAGCAGTGGTATGGGTGTGAAATCCCATGATGCGCCTCCCGCCTCCTCCACAAGGGCTCCTCCCAATCCCGAGTATTGGTATTGAGAAGCAAGCCTGTTCCTTGGCCCCTATACGCATAGGAGTTGGGAAAGCTCACCAAGGTAGGCAAAGTTTGCTGGGGCTGTCTCAGGACATTGGTAGGGTACCTACCAAGGCGGCTTCTCCATTGCTTGCACTAGCCTGGTTAAGGACTGTGTCAATTTTGTGAAGGGGATCTTCCATAATTATTGTGTTGGTGGAACGAATGCGTAATTTAGCAATGGTGTTGGATTCAGTAGTCCGCTCAGGCACCGGATGAGTCACAACGTAGCCCCCGTCATATTCCTCCATTCTAAAGTAGACAGACTCAAAACATTGGATTGACGGTGAAAGGTCCATTTTTTTTGTGGTATAGAAAGTCCACCAATAGTTCCCCACAATGTAGTACAAGGCTTGAGTGTTGTGATAGACCCCTCAGGGCGCCGGCCAGTCGGCACTGAGGGGTCATTATAGTGGAGGCAACTGGTAAACATTTGGTGTGTAAGTGTTTGTACCTCAGGAATGGGGGTGATGTTTTGAACTGACGTAAAAAGGCTATTTTCAAACTGGGCAGTATTTGGTTAAGAGGGTTCGACCCCAGAAGAAGAGTGGTTTGTATATTCCCCCTTGCAAAATTATCGTGTTTCTTTCCTGTGGTGGCTTTTTGATACAGGCGCAAGGTTCGCAGAGGGCGCCGCCAACGCTATTTACAAGTAGGCAACGAGCGCAGGAGACATGGTGTCATCGGCACCGATTGTAGGTAGGCCTTTTCTCATCTCGGACCACAACATAATTGGGGCGGTAGGTAGCTTCGGGGTTGGCAATAGTGAGGGCTAGCCTTCTTGACTATTAGCCCTTTAGTGGATTGTCCTCCTTTCAGGGTAGATGGGTTTTCCCATCTCTTCTTCTCAATAAAGTCTCCTCCATTATTGTCTCTGAACTTCTATCAAAAACTTCCGCTCACTAAAATTCGTCAGGGGTTTAATGCTTGGTTGCCTTGATGTGGTGGGGCCTACCATCTGTCTCTCTCATCCGTGACTTGCGACCGGGAATGGAGCCGAGTGTGTGCACCATACACATGGAAACATACGGACTGCTAAGTAACACATGGGCACATACATGAGAACAGGGACGCATCCCGTGTGAGTGGCGAAGAACCCAAAGTTGTAGAGCACGCGGGAGTGAGGCCTGGTATACGAGATGCACGTTATCGTACATATCTTTTGCTGGACATAACCGAATTTTGATACAGGGTAATTAAATTGACATACTCAATGAAACTCAATGAAATACTCAATGAAACTCGGAGCGTTGTCTCCAAAATCTACATACACTTGTTGCAGTATTTTGTGGGCCTCATCTTCAGTTTGCCACCGCCGGGATAGGTACATAATGTGACCAAGGCGTTGGAAGATTGCAACCCGAACTTCCCAGTTCCGGACCTTCAATAACAAATATCGTAACCAGCACTTTTTGACATGCCACAAGCATAACAACACTGGAACTGTCACGCCCCATACATTGTGAATGGCTGCAATGCATCGCTCACCGTAAAGGCACTTGGTTGCCATTCTCGGCAAGGTTTACCAATATGGTCCTTGAAAGCTTGCAACCAAGATCGAATATCATCGTCCCACTATCTGTAACAATCCAGGCAACAGGCACTCCGTTATAGTAACTATCAAACACCAAAAGTGTGTACAGTGAAAACTTGTATTTGTTGGTCCCGAACGTGGCCCATGGATATGACATTCCCATTCCCAAATTACATAATCATGGAACTGGAAATCGCTTTTGCAAGCCAATCACTAAGGGGAGGAAATGAATGATACCGACAAGGTCCTTGTGAGCCTTTATCCACAAACCAACACTAATCTCATTGTTGGGGTGATACTGATAGAACCCCGCAAACAATTGAGAGGCAATGTTGTTAATGTCGTGTGGCTGTAAAAATCATCGCGATAAGGTTCATAATCACTAGTTTGTGCTTTCAATTCTACTTGCTCCACATGCTCGAGGTATATCAGCCTCTTTGTTACACCAACAAATAGACGCTGCCTCACAGCAGCATGGATGTCCTCACTTAAACGGGGAGCAAACCTTGAGCGAGGCTTTGCTGTATATTGAAGTCTGTGGCAGATTTGTCCAGATTGGTCTACATGTTCAAATGAATCACAAAACACAATCGCCAGGCTGATAGCAAGCTGCTTCACATCAAAGTGGTACTGGCAACCATGTTTGATACTCTGACCTCTCAAGATCTTGGCTTTCCGTTTTCCTACACTGCTTGAAGCCTGTTTTGCTGCATTATCATCACGAAGATCAGCTTTCCCAAATGCACACCAGTATTTCGTGTGGCACAAATAAGCCCAAACATTAGTTTTACGGCTGCTGTTGGAGGCAACTTGCTTCTTATCCGTCTCCTTCCAAAAGTATGTGGGGAACTGCACATTCTTGCCTTCTCCTACCACCAAGTCAGACACCCTGTTCCATGGAATAATGGCAAATCTAGAGATAGCGGGCACACAATCCTTAGAAGCAACCTGATACCGTCTTGCTATAACAGTGGGTGAAAACTTGAGATGTTGCATGTTGAACAAGCCACCTGGCGGCTTTTGCACCTCCCAACCGTAGGGAAGATCTTCAATCTCCATCTTAGTTGCCATTGCAAGTCACAATTCGGTGTTCAGAACATTGGGCTGCACGGAGGTATTGCTTAATCGAGTTCAGTGTGAAGTGAACCCGCCAAAAATGATGCTTACTTTCTATTTCAAATGGAAACATATTTTAGGGTTTGTTTCGCCTCTGGTTATGTATGACATGCATGCCATGCGCAAGCAGACATGGTCATAGCATGAGGTCATGCTCATGACATGAGGCATGACATGAGCCTCTTGGCGCTTGAGACCGGCAGGCCGTGCCGGTGGCAGCGGAGAGGAGAGAGACTGAGTGGTGGGCCCCACTAGATCAAGGCAACCTCGCATTAAACCCCGACGAACTATAGTGACCGGGGCCTTCCACTCTCCATACATATTTAATAGGTACTCATCCTACCCCACACGTGTGTTGTTTTGTGCAGAATTACTTGTGTATGTACCACTTTATGAAAGCACTGCTAGGGATAGAATTGCGTCGTTTTCCAGAAATCCTCAGCGAAGGGTTGAACGAGGTGATCGTAGACCCATCACGCCCGCGAGCACGCAGGCTGAGATCAAGCATCCAGGTTCATGGACGTGTTGCCACACGCCACACGCAAGCGGGTGCGCTTCTCGCAGTCTGTTTCTGATACCGACGATGGACCTCCAAGGTACGTAGAGCTCAATTTCTGCCGTCTGTATGGGTATTTTGAGTGGTTAATTGATCGGGTTGAGCTTCGTTAGAGCTTCTCCCTGCAGACAGAAGAGGCCGCGATTTCCAAAAGGAAAGAAAGGTGCTTCAGAGCAAGCCTCTGGCAGGAAACTTGGAAATGTCGAGGGTGAAGAGGATGGACCAATGCTGCCCACCAACCCTCGGGCTGCGGCCAAGGAGCGCGCTATGAAACGCACTCTTATGGCGGAGCAGCTGCGGAACGCGGAGGACGATGCTGAGGACTTGGTGGGCGCCGAAGAGGACTATGAGGTGACTTCATATGCTTCTTCAGAATTCAGCCATCAAGTGCTGGTACGGTGGCCTGGTTATGGTACCTGACGTGAAATTGCTCAGCAGGCAGTAGAAGAGGAGGAGGATGATGGCGTTAGGATTGAACCATTTAACCTGAAGCAAGAGCGGGAGGAGGGATATTTCGATGCGGAGGGCAATTATGTTGAGTATCGGGTTGACAATGATCTGAAGGTGGGGATTGTTGAACATTCTGCCGCGGCTTTAGTTCTGACTGATGCTCTGTGCTTGGATGTTTTATTACTGGAAGTTAGCTGCTGGCAGGATGCTTGGCTTGACAGTGTGGAGGCAACTACTGCTGTGAGGAGCAATAGTGCTCAGCCAGAGGAAGAAGAGGTTGTCGTCAGAGAATTGTCGCTGAAGGAGACTAGGGAAATCAAGCGCCGAATCGCAGATGTCCTCCAGCCAGGAGAAACGGTGCACATCTTCTTGTCCAGCATTTCATAAACAGATGGTCATAGTGAGTGGCCATCTGCACTTCGTAGCTCTTCTTGTTCTTCCGGCTGGTTGAATATTCAGTGAGACTAACCTGCTGAAGTCCGATTATTATTTTAAACAAGGTTCTCCATGCCTTGAGGAGGCTGAAGGGGTCTTCTAAAGACGGGCAGCGCAATGGGCGTATGCCAGCCTCCACCAAGGTTGTGTTCGACGGCCTCACTGAAGATGCAATGAGATTACTGGACGATGGTGACATGGGTGAGTGCATAACTTGTCTTCCATGAGAGCTTCATCCTTTGTTGAAAGAGATAACTGCTGCTCAGGATGGTTTGATTGCTTGGCAGATGTCTACAGTCAGACGCGAGAAACGTTTCTGCTTGGTGCTGGTGAGTTTTACTTTTTGTTCTTCGAATGAGCTTGCAAGTGTTTTCTGGGTCTGATCACAGTGAGCTGAAGATTCGTTCTAAGAGATTTGGCTTTTGGACAGGAGCTTCTGGTGCTGAGAGCAGCAGTACAGCGGTTGTGAGCTCCACAGAAGCCCACGACAGTTTTGATATGTTTGGTAGCGAGGATGGACAAAATGAGACTCCTTCTGCACACATCAGGGCACAAGAGTCTGAGACATCTATGGCTGCAGAGACGAATGACATAAGTCAATTGGGAGCTACTGCTGGTGGATGTAGGATGCTCTTACTCTCCTCTGCACACAGTGATGGAAGTTAGTAATTTCATGAAGGTTGCAGCTCTGTAAGGTATATGCCACCATCTGTCAGTTCCTGACATGCCTTCTCCTGCAGCTGACACTGCGGCAGCAAGTTCGGGTTATGTGTTGGATGAGTCTACAGGGTGAGTACTTGACAGCTGAGCAGGCTGTCCCTGGATGAAGCATAGTCAGTCAGCTGCATGTCTGATCAGAGTTTTTGTTGCTGGAGAAATGTCCTTTCTGCCCACCTCCAAATCTGTGACACTTTAATGGCTTTTTAGTCTCATTTCTGTGTCTCCGACATGTTCTGCAGCTACTATTACAATGGTGAGCTGGGTTACTATTATGATGTGGTTTCGGGTCTTTTCTGCAATGCAGTCTCTGGAAACTGGTGAGTTCTTCTTCAGTACTGCCTGTAATGTAATGCGATGTCTTATTTACACGCGAGATGTCTCTTGGCTCCCGTTTTTATGCTCCCTGTAACATTGGGTTGCTTAATAAAGGTTGATGGCAACTTTTTCTAGGTTCAAATTCGATGAAGCAACAAACAGCTACGTGGATGTTTCCACAGAGGGCTACATTGAGGCTGCTGCGTAGTAGGCTGTCTACCGGTCATGTCAACTTGTATACTGGACGGACCTAAGACTGATTTCTGTTTCTAGCGCTGAGATCCTTCCTGCGCTCATCTCGCCTTCACAATTTCACGACATTGTCCAGTCATTGGAGTCGCTATAACGTGTTGTAAACTCCCGTGTTCTCCCGTGTGGTCGTTGTACTGTTTGTAGGTACCTGCGTTTGTGGAAGGCATGTGGATGGTCGGGTTACTCTTTGTGATGTAATATTATTAGTCTTCGATGTATTCTTCTGAGGAAGTTCATGGTCCCAGCCACCTGAGCTGTATTGTCCATGCACATATTGCGAGACATATATAGATTGCGTTGTCCGCACGTTCTGTATACTGCTTGGTATGTTCATGTGTAGCTCTCTCTGTTATGCACGTTCCATGACCAAGTGCCCGAAGTTGACTGTCTGTGTGTGAAGGACTATTGGCTGCGTAGCTTATCCGGTGGCCGCATCCACTTGGGATTCTGCTGCTGAATAATATGCCAATTTTAACACCATTACTGATAAGTTCGCACCCCCCAGTGGCATGTTTGCCCATTCTCGTGGATTTCGGTTCCACCACTTGAAAAAGCATGTCCCAGCCACCACTTTGATACAGCTGTTGCACATGGTCGAACGAGAACGGACAGTGTGATGCAACCAACAACTACTGGACTTCTTGAGCTTTACCAAAACGGGGAGGACTGTACCCCTCCACCCAAAATTTAGGAATTGACAACTTTGCACATGTTGCAGATTTGACTGCCTCTCAAGCTCTCTCGAATGCTGCCTAAGCCATCCAACTTCGAATATATGGGCTGTGTAAGTTCACAAAGAAGTCAAAGCAACTACCTACCTCTTCCTACATACCTCACACGTTCATGTGTACAGCAGAGATCTGCAGATTGTACAGAGGGTCTACTGGCAGAGAAGTGTGCAGGGCGGAGGGTAGGGAAGACTAGGTTAGACACCTTGCTTGCCAAGGCAGGACTGGTCTTGAGCCTTGAAATATAGGCGGCAGGTCATTCTAGTAGTAAGCAGGACAAATATAACAATCTTACAGGTATGTAAGTGGGAAGCAGGTCATTTCTAAGGTCAGAACAGTTTCAGACTCAACCAGGTACTTGCAGGCTTGTACCCCCGTCTTGTGGTGGTCAGTTAGAAAAATGCAAGAGCGGAAGAAGCTAGAAAAATCTTCTCCTGAATGTTCTGGTTGTTGCCTGATAAGAGCGAATGATGAGACCGACGCCCAAGCTAATGCCTATGCACATTCCTAAACCAATTCCCACACCAACTCGGACTCCCGTGTTGAACCACGACAAGTGGCCATCCTCTGTGTCAAAACCATCCAGCGAGTAGTAGTTCATGGTCCCAGCCACCTTGTCTTCGTCGTACTCCGCAGCACCCCTGCTCTCTCTACCCTGTTGCCATGACATTCACAAGCGGGGTGAGCATGCAACCCCTTCAAGAAGCAGGCACGAGAAGCCACACAAAGGAAACAGGAAGCAGAAACATAAAAAGGAAACAAGACCCACATACATACCTGAGCACCTTGGTCGGCCAGAATCAAGCTGCAGCTGTTCCTCTCCAGAACCTCCCCTTCCGGGATGGCATCAAGGGTTCCACGCCGGATGCTGTTCCTGCGCCGGGTGGTGAGGCTAACGGTGTGCGTGAGGACGAGAGGGGACCCGAGATATCTGCCCACCACGCAAGTCTCCATGGAGGGCGGGGCCAGGGTGACCGCCGAGGTGGAGTAGTCATGCTTGCTTCTGGCAAAGCTGCAGCCGGAAGGCCCCAGCGCGCAGGCCAGGTCCATGTTCCACCCCAATCGCACGCTCTTGACGGGCTCCGGGGCTGGGGCTGTCGAACGACTCCAGCAGCGGGGACGGCTCGCCCGAAGGGGCACGTCCTCCGAGTACCCAGCAACCCTCCAGCAGCAGCTCGTCCTCGTCGAGAATGAGGAACCCGACGGAGCCGCTGGTGCGCACGTTGTCCGTGCTCACGTACGTGACCTCGGCCTCGGCGCAGTCCAGGTCCATCCGGTCCCGGCGCAGGTGGATCCATGTGTGCTCCGAGGGCGGGATCCGCCCCCGTTCACCTCCAGCTCCGTGCCGATGGTCCGCGGCAGATACCGCATCGTCAGGGTCTCCGGAAGCCCTCGGCGTGGCTCGCCACCACCTTGACGTAGAAGAACTTCACCTCGAACCAAGCATGCACCAGCGACATGCCGCAGAAGCCGTACTGCTTGTTGCACGTCTGCCGGCCTGGCCGAGGGCGACACTGCCCCTGCCGCTGCCATGGCCCCGGTATGTCCAGGTGCAGATACGCCGGCGCAGCCCGCCTCCCGTCCCCTCTTCCTCCTCCACCACCTCCCTTTCCTCTCCCTGCCTGCATACCCTCCATCTCCATCACATGCCTCAGCTCCAAGGCTGCCCTCATTCATTCCGGCTCCGCATCCCGGAACCCTCCACCATCTGCCGCCGGCGCCGGAACACCCGATTCCCCGCTTCCTCCTCCTCCCCAGCGCGCAGTCCCGCCTGCGCAGCAGCTCCGGTAGGGCGGCAAGATTTCGGCGCATCCCAAACGCCTTGGTGGGCTCGCGCTCAGCTTCGTCTCCTGCTCCCTAGCGCCCACAACCCAGCAAGTCCAGCAAGCCCAGCGCCCACGGCCCCAGCGAGCCTAGCGCCCACGGCCCCAGCGAGCCCAGCGCCCACAGCCCAGCGAGCCCAGCGCCCACAGCCCAGCAAGCCCAGCGCCCACAGCCCAGCAAGCCCAGCGCCCACAACCCGACGAGCCTAGCACCCGCAGCACCCTGCTCTCTACCCTGTTGCCATGACATTCACAAGCGGGGTGAGCATGCAACCCCTTCAAGAAGCAGGCACGAGAAGCCACACAAAGGAAACAGGAAGCAGAAACATAAAAAGGAAACAAGACCCACATACATACCTGAGCACCTTGGTCGGCCAGAATCAAGCTGCAGCTGTTCCTCTCCAGAACCTCCCCTTCCGGGATGGCATCAAGGGTTCCACGCCGGATGCTGTTCCTGCGCCGGGTGGTGAGGCTAACGGTGTGCGTGAGGACGAGAGGGGACCCGAGATATCTGCCCACCACGCAAGTCTCCATGGAGGGCGGGGCCAGGGTGACCGCCGAGGTGGAGTAGTCATGCTTGCTTCTGGCAAAGCTGCAGCCGGAAGGCCCCAGCGCGCAGGCCAGGTCCATGTTCCACCCCAATCGCACGCTCTTGGACGGGCTCCGGGGGCTGGGGCTGTCGAACGACTCCAGCAGCGGGGACGGCTCGCCCGAAGGGGGCACGTCCTCCGAGTACTCCAGCAACCCCTCCAGCAGCAGCTCGTCCTCGTCGAGAATGAGGAACCCGACGGAGCCGCTGGTGCGCACGTTGTCCGTGCTCACGTACGTGACCTCGGCCTCGGCGCAGTCCAGGTCCATCCGGTCCCGGCGCAGGTGGATCCATGTGTGCTCCGAGGGCGGGATCCGCCCCCCGTTCACCTCCAGCTCCGTGCCGATGGTCCGCGGCAGATACCGCATCGTCAGGGTCTCCGGGAAGCCCTCGGCGTGGCTCGCCACCACCTTGACGTAGAAGAACTTCACCTCGAACCAAGCATGCACCAGCGACATGCCGCAGAAGCCGTACTGCTTGTTGCACGTCTGCCGGGCCTGGCCGAGGGGCGACACTGCCCCTGCCGCTGCCATGGCCCCCGGTATGTCCAGGTGCAGATACGCCGGCGCAGCCCGCCTCCCGTCCCCTCTTTCCTCCTCCACCACCTCCCTTTCCCTCTCCCTGCCTGCATACCCCTCCATCTCCATCACATGCCTCAGCTCCAAGGCCGCTCCCTCATTCATTCCGGCTCCGCATCCCGGAACCCCTCCACCATCTGCCGCCGGCGCCGGAACACCCGATTCCCCGCTTCCTCCTCCTCCCCCAGCGCGCAGTCCCGCCTGCGCAGCAGCTCCGGTAGGGCGGCAAGATTTCGGCGCATCCCAAACGCCTTGGTGGGCTCGCGCTCAGCTTCGTCTCCCTGCTCCCTAGCGCCCACAACCCAGCAAGTCCAGCAAGCCTAGCGCCCACGGCCCAGCGAGCCTAGCGCCCACGGCCCAGCGAGCCTAGCGCCCACAGCCCAGCGAGCCCAGCGCCCACAGCCCAGCAAGCCCAGCGCCCACAGCCCAGCAAGCCCAGCGCCCACAACCCGACGAGCCTAGCACCCGCAGCCCATTAAGACAAGGCGAGCACGGCCGGCTCACATCACTGCAGCAGCGACACGACCCGCGGGTCCGGAGTGGACAGGCAGAGGCAGAGGCACAGGACCGGGACCGGGACCGGGCCAGGGCGCCGTGACCGGGAGCGAGCAGCGCTGCACTGCCCAGAGGATCGGCAGGCCGCAACAAATAGTGGCAGGCGAGGAAGGGGGCGGGCCCCGTGGAACATGCAAGCAGCGAGTGACACTGGTGAAAGATGGAGCGGAGTAGCGCAAGCGGCACTGGGAGCACATCTCCAGATGCTAGGCGGAATCTGAGATGCATATAGCAACCCTCGCCAGTAGCTCGCGATATCTATGTATAAACGCAAATCACAGAATGCGCGGCCCGTGGGGCCATGTGCGGGAGCACCCGCTGTTGACTAGGGCGGAGGGGGCGGGCGCGGATCGTCCATCGTGGCGGAGCCTGCGCCATGATGGCGCGGACGGGTCTCGACGAAGCGGGCCCTGGCTGGCTCCAGCTGGCGCTGCCTGCGCCCACGTCACGGCCCTGTCCTCGTGGCGGGCGGCTTCCCCACAAATTCCATCTGCGGAAAAAGCCAGAATTAGGCGGCCACAGCCACGAGACAGGCAGCACGCGCGCGGGCAGCTGGCACCGTGGTCGCCTCCTATTTTCCCTTCCAACCGTGCTAATAAGCTCCTCCGCACACCTGCTTGTGGACGGTGGCCGACTGTTTCTCTACCATTGTTTCTGCAAGTGGCCTGCCATTACGTGGGGCGAAGGCATATATATGTAAACCGATATTGAATTTTAGGGCTGCTACTGCTACTGCGATACCATGCTACGAAAATTCCATCCAGGTGGACAGTATTGTAATATACTTCTTCTTCTACATCAGCGGCCCATCGTTGCCATTGCCTGGCTAGCTAGCTGAGCATTGAGTCATGCAAGATGAAACTAACGATAATGCCACAATTGGTGTCTCGCGATCAATTTTTCACAAGCTCTAGCGTATTGCCATTTGAAAATGCAAACTCTTATTACAAGTTCTTGCCGTTCGTTTTAAATTACTCACAACAAAACACCCAGAGAAACGGGGTGCCATTCTGGGTTAACCAACCATTTTGGGAGGCGTCCTAAATAAGCTCAATACCTTTTTCTGTTCTGGATGGCCCTGCCCTTGATTATCTCGTCGTACACGAGCTAGAGCTATAGCCAGAGCCAGAGCCAGAGCCAGTTGGGATCGATGAAGCATACGGTTCCTTCGGGGTCCATCAGGCCCAAGGGGATCCATCATCCAAGCCGTCGTCTCTCGCCAATCTGCTCACGCGGGCAGGGATCATTTCTTTTCCCCGTCCCCGCATCACATGCACAAAATTCACCACAGAGGCGGGGGAACGGGAAGGACTGTAAACCACAAGCGGAGTGTGACATGCTGCCTGGGTTTTTCTAAAAGGCGAGCAGACTCCGAACACAGTCAGAGGAAGCGCCTCTCGACCGAGGCCTTGCTGGGCATTGGCGTCAATAAGGGCACTCGATGCACCACATCCTTCGCCCTGTGGCCAAGGCGTCGAGAGAACTCGGCGTGCCAGTAATTACGGCAGGAGTCACATTGCTTCAGGTCGATGATAGGGATCAATTAAAAAAAGGAATTACATACGCGCAGGATAAGCGACAAGCTATGTAGTGACAAGGGTAAGGAAACACCTGAAACTCAGGAGTAAAAAGCTAGCTAGCTGATTGCTATGTATTATGTACACGCGTGCTCACCGGCACTGTCTACTTGTTAGCGAGGCTTAGAGCAGGCTGCTCACCCGCCTTGAGCTGCAGGATGGATGGGACCCCGGTAGTCTTGGAGTTTAGCTCAGAAGGCCAGGCCCAAGTGATCTCAAAGTTCACATACGTGCATGCCAGCACGTTTGCGGAGCCATCCAGAACTTGCAGCTTGATTTTGTAGGAGCCCTGCCACGGTTGGCAACAAAAAAGCACCCTCTGTAAGACAAGGCATCTCCTGAGGAAGGGATCTCAGGGCAGCAAGCCACAGGGAGAGGGAGAGGGAGAGAGAAACATACCGGGGGAGTTATCTTTGGAAGGATTTCAGAATTGCTCAATGTGAATTCACCAGGCTGGATAGGGCACGGCGTCTTAGAGCACAAGTCGTCCTTTTCGCTGTGCACAGGGATGTTGTGGAAGTACACGGTGATCGATACTGTCCCGCCCGTGATCTCCTTATCTGCACACAAACCACGCCGACACCAAGCGTGACATTCCAGTCCCCTCGGACATGAGGGGAAGATTGCCGCAAACCTGCATCTGAATACACATACCAGTGGTTGCAGGAATGAGGAACTCGGCGACATCCCCGCTTACCACAGGGTCTGGATTCACCGTCACACCCTTCACGGTGACAGGATATGATCTCGAGTCTGCAATTGCACGTATGAGGTGAGAGCCCCGACAAACCCCTGCGAACTCCAGAACACAAGGGGAGTAGAAACCAACCACAAACGCTCCACGATGAACTTGCTGATGTTCCAGGTATTACAGCTCCCAAGGCCAACACTAGAAGTAGGGTGAGGAACCCCATCGCAGACGGTATATGCGCTCGTGCTCCTGTCGCGATGGGGACAGGTGCTCTAGTAGCGGGACTCGAGGGAGGAGAAGCCTCGTTTTGGTGCACGATAGGGTTTTTGGTGGGGCATATACAGTGATGCCTGCATCTGTCACGACACATATGTACAAAGCGAGCCTCGATGACGAGGTGCTTTATTATTGGACTACTTCCACGTTTGTACAAGGGCAGATCCGGGTACGTCTGCTTCTAATTCAGATGCAGATCTGGATATGTTTGCTTCTGTCTCAAATCCGAGCATAAGTTTAATCACTTTTGCCAGGATTTTCCTTGCCTCCAAGAGCGGCATGAATGTGCAGATGACCGTGGCTATGCCTGCCCAGGCCATGGACAGCACAACGAAGAACCAGAAGTAACTCTGCATCTCACGCAGCACAGGTTGCCCACATTAGTCTAGGTGCAATTGTGCAATTTCCGGGCAAGGTGTACTAGACTACTCAGAGATAAAGAGAGGTACCTCCGAGAAGACGCCAGCAGGGAGCATGAGGAGGGGCCAGACTACCGCCAAGAGCACCGATAGTACCCCTCCAATCCCGACAGTCCACTTGAACGACCGCTCCATAGCTTCAGGATCCTTGTCGGCGGGGTCCAGAATGGTGACATCGTCCATCACTTCGATGTCTTGAAACCTTCACAGGAAACTGTGATTCAGTTCTCATGTTTGGTATTGGTGCAAACCAGCTCACAAGCAGGATTCCTACCTGGAGAAGCCGCCAGTAGTGTCTGGGGACACCCATGTCCACAATACGCAGACCACAGCTGATAGCATGATCGCAACCACTGTGCCATCGAGGATTGGACCGAATTCTTGCAGAGTGTCGATGCTGACAGTATCGTAAACAATCTGCCTTATCATAGCTTTGGCAGTGAGTGAACGTGCAGCCAGGATCATGGGGACACTTGGATCGATGCTTAAACAAACAGAGGGTTTACCTTAGTATGTACGACCCATGCAACAACAGCAACCACTTGGCCTACAAGAGCTCCAGCTATAGCAGCTCCTTTTGAAACAGCGGGCCACACCAGCAAGAAGGTCAGAGGAGGAAATCCGGATGCCACTAGGAGGCCCAGTGTCAGAAATAGGAAGTTCACATTGAGACCAAGCTGCAAGAAACAAGGGAAGTGAGAGAGACAGAAATGAGAAGCAAAACATACACGAGTAGCGACGGGGGTGAGGTAAGTAGGTACCTTCACCAGAAGACAAGACAAGGCACCCATCAGTATGCCCAGAAGGCCGACTGATACTCTTGATACTATAAGCAATTCTCTGCCTGATGCTTTCTTGTTAACGTAAGCCTAAAAGATGAGGGACAGAGAAGCAAATGTGAGACTCCACCTCTTGCATGACCATCTGCTACATTGATCATGGTTTTAAGCTTTTATCCTTTGCCTTATGGATGTCGTATGTGTAGATAGAGCTCATAGCGATAAGCTCAGCGGATCCAGTTGACGTTGCAGCCATGAATATCATTGTGAGTACCAACACTACGCCAACTGTTATGGCACAACACCCATAGCCGATGACTACCCACCTATAGGCTGAACATGCTGAATATGGAACTTGTAGGAATGCATACCTTTGCCCATAAGAAACTGTGCAACAGCAAGTGCAACTAGCCCAGCCTCCGCCTCCTCACTGCTGATTGGAAGATCAAGGGCAAGAGCACCCAATCCCAAAGCTGTAGCCAAGGTGAACGGAATGGGAAGCCACAGCAATCCGCCCAAGATGTAGCCTTTAAATGCTGCCCTTGGTTCTGCCGCGATTGCACTCTGCCAGACATGCCAACTTCAACCAGTAAGGATTACTACAAACTACCAACCGCCACAAGTCCAATGCAATGCAGAAGCATGGGGTTGTCTGCTAGCTGCATACCTGCCAGTAAGCCTGATCAGCGGCAAGGTTTGCGCAGGCTCCAATTAGGTTGAATACTGCAAACTTGATCCCTGGGATACTGTACACAGTCAGGAGACTGCCGTCCTTGTTGCCTGTCACAGGAAAGAGATTCATGAGGAACATGTTGCGATCTCATGATCATTGCCTAGTGTTGAGCAGGTGGGACGGCTCCCCCACCTTTAACAGGTATGACTGTAGCATATCTTGTCAAATTCTTCCAGACCTGAGCGATGCTGCCCACAGGATGTTTGCTTGACGCAAATACCTACAGGTAGGTAAGCTGCAGCTTGTTAGAGACCACATTTCAGGTCTTTCATGTGATCAATGCAAGCCTGCTGAATACATACACCAGCAGAATGCTGGATAATCTTACCGCATACACAAGGACATTAAGGACGACGAAAATGACCGCGGTGTGGAGGTAGGAGGAAACAAAGGTTGCCTTGAGGCCACCAACCACAGTGTAGATGACGACGAACAACGGGATCAGCATCAGCGCTGAGTAGACATTCATGCCTGCCAGTATCACTGTCAGTACCAAAATAACAAAACGCAAACTGCAGGAACTTGAGAGCTCAAGTCGGACCAGTTGCAGCAGTAAAAACATCGGCAGCGCCAATGAACACAAGCACGCAGACCAGGATGTTGTTGAGGAAGCATATGTACATGAAAACCTGCAACAGCACCAACAATGTGCACCACACACCTAGTCACATACATACAAGACAAAGAATTGAAGTTACAACTCAACACCAGCACGTTGCTCACAAATGCAGCTGTGTGGCCCCATCTACGGCGCACGAGCTCTATCACAGTATGCGCTTTGGGTGCCTTCCTCTTAATCTGCAACGCCACAGTCCCGAAGAGGACAAGCGGAACCGTAGCTGTGTTTGCGAACCTGCAACACGGAGGACCCACATTGAAGGCCTACAAAAACGAGGCCTCCTTGACGGCATTAAGCTGTGTGACAACAAACATAGTATGCTTACCATAGGGGGCCGCTGATGCCAAACCAGTAGGCCTCTGAGGTAGACTGCAGTAGAGTCGCCACCCTGCACTGCCGGATTCTCTATGGTTACCCTAGCAGAGCAGATGAATCCAAAATTCGCCTGTCGCCATCAGTTTTTCAGAACTCATGCTATTGCCACCTATACATACCACGTCCAGTGACTGACCACGTCCACAGCAATCAGGCCGGTCTTGATCGACCGTCCCGCTGTGTTGAACTCCTCCGAATGGTAGACAACTCCAGCATACTTGTGGTCCAGATAGTATACCCAGACAGTGATGACCGCAAAAAAGGCTCCATACCCAATCAGGAGCGCGTATCCGACCCCCTGTCACAGACATTCCTCACGCTCGTTTCTCTCAAATGATGTACTATCTGCATCCAGGATCCCCTGGGGGTGCCATACCTGTGGGAAGACAGATTGGGAGAAAAAGCTAGTTTGGTTATCAAACTGGTGCAGGCCGAACAGATTGGCCTCTCCCACCGGCATTGTGATGGATTGAAGCAGAGCTCGAGGCTCGTGGGATTGCTGAGCATGAACAATTCGCTGGTGCCAAGCCCGGATCACTGGATGTTGATCGTCCAGGAGGCTTTATGAAGTGGGTCCTACGTGTGCGAGCATGGCTGCCATCAGATTCTCGTTCTGGCAGTACAATGCCACAGAGATCGTCACCCTTGACTGTTTCGGTGCGACCCGGCTTACTACCGGAGCGTGGGAACTGGTAGCCTGTGGGCATGTGCGCGTGGCATCCTACAAGAACTAGCTGCGGGGCGATGTACAGGTCGTTGAGCAACATATGTGAACTTATTCCTGAGGCAACAACGTCCGGCAGCCATGTGTTGGGGAAGTGTGTACGCAGGTGTGACAGAACGTACAGTAAAGGGAAGTCGGGCGATTCAGTGTTGTCGCGAAGTGCGCCGGCTGTCGTGCTGGAGCAGTCTCTGTTGAAAGTCTCGTGAGTTTGAATTGAACTCCAGCAGGTCCAAGATTCTGGAAACTCTTGACTGGTGCTGGCTGGCACTGCTGGTGACCTCACAGCTACATCAGGGGACTAAAGGGCGATGCCCACCGCCCTGAGACGATGCCTCCAATCCGCGTGAGATGCATGTTTGTACATCGTGCACGTCGTTCATGTGGATGTTGTGTGAAGAGGATTTTTTCCAGCTCGCTGCTCGGAGGTTACGACCACGACGGGGTTGCTGTATCTAGGTTGTTGGACGGGCGGACAGAACAATGGTTGAATAACCTTGACGAGAAGACTTGCTTGTTGAATGCGGTCTACAGGTTTGAACGTTCCTGCACAGACCTCAACTGACTGGACATCATCGCGATATGATTTTAGAGTCAAGGTCGGTCATGTCGGGACTGAGATGAGATGTTGAGAATTAGGAGAAAACCTGAATGCTTTTGAATTCGTGTGAAAAAGCCCTTCAAAGCCCTTGAGGCATAAGTCTTTGGAATCGGCTGATTTGAAGCGGACGCGTGCAGACGGCAGCGGGCAACATCTGGCGCTCGAGGTCTGGTTCGTACTGCCAGTGCTGGTCTCCACTACAGGTCTGGTAGGTTCAGCGTCCCTTGATTGATATGTAGTCAATATGGGTGGTACATGTAATTGTAGGCTGTCTCCCACTGCTTCCATCATTAAAAGTAGTAGTTGAGGTCTGTGGATGTTCTTCCATCACTAGCCTTTAGTAGTTGATGTCTTTGAACCGTGTGTACTCTTAACCATGCCTTGTAAGTATCATACAAGATTGAGATATGATGTGCATGATTATGCCTCAAGCTCCTATGTAATTCATATTGTGGCACTGTGTCATACAAGATTGAACTATCATGTGCATGATTATGCCTCAAGCTCCTGTGTAATTCACAGACCTGGCTCACACATAATATACTCCTGAATACAAGCTTGGAAGAGGCTAAGTGGGATATTGAGGAGATCAAAGCATGGCCACATCGCGGCAGAGGGCTTAAGCTGACCTTAAGGACTGTTAGGAGGGAATTCGAAGCAGGATTTGAGGACGGCTCGCATCGGCCTTCCAAGATCAAAAGAGATTGACCCGTCTGAGACGAGATATTTTCAAAAGCTGTGCAGCTTCACATAATGGCGGCCGTCGAATTAACGAGGTTGAAGATTTTTAGTCGACCCTCGAATTCACGAGATGAAAGATTTTAAGGTAGAACACAGGTATAGGAAGGAGGCTCTGCTGGATGTCCACAGGCTATGAATAAAGCTCCTGTGCTTGGCCCCTGGTCCTTGATGGCGTAGTTCCAGCATAAAGACTAGTGCACTGCCAGGTGTTCAGGCATTTATGGTGTGAGGCTTCATACTAACGAGATCGTGAGAGTACTAATGGAATGTGTGAATTTCTGCAGGGCTTCTTGCTGCCTGACTGAAAAACAGCATCGCCAAGCTGGCTATGATATGCCTGACTGACCCTGCTTGACCCCTGACAGGCTTTCCTGGACAGTGGAATGTGTGAGGGACTGCAGGGCTTCTTGCTGCCTGCCTAAGCATTGCCAAGCTTGCTATGATATGCCTGGCTGACGATTGTTGAAGGTGCTATGATATGCCTGGCTGACGATTGTTGAAGGTTGCTATGATTTGCCTGGCTGACCGCTGACAGACTTTCCTGGACATTGGAATGTGTGAGAGACTCCAGGGCTTCTGCCTGACTAACCATCGCCAAGCTAGCTTGCAATGAGATATGCCTGGCTGACTGGCTTTCCTTGACAAGCTGAGGCTCACTGCTGTTTTTAGTGAACGTCTGCTGGACATCGCCCTGTGCTTTGGGCACCTGCTCACTATCATAGCTGATCGCATGCTGCCTCTCTCATAGCTGATCGCTTGCTGCCTATGGTGACACCATAGGCACATGCTTCTCAAAGCTGATCGCTTGCTGCCTATGGTGTCACCGTAGGCAATGTAGGACATGCTCAGACATCGCATCCTGAAGTGCGATTAAACATCAGGAAGTGCCTGCATATGGTGACATCTGACTAAACATCACGAAGTGAACATGCAGGACGCGTTCATACTTGTTGATCGCAAATATGCTGGCCCTCAGCCCTCAGACTTGCCTCGTTAGTGTGAGTCATTTTTCGTGATTCTTAAAAGGAAAGTAAATGTTGCAGGTGGTTCAAACTTTGTGACGTGTTACACTGCTGCGAACAGGGGAAGACGTAAAGGTCAAAAGCGCTGAGCCTTTTCTCCCATCGTCTGCCGTTGCCGAGAATTGAACCCGGGTCACCGTCGCTCTATCGCGGGAGTAGTCACCACTATAAAAGAAAAACAAATCTATTATAATCCATTGGGATGAAATTTTCCCTATATGAGACTTTGGCACTAAAGAATAATCACAACAACCCTATTTATGTCTACTAAGCGTGCCATTACAGCGTAAAAGAGGTAAAGAAAGAATATGCATATATAAGTAGGAATACAAAAGGATAGACTAAGAAAATATTAGAAAAGAATCAATCAATTGTATCTGAAAAATGGTGAGGATGAGGATTAAAAATAACCAACTTATCTTCACGGAAAAAAGTTGCTTCAAGCTATTATCGTACCCCAAGGGGTGATTCAACAGGATAATGCTGAAATAATTATTTTTTGAAAAAATAAGGTTCAATAAAGATATTTATATTTTTCAAAATTTACGAAAAATAATTTTATTAAATTTCAATATTTATTAAAATATATAAGTATATATATATAACTAATGGATATGTATAGACCTCCCCTAAACAGGCCCTAATTTTCCACACAAACCCTAGTTTCCTTGTTTTAGGAATCTTAAACTCATAAATTTTTACATATTCAACATTTTAAGTATAATCATTTCTAAATTTTTCAAATTTTATTTATTTTAATTAATTAACGCCGAATCATCCCTCAGGGTACGGTATCGAGATAGGTAAGCTCTAGCTTTACTCCTTGAGATAAGAAAAACAATTGTGAGTCCGCATAAGGCTCCGGTGGTGAGAAGTCTAGGCTCATGCCATTAGTGTCGCCCACCACTTTTCCAACTACATATCTCGTTTGCAGGATTTGCTAACTAAAGCGTTTTGCCACTGTGTGAGTTATGTATATCGCAACTTTATGATAGACCAGTATGCGCGCCCTCTTGGCTTAATTTCTCTATCTGTAGTCAATAAGAATGTTTCTAGCTTAGTCACTTAAGTTAGCACCAACCCTAAGGATATCTTCTTTTGGGGCCAGAATGTTTATCTCACTTACCCCCGGCCTTTGCTTCTTGAATTGTTTTCTGCCGTGGATCTGATCTTACTACCAAATCTATGGAAGCCATGGATTAACCTCGTTGACCAGTGAATTGGCAAAATTCAGAATCCAGACTTCAGTTCCTTTGCCATTCGAGGCACGCCTGGGCTCATTATGCCCCGCGTAACCTCTCTTTGCTGGTAAAGCAGCCATCAAACCAAAGTGCCACATGGGGCCTACTCAAAACGCTTCATAAGTTCGATTTGACAAAGCGTCGTCGTACTGTTCTGCTGGCGCTGATCAGCAATCTCACTACTTTTAATAGCTTCCATGTTGTATCATACCCTTAACTTCCCTTTCAAATCTTGCCCGTTGTCGAGTCGTCGACCTAGTGGGGTAGGGAGATCCCATTGGTTGGGATGGCAAAAAAAGACCTGTTCGTGAATTCTGGAGGTAGGGACTCCTGCCTCTCAAATCTCGCGGCCTTCTAATCAATACTTCGCTATGAGATCAAATTTTCCCGATTTCTGACCAATCTTGCTTGCTGCTATGCACCAAGCAACTATTAACTAACCGCCCCCTCCATCCCCTCCTTCCTTTCTCCCTCCTTTTCCTTTGTTCCTCTCTAATTAAAAATATTACATATATTAATTTTAAATTAAATTAAATAATTATGTTATTGTAAATTTTATATCTATATCATTTTCATAATCACACATGTCCATTATTATGTTCAATAATTTTTTTTTATTGCTAAATTTTTTTCCTACGTTTCTCACGCTAACAATGTAGAAAATCTGGGAAGCAATAAACCGAAGATGAGGAAAATGTTGAAGAGGAAGTCAATATAGTAGAACCAATGTCACTAGTTAAGAAGGAGGATTCAGATAAAGCTATGGAGATGGTGAATATGTGTTTGATACAATAGCTACAAATACAATGTAGAGTTTATGAAGTTGCAACGTCCCTTAGAAAAAAAAATCATTGATCAAAGAGGAATGAAGGCTTTATACATATATATAGAGATGGGAAGTCCCACCTACACCTGGATGACGGTGAACAATCCCCTAGGCCAGCCCAAGCACCCATTAGTCATTATTTTAAAGTAGCTAAGCAAACAAATATTGGTATTTGGATCGAACTCTAATTATTTTTAAAAATTCAAAATTTTAAATTTGATTATTTTAGCTAAACCATTGGAACCAGGGTTGTAGGGCATCTCCCAAAATGGAAGCTGTAGGGCGGCTTCTAAATAATCCCAATTAGGGAAGGTGGAGTGTACTCTAGACCTAAAGTTATTGGTGCTATGCTCCATAACTAATATCATATACTGTAGACCTAAAGTTATGGATGCTATGCTCTATACCTAAAGTCATAAATGCTATGCTCTACACAAAAAGTCATAGGTACTATGGTCTACATGGAAAGTCATTTCATTTAGTTAGCTTATACCGTCTCTGTGCAAATTTGGGGAGGAGGGGGACGGCGGTGAAGCCCAACCGCTTTTGTTCGCGCTTTGCTTTTCCCATACTAAATGGTTTATGGTTTATTTGAATTTAGCTAAGCTGAAGCGAGACCATCCCAGCGAGAACCATCAAGCCACAATTCAGCATAACGTCGTGGATCTAGAAACTGCTCCACAACGTTGCGTATTATGGCTGGTCTTTCTTTGCCCCCTTGAGATGGCCAAGCGTGCTTGTAACTGCTACAATATGGCTGGCTAGAGGACAGCAAAGACTAATATTCTTTGTGTTGCTCCACTCCTTATAGGGCCACGGAGGTCTGTACTGGCAAGCTGCTGTGAGTATCTTATTTTCTTAGTAAAGTTCAAGCGGCTTCGTCGACACTTTTGTGGCAGAGAAAGGATTACGCCCTCTACCATCAAATCATCATGGTTGCCGTCCTCCTATACCATGCTGAGTTATTTCCCTTCTCGCCTACTATGGCGACTCCGTCGACCTTCTTTCACATAGACAGTAGGCCCGATCCCATAATGGTGTCTTTGCGTGTTATTCACTAGTATGTCAGGATGAGATGTCCGCATAGTCTTCTTCTCTTACTGAGAATGCCCCCAAAACTTACGAAGCTCCTCTATTCTACCTAGCAGAAGAACCGAGAACAAGACCAAGCCATTACCCGTTGGCTTGGCGAAGGCTGTCGTTTAGCAGCTATGTAATCCGGATTTGTCAATCTTATCAACCCCACCTATATTTTTCGAGCCATGCTTGGAGATATGGTCCCCGTGACTCAGTTTCCCAAATGCTTTTACACACGCATTGCGACAACGCTACCTCTGGCTGATTTACTCCATGGATGCAGATTGGAAGGCACCAAGACATGCCCTACAATGACAATGGCGCCTTGCATAGCACATAGTATAACAAGCCAAGCAAGCAAACTTAAAGGGAAAGAAATCTATGCTCTTAATTATTCTATTTCAACGGTACAAAATACAACATCTTTTGGACATTGAGCCAAGATTACATTTCTAATTAATGGAATCGCCCTTCTGAGAACGGGATTATAATCGAATACCTGGATTGAAGAGTCAATCCAAAATTCTTGTATGTGCAGTATTTTTTAGATTGGAAAGGCTTCAATTTAATATTTTTTTGCCCACAAATCTCTTCTTGTACATGTCCATGATTGTCATTCCACTGTTTTTGCGTTCTTAGCTATCATCTCTCATTAGGCGATGATTTTTTCTTGTAGATAGTATGCACATATAGATTGAGTGTAGCTTCTTTGTGTTTTTGCCTAAGGTTCCGACTTCAATTCAATTATATAAAAGGTGAAACAAATTTGCTGGCTTAGGGAGGTGCTCCTAGGATTGTAGTACTCCCTCTTGAAAAAACGAGAGTAACACCTGCCAAATTTCTTAAAATTCATCTTGAAAAAAGGAGTACTAGGGAGGGAGTTCTTTGATACTGGAGTAGGCTTGGTTAATGATAATTCTCAAGCCATTACAAGCAATAATCTCTCTTATTGTGGAGACTTTTGCTGCATTGTGTTTCAGCGTCACGTGGTGGAGCAGTGATTTTAAAAAATAAGCTAGAGACGTCCACGTGTAGAGCACAATACTTACTAAAAGTTACGAAAACATAAAAATGGGTTGAGAAAGAAACCTAGTGGATCCGATGTAGAGACAAATTCGAGTGGTCGATGCCAGGCTATGGCCTAGAAAGATCCAAAGACTTTCAGTCAACAAGTTATAAAAGACTCGTTGAAGGATAGGAGGCGTCTGGTACTTCAAAAAGCTGCTGTTTGAGAGTTTACAAACCTTTTTTACCTTTTTTGAACCCTATACTGGTAAAGAAGGGCTTAAACCACTCGCCTTAGATGCTTAGGCAGAAATGCAGATCGTCACCACAAATTGAATAGTTTACCCTTGGCCCTTTGAAAAATAGAGTCTAGTGGGTCTGCTGCCTTGTCGAGTTTCTTACATAGCTAGTCAAGTGGCTTTTTCTTTTTGGGAGTTAAAGCATTTAGGATGCTGGATTCCACAAGACTCCACTTTGAACAGAAAGCCCTATGATAGAATACTACATCACGCACGGATTTAGGGAAGGGACCCGAAGGAAATGGCCGCCCGACTTGTGGCGGCCTACTTCCAAGTCTAAATCTGTTTGTTACATGGAAGCTTGGGACTCTTAGCGAATCAATCAAAGTATAATATTTAAGAAAGTGAGTAGAACACGATAGAAAGAAAGCTAGCAAAATAAAACTTTATATCATTGGTATTTTGGCGAAAATACTTGGAATAATAATACCGCTTTTACTAGAAGTAACCTTTTTAGTTTCACCTGAATGTAAAGTAATGGCACCCAAGGGTCCCGATGTAGTAGGATTGTTCAGAATGTTATTACCTTTAGCAGATGGTTTGAAATCAATGATAAAACAACCTATTCCAGCGAGTAGGAGATCATACCATCCAGTCTTAAGAGCTTCACAATTATTAAGAGCGATCTAATTGAGTTGGCAACAACATTCCAGTACATTATCGAAATGAAACAAATCGTAAAGGAAAAGAAGATTCTAACTCAAAAGTCCATGGCGTGGCTTGCACTATCCATTCTTGCCAAAAATGGAGAAAGTAACACACAATTTACGCAGCTGAAATCCCGCCCTATATTGATGAGTTTATTTCTCATAGTTCATCAATCGTGCTTATAAGTGAAGTAGTATATTCATAACTAGGGAAAGGAAATAGAAAAGAATTAAGACTAGTACTAGATTTTCTTAATGGTTTACAAGTCCTTTGATTGTTCCTGCTCGTTAGGCGTGTGCCTAGAAGGCACTATCCATGCAACAGTTCAGAAGCATGAGGATAGGACGAACACTGTTGAAACTGGAAATCCTGTCATTCTTGTGACCGGGTTCGTATTTAATCCCGTAAACAGCAGTTACACATGCATATTGCTATTTACTGAAATGATGTGGCTAGTTGCATGCGCTTGATGCGCCACTGTGGCATGCGCGAGCTTATCTTATTTGTACCGTGACCTGCGTGCTTGATCTGCCTTACTTTATCATTCTATCTTTTATTTCTACTATTTACTCTATCTTTTTTATCATTATATTATAATCCAAGATGTCGCACGAGGTAAGTACTTGAATTCATATAAGCACTTCCTCGACCAACAACCAAGCAAACAAATCTAATATGCAGGTATATAGGTGCAAACCAATAACAACAGGAGGGAGTAGCTCGCACGTCGTGGCACAAACACACTCTCCCCACGAGAACAACACGCAAATTCCTCACACATCGCTCTCGGAGTCATAGCTTTGGCCTCCTCACAACACCCTTGCAGATATCTAGAGGACAAGCTATGATCCGAGCTTGTCTCATGGAAGGGTCTATATATACTAGACTGCATCGGCATATTCCTAAGATATCCTATGGCATGATATGCGTAAATATCCTAAGAATACACTATAATATGCAAGGAATATGCCAAAGCATATTACTTGAGCTTATCCACTTAGCTATTGCTAACCATGTTTAATTAACACTAATAGATGCTTAATTAACATAAGCACATTAGATTAATTAACACTAATCAACGCTTAATTAACATAAGCACTTTAGATTAATTAACACTAATTACTTACTTAAAGATAAGTAATTAGATTAATTAATGCTAATCAAACACTAAACCCAAGTGCAGAGATTAGTATCACACGGCATGACAAAGATCGTATTTCTCCGCTTAGTCTTCCAACTGCAAATATGTTCTCTTCTTTAAGATCCCCATTGGTGTACGACCGAGGTATGGAAAGTCATGATTAAAGTGCGCTCCCGGGATCCTTTCCAAGCCCGAAGGCATGTAAAATTGTCACATCCACTTGCAACCGACCGAGAAACTCCTTTGCAATATTGAGCACATCCACAATATCAAAACCAAGACGAGAAACTCATAATTCTTAGGCTCGGTCCGTTGTCTCAAAACAAACTTCTTTGGGAGCAGGAGGGTCCTTAGCCTCATAAGGATGGACCGACCGGATTGAGTCGTTCGCCCTTCGTTTCTTCTCCTTGATTTGTTTGCAGCTCGTTTGAAGCTTGGGCACATTTGAGCAAAGTACGTTGAGGGCCTCTTGGCCATAGTCATTTTTACATGAGAGAAAACAATACCATGGATGGGCTGCTCCAAGCCATGGAACGGAAAGATACTTTCTGATCCCACACAACCATACTGGTTCAGCCTTGGCTTCAGTAGGACCATGATGAAACGGGGGCATCCCCGCTCCGCTCATCCCGTCGTTTTTTCACCTCGGGCCATCGCCTGTAGGTAATGCCCACATCCTTGGGCCAATGACCATGACCAGGGCCAAGTGGAATATGCGGCGGCCAGGTTGAGTGTACAGTTGTGAGATATCCGCTGAGAAAGGCAACCCTCATAATGGGAAGAAATACACCAACATGTTGCAAAGAATCGACCCAGGGGCGAAGAGAATCGTACTTGGCCTTGGAAGAATCCTCAACGAAGAGAGTCATATGTACTTGGCCTCGAAAGAATTCTCCAAAGCCCAGGCTCCGATGTTGAACAAAGCTTCGATAGCCTGGACCCCAAAGTCGCAGGTCCATTGATTTCCTGTATTTATCGCCTATAACACATAATTGCACATCATCACTATCAGCCTCCATCAAAAGCTCTAACTGATTTACCTTATTAGGTGTCTACACATTCAACCATATTAGGTGCTGGAGGTTGCGTCGCCATAACAAAAACCCTAATAATAAGAGGCACGCCACCACCGCAAACCCCTCTCCAAGAACCCAAAACCCGCAACCAGATCGATTTACCGCCGGGCCTGCACCAAATCCAAATCCACAAGGAGAACAGGAGCAGGCTCCTCCGGATACGACCTTAGCGAACTGGATGGCACAAGGCGCGTGGTTGCGTGGTTGGGCATGGGACATGGGGCATGGGGCATTGGGCATTGGATGGGGCAGGTTCATGCTTGTGGATGAACCTGCCCCATCCAAAACCCAAGGATGTTCGTTGTCGGTGATGACGTGGCCTTCCCGGCCGTGCTCCTGGCCTTGCAGTACAGGCGGTCGAGGAAGGCGCATGAGATATGTACATATGTACTGTCCTTGCTTGGCAGCGTGCTACGGTGGAAGACTCCACAGCGCGGTGAACTCGAGGAACAGGCGATGGAGCTCGGGCGGGTGCAAATGGTGGGGCTTACACAGCACAGGGGTTTCAACTTTCCCCCCTGCACCCTGCAGACCGCGCTTGCTGAAAAAGAAACGACAAGGTTGAATCGTTCTCTCCGAGTCCTCACAGCTCGCTCCCGGAGTCCGTAGAGCAACCCGTAGTCTGTGAATAGCTAGGTCTGGGGCCTGGGCTCCAGATCGGTGAGCCACAATCTTGAGCCCAATCAACAGTGAGGCGCATGGCCAGGGCCCAAGGGCTGTGCAGAAAGCGCAGATCAAAGCCTCCAGACGGCTCTTGGCTCACCCCAATGGCCGCACTTCCAAGTAGGAGGTGAGAGATCGCGCAGCCGCTGGTCAACCCGCTGAGCTGGCTCCGCACGGCCTCCAGGACCGGGTCAAGGATGGACATCCGATTTGCAGGTGGTATAAATCCCCACCAGCGGACAAGTCTGATGTGCCAGTGTGTGGGAAGAGGAGCGTGCAGCTGGGTACCTTCATCCGATTCCTTCAAGACGATTTTCATCACTCTGCACGGCCTAGCATCCGATTCCGCAGGCTGCAGCAGCTGCAGGCTCTCAGAGGTCGAGGGCTTCACAAGTTCAGGCTTCAGATTCAACGTTCATCAGGCGGGCTGAAATGGGGCAGATGGAGTGGAACCGATTGCTGCTCCTGGTGGCATTGCTGTTGACAGCAAGCGCGGTCCCCGGGGCGGAGGCCAACGGCCAGGGGCACAGGAAGGGGAATGTGTTGAAAGGGGTGAACCTGTCCTTCCCGCCCTTCACGTCCGCCCTGAACTGCAGCTTCGACGGGTCGGTGGGCGTGCCGTCCCAGTTCATCTGCACGCCCAGCTCCAGCCCGCCGCCTGAGATCGCCTTCTCGTTCGACGATGCGGTGGTGTCCGTGAGGTACGCCTACAACAACAAGGTGCGGCTGTACAAGAAGAACAGCCCCTACGCAGTCTCCTTCTCCACCTCGTACGTGATCAAGTTCCAGCGGAGCAGCGACCTGGTGGAGAGCGAGATCTTCCGGCTGTTCGGGGGAGGCTTTGCCTTCGCCATCACTCCCAACCAGAATGTGGGGAAGAGCGACCGCGAGAGCCTGGGATTGTTCGAGATCGATACCGCCACGGGGAACCCCTTGAACCCCAAGAAGAGCAGGACCATCGCGGTGGAGATTGACACTTCCCGGGAGTTTGCCTGGGACCCCACCATTCCGCACCTCGGGCTGGACATCAACAGCGTGAACTCTGTGGTTGAGACGTACCTGGGGGATGTGGAGCATTTTGTTGACCGCCGCATTGCGGTTTTCATCGATTACGATGCCAGGAGGGAGTTTCTGGCTGTGCGGCTGCAGATCCTCAACGACACCGAGAAGCCCAACAAGAAGTTGGCCAAGCTGCGGCTCTCCTACTCTGGCCTCAAGCTCTCCGACCATGTGAACGAAAAGTCCATTGTGGGTTTCTCTGCCAGAGTCCCGCAGACTGAGTCTGGAACCTACGATCTGACCGAATGGAAGTTCAGAACCAACTGGGTGCGCACCAACAAGTGGCACTGATCTCCCACCAGTGAATAATGCATTGTATGCACACGTCACTGACTATGTCCTCAGGACAGCGTTGTAGTCCGCACTATGTCATCACTTGAAATTTCACTCTTGTGTGGATATCAGAGCAGTTTGTCAGTCTACGAGAGGCATAGTTTGTAGTGTTGCCTCCAAGCACGTCCATATTCCGTACTGTACTAGCAAATCGAAACTACAACGTACTTGGTTGCCTTGTCCTGTGTGCTCCGTGACTGTAGTGGGCTGGACTGCTCTCAGGTTGCCGGCTCGTCCAGCAGGCTGTTTCTGGGATCGAGTTACGCTGTCCTGGACGACAATTCCAAAATCTGTGTGAGTCTGGGTTTCTTTCACGAGCATTGTATCTATCTACATGTCGCACCACGTGTTGGAATTCAACCTGTCGACACCTGTGGCACGGTGTACTGTGCAGCCCATCTGCCTCAAGCAGAAAAAGCTGGCGGTGCTGAATAGCAGCTAACGGCATCAAGAGCTCAGGAAAGTTATGCATCGGATGGTGACGGTTTGCAGACTCTGTTGTTTAGTGTAAGAGTGATGGTTAGTTATCCCTCCAGTCGCAAGGGAGATGGATCCGGTGGCAAGTCCTCATCAAGATGCTTTCCAGTCCTCCAGCCTATGTAGAATACTGGTAGCATAGTTGAGGTCGTCCTTTTCCGGACTTTCTAAGGAGCCACAAAGAAAGAAAAGCGTTGTTAGATTAACGAGGTTAGTGTCCCGAACAGACGCAGACTGTGCAGGCCAGAATACTGTCTGCCAGGCGTTTGTCATCTCTCTCAAGCTGGCTTTGGCTGGGGCATTGTACATTGAGACCTGCCACCGTAAATTCAAATTCGTGAATCAATACTGAAAACCAGCATAAATGACTATCTGGCACAAAAACTTACTTCTTTTCCCAGAGCTCAATGCAGTGGGACTCTGTGGAAGGCTTGCTGCTGCAAAGAATAAGCTGGTCTAACCCTGTGGGATTTCGGTTCTTGCCTCCCAGAGGGATGGGGTTAATTCTAGCAGCTGACAGTAGCGAGTGGTTGAAAATGGGAAGGACAGAAGTTTCACCTCACATCTGTTCTCTTGCGATCCCCATCCCTATAATTCAGTATCCTCAGTAACCCTCCAGTACCAGAAAACGCACACACAAGCCTCCTCCTCCAAGAAGCTTCAGCATTCTCATAGCTCTCGAGTTCCAAGAACGCACACACAGGCACTCTCCAGTTACTCACATCACACCACCCTTTTGCTTTTTCCACGCTATGACTACCTGGGACGCACACACAAGCACTCTCCAGTTCCTTCCATCACAGCACCCCTTGGATTTTTCCGCGCTATGACTCCACGGGTGCAAAGCCCTAGGCTAAACGCCTCTGAATATTAGGTTTGCGTGCTTAAATAACAGAAATGATCTGCCGGAAAGTGCATGGGATAGTCTGTCTAAACAAGAAGGAACATGAATGTTGTGCGATGAAGTTGTAGACAAAAATCCCAGAACCGGTGTCGTCGGGTGCAGAGCTGTGCTTGCACGAATCTACTCGTCTCCGGTCAATCCGCAGCATACCAGTCGCAGTCTTGATTTGTCGTGACTGGAAGTCTGAGAGTCCGGCTGAGTAAGATTGTGGTGAGACACACATTCAAACTTTCCATCAAAGCGTCACTTTATCCAGTTTATAAGCTTTGCGCAGGGTACCGCCCCAATTCAGGCTGGAGAATCCAAGCCGTGCAAGACTGCATCTACCAAGCTCTTCTACTCTCGCTTGAGAGGTCTTAGACTAAGCTCTTCCGATTCTCAACCTATTCGAGCCAGGCCCAGCTTTCCTTCCGTCGATAGTTGTTTCCGAAATCTGTGTCCGCTACGACGGCAGCTGATCCAGAATTGGAACGATTGACTCCCATCCGGGAAGTGGATTCAAGGACAGAAGATTGGCTGCTGCGCGTGCGTTCAGGCTTGGGCTCGGGGTCTGAGACGTCGGGAAGCCTCGGGACTCCACAACATTGAATGAGAACTGTTGGGAGATGGAGAAGGAGATTGGCCTGATATTTATGGCCTGACTGACAGCTGTGGCGCGTGGCAGGCTAAGGCTGGAAGACCGACAGCCGGCTGAACATGACCGAGACGAGGCGGTACGAGCTAGGGGCATGGGCTGCGTCCGGTGCGAGGCCATCGTATCCGGGCACATGCACAGGGAATTGCCGAGGATGTGGATGTGCAGGCGCGTCATGCCTCCAATAAGGAGTGGCGGTGGCCGTGTTTGGGGATCCTCGGGACCTATGTAAAGTGCTGTGCTTCTCCCATTCTCTGTTTTCCGTGACACAGTCCACTGAAAGCATGACAACATTCGAGGGTAAGTTGTTGCACGAGGGTGGAGCAGTCGTGGCGTCTCGCTACTGCGTTGCACAAGCTTGCGGTTGAGCTCGTGCCTGACCGCCGTTCTGTCCACTGATCTCGCCTGGCAGGAGTAGGAGTGCCGACGGTGGGGCCTCTCACCCCGGAGAAGCAGGCCCTCGTAAGCCAGTCGTGGGAGCTGATGAAGCAGGACGCCTCAGCAGTGGCGCTGAAGTTTTTCCTCAAGTGAGCCACCCCGACGTGCTGTCGCTGTCGCTGTTCCATCTTCACGATCCTCATCTCGCATGGCTTGATGAAGCGGCTTTGTTTGTTGCCGATTCAGGATCTTCGAGATCGCCCCCGGCGCGATTGCTCTGTTCTCGTTTTTGAAGGACTCCAAGGTGCCATTGGAACAAAATCCGCGCCTCCAAGTGCACGCGCTTCTGGTCCTTAAAACGGTAAGCGGTCTCCGGGGAGTGTCGATCTTGCCGCGGAGTGACTGCCGGTAGTCGCTGATCGGTCTTTGATTGGATGCGGTTAGTTCGGAGAAGCTGCAACACGGCTGGGAAAGGAAGGCGCGCTGGACGAGCTGACGCCCGTGCTGCAGAAGCTGGGAAGAGCGCACGTACCTCGCGGTGTGATTGATCCGCACTTCGATGTGAGTTTCTGGTGGTTGCCGGCTTGCGCTGCGTGTTGCACAAGGAGATGGTGTTGTCTGAGGATTGTTTCTTGGCAGGTGGTGAAAGCTGCGTTGCTGCAGACTATTGCGGAAGAACTGCCAGGGCCAGACTCGGCGGAGCTGACAGAGGCCTGGGGGCAGGCGTTTGATACGCTGGCGGATATCATGAAGGCTGAAATGCAGGCAGAGAGGGCGGCGCAAGCTTAGATTGCGGCATTTGTGCTTACCTGCACGCTTCTTCATGGATTGCATTCATGGCCGAGTTGCCATCCTCCCATGTGTCCATTAGATGCTAGAATCTGTCAAGGAAGATTGTTGTACATGAGGATAGGATAGGATAGGAAAGGACCGTTGATAACCGTAATGGGGCAATGCCACCTTGTATTCATTGAAGAAACTACTAGATTGAGCCGCACTTCTCCATGCAACGACCTGTGTTTCTGCCTGCCTGCACAGGATTGAAAACTTGCGGAAGGAAGCGTGTTGGTGACCCAAGTCTTGACCCCTGGATTGCCTCGCGATCTTGTCATCGTGAGATTATCGATGTCGAACAAGACTGTGCACAGGCTAGAGGCACCTTTTCGTGGAAAACGGAAGCCGAGCGTGAGCGAAAAGACGTTGCTATAAAAAGAGCACAAGTTGAGCTTGCATGTTGATCGGAAAGTCGGTGTCAGAGGATCTCGATCTCGTGGTGGAGGCAGGCTCGTCATGTAAGTAGTAGCAGGTAGGAACCCGCTGGACGGTGCGGGCTTCGGCCAAAAACGGGATGGTGGCAATGTGCCAGGATGGAATGGCCATGGCATGTCACGGCCGTGCGGTACAGCTTACAGGGGGTGGCAGGTGGCCGTCGGGGATTGATAGAAATGCTCTCCCAAGGAGTCCAGATCTTTCCATTCTCGAGACTTGGGTAGATGTCACTTCTCTAAGTGAACTGGGCTCTCGTGAACAATCTGGAGACTCGATCGGTTTCGCAGAATTTCACTCTTGCGGTTGGATCGACATTGCCAAACGCCGCCCGAAATCGCAACCTGAGGAACCTCTTAAGTGCTGGCACATGTTGGCATGGGAAAACGGATGTCGGATCCGCATCCGTTCAATATACGGATGCACAGTGAGGACGTAGGACTTTTGTGGGACTGACAAAGACTATGTTTTTGAGATCATGCCCTTTTGCTAATGAATGGTTATCTGCCATTTGAAGTCCTAAACCCTTTCAGACAAGCCCTAGAAGGTCTCATACCTTTCACACAAGGCCTAGAAGGTCTCATACCTTGCACACAAGGCCTAGAAGGTCTCATACCTTTCACACAATGCCTAGAAGGTCTCATACCTTTCACACAAGCCCTAGAAGGTCTCATACCTTTCACACAAGGCCTAGAAGGTCTCATACCTTTCACACAAGCCCTAGAAGGTCTCATACCTTTCACACAAGCCATGTTCATACCTTCAGAGACAAGCCGTCTTCAGACCAACCTGCACTCTGCATCTGCACACTGATGAACTGGGATATGGTCTGGGATGACATGGGATATTCATGGCATATAGAGGAAAAGCAAAATACAGAACATAATTGTACAGCATAAATGAACGTCTGGCAGAAAAGCTTACTACTGCTTTTAGAGCTCAACGTGGTGGGGAGCCTTGCTTCTGGAACGACGTTAAAATACATTTGCACGACAAGACATACACAGATGACAAGCATGCCAACTTCGACGCAGAAACGCAGAAACATGAAGAGTCAAGCTGGTCTAAACCAGTGGGGTTACGGTTCTTTCTGCGATAAACTCCTGTCGATGTGTGCGCAGACAGACTCTCAAGACGTGCTCCGAATTCCTCATCACCAAAACCCTCTCTTTCGCCTCTGTCAAGTTTTCGACGCCCTCCTTAATCTTTCCTGGTGGGCATGGGAGCCGGAGGGCTTTTGGTCGACCAAACGTACAGTCTCAGGTACTTACAGCGGTGCAATGCTGTGCTGGTGCTTACACCAATTCATCCGGTTCCGGTCAATCCACTGCAAACGAGCTTGCTCGCGCAGTCTTGGGTCCAAGACTTGGGCTGACTACGATGGCAGTGAAACTGTCTTGCGGTGAGACAATGTCAAACTTCCCAACCAGACGTCACCTTATCGTGTTCATAAGCTTGCTCAGGATGCCGCCAAAACGCAGAGTGGGGAACGCAGATCGTGCAATGCCTATCTGCACTTCCAAAGCTACTCTGCTCTCGATTGAAGGGTCTTGACAAAGCTCAAGATTCGGATTCCTGAAATTGCGTTCTCGGGCCAGGCCCAGCTTTCCTTTCCTTCCGATGGTTGTTTGAGAAATCTGCGTCCGCTCCGACGTTGCAGGACAGCAGCTGGTCCAGAGTGAGAAACGAGTGACAAAAGCATCCGGGACGGTATTACGCGAGTACAGCATATTCCATGGCCAGAGCAATCCAAACGCTGGTTCTTGCTCTGGCAGTCCATGCAGTCTGCTTCAACATCCTGACTGCGACAGCCAGCAAAGATGCGGGGTTGGGGAAGGGATTCTATAGCAAGAGCTGCCCGAAGGCGGAATCCATAGTGCACGATGCTGTGAGAAGCGCCGTGGACGACGACCCCGGTCTGGTGGCCGGCTTGTTCCGCCTCCTCGTCCATGATTGCTTCGTCCGGGTATGCACAGCCCGGGAGACACACATTTGCGCTGTTCAAATCACAGTCTCGTCTGGAGCTATCCTAGAAGCTCTTTCTTGATTCTGATGCATTCTGATTTGGTGCTGCAGGGGTGTGACGCCTCTGTGCTGATGATACACTCCACAGCCGACAACACGGCGGAGAAAGACGGGCCACCAAACGCCGGCAGCCTTCGAGGCTTCGAAGTCCTGGACAGGGCCAAGGAAGGAATCGAAGCCGCGTGCCGGCACCGTCTCCTGCGCAGATATCATTGCCTTCGCAGCCTGGGACAGCGTCGCTCTCGTAAGGCCCCGGCCCGCGATCTTGTGAAACCTTGTTGCTTATCAGACGATCCAGATGTTGATGGGTACGCACCTGCAGAGCGGACGACCGTGGTACAGCGTTGATGCTGGGAGAAGGGACGGGAGAGTGTCGCTGGCGGAAGAGCCCAGTGTGCTACCGAGCCCAAGACTGAACTCGCAGCAGCTCACCGACAGCTTCGCAAGCAAGGGCCTGAGCCAGGACGACATGGTGACGCTCTCCAGAGCCCACACCATCGGCCAGGCCCGCTGCAGCCTCGTCAACTCGACCAGGATCTCGCTGCTGGACCCCAACCTGGACGAGTCGCTCGCTGAGGAGCTGTAGGACGAGTGTCCAGCCAATGGAGACGGCAACACTCTCATCTTCATGGACCAGGATTCGGGCAAGGACTTCGACAACGACTATCACGAAAACCTGGTTGCCAACAAGGGCCACTTCCCCTCGGACCAGACGCTGTACGATGATCCCGGCACCCGTGATACCGTGGTGTCATACAGCAAGGACTCCGACCTTTTCGCCCCCAAGTTTGTGGAAGCCATGGGAAAGTTGGGAGCCATTGAGTTCCTGACTGGCGATGGGGGATAAATTCGGCTCAAGTGTCATCGCATCAACTAGGCAGTTTGTCTGAGGCATTGTCGACCGTCTTCGAATGGCCTAACATTGGTGACCTCCAGCAAATGCATATTGCCAAGCTGGAAGGAGCTGGATATTCTTTCAATTTGACAAGATATGATATCAACAAGAATTGAATTGTGTGTCAGGACACTGTTGGCAGAACGAGGCATGGAGTGCAAACAGTGAAACACTTGGTGGAGGAAGAGCCTGAGTTTCTGCAGCTATTTGAAAAAGAAGTCAAGATTGTCCTTGCCCACTTCCAGCACCCACTCCGGTAGTGCAATGTGGACATCGTCACCGATGTTGCCACCACCCACCACATTCACGGAATGACATCATCCCTTATGATCACGGAGACAAACCAAAATTTGCATCCCAAGTCGAGGGAAGCTGACAAGCGTTGCGGTGGGGGAAAGAAGTATACCTGCAAATCGAGTCCCACATGTTCAACCATGTGAAAAAGCTCGCAGTAGCCGGGCCAGTAATACTGCAACGGCTTGATGCCCTCCACACCAGACCCCACGGCCAGCTATCCACCATAACGCCGTTCACGCTGACAGCACTCAAGGCCTCCAGATCGTTCCTCAGCTGAGTCGGATTTGTAACTTGGTTCTCGTGACTGATGGTGTTGAGCTGCTGGAAGAATTTAATCAATAGAAAGTCTTAGAGCGGGTTTCTGGCACACTTCACAGCAGAGATGGGGGAGGAGAAGACGGAAGTCACGGAAGCATGACATACTACCCATCTGTCACATTTGGGGGAATATCGAGGGCATTGGTGTAACGCCAAAGACCAGTGGGTGCTCTCATCAAATTCAAAGGCGCAGACGTGCGTTTAATCCACTTTCAGGCTAGTATGTGGCTCCTTTTCAAGGAGCTTGCTTTTCACTAAGATACTAGTAGCACTAAGGTAGTAGTAGAGAAATAGTAACTGATAGTTGCTCCTACTCACGGCTTAGCACCTATAGCATTAGCAAGATCTAAAATTGGCGACCGCGACCGCGGCCTGGCAGGATGATGGCCTCCCTCTGCCTCCTCTCCCTGCCTTCTCTGATCTGCGCAACGTCCACGTTGAAAGCTGCTGCTTCCACCTCCTCAGGCAGCTTCTTGTACACCGAGGTTCTACCAGCAAGAGCCTCAACCAATGGCCTGCATTGCCAAATGCACCAATCGATTTGCTCAGAATATTTCAGTAGCCCGGGCAGCAGAATTAAGGAGGAACAAGAACAGCAAGGGGAGAGCTTACTGGTCTGTGGTGTGGAAGGCAACCCACTCGAGCCCCTCGTCTCCGGCCCTGATGCCATGAGGGTAGAAGCGGGGAACTGCGTAGGCCTCACCTTCCCTCACCTCCTGGCTCAACAGACTTTCACCATCGTTGCCGGCAATTTCCAGCTCACCGTTGCCTCTAAGGATAAGGAGAATAGCATGACCGTTCACATTCCACTGGGGAGCTAGGATGGCATTCTGCGCAAACAAACACACCGTAGCACGCACGCCCATCAGACGTGCCGTTGGGAGGAAAATTTGGGACAACAGCAATGAACGCCATGAGACAAAACCAAAGCCCAGATTTGATGAGATTCGTTGAATAGCATACACTCTCAAGATGGCCGAAGGTGGCACCCAGGTTGAGGTTCCTCAGGATGGGGAGCTTGAATCTGTTGGCGCTGTTGAAGATGCCAGCATCGCGGACGCGAACCTCGGGGGAGCCCTCACGAATGTTGTACACGAACTCGCCATTGACGTGCTCGCGGAGGTGGGCTTGGCTGTCTCGCTGTCCGTCCTCAACTGCGTTGGTGGACTCGGGAATTCTGACCTCTCGCTCTGCCTGCACGATCCCCGTGCCCTGCTGTCGGTTGAGCAAGTCATCCACCTGCCCCTCCTCCACATCCCAGGCATCGGCCAGGAACTCCCTGCGGAATCCGTGCAGAATTCCTCTGAACTGCTGGCCCTCCTGACGGGAGCCCTCCTCTTCGCCTCCCTGCCGGCCTCCACCGATCAAGAAGAATCCCTGCACCACACATTTGCAGTCCGGGCCTCATCAGCCAACGGACTCGACAAGGAGAAGCAAATAGCAGGCAGCAACATGGCGATGTCGTTTTCGAGAGCTTACTCTGGGTTCGCCTTCAGAGATGGATGTAGAGGTCTCAGCAAGGCCAAGGAGCCGGAGGTCGCTGTTGCCAGAATTGTACCACCAGAAAGCAACACCGCGAGGCACGGCCACAATATCACCACGCCTCACGCGCCTCACGTTGGAGGACTCCCCCAGCGAGTATCCGGTGAGGATTCCAGCGTATCCCTCGCCTGCAACATTATCACAAGCAATCCCTCAACGCCTCGTCCACAACATTTGAATTATCTCTGCAGCACTGCAATCGTGAACAGGGGACTCACCCTCCTCAACGTATGCGATGCGAGCGGAATCGGAGTACTGGGGCAGCACAAGGCCGCGCTGCCTGATGGTAATCCTGCCAGCAGCAACATTGGCGTCCCTCAGGGTCCTGATGTTGGACCAAACCTCAATGCTGCCTCCATCAGTTCGCAAAATCTCCCGAGGCTCCCCCAGCTGCAGCTCGGCTCTCAGGGCCACTGCAGCGCACAGAAAGGACAAGGCCAGGGCCAGGGCCAGGGCAAGTCCCCATTTCAAAGCCATCGCTCCAAGGACTTAGTTTGATCTCCTGCACTAGTACTGTGGGTGCGCTAGCTTGAACGTTGGTGATTTCCAGGCTGCAAGGAGGTGCTTATAAGAGCAGGGAAGGGTGACAATCCTAGCTATGCACAATCCCCAGTTCCTCGCTATGCACAATCCTGAGCGGTGTCAGGGCACCGCATGCACATGCTGGTTGCCACCTGTTTTGTCACCTATACTTACATGCCATGGAATGTGGAAAGTAGTCCCGAAGCGGGACCAGATGCATCCTATGCTGCATTGGCCACTGTAGATTTCCATGACTTTTTCTCCCCGCCTTCGTCTCAAACTCATCACCAGAGACGTAAGGCGCGAAACAAGGAACAAGGCATGCGGAGCAAGGAACAAGGCATGCAGAGCTGCTGCCAAGCCCACGGACATAGACTTCTCTCGCTACCCCAGCAATCTGCAGAGCGGTTTTCTTTGCCTGAGGCGCACATGAAGTTGAGTGCAAAAGCCCTTCAAAGTTCCAGGAAAACATTTATAATCGTCCGAAAATACATTCACGATGTTGAACTAGGTAGCACCCAGCTCTTAGGGCACGGTTCATTAGTATTAATTAATTAGCAAGCTACTAACCGGTATTAGGTTATACTGTTACAAACACACAACGTTTGGGCTTCAGCCCTCATGTATATTCACGCTTCTTACATTGTCAATTCTAAGCAGTCCATTGTTCTCACGACCGTACTTGCACATGGTATCAGAGCCCAATTCCGCTCTTTGCTATCACTCGCATCCCAGCATTCATGACCTGCATATTTTAGATCAATGTCGGGCTATCAATGACACCAACGTCTGTGCTAATAGATAAGCCCAACAACTTGATTGGCAAAGAATTCGCAGAGATCAATCTTACCTTAAACAGGAGATGATAATTTGTGGGAATTATGTTGGCTCAGGCCTTGCTCAGTCTTGTTCCTCATAAGTGAAGAGATCAGCCTGATGGGACAGGATCTAAGATCAACATGAGGGGACACCTAGATCCTGCTGATTATGATTGGAGTTACATCGAGATGCCTCTTCTAAACCTGCCACAATGAAACAGCAATTTTCAATGCATTTTAACACTGACACATCTAGATTGTCACTAGCACACCTTGGCATCCTCTCACGGCAGCCTAATTTTCTCACACCCAATTCTTGCACAGCAAATTCAGAACTCAATCTTACAAAAGATCAACAACCTATATAGGCCTACTCTAATGCAACACACACAGCAGTAATCATCTTGCAATTAGAAGTTAACCACATCATCAGACACTCAACTTTTACCTTATAAGATAAAATGTCCACCTTACAGATCTCCCTATCCAAGGAGGACAGATTCGATGGCCGGCAGCATCATTTTCTTGTATGGAAATTTCGTATAACTAATTTCCCAAAAGAGCAAAAAGCTCTGGGCCTATGTCAGTGGCATAGGGAACCCTCCAGTGATTACCACATTCCCCGCTACAAGCACACAAGCGGAGAAGGATGATTGGGAACATAAAAACCAACAAGCACGCAATGTCCTCATGCAGAGGATGTAACAAGGAAATGTCCAGTAGTTGGCTGGTACATAAACAACTGTTGATGCATGGAAACAACTCTATGAAATCTATGCTGTAATTGATATCATGCATACTATCCACACAATTTAAAATTTCCTCGACCTGCGCATGGCTGAGGGCGACCAAGTTGACCACCACGCTATGGTTTTTTGTAGCTCGACAGTCAAGTTTCAAGCCCTGGGATTCAACAACCCAGAAGAGTTATTAGCAGCGATCTTATTATCTACACTACCCGAATCATAGGTTAGTGTAGTGCAGAGCCTACAAGGGGTTTAGCCCCTTATCGTGAACAAAGTGCTCAGTGCCATGCTAACTAAAGAGGGTCGACGAAAGGTATTCACCTTAGCTGTAGAAGCATCCTCCAGCGCATTCTTTACAAGACAAGGAAAACCAAGAGGCAGGGGCAGGAGCCTCGCTAGAGGAAATTTTAGGGGATACCAACCGATATTAGGTCATACCATTACAAACACATAACGTTTGGGCTTCAGCCCTCATGTACATTAACGCTTCACACATTGTCAATTCTAAGCAGCCCAGTGTAACTGCTCTCACGGTCGTTCTTGCACACACGATTCATAGCCTTCAAGTCGCAAGTCTTGCTTGCCTTTACAGTAGAAGACTAGCTACGATTCACAGCCTAAAAAATGTGGCAACCTCAGATGATGTAGCTTCTGACACTAAGTTTTTGAGGGGATATTTTTAATTGCAAAGCACATAAATTAGGGCGTACATAGAGAAGAAGGAAAGAATTTTATGTAAGTCCACCAGGGATGAATTTTTGTCATGGACTTGGTACTTAACAATTTTGTACCATAGTAGGCTTGAGTTACAAACTCCAAGACCATCCACTCTCACTACGAACCCCATCCAAGTACGGATCGAAGCGCAGCTACAAACTCCAACACCGTCCACTCTCATTAAGCATCCCATCCAAGTCGACCGAAGCGTAGCTACAAACTCCAAAACCGTCCACTCTCACTACATACCCCATCCAAGTACCAATCGAAACACAGGAAGGGGAACAGTGCCATTGTTATGAATTGTGTGTGTCCATTTGGCTTAAGCCATCATAAACTAGCCGACAGTTGCTTACGCACTATCGGCATCGCACGGCGGGAAGATTAGCATGTTTTACTACTCGATGAAGTATAATCCTACCCATGTCGTGTGTTGCAGGTCCATGTTTTACAGTATGCTGCTTCGCAATTATATGACTGTGAAGAAGCAGAGCTCCTCAGTTTATATGTATATATCACCAGTTTCTGCATTCAAGTCGTCCACAGCTTCACCTGCAATAAGTGGTCAACAAATCTGTACAGTTTAGTGTATGTATAAATGGTCACTACTGTGGCACCCCGGATGGCAGCGCAGCGGTTTTCGGAACTCTCTTCACAAGCTTTCAGCTGAATGCAACAAAAGAAATTGCAGAAGATGGATGTGTGAGCAAGACATTAAGGAGACGAGAGCAGCAAGGGATTTGCTGAAGCAAAAGAAGTTGCTCACCGTGCAGACGTTTCACAAAGCGTTCAAACTCTTTGAAGTTAGTTTCCTCCATGAGGGTGGGGTTAAGGCGCAGGTAGGTGAAAGCTGAGAGATGGCGGCCGTCAGGGTCTTTCCGGGGCTTGGCACTCTCCAGGATTTGATTGTAACCATCTCTGTCGTAGCAAGGTAGGGCATTTTCACTGGCCACCTCGATTCCGGCATCCCAAGCATCGTTGAGTACCTGCGGGTAGGCAGTTCAGGTTTCGAACATGAGCACAAGACAAACGTGTGGTGGTAGTTCGGCTTCAGATGGTTTGGATGTACCTGCCAAACCAAGGCCTCGGGATCTGCCAGGGCATTAGGGGAAAGCTCCTCCACCACTAGAGTACTAAGCTCCACACAGGTGAAGTTGAAGGTGGCTTTGTGCTTGGCTAGCATCTCTGCAATAGGGGCATATCCATCTTTGTGACTTGAATTGTTGAAGCCTGCAGCTAATTCAGCCGCATGGCTGGCGGTTTTGTACCACCAGTGGATACCAGAGACCTGGTGAAGCAGCAAGTGATAGATTAGAACGCATCTTGAAAAAGTTAGAAACATACACCAGATGGAAGCAGCAGGGCACTGGCAGGCTGGGGTAGAGTTTTAAACCACCTTTGCCGCAATCTTGACCTCATCAAAAGCGAGCTTGGCGAGACTCAGCACCCTGTCCCCATGTTCAATGAGCACTTTGGAATACCACCTTAGAAAGAAGCGACCGTAGTAACTGTCATAATCCCCCCCATCTCGGAAGAACCCAGTGTCTTGAGGCCGGGAGTTGTACTCCCCAGCGTTGTCAGGAGCTTTTGCCCATTCTGGATGCCCTCTCTTCTCTGCTGCCTTCTTCAACTTTTTCATCAGGTATTTGTCATAGCACTGCCATTGTCTCACACAGCTCAAGCGTTAGTGGCATGATTGTTGGGGTGCAATGCTCTGGCATTTGGACCTGTGGCGGCTTTCTGCTTCTAACCTGGAACTCGCCGATGCCTGGATATTTCCATCCATTCTTTTCCGGGTAAGAGGGGTAGCGAAGCTCCCCACAAGCTCCCAGCCCAACCTCGATCTCTGTAATAGTCCCACTAAGGAAGAAGTCGTCAAATTCTTGTCGGAAGCTCTTCATGAAGTCGTAGAAGACCTGAAATGAAGCATCTGGAGTTAGGCGCACTCTGTCTCGGAGACTTAAAGAGAATTGCAGTGGGATCAGAAATGTGAAGAGGTTGTACCTCCTGACCAGTGCGTCCTCTGAGGACGCGCTCCTTGTCCACGCCAAAGGTAAGACACTCTGGATTTGAGACGCCGTTGCGGTCAGTGAAAAAGATGTCAGGATTGTCCTTGCCCACTTCCAGCACCCACTCTGGCAGTCCAACGTGGACATCGTCACCGACGTTGCCACCACATTCATGGAATGACATCACCACCTATGATCACAGAGACAAAGCCAAGCATCGTTTTTAAAGCTGACCCAAGTGAGAGGGCCTTGCGGTGGGGGAATGAAGTGTACCTGCAATTTGAGTCCCACATCTTCAACCATGTGAAAGAGCTCGCGGTAGCCAGACCAGTCGTACTGCAACGGTTTGACGCCCTCCACCAGACCCCACCAGCAGTCCACCATAACGCCGTCCACACTGATAGCCTTCAAGGCCTCCAGATCCTTCCTCAGCTGCTTTGGATTTGTAACTTGGTTGTCGTGACTGATTGTGTTGAGCTGCAGGAAGAATTCGTGATCGAATTCGTAAGCCGAGAGCGGAAAAATGTGGCTGGCACACTTGACAACAGAGGTAGGTGGAGGCGACGCTGAACTCACAGGAAGCATGACATAAATTGGAATATACTCCGTTCCGGCAAAGTCGCGCTCGGGCTCCTTAGGCTGGGTCACAGGTTCCGCCACCGCGTCGGTCGCATCATCCCGCAAGGCACCTTCCTCCTGCAAAGCCCGGCCCACCAGGTGACTCAATCAGCACAAACGATGACAAGAAAGGTCACCCAAAACAGACAATCCTCCGGCTAGCTCACCGCCTCTTTGGTGGCAGCTACGGCGGGCTTGGCGGTCTCGACATCAGGCTCTTCCACACTCACAGCCCGGGACAGAGCTGGGGAGAATCGGTGGGCAGGCAACAGCGACAATTCAGGCCTGGCAACCACTCCCATGCTGTCCCAGCTTCTGGCGCCGGGGCGGGAAGAGAAAGAAGCAGGAGAGCTCAATTTGGGCGCATCTCTGGGCAAGAGGCTCCTGGGTCTGGGAATGTCGACAGCAGCAGAGTGAGACAGCGACACTCCAGAGACGCAGCGATGCAAGGCTACAGCCATCCTGAACAGAAGCACTTCAAAGGCCTAGAATCTGCTAACGCAAATGCGCTGGCCAGGCTCCCCACAATTCCGCCACAGCAGAGACCAATTCTTGCACTGAGTGCCCGGGTCTGCACGGATCGAGAGGCCAGACGTGCGTTCAATCCTCTTTCACTTCCTAAACTCCGGACGTGCATTTGTAGGGGCGCAGGGCGGTGGTGGCGAAACCAGCGGGCCCGGGTCCCGGGTCCCGGGTCAGTTGCGCCGGTATCGCCTCCCAGTTCCTGGCGTGTTGGCGTGTCGCATGAAAGCGGCCCCACGCGTCGGACCTGTCTGGCTAGCCAATGACGGGGCCTCCAGATGGCACCGCAGAAATGCGCCAATCACGGGAATGCCGAGTTTTTACCACACATCGCATATCTGCCTGCCAACATTACGAAAACCTCGCTTGTTCTAATACATTTTGAATATCACCACACACAATCCTGAGAGACACAACAAAGAACAAGAAGGCTTCATGGAAGACCTAGAGATGGGCTGAACCCATCTACCATAACAAACACAATCCATGAACCAGCGAGTCCCGTACAGGACAGTGATAGCAAATAGCAGGGCCTGCTTCCAACCGGCTGCCGGTTGCAAATCGAACGCCCTCGGCCTTGGAGAGAACAGGGGAGGAGACGGAAGTGAGGTGAGCACCAGGATGTTGAACAGGCCTAGGTGGGTGGGCCTAGGTGTGCACTGACGTGACGCCGAGGGAGGAGTCGTATCTGTGAGGGAAAAGTGCCACACAATACATGGACGGCGGATAAGACCAGGTCTGACCTCACCTGACCTGAAGGACAAGGTGTTCCGGCAACCAGAAGTGGATAGGATACGACTGGAATGCAAGGAAGGGGTGGGCTGCGAGCATCAGATGACCCTGTTGAATAGGCACCGTCCGGTGAAATACATACATCTTCAGCGTGCAAGAGCAAGCTGGAGATTATATAAGCAAGCAATCATAAATAACATCTGGCACAGGGCAGTGATGGATGGCGAAATCTCATCACTGCGAGTCCTGCCTACCTACTGTGGTGCATTGTCCCCCGGATGGAGGAGACCAAGACCACCAGCCACAGAATGGTGGGCAAGTCCCAGCCTCCCTGTTCTGGGGGTATATTACACTTTCTCCTACCCACAACACTGCGTTCAAAATTGGAGGCCGTCCTAGTGGTCAACTGCTGGTCACTAGGAGCGCATTACACCAAAGTGTTTGCTGGTGAAGGCAACAGGAGACCGAGCAGGCAGTCACTCGGATGAGGGGAGATGCCCAGCATTGAACAGGTATCAACTGACCACGGCAGGATGTAGAGCATGCGTGACCATATTCTGTCCCCGCCACTGATCTTCACCACTCCAGCTCGTTCTCGTTCTTTCAGGTATGATACAAACTGCTCGAACTGCAATCACAAACGTACCTCGGTTGAAATTTCAGTCATGATTCTCTTCGCTCAAAACTGTTGAATTCAGGAAAGGGGACAAGGCAAATAAAGTTGCTAGCTGGCCTGCAGATTGCATAGAGCAAGGAAGGCAGGTATTGCTCACCCCATCACTATTGTGCGCTGATGAAGAAACACTTATCCTGCAGACTTCTCTCTACAAAAACAAGGACAAGAAAGACTGTGCTCAGCCATAGGCACAGACACTTCAAGCCAAATAGTGACATGATATTCACAAAAGTTGTCGTAGTACCTGTTGAGGAGGGGTGTTGTTGAAGCTATTCCTCACAGATTTGAAGTCAGCACGCTTGGTAACATCCAACTTATCTGGCCACCTACCACCAACAAAAACGAACTCAAACTGAAAAAGGCACAACAATTCTGGGGTTCTCAACTCTCCACCACAAGTAACACGAACCCAGGAATCTGGAGACAAGGGGACTGCCAAGAACGGACCAGTAACGTATCTAGCACAAAAATCTGTGATGTCTCACAACAGGAGAAGGAGAAGAGTGGACATACCCCGCTGGCTCTCTGAGCCCGTTCTCATAATGACAAAGAGAGGACTCCTGCCGATATGCAATTACTTCACAATATTGTGTCCCACTCTTACACAAGGGCCCTATCCACTGTTGCAAACCTCGGCGACTTCGCATCTCAGATGAAGTTCTTCTTCCTGTTGCCTCAGGTGCAAACTCTCTTGCAGGTGAAGTTCTTCTTCCTGTTGCCTCAGGTGCAAACTCTATAGCAGGTGAAGTTCTTCTTCCTGTTGCCTCAGGTGCAAACTCTCTAGCAGGTGGGGGGTATGAACGAGGACTGCGAGGAGGTGGAAATGGCTGAGGTTGAGCTGAATTAGGAGGCGGTGAGAGAGGAGCAGGACGTGACAAATTCTCAGTTGGGGGTGAAACAGGTGGCAAAGGTGGACGAGAGACAGGGCCAGCCAGCTTGGAAACTGCTGGTGTGACAGGGGACTGTGAGGGTGGAGGGATGTTCCGGCCATGCTTACTAGCAAAACCTGCAGGAGAAACAGCCGCAGCCCTTCCTGCTGTAGTAGACGCAGCTTGCGAACTATGGTCCACCGCTGAAGGACCAGACCAACCTCCACCTGAAGGCACCTTCTCAATGTGCAGGCGGGGAGGGTGCTTGGGATTGGGAGGTGCAAGTGTTCCACCTTGAGGTGGCAAGGGCGGGCGGACAGAAGGCTGCCGGTCAGAGAAAGATTTACGGCCAGTCAAAGTACTTCCATGGGCAAGAGGTGGGCTCTCATCATTCTCCCTTACGTCCCGAAAATCTGCACTGTTGCGGTAGGAAGAAGAATCACCCCTTGAGAATGGATCCCCTCGACTGGAATCTTCCCTCAAATCAGATGAGCTCTCAAACCGATTCCTTCTGTGCTCTCTGCGATAAGCTTCTTCAGCGGTGAACTCCTTGTCGCTGGCACCTCCCCAACCTGGGGGAAGTGACCTGCGGCCAGGTGTCCCTGCATCATCTGAATTCCCTTGTGTTGGAGAGTGCATCTCTTCCCTCTCGTGCTCCCACTCCCTAGTACTTCTTGACAAAGATCTTTCTCTGTCACGGTGATAGTCGAAGGCACGCCGCCGAGACTCGTCGACAGACCCTTGCCCATATGCTGCATTTTGATATCCATAGAACTGAGGGTTGTCACTTTGTTGCATGGATATTGCTGAGTTGCTGAACAACACGGACAGAACTGTGATTAAAGGGTACAAAGCACTAGCACCAAATATAACATCCGTGGATTATCTGATAATAAACTCAAGATAATAATTTGACATTAGGAAATCTGGTGAAGATAGCACCTGAACTCTATCTGTATGCTTGGGTCCAGACGTCCTGAAACACCCCGGAGAGCCACCGCCGCAGCCTCCACCCTGTCAAACTCCACAAACCGACAAGGACCCCTGCTAATCCGTGCACTCCTCACTTTTGTTACAACGCCAACTCCTGAAGCTGCAAGATTGAAGAGAGACTTCAACTCTGTCTCATTCATGAAGCTAGGTCCTACACTGTCAGGCAAGCCAATCCAAAGTGTATTGGTAGGCACTCGTTCAGTCCCTTCACGTCCTGCAGCTCGAAAATTTCTGAACCTTCCTGGTGCAACATTCCCAGCACCCCCCATCATGTGGAACTTGCTGGATAAGTTGGCCAATGCAGAAGCTAAGGCCTGTCCACCAGGCAACCTGCCGGCAGGGGAATGTATAGATGATGAACCATGTGGAGGGGAGCCAAGAAATGGGCCTGGTGGATTCCGCACAGGATTGTTTTTGAACTCCACCTGAATGCACTGACAGCCAAACCTGGTCCCATTAAGCTGTGTCTTTGCAACTGCAGCATCAGCAGTGGAGCGGAAATCAATGAAACAACAGGAACTAGCACGTAGGACTTTCCACCCAGTGAGATCGCCATATTGTAAAAAGGCACCTATTAACTCCTCTTCCCGGACGGCAGGATCGATGCGTCCAACCCACAAATGCCGATTGCCTGCAACAGCTGGGCGTCCTGGTGCAGCCTTTTCTATGGCCGCAGAAGGCTGGGCAGGCCCACCACCCTCCCTGCGACGTTGTCGGACGTGCTGTATCACAGCTGCGGCATCTTCAGGGACCTGAAACTCCAGAAGGATGGCACCAGCAGTAACCAGAGCAAACACTGTTCGAGGGCCCTTCAAACCAGCACTTTCAAGATCATTCAAAAGTTCATCTTTTGCGCGTTGACTTGTTACTCCACCGATCCACACATGGCACATGCTACCCAAGGTTATTCCACTGATTTGAGAGCTGAGTCCACCATCCAGAAACCTAACCTGCAAGGGCTTGCCACAATGCAGTTTACCCTGAAGCATTTCACGTGCCTTCACAGCCTCCTTCACTTGTTTGAGACTAACTAGGGCGAAGTCCTCAGCGCGAAGGATGTTAATGTTCTCCACAACCCCAAACTGCTCAAACTCTGCCTGCAGCGAAGATTCACTCAGTCCTTGACCTAGAGGCCCAACAGAAAGAACCCGAGATGCTGCATAAACATCCATGGCTGCAGGATCACCATCCTGATACCACACAACTTGGCGGGAAGGAGATGATGCGTGTTGTGGGGTTGATGGCTGCGGTGGAGACAGAGGGGATCCGGTAGATGAGCCACCAGCATCCTTTTTGGAGCCTCCATTAGCTGGACCCTTGGCCCTCTCGGCATGACTGGACAGAGGCTTGTCCACATACTTTGAATCCCCTGTGCGACCATACTCCCAGGACTTGTAGCCAAATGCCCTCTTCTCTCCTCTGGGTGTTCCATTCCCAGACAGCCTCTCCCGCCCAGGTGGCAAGTCCTCCGCTGCCCCTTCACCATTGTAGTCATTGTGGTCATCAGCCCTTACATGCTTCCGGCTAGCAGATTGATGTTCTCCAGTCTCACAGCTGCTTGAAACAAGCTCCCCTCTGGAGGGAGCCTGCCCTCTACTTCCGGAAACATCTCCGTTGCTACCCGCGCCCTTCCCATCCCCAGAGCGGTGAGACCGCAGATTCTCTTGATCAGAGGCAGCAGACTCGTCTGCCTTCCTAGGCCATTTCTGCTCACCTCTGTCATCAGATCTGAGTGTTCTCTCGTCCTCAAGGGCACGGGAATCCTCCATTTCCTCCCCATTCAAGTCCAAATCTGTGGGTCTGAAAGAGCATAACGACCTCACCAAGTCATCCAACAGAGGCATCGCCTCCCCCAAAGCCTCTTGGCTTGCAGACCTACGGAAGTGACGCACTTCCTTTACTATCCACCTTTCCAGGGGCGGGCTAGGATGGATCACCTGCCAGACAGATCAAAGACGATAGTCAGTACACAAACTTCCGCATGAAATACAAGCAGGCAGTGACAAAAATATCGCAAAATGGGCATCCAGACTTCAGAGTGCCATTATCAGAGATTTGAAAACCAGGCGCCGAAAGCGGGTAACGGCATGTGAGCCAGCAAAAACGTCCCCAACTACAGGTCAACCTGCCTTCCAACAACGTCATCTCACCTGCATGACCAAATTTTCGGACGAATCGGCGTTGGGCTCAGAAGCTTTCAGAGGCGAATCATCCTCAGGCTCTATCTCCAACTGGGCGTCGTCGTCTGTCTCCACTTGCATGTCCTCCGGTGCAGTGATGGCATCCCCACACCCGGCGGCCCGTGACGATACGTCACCCCCGTGATCAGCTGGGGTCAATATCCTTCCAAACGCCATAATCTCACTCAAGAAATGCTGGCCTTCCTTCCGGTCGTCCGGAATCGGAGAAGCCAGCAGGTCGAAGCAAGCCGCCAGCACGGCTTGCGGGCTGGAGCGGAAAGTGTTGACAACAGAGGACACAAGCACCATGTCGAACCTCTGGGACGCAGTAGCTGCCGTCATGTCCTGCGACGCAAAGGCGTCATCCACATCCGCCGCCGCCGCACCGTCGGCGGAGCGCAGAAATACCAACTTTTTCCCATACACCCGGTGCAGCAGGCGCAGGGCAATAGTGCGAGTCACTCCCTGCCCCTGCTCCTGCCCCGCCCCGGAGGAGTCCATACTTAGGGCACAGGAATCCAACATGGGCGCCGCTGCTGCCAAATCTACGAGACCGGCATAAGCCGCCCTGGCTGTTTGCTCCACGACGACATCCGCTTCCCGGCCCCCTTCCAACATTAGGTCACAGCTCCAGTCACAAATCTGCAGCAGGGCCTGCGATGCTGCCTCCAGAGCAGAGGGGCAACGATTAGCGTAGCGGGGAATAAGGTCAGCAGCGATACGTCTGACACTCGCACACCCTGCATCGAATGGAAGCATATAATGGCATTATGAGACAGCCGGGCGAGGCGACGACCTGTACCTCACCGCAAGCGGTGTGCAAGCTGAGCAATACGGGAAAAGGAAGAAGAAAGAGCCAACAACCCAAAAGTCAAGAACAGGAGTAGTAATGGCCACCATTTGCAAGGCTGAGCAGCGCATGGAATGCTTCCTCCACATCCCGCTGCAAATCACAATTTCCAGCAAGACAAGCTTTAAGGCGGCGGTAGACCCTGTAGATACAGGTCACCTCGTCCCTGTTACGCTTCTTTCGCAATTTGTCCTCCTGTATCTCCAAGCTGTCCGCACTAGGTTGCTGCTCCCCCTGCTCTAGGCTCAGGCTCAGGCTCAGGCTGCGGTTCCGGCTGCCTTCCGCGCTGTGACCCTCCCGCCAATGCGAACCTGCCTCCTCTGCGTCCCCGAGCGTCGTCCCAGCCTCCTCCTCGATTGTGCCCGGTGACATATTCGTGGGAAGCGATCCCGCCCCTTCAGCTGAGCCGCCTGCGCCACCATCAACCGTAAAGAACTCATGGCGCCCACGCTTCTTAACGGGCGGGGGATGGGGCTGGGGCGGCTCCGCACCCATATTTGCCGTCACGTACCTATGGGTGCCCTACTTTCCTTCATTTTTCGCTGCAAACAATTAAAAATATCTCCTTTTCATTTTTTTCATTTTCTGTCTTGTGCCCCTCGCCGCCGCCGCCGCCGCTGGCCGCAAATATCCTACCATTTCCCGAGAACCCTCCTCCTCTTCTTCACTATCCATCCTCCTCCCATGGCTGCTAAACTTGCGTTTTGCAGCAAATTTGGAGGTGGAGGGAATCATCAATCACATCACGGATCAAACTGCAACCCTTCCCGAAGCAAACCTTAGGTCATGGTCAATCGGGAAAGCGGCGACTTCACACACCACATGTTCTTGCGTTGGCTGAACAAGAAAGAACCGAAAGACAATCGGTTAGGTCGATCGAACCCGCAGCCCCTCGGTTGGGGTTGGAGTCACCTGTGAGTTTTGGGAGCATGTCTAGATGGCCGCATCGTTTCGGATGCCAAGGTTTGAGCAGGCACGCCTTGGTCATCAGTCAGGTAGGATGTTTGTACCGGTCACTGGAGACGCTTGGATGCCTATTGTTGCGCGATCAATTGCACCGTGTGACGCCGGCCAGCGCTGGAATCCTTTTGCGGTTCAAGGGCGTGTTGAGCTGAGCGCGGGAGTTTCCAGCCTGCCTTTTTCTTATATATAATCTTCTTCACCGATATCCCAGTTCAGCAGGTTCCGAATGGGGCAGATTAGTCTGAAGATACTGTATTTGGCGTGTGTGGGAAATGTATGGAGACCCTTTAGGGCAAGGTATGCCTGTGTGGAGAGTAGCCGCACTAGGTCTTGAAAAGCAGGACTTTCGTTAGCCATGAGTTGTCTCTTATTCACAAGCACCTGACCGGTGCTTGAGGCTACGTCTTAGAAATGTCTACAAACATGTGCTCTGCAGAAGAGTAGGAGGTTTCTTCTCCACCACCGAGTTGTATCGCTGTAACTAGCAAGTGCTCAAGATCACAACAGCCAAATGTTGGGATCCATGCCTCCTTCTACCAACCATGTCATGACACAAATTGCTAGGTTGATGACACTTCTTCTTCTTCTTCTTCTTCTTCTTCTTCTTCTTCTTGTGACATCATGTGAAGGGGGTACGTAATTTGGCAGATTGAAAGTACGTCTTCAACAAAGTTGGGCTGTTCTAGTGCACTCTGGAGACTGTAACCCAACACAAACTGCCTGCCTAGTTGATGCGACGACAGTTGAGCCGAATTTGTCCCGCATCGCCAGTGAGGACGTCAATGGCTCCAACTTGCCCATGGCTTCTATAAACTTGGCGTTAAAGGAGTTGGAATCCTTGCTGTACGACACCACGGCATCGCAAGTGTGGGGATCATTGTACAGCGACTGGTCCGAGGGGAAGAGGCCCTTGTTGGCGACCAGGTTCTCGTAGTAGTCGTTGTCGAAGTGCTTGCCCGAATCCTCGTCCATGAAGATGCGAGCGTTGCCGTCTCCACATTCGGCCTGCCGCACCGCGCGCCCAGACGACTTGACCAGGCTGCAGCGGGCCTGGCCGATGGTGTGGGCTCCGGAGAGCGTCACCATGTCGTCCTGGCTCAGCCCCTTGCTGGCGAAGGTTTTGGTGAGCTGCCGCGCGTTCAGTCCTGGGCCCGGCAGCGCACTGGTGTCTTCTGCCAGCGACACTTTCCCATCCCTTCTCCCAGCTGCAACGCTGTACCAGGGTCCTCCGCTCTGCAGTTGCACCCACCCGTCAGCCATTCATGCTCGGTCCCGAATTCAGCATCTGCATCGTGTGATGAGCAAACACATTTCACAAAATCGCGGGCCAGGGCCTTACGAGAGCGACGCTGTCCCGGGCCGCGAAGGCAATGATGTCCGCGCAGGAGACGGTGCCGGGGCACGCGGCTTCGATTTTTTCCTTAGCCGTGTCCAGGACTTCGAAGCCTCGAAGGCTGCCTGCGTTTGGCAGCCCGTCTTTCTCCGCTGAGTTGTCGTCTGTGGAGTCGATCAGCACAGAGGCGTCACATCCCTGCACCACCGAATCAGAATGCATCAGAATCAAGGGAGAGACTAAAATTCTGCAGGCGCTAGCCCAAATGTGTGTCTCGGGCCGGGCTGAACATACCCGGACGAAGCAATCATGGAAGATGAGGCGGAGCAAGCCGCCCGCCACTCCGGGGTTCTTGCCCACGGCGCTTTTCACAGCATCGTGCACTATGGATTCCGCCTTTGGGCAGCTCTTGCTGTAGAATCCCTTCCTCAATCCCGCATCTTTGCTGGCTGTGGCAGTCAGGATGTTGAAGCAGACTGCATGGACTACCAGAGCAAGAACCAGCGTTTGGATTGCTCTGGCCATTGAATATGCTGTACTCGAAAATGAACGTCCCGGATGGTTTTGTCACTCGTTTCTCACTCTGGACCAGCTGCTGTCCTGCAACGTCGGAGCGGACGCAGATTTCACCAACAACTGTCGGAAGGAAGGAAAGCTGGGCGTGGCCTGAGAACGCAACTTCAGAAATCCGAATCTTGAGCTTTGTCAAGACCCTTCAATCCAGAGCAGAGTAGCTTTGGAAGTGCAAATCTGCATTGCACGATCTGTATTCCCCACTCTGCGTTTCAAATGGCGGCACCCTCAGCAAGCTTATAAACACGATTAGGTGATGCCTGGATGGAAAGTTTGACATTGTCTAGACACAGCAACACAGTGTCTCGCTGCCATCTGAAGTCAGCGAAACTCGGAAGTGTCTAGACACAGCAACAGTGTCTCGCTGCCATCTGAAGTCAGCGAAACTCGGAATTGTCTAGACACAGCACACAGTGTCTCGCTGCCATCTGAAGTCAGCGAAAACTCGGCCTTTCACGATAACCCAAGACTGCGCGAGCGATGCGCCCTTGCAGCGGACTGACCGGAACCGGATGAACTGGTGTAAGCACCAGCACAGCAGTGTACCGCTGTAATGTGAGTACAAATATGGCATTTGCTTCACAATTTCATCCCACAAATTTCCGTCTTGTTTGATTTTACATGAAAACACTCTGATTCAGCGCGACAAGTTCGGTGATCGTCGCCACGCAATGTCTCCAGAACGTTCCATAACCAGGTAAGTCTTCGCCCACATTCGCAGAAGGTGGGCGACTGTTCGTGCAGCTGTAGTGGCTCTGTATGTTTGTGTCAGATGTCAACGTCGCTCATCACAGTCCACACCGGTGGCTGCCACTGTTACCACTGCCAGCCACTGATTCATCGTTCCCAGTCTTGTTTCCCAAATGCCGCGAATTCGGCTTAGCATTCTCGCTCTTGCCTGTGAAGGGAGACATCTCTACCACACAAAAGCTAGACTAGGGTTTAGGACTTTTTGCAGAAAGACATGAGTAAACGATTTTGTTCTTGTTGATAATGGAGTGGAAAGAGTCAAGCTACCGAGTCCTCGCTATTGGAATGCAGAGGAGGCCAGGATCTCACACCGATGCGAGAAGAGAATGATGGGGAATAAATCAGGAATAGGCACACTAGGTCTTGTATGGGATGCTACCTCTTGGTGAAGAGATGTGAATGTTCCCCATATGGTGTGTGACTCTACCGATCTTCCTAGCTAACAGCTCCTCTAACAGAGTGACTAACAACATGTATCTATATGTTCCAATACTCCCCCTCTGATATAAGGTGTTAGGGAAACTAAAATCGTGATCGCTGGTAGTTGAGGAAGAGAAGTCCTTGGCATGTAGTAGTCCTACGGTCTTCACGGTCATGTCTTTAGTGCGCAGTAGACTTGCTGTCTTCACTTTTTATGTAGTCCACCGGATGTCGATGTCGATGTCCCGTGAGTAGGTGTCTCCCCCTCCAGCAGATGGCCAAGAAGAAAAGGGTTGGATGGAAAGCTTGCAAAGGTGCTTGCTTCTATTCATCCTCCCCCCAAGCTTTTGCTGCAAGGTCCTCCGCTAAGGCTCCGGCGGCAAGGGCCTCCCCTTGAGCAGGGCCAATTATCAAAGAAATTTATTAACTACTGACATAATCTGAAGATGCCATATCTAGGAGAACGACCTCCTAGAACATAACAACGAATACAAAATTTTGATATCGCTTAGAATATAGCATGGAATCCTAATGATCCACCGTCTAGTGACAATCATCTAAATCATTAATAAAGAAAAGGTTATTATGAAAGAGTAAGTGACCTCCTCTTCGAAGTCGAAGCTTAAGTTGTCGCTTCGTGGGGCTAGCGGGCAAGGGTGCACCCGAAACGATATGGCCATTTTTCCACCGTTTCGGCGAGTGAGCGCCGATTCATCGCCGCGCATCGGTTGGAGCTTGCCAGCACCGTTGCCGCGCAACACACGAGTGCCTACCTCTGCGCCCTCAATCCTAGAGCATCCACATGCGGGGCATCAATAATTAAGTCAATCCTGGGAGAATTCGTATCGCAGGTCTGACGGCTGGGTAGAGGCGAGTCTTGCGGCCATGGTAGCCGTGAGTTGGTGCCGGTAATCACCTCTGACCCGAGGATGAGTGGATGTGGTTGCTCCACATTACACGTTCGATCTACGACCTTGTGCCCTAATTATTTGCAATCCTGGTGAGTGCTGTGCCGCGATTAGGCGCGTGGAAATTTTGGGGATATCCCATGCTCTGCAACCGGCAGGCAGTAAATCTTGAACCGGTACCGCCTATGGTGCTACAGAATCCCGCTCCCACCGAATTGCCGTTGTCGCCTAAGGAGGTGTTCCGGCAGAATCAAAATGAGGGTGACATGGGGGAGGGGGGGCAGGGGCTGCGTGTGCCCCTCCCAATGGCCCCCATAGGCATGAATGTCCTACTGGTGCCCGGTTTCCGAGCTCACTTCAATCTACATGAGGAGACATTAAAGAGAACTCCATATGCATCGATGAAGTCATGAGCGAACCAGCTCTGACACCATACTGGAATGCAGAGCAGGCCAGGATCTCACACTCATGCGAGAAGAGAATGATCGGGAATAAATTAGGAGTAGGCACACTAGGTCTTATATGGGATGCTGCCTCTTGGTGAAGAGGTGTGACTGTTCCCCATATGGTGTGTGACCCTACCGATCTTTCTAACTAACAGCTCCACTAACAGAGTGACTAACAACATGTATCTGTATGTAACACCATAATTTTTGAAAGGGGTGAATAATCTCGATGGGGGGTTTTCTGTAAATAATCTCTGAAGGGGGTTTTTTATGGGGCCTAAAACAGCGTTCACTAGTCATTCCGGAAAACATCTTCGAAAAGAAGGGTATCACCCAGTAAAATTACTACTTTCCAATCAGCAATGTTTCTGTCGAATGGTGATCGCAAACTCGAACCTATGGGATTAATGCAAAGTGGGACTTGTAAGGGAGGGCGTTTCTGCCGGGAAGGGAGGACCATAAATTCAGTTTTGGAAGGAAAATGTGGTTTAGTAAGGACTCAACAAAAGCCACGAACAGGGTATTTCCAAAACACAGTAACATTTGGAACCGGACGTACAACATTCACTTTGGGACCCCGGGACAAACCGTGATTTGAGTTTCACTCATCCCCAGAGTTCAATCCTTCGTCATCACTTGGTCCAGCTTCTCCAGCATTTTCATCACTATCTTCAGCGGCACTTTGACTCACAAGCTGTATGAAGCCGCGCAACTCGCAGAGCTTATCCCTTATCGCTTTTTTGTCCACCGCATACAAATGTTTCTGTGCGTTCAACACAAACCCATAATACAGGATGACTGTTTCACCTCCTATATGTTTTTTGGGTAATGGACCTTATTCCCTTTTTTCCTTGGCATCAGACCATATGGGTTGGCACTCTGATGGACTATGTATTCCTGCACATATGGGTGTAGGCACGGTTAGGTATACCACATTTTGTGACATATGCAAATGTGCACTATGTGCTGCATATACGGCGAGTTTCGGTTATCCTATATTTATATAATTTGAAGTTAAGTCAAATTTGGAACGTGAACTTGTCATGTACAGCTGAACTTGGGAATTGAAAGTACCGGCTCGGGCGTGAAGCTATGGCAGGCTTCGACTTCACGCGGGAGCTCTCGGAGGCGTCGCCGCTGCTTGACACCATCACCATTTGGAGTGTTCAGGAGGAAGGGGAGGAGGGTGCCCAGCTCAGCCACAATGAGGTCCCCACGGTTAGAGGCTAGGCAGGCGCGGCGGAAGGGAGATCGGGCCAGCGCCGCCGGGGAGGACAGCCAAGTTCCGAGCCACCAATCTGCGAGGTGCGAGGTCGCTGAGCCGCAATCGGGGCTTGCGTTCGCCATGACCCCGCCTAACAAAGATCCGTGCTCATCAGAAAACGCCCACCTAAGAGCTCGGAAGCCAGGATGCGGACGACCTCCAGGTATGATTGCATGTTTGGAAAGTTTAGGGTGCGATTGGGTGAGGTGGTGATCGTCAAGTGCAAGGCCTCTTACACCCAAGGTGGGAGGCACCTCTAAGCTCATGTCCCGAGACCCGGCTTGTGGAGCCCTCCCTCGAGCCCAGGCTCTGGTTTGGGGCCAGGACATGGGCCTCGTCTGCACGGCGAGAGCTGCGGATGGCGGAGGACAAGGGGCAGGCCGTCGCGATGGGGACTTGATGCTGGCATGCCCCAAGCAGGATGCTTGGGCATTTATCTGCAGTTTGTTCCACCTGTGCACAATGCCACTTTGCCCGCACGGCGAGAGGCAAACCTGATTCTAGTCACTCTCACGGACCTTACTAACCAACCTGGCCAGCTCGAGGCAGTGCTCAGAGTGCTTTTCATGCTGCAGATGTGGATGGTGCTCACGTCCGCTAACCGTGCTTTCCATTTAACTTAACGTGGTCCTTGATGTGGGTTGTGTGTGCGGAGGAATTCATCTAAGGCGACGTCCGAGCTTGAAGAAAGCGAGGACGCCAGATGTGGAAGACCACACTGTGAGGGGAGCTGGGCACTCATCCGCAGAGTGAGGACTGGAGGTGAGGTGGAAGCGACCTCACCTGAGGTGCCCAAGCGAAGTGGCAGATCCATGGAATCCAAAAGTAGGGCAGCGGAAAAGCGGAGCCGGAAAGGGAAGGAGCGCCGAGCAAGAAGAAAGAGAGCGCTCGAGGGAATATGGGCGAAAGAGCCCATGGCAAGATGGACATGGAGGGCGGTGATGGCGATCCGCTAGCCGGGTGGATGTCAAAGACTTGGGGCTCGTAAATGGACCGAGGGAAATGTTGGGGAATGAGGAGGTGGAGAAGCTTTTGGCCCCCGCTTTAACGAGGGGCATGGTTGGCGAGGCTGCCCTCAAGAAGAATGGAGGGAAATTGATGTTCTTGTTTATGGCATGTACGAGTTGAGGCCACTTGGGGAGAAGCGGATCCCTAGGCTTATGGCCCTTGGGATTGCGCTGGAGAAACTTGCTGGCGTCGAGGTGAACTGGAGGGTGTTTCACGAGAAGACCCAATCCGGAAGGAATAAGAAACGAGAAATACGAGAGGGAAAGCGGGCAGAGGCGGTGAAGGCTGCAGGAGTCAAGGAGGAAGAGCCCCTACTCATTGTAGGGAAGCCCACAAGACATGAGCAGCAGCCACCTCATGGTAGGATGTGCTTGTTTTTTATTTTGTCTCTCCAAGGTTGTCTAACATGCCTGATTTATCTTCCTATTCCGCATGCATGGTCGCTAAGTCCCTCTAGACTACCTAGTATCCTCTAAGGAGCACCCAGGATGGCCCTCCTTGTCAGTCAACCTATTTTGACATAGTGTAGGCTCATGTGAAGTGCACCATGCACTAGCTTATCTGTCAGTAACTCAGACCTGGTTGTTGAGCGACATGTGCGTCGCACCCTAGTCATGTGCTGTTTGTTTCTCATCCGCTTGGTGTGCCCAATGTCAGTTTATCTGCAGTTTGTTCCACCTGTGTGTACAAGGCCACTTTGCCTGCAATTCTGGTCCACTCTGCCACATGTGCGTTGCACCCTGGTCATTTGCTCTGTGTCTGTCTTCCACTTCCTGTGCCCAATGTCATTTTTCCTGCACATTTGTTCCACCTGTGTGCACAATGCCACTTTGCCTGCAATTCTGGTCCACTCTGCCACATGTGCGTTGCACCCTGGTCATTTACTCTGTGTCTGTCTTCCACTTCCTGTGCCCAAGGCCACTTTTCCTGCATATTGGTTCTACCTGGTGGCACAATGCCACTTTGCATGCAATAATGTTCCACTGGAAGGGTGGATGGGTAACTTACTGGTGATGATCATGTGAGGGCAGCACGCGAAGGAAGAGCAAGGTGGCTACCATCCTCGCCACCACCGATCCAGATCACTGGGAGTTGATGATGTGAATATGCAACTTGACAAGGTGGATACCGCTGCAAAGGAGGTGAAGCAAGCATTGACTGGTGAAAAACAGAGACTTGGGGAGGTGGCGTTCGACATCCGCAAGTGAACTCAAGAAATGGAGATGGTGCAGAAGAGCATTGATGAGGACGAGACTTTTGAGGACATTCAAGGGCACACATCCCTAATCAGCCAGCTTCAAGCCTTCTACACTCTGGAGAAAAGCCTGTACCTTTGGGTTGAGGAGTGAGCGACAGAGGACTGCCGCGCCCAACATGAGCTTCAGCAGCAGGCTTGCGTTGTCGACCGAAAGGAGCGGATGTTCAACATCCTCAAGTCTCTTGCAGCAGTCATGGATGTTGAAGTGGAAGGGAGGCCTGGTCGCACCAACTTCCTTCCAGCGCCATTGGAGCGGACGACCGGGCCAACAATTGCTGTGAATGCTTGCCCTATATGCGCAAGGTATTCTTTCGGTGTACTGTGCGGATCTGTTTTCTTGTCTCGAACTGGTGTCCACCTTGTTTCTCATTGAGTGTGTCATTGTGGTGGTTGGCTGCAATGAGTGTGTTTTGCTCGTATGGCATATGTACCATGAATTTTGCCTTTTTCCCATTTGCACTAACAAGACATGTGCCCCGAAGACTGCAGATGGATGTGGACACCGGTGGTATGTCGCAAAAGGTTGGGACCTTCAGGAACAGATACAGGTGTGGTGCGGAACAACTCAAGGAGTGGAAATCGAGTACCTTGAGTGGTAAAGGATCCGGATGCATTGTTGTCCCGCCTTGAGAAGATCCGCCGTAGCCACCGCCAGACATGCGCAAAGATCTCCGTGTGTGTAGGGGTGTGTGCCGAGGAATAGGGTTCACCCTTTGCACCTGTGTTGCTTTCCCTCCAAAGTCTAATGCTATCATCGCGTTTTTTCTACAGCTTGCTATGAAAAGCTGCCGTCGGTGACAAGTGCCAGTCGCCGTGTTCCCATTTGGAACACGGCCACTCTGTTTGCCACCCCTGGCGGCGGCTCTTACGGCTCAGTTTTTGGCGTGCCGGGTCAGGGCACAGAGGGGGGTGCTTGGACCCCGCCCTCGGTGAAAAAAACGGCTCCAATGCAAGGGGGTCAATCTGGTGTAGGCCTCGAGAAGGTTGCAACAATGGAATTGCTGCAGGTTGATGACACCCACGCAGGAGCCGGATCACAGGAAGACCCAGTGGCTGTGGAACGAGGTGCAGTGTGGGGGGAGGCAGATCAGGAGGTTCATGGAGGTGATGACGTGGTTGGCGGCTTAGTGGACGACATCCAATCCCAAGCACTTGATGACTTTTTACATGATGCAGAAGTTTTGGACAACTTTGCAACAACGCCCACACCTGAGGAAGCGACGCCCAATGAGGAGGTGGAGAATGAGCCGCCTGAGGTGAAGAAGGCCACATCCGAGGAAAAGGCCACACTTATAGTGGAGAATGCCACATTTGAGGTGGACAAGGACACACATGAGGTGGACAGGAGCTACCCGAGGTGAAGGCCACACCGGGCGTAAAAGTGCCACACATGAGGTGGAGAATGACATAGCTCAGTTGAGAAGGCCACACTAGAGGTGGACAAGGACACGCTTGAGGTGGACATGGAGGGGCATCAGGTAGAGAAGGCCACACCGACTGACAAATGCCACACATGAGGTGGAGAATGACACACTTGAGGTTGAGAAGGCCCCACTTGAGGTGGATAGGGACACACCGAGGTGGAGAATGAGGACACATCTCATGAGGCGAAGGATGATGGACTCAAGTGGACAAGGACACATGTCGTGGAGCAGTGGGGTGGAGGTGTCGCCGAATCGGGTCGAGGAAATGTGAGTGGGGTGGGCATGTTTGGTGCAAGATGATAATAGTGAGGCTGCCGAGGGGATGGGGACCCGCTCTGGGAGTAGAGGCACGAAGCGGAAGGCTCCAAAGACGACCAAACCGAAGCATTCATCAAGACCGAAGACTAGTCACTTGTCCTCGGGAGTGCGAGAGTTGGAGCCTGGAGACAACTATATGGTACGTGCGGAGCCAGGCAATGCAGAGAACGTTAAATTCTACCTCCTCAGGTGTGTCGAGGGTGTTCGCAGGCTCGAAGCACGGCATGAAGACAAGTTTTGGAAGGGTCGCCCAATTCGCAAAGGCGCTGAGGTTGTTGAAGGTAATTATTATGTGGAAGTAGGGCCCGGCCATACCGCCTCAACAAGGGAAGCTTGGGCAACTGCCCTCGTCAAGGCAAGCGGCGTGGCAGCCAAAGTCGAGATGCTGGAGCAGGACAAGCTGGATCCCCACAACAAGAAGGACAAGCCCAAGTATTGGGCAAGCCCCTACAAAGGTCCACGCTAGAGGAAGCCCTAGAGGCACATGTCAAACGCTGAACTGTAGGTGGCTAGACAACCGGACAATGGAGAGACTAGAAAAGACACCGCTTGACATACTTGATAGAATGCTGGACAATTTTGAAGTGCTTCATTAGTGAAACAATAGCGCCTCCCGCATGTACACAGGGAGAGCCTTCAACACCATAATTCTGTAAGGAGGTTAATATACACTATGGGGGTTTTTTGTCTTTTATACGCCTAAGGGGGTTTCCAATGGGTCTTAAATGAGGGTTTTCTGGCACTTGGTCCGAAAAAGGCCTTAGAAAAAGGGTGGACACTTGCGCTGAACATAACATTCATGTCCATATCATGCCGGCAAAGGGTATGGAACCATAGATTGTCCTTCAGTTTAGGCCTAGTTAACGCCCATGTATGAGGACCATTAGTGCCGGTAAAGTTGTAAAATTATGAGCATTCTACGACAAATCTATGACTAAGCACGGTAAGAATAGCCTCCACCTTCGGGTTTCACACAAGACTTTGAGAACAATCATGACCATTGGATTTTGAGGGTCCTCAACTCCTGAGGAGACCCTCATTCTTGACAATTTGAGTCACAAGATGTCGGCCGACCGACGTCTTGGGACCTGACTTGTAGACCGACTCCTTATTCGCGTGCAACATCGCGTCTCTTTACACAACAGTCTCAAAGTAATGCTATGCTCCACGTTTTGGCGGGTACTTGAACATGCCCATATATTCTTCAAGAACAAAGCTGCACATAGTATATTACGAATGAATGAATGAAAATAAGTTCATAGGTTTTTTAGAATATGGGTGCAACCGTGGCATGAGAGAAGAGTTTCAAAATACTCATCCATAAAGAGGACGCTGGCCGACCGGCGCCCTTCCCATGCACGCCGCCATGGCGCCGCCAACCGGGCGCCTTCCCATGCACGCCGCCATGGGCGCCGCCAACCGGGCGCCTTCCCATGCACGCCGCCATGGCGCCGGCCGACCGGCGCCTTCCCATGCACGCCCATGGGCGCCGGCCGACCGGCGCCTTCCCCAACACGCCATGCCCATGGCGCCGGCCGGCGCCTCCCCATGCACGCCGCCCATGGGCGCCGGCCGGCGCCTCCCCATGCACGGCCTCCCCAAGGGCGCCGGCCGGCCGGCGCCCTCCCCATGCATGTCCTCCTTTGGCTCTTACAGATAAAATAAATAAGTAGCAGCTCAATAGGTTTTATAGCTTGGCATAGTTGTTTGAGTGGTTGGGAAATTATGTCGAAGTAAGGAGGTCGTGAGGTCACTCCACTTAATGTTCTCAGTAAACCAACTTTGTTGATTTTAAGGGCGATGGCATGCCCGTGCCCATGCGTCCATCTGCTATCAATCCGGATGATATGGTTTGATAGAAAAGCTAATTGGGCATTGACTCACATGTCTTTATTTTGGCGAGCATAGTTAAGAATTTGTAGTTTTAAATCCAAAATCATGGCAAATATCTGTCAATCGTTGATCATGAGTTTGAAATTATATATAACGATATATTAATGGTTGCAAATTATGAAGGAATCAAAATGGTGAAGAGAGCTATGGCTCACTCAAGTTTCTTCTATTTTATCAAGCTCATTGGAGGCCGCAACCAGTATATTGTGGAGTTCATAGCTCCTAGGCATGTGTTTCAGTCTTGGACACCATCTTTGCGATCGACCAAGGCTGTACATTGTGATTTGACATGTGAAAGATATCATATTTTTGCTCATTCAATTTGAAACATACATTCAAACGGTTGAGGGAATGGGTTACTTGTTTGATGAAGGCAATGATTCAAACCCGTGAAAGCCAAAACCCGGGCAGGCGAAAACATCCTCGTAAACCAAAACGGCAAAGGAATGATGCATAGATTACGACCACAACTGCCGGACGCTTACGCAAGTGCTTGACAAGGCAGAAGTTGGGGAGAATGAAGACACCAAGTCCATGGGCAAGAACGACGGTTTTGATGATCCGGAAGTGGAGCACATGTGGAACTTAGAAGTGGTCATACATTCAGTGTTGGCTCAAGGCCCGGATGAGTTACAGATTGGTCCTCATGAGGGACCATTCGCGGCGTAGCCGCTTGCATATGCTTGTTTTAAAGTTTACCATTTTTGTCCTAGTCAATGTGGACGCTGCCATGTTGGCGTTCACACACAACCTTCGGTTTTGTTTCTTTCCAAAGTAGAACCATGTAGTTTTGATCTGAATTTATTGAATGGTGTCCACGAACACATCACGGAGGGCGCTGGCCGGCTGGCGCCCTAGACAGGCTCTCTATCATGTCAATGGAAAGAATGCAGACTTTCTGTTTGTGGACGGAACAACAAGGGTAATGTCATTTTGAACAACGGGCTAAAACCCTCTTTTAAGGACTGTGTCGATTTCGTCAAGGGGGTTCACAACTAAAAGAAAGGGGTTCGTATATTAACCTCCTTACAGAATTATGGTGTTCTTCCTTCCAACACACACCACGCCTAAACACGCAAGAACAAACATGTGCCAGGAAATAACGAACTTCTCCCAAACACTAGATGGCCCGTTTCTTGGTCCCTTCTTAGAGACTAGCTTGACTTCACTGATTGTGTATCCTCAGCCTCATCGTCTGGTGGGCCACCGACGCACGTGATCACTGATGCCTCGCTGGCCGTGGCGACCCTTTCCGGCATCAGTTGCGCCTTTTGGATCTGGGGTTGCCGCATGACCACCAAACGACTACGCAAGTCTTCCCGGACACTTGCCCAGTAGGCTGCCCGAGCCATGAATGGTCTCCGCGTACCATCTGCATCCGCCATCGCACCGACACCCATGCCTGCCATCGCACCGACACCCATGCGCCGCCATCGCCGACACGCTACCGCCATCGCACCGACACCCATGCTCGCCATCGCATCCGCCATCGCACCGACACCCATGCACACAAGACGACCGACGCCGTGGCCATGGCTCACTTGCATCAATCTTGGGCTCTTCCAAGGTCTTCCACGAGATGGGGTTTTAAAAAGGCGCTTAAGTTGGACATTGTCACCGCAAGGTCGCAAGTCAAGCAAAGTGCTCCAGATCCCAAGCAGAGTGGAGAGGGACATCACAGCGTGTGAATATGGCCACATCTTGTGCAACCAGACCATGGTATTTACAAGTTTGTCAAGGTCATTTCAATTTCAGGTTTGGCATATGTACAAAGGACTCGACCGTGTCTGAGTCAAGCACATACACTAGTCGGCCTCCTTCCACGCGTTCCAAAAGTGGGAACTTGCAGGTCTCCACGTAGGATGAAAGAAGGGTGACCTCCGCAGCCTCATGATCCAAAGTGTACACACAACCATCCGCTCAACCCCGAGTATCGCCCACAACCACCTTATCCACAGGAGGAAATTTTGTCCGCTCCAGGGACAAGTAATGTGCTCCGTGGTCACATGCACTGCAATAGTGCACTTTGCCAAATAAAAAGTTGAACCTTCGCCCCTGGGATCTGCACGCACCACAAAGTTGTCTCCAAGCTCCAAGAGGTCTGCAATTTCAGAGACATCTTCACTAGCAACACCATTAGCAGCAGGATCAGGCGGCCCATCCGACCAACCGCATGTGGCGACCCAAAATAGCTTGGTCCGCAAGCCTTAAATTGCGGTCGCACCATCTCGCATCCTCCCTACCGTCCGCCTCGAGTAATCAATGCCATATGCCCGTATAGGGCACTGCCTCACATGCTCCATGGTCACCGCCATGCACACAGCACAAAAACACGCAAGATGCCGTGATCTTGAGCCGAGGGTTGGTTGCATCCACTGAGTCACCATATATGTTGTGCATGCCTTTAGAACCCGGATTGGTGCACACCCCACCGCCGCGTTGACTTCATTCTTTCCCACCAACCAAAAACCCTTTGCACCGCCTTTTCCACTTGCATAGGAGGATGCACCCATTGGATATACTGGACCGCAGAAGTCGACAATCCGCTGCACTGCAGCCTTGTCGATGAAGGTGAGCTTCGACGTAGTGCCCTCTTTAATATGGCACCGCCTCGCTCCCCTTTCCGTGGCTCGACCCAAAATAGCTCCACAAAGATTCTCGCATCCTCCTTAGACTTGGGTACCGCCACAAAATAGCTTGGTCCGCAAGCCTTAAATTGCGGTCGCACCATCCGACCACATCCAATGCTCTCGTGGACTCTTGTATCCATTTGACAAGAGCATCCCAATGTAGCATAAGGGCATGCCGGACAAAGAGAGTGTCATGTCGCATGTCATCACTAATGTAAAAGTGGTAAAACTTGAACATTATAGGGGGTCCTCCTCCACCACCGCCCCATCCGCATATATGTAACATGAACTAGAATAGTAACTTGATCACTATGCCGCATTGATTGTATCTCATTCGAACTTGAAAAGCATAGTTCGCGAAAAGTCCATAATAGAAACTATCACATCCTCGAAACCAATCAATGCACTCAAACCTGTGGCTTGCCATCTTTGGACGTAGTCATGTGAAATGAAAAGCAATCAATTTATCCTTAAGAAATTCAATCATCGCCGACGGATGGGTTTCAGAACTAGCTTTATTCTCGACTTGGAGGTTCCGTCCTCATTCACTCCCACCTTCCGATATTCAAGCACCGCCACTTCATCTCCGAAAATGCTTGTGAAACCTCCTTAGGACAGAGGGCCGCTTGAAACTCCACAGGCTGCATTTACCAAGCAAACATTTTCGCCTATGCCGCCCCTCATCCGGTGCTCTAGGGCATAAAACAGTGCACCATCTCTGGACGGATGAAAACATCTCCGCGCTGCGTGGCACTTGTCCCCCTCCTCGGGTTCCTCTCCACACACTCCACAGGTACACGTGCACACGAGGTGCACCTTTGATGTGGCATCGTGAGCAGCGTATCTGAGCGTCTTTCAAAAATGCCATCTCGACATGGTACCTGCAACAACAGACATTTCTCTCTTGCAAGGATTTGATGAAGAAGGGCTTCGAATGCTCGTTGGCCAATCTTGATATCCGGATTCTCCTTTGAAAGCGCAAAAACTCTCGCACATCACTCACGACAATGCATGCTCAGAACATCTCCTCTAAAAGCTGGGACACCAAGATGTGACCAAACAAAGTAGATAGAGTGGAGCGGTGCACAAAGGACACAGAGCCACATGAAGTGCCCCACTCACAAAGGTGTGAGCCTTGTATATCCTCGAGTGAACTCGAGCTACAAGAAATGAACATTGCACGCAGAGCAAATGATCGAGCCATGGCAAAGGAGCGGAGCCAGCCAATGATCGAGCCGTGGCAAATGAGCAGAGCTGTGAACGACCAGAGCCGAGCAAATGAGAAGGAGCCAGAGCAAATGAGAAGGAGCCAGAGCAAATGAGCAGTAGCCAGTGCAAATGACCTGGAGCCAGAGCAAATGATAAGGAGCCAGAGCAAATGAGCAGTAGCCAGTGCAAATGACCTGGAGCCAGAGCAAATGAGCAATAGCTAGGGCAAATGACTAGGAGATGGCGCAAGCAAAGAGATAGTGAAGCAGGTCAAGTGACGAGCAGCCACATATAGTGATGATCCCGACGGGCTTGCTGAAACCAGTTAAAGGGTTAGTGGCAGTGTTCATTGTAAGCATAGAATAGCCTGCACTGGGCAAGGAGACGCCACCACCAAGTGCAGCGCACCGCTGGAAGCAAAGAAGAGAAATTGCGTGAACTGAATCACCTGAGAGGTATCTAGGAAATGGATGATATGCGTGCGGAAGACAAGAGGAGCCACCACGCCGCCGCATCCTTGGAGTTGGAGGAAGGCCTTGGCCGACTCCCAAAATTGCAAAAGCCTTAACCCCTTGGGCAAACAATCGAACGAGCCTTCCCCCACCCACACCGCCTCCTCTAGTGCACTTTGCAAATCGCCGCGGGTTTGAAGATGGCGTGCCACAACTCGCCTGCTGACCCCAAGGACTCGGCCCAAGGCAGCTGCTCCAGCTGCTTGCCTCACGTCGTCGGTTAGCACAATATTCATAAAGGTTTGTCTTGCCTTCAAGTGATCAGACGCTTGTACACTCTGCAGCTTTTTCATGGCCGCCCTGATGTTTAGGAAAGCGAGGGATGTGGCATTCTGAGCCTTCACCCCTACGGCAACGGCAGGGAAGAATTCCTTGAGGCCACGAAGCCTGGAAAAAGCATCTAACACCTTAGCCTTGCTATTAGAATTGAAGTGGGCAATTCTACATCTGAAAACGTAGCCAAGTTCTCGAGCAATATGCCCACATTGTGCATCACAGCGGCCCCATCGCTGACCTGCTGCCGTTCGCGTTTAACTTAATCTTAAAAGTCCATTTAGAACCAACTAACTTCCTACCCTTAGGTAATGTAGATAGTATCCAAGTTTTATTAGCTCTTAGTGAGTCTAATTCTGACCTGATGGCTTTCTTCCAGTTCTTCTTTTCCGGGCAAGTGATGGCCTCCTGATAACTAGCTGGAACAAACTGATCTATAGCTGCGGTAAGACAATATGCTGAAGTATTTTTGGGATCTTTCCAGTTAGTAGGAGAATACCTATTTATTTTGACGGCATTGGTACGCTGAGATCGTCTTCTCCTAGTGTCATTGGTACTATCAGGTTGTTATGGAGGGTTCTCATAAGTATCCTCATATTCTTTCTCATGACTATCCTCGTATCCGGCATTATCTGATGTATTTGAAGTATCTAAAATAGAATAATTAGGATATATACTTCTACTTGCCTTTGGGGTGCCAGAATAATGACGAGATCTGCTTTGAGCGATGTGTGGTTGAAAACTCGGGATCATTTGCCGTATGTGGAGGAGAACCCGTGCCCGTTCGAGCAGGAAGGCTTGCTTGTTCGTGCCTCATGCCGTCCATGGCTGCCGCTGTGCCGCGAGAACCAGGAAGTATGCCTCCGTGAGGGAGATCTGATCCAGATGCGGTGTGTGGCGATGGGCTGTGAGCCTGAGGGGCGCTAGTGAAGAGATCACTGCGCGTGCCTGCTGGTGAGGCGCGCCAGCGGGTCTGCAGCCATGGGGCTGCGACCGCCTCGATCCCCGGGCTACCGCGTGGGGAGGTGTCGGCGTCACGGGCCGATGTCGAGCCTTGTTGTTCCCCCGTCGTTCCGAGGGCGGGCACTGCTGTGTGAGCCTGAGGGCGTTGTGGCAGGTGAGAAGTCGACCGCCTGGGAGTCAAAATCGCCGAAGATGAGGTCTGATGTGGCCACTGCAGGAAGTGGATGGGCACCTGGATGGGGAGCCGGTGTGGCAGGGGGCATGGGTGGAGGCGGCTGTGGGGCCTGCTGGTGAGGGATAGGGGAAGGAGCGTCGTGCTGAGGTGCTCCGGGCAGGTTGATGTCGTCCTCATCATTGTCCTCTGTTTGTACAGGTTGGGAGTCTGATGAAGCTCCCACTCAAGATTGGCCCTGCATATCTTCTACGAAGATAACGTCTCTGGAGTGTATGATCCTGTGAGTCTGTGGATGAATTAATTTGTACCCTTCACCCCGTCCGTGAATCCTATGAAGATGTACTTTTGTGCTCGATTGTCGAGCTTTGTCCGGACAGCCTTTGGGGTGTGTGCATATACTGTGGATCCAAATACTCTGAGTGTGGATAGGTCAGGTTTTGACCCAGTCCAAGCTTCATAAGGTGTGATTTGTAGCAGGGAGGAGGTAAGGGTCATGTTGAGTATGTATACTGCATGGGACATTGCCTGTGGCCAGTAGCTTTTAGGTAAGTGTGCATGGATCAGCATGGATAGACCACAGTCTTGAACTCCATTCTGTTGGGATGTATGTGAAGTGGTAACCTGCCTGCTGATCCCGTGGTCTTTGCAAAATTGCAAGAACTGGTGCGAGTTGAATTCACCGCCTCCGTCTGTGCGGATGCAAAGTAAGTTTTCTCCGGTTTGCTTTTCTGCCCAGTTTTTATAATCCTTGAGGCAGGTGAAGGACTGTGCCTTGTGTTTCAACAGGTAGATCACCGTGAAACGTGAGAAGTCGTCTATGACTGGCATAAAGTAGAGATGGCCAAAGAGTGATCTCTTAAATGGGCCACACAAGTCAGTATGTACTAATTGTAGCCTTCTGGTTGCTCTGGTTGTAGACCCTTCAGGAAAGGGAGAGCGATGACTTTTGGCTAGGGAGCAAGCCTCACAGATTCCAAACTCCTCAATTCTGGTAAGTGGAATGCCTTCAGCTGCCTGTGTTGATAACATGTCTTTCATCCTCTGCATGTGCATATGTCCAAGGCGCGCGTGCCACAAATAAGACGGATTAGTGCATGTGGCTGCAGAGAGAGAAGAGGGGTTGACAGCTGGAGAGGTTGTGACGTTGAGGTGGTATAGGTCGTTGTCCTTCAAGTCCCCCGTGGCTATGAGGTCTCCTTGTGGAGTCTCAATAATGCAGTGACCTCCACCAAAGCAAACGTAACAGCCGGATTGATCCACCTTCCGAACTGAGAATAAATTCTTTGTCAAGCCAGGTACCAGTAAAACATTTGATATTTGTAGAGTAGAGTCAGCGATATTCAGCTCTCATCGTGGCGATATAGTGTGTTTAGAGTCGTCCCCCAAGTGCAACGAAATGTGGAGTCTTGTAGGTTGGATGTAAATATACCTTTGTTTGGTGTCATGTGCTGCGAGGCACCGGAATCTATGTACCAAGCGTGTTGGCCATGTGCGGAGAGGCAGGAGGCTACTAGGGCTGAGGGTGGAGGGCTGGATGGACCAGATAATTGGCTCACTTGTGTTAGGAAAGCCCTTGAGTGGCGCTTCATGGTGAGGGTGAGTTGCCCTGATTGCTGGTGCCTTAGGTTTGCTGTAGCTTGTCGTTTCCTACATTCTTCGTAGGTATGTCCAAGGATTTTGCAGTATCCACATGTTGGTTTCCATGAAGAGTTATAATTTCCACGTCCTCTGCTGGGATAGGTACCTCTGCCTCGATTGCTGCCTCTTAAGTTTCTGCGCCCTCTACCTCTAGATCTGCCATGTCCTATGAAGAACGCCCTGGAGGAGGGTTCGCATGTAAATGAGGTGTTATGTAGTTTCCTTTTGGCCTCCTCAGTCAGCATTGCGCTAATTACTTTGTTAACTGTGAGGGGTGTGACACCTTGCAGGGATTGCACTACGCTAACCCAAGATTCGGGCAAGGTGGAGAGGAGGAGAGCTGCAGAGAGGTCTTCTGTGATAGCAAAGCCGTTGGCTGTAAATTTTGTCATCCAGCTCCTGAAATTTATTGTAGGTTGGTCTACCTGGTCAGCCTCAGTCATTCTGAGTCCGAAGAAGTTTTTGATAGTGTGCACTGTATGCATGATATCTGTTGATGCATATATATCATGTAGCTGTTTCCAGGCTTCGGCTGCGGTCTCTACGCCTGCGATTTGCTAGACATTGCCTAGTCTCATTGATTGCAAGAGAATATTTTTAGCCTGCTGATTCTTATCTTCCCACGTGGGAAGAAACAAGGTGCTGATATTACGAGTTTTTATAACGGTTTTGGGCTTATTTGTAACGTTTAGCGAGGATTTGTTACGGGTTGCAGCTTGGGTCCCGAGCCTAGCAAATGTTATAAAATTGTAACATGAAGGTCGTGACAAACAAATTTGTTACGGTCTTGAGGTCTGGTCCTAGGTTTGGTAACCTGGGTTTATCAAGGTTTAAAACCCGGGTTCTGACAAATGAGCTCCCACCGTCCCCCAAGGATCCGCGCCTCCCCTTCGTGTGGCAAGATGGCGCGCCTCTCCTCCACGCGCATGGGCTACAACCCCGCGGAGGGGAGACACGGTGTTTTCAATGATGTTTAAAGGTTTTGAATATATTTATAAACGAACAAGCTTCTTGTATGAAAATCAGCGTGAGTTGGTCGGTACACTAGACTTGCATAGCCCGGTTGTGCTGCGTGCGGGTTGGAGTCCAAGAGCTGTTCTATTAATTAGAAATAATGCAAAAGGTCTGTACTGGTGCTACTATTATGTGGTCGGGTTCACTTGGAGCCAGTCTCATGGGGTTTCATGAGGTGGCCATTATTATATTATAAATTTAAATTTCAAAGTCTTATAGGGTTTAATGAGGTGGCGGATATTATATTACAAATTTAAATTTCAAAGTCTCCTCACGGGATGTGATGGGTTTGAGACAGCCATCTATTATAATTGAAGTTTAAATTTCAAGTCTCCTAGACCTCCAATTAGGTATTATATTTTAAGTCTCCTAGGGTTTAATGAGGACAATAGAGATGATTTATTGAGGTGAAAGAACGATGGAAAGAGACCATCTAGGAAGGGACAACAAATGGGGACCCGGGGGTCGGAGTGAAGAGGAGCAATCGAGCTCCTACCTAAAGTGACCAATCGCACTCCACAATGTCATATGTGTAGAATAAACGGCCCGCAAACCACAGAGGAAGAGGAAAAGGCATCACCCACCGTCGCCGCCTTATGGAGAATCGCCGTTGAGCGCCGTTGAAACAATAGAAACCACTGCCGGAAGTATCTTGTGGTCTGAGAGGACGACACACTATACTGCGCATGGTAAGCTTTGGCACAAGACTTGATGAATTTGTCAAAGTCCTCACCATTGCCCCATACGCTTCTAGAGCAAGCGGATAAAGAGGTGGCCCGCTTGCATCCTCGCTATACTTATGGACCTTGAGAGCGCAGCGGCGGCTGGGCGGTTGGTGATGACCTGAGCGGAGGTGGCGTCACGTGCAGGGTCGTAACCACTACATCCGCCACCACAACCGTCGCCACGGACAAGGTATAAGTCCGCCCGATTGAACGACTGTAAGAAGAGTATACTCCCGCCTCCTCCGTGCCATATAGCCACTTTCGCGAGCAATGGCAAACATGGCGTCACGGATGGCGTCATGGTGGCAATCACGATGACCCCGTGGGGACAACGAGCAAGGTGGACACGAGGCGTCAAGCGAGCCGCACTCACAAGTGAGGAGCGAAGAAGCCACAGCCGGAGTAGGCCGAGACGGAATCGCATCGCGCGATGGTGAAGGTGGTTGGTGCGATGTGAAATCCCGTATGCATGGGCGGGCCAGTAGCCAAGCACCGCCCCTTCCTGCAACAAGAGCGAGCCACGCCTAGTGGACTCGGAGATGGAGGGTCACGGAGGACGGGCGAAAAGCACGCGGCGCTTCTCGGCGAGATGCCTCGCAATCCCTAAAGCCATCAGTGATAAATGTAGAGAAAGGAGGGAAGTCCTTCCGAGCATCTGCTGATAACATGTTTAATGAGGTACAATTATTACATTTCAAGTGTCTCTTGGTGTTTATGAGGTTGCAACTCTTATATTTTAAGTTTGAATTTCAAAGTCTTTAGGGTTTAATGATGATATGGGTTCTAATATTGAATATTTTAATATTAAAATTTAAAAGTTAAATATATTAAATTTTAAGTTCAAATTTTACTTCTAGGGTTCAATTACTATTCGATTTATTTTATTTCTTCACTCCAAAGTTTAATATTATTAAAATCTAGAGAAATTATTACAGTTGAGTGACCAGGCATGTGCGGAGGGAAAGAGAAGAGAGAATGTGATAAATGTTGAAGTAGGTGGCACTTTTTCATGTGGAGAAAGAGGAGAGAAGGTAATAAATGTTAAGTTTGGTGAGATGTTCTAGTTGCTTTCTTTTGATATAGGAGATACCAAGACTAAGCAAAGAAGAACAGAAATAGATGTAAGGGTGGGGATGCGGGACCCATATGTTATCATTTCCAATTGCCTTTGAACATGTGGCACTTCCATTCCATGCCTCTCTCCCATGCCAAAAGTGTAATATTAAAGTGTTACAAAGTTAGGCTTGTATGTCATGTCTCTCTCCCATGCCAACCAAAGTTTGTTACGCTTTTGAAGACCATAACAACTACTGTAACAAAAAAGCATAACATCAACCCCCTGTTTCTAGTAGTGCACTCTTCTTTTTGTACTGCAGTGCCTCTTGCGGGCCATACAGTGATCACCGGGGGGTGGCCGATGCCCCCGACGTAGGCCCATAGCTTACGTTCTTTCAATATCTCGGTGATGCGGAACTTCCAGACAGCGAAGTTGTGCTGCTGTCCATCAAAGAGGTCCTCTTTGATGAGGCTGATTGTGCTCATTTGGGCTTGTGTTTTGTGTGTGTGCAGGCTAATTGTGTTGTGTCTCTGTTGGTTATAGGCTTAGGACAGTGTGCCTCAGGAGGTGGTCCATTTGCAATCTCATTGTGATGGAGATTAGGTATTTTCTAGTCGTGCTTGTGTTTGGCTCTCTAGGGTTGTAGTTGAGGGCGATTAGTTTGTTGATGATGCTGTCCTGAATTTATGTTACCTCCTGGTCAGTTGGGAGGACGATGAGATTGTGTTGCCTGCATATACTAGACAAGTGGGCTGCTATCTTATCTCTTATGTGTGCTGTGGACAGGTGTGAAGTGATCTCGAAGTGTGAGAAGTAATCATGGATCATCATGATGTGAAGAGGTATGCTACTTGGACGTAGCTCCAGTCATAGTCGGCTGGATCGACGAAGCCTCTGAGATGTAGTTCTTCTGCAATCAGGAGAAGAATGGAGCAAGTCCGAATCCAAGCGTAATGTAGGAGGTTGCCGTTAACTTCTTTTAGAAACCTTTGCTCTCTATAGCTTCTTTGGGTCTCTAATTGAACGGCAATTCCGGCAGCCCTTGCTTGAAGGCGATGCCGTCTTTGTAAGCCTGGCATTGATCATTTCAAGCGAATGTTTGGTACAATGTCAGGTAGCCCCGAGGCACCTGCCCTAATACCATGTGATTATTCATGGACGTGAGCGATGGATGCCTATGGGCATTACATCATCATTAGATTACATATGTGTGAGGACGTGCACTTATGTGCATGACCAGGTGTTGAGCGAAACGCTGTGGCGTTCAGTAACCGTATCCTAGATACGTTTACGTGTGTTCACATGTAAACCTACTGAACCGTGCCCTAATGGCCTTAATACTACTATTCTTAATACTGTGATGAGCGACGTTGACATCTGACACAAACATACAGAGCCAGTACAGCTGCACGAACAGTCGCCCACCTTCTGCGAATGTGGGCGAAGACTTACCTGGTTATGGAACGTTCTGGAGACATTGCGTGGCGACGATCACCGAACTTGTCGCGCTGAATCAGAGTGTTTTCATGTAAAATCAAACAAGACGGAAATTGTGGGATGAAATTGTGAAGCAAATGCCATATTTGTACTCACATTACAGCGGTACACTGCTGTGCTGGTGCTTACACCAGTTCATCCGGTTCCGGTCAGTCCGCTGCAAGGGCGCATCGCTCGCGCAGTCTTGGGTTATCGTGAAAGGCCGAGTTTCGCTGACTTCAGATGGCAGCGAGACACTGTGTTGCTGTGTCTAGACAATTCCGAGTTTCGCTGACTTCAGATGGCAGCGAGACACTGTGTTGCTGTGTCTAGACACTTCCGAGTTTCGCTGACTTCAGATGGCAGCGAGACACTGTGTTGCTGTGTCTAGACAATGTCAAACTTTCCATCCAGGCATCACCTAATCGTGTTTATAAGCTTGCTGAGGGTGCCGCCATTTGAAACGCAGAGTGGGAATACAGATCGTGCAATGCAGATTTGCACTTCCAAAGCTACTCTGCTCTGGATTGAAGGGTCTTGACAAAGCTCAAGATTCGATTTCTGAAGTTGCGTTCTCGGCCACGCCCAGCTTTCCTTCCTTCCGACAGTTGTTGGTGAAATCTGCGTCCGCTCCGACGTTGCAGGACAGCAGCTGGTCCAGAGTGAGAAACGAGTGACAAAACCATCCGGGACGTTCATTTTCGAGTACAGCATATTCAATGGCCAGAGCAATCCAAACGCTGGTTCTTGCTCTGGTAGTCCATGCAGTCTGCTTCAACATCCTGACTGCCACAGCCAGCAAAGATGCGGGATTGAGGAAGGGATTCTACAGCAAGAGCTGCCCAAAGGCGGAATCCATAGTGCACGATGCTGTGAAAAGCGCCGTGGGCAAGAACCCCGGAGTGGCGGGCGGCTTGCTCCGCCTCATCTTCCATGATTGCTTCGTCCGGGTATGTTCAGCCCGGCCTGAGACACACATTTGGCTAGCGCCTGCAGAATTTTAGTCTCTCCTTGATTCTGATGCATTCTGATTCGGTGGTGCAGGGATGTGACGCCTCTGTGCTGATCGACTCCACAGACGACAACTCAGCGGAGAAAGACGGGCTGCCAAACGCAGGCAGCCTTCGAGGCTTCGAAGTCCTGGACACGGCTAAGGAAAAATCGAAGCCGCGTGCCCCGGCACCGTCTCCTGCGCGGACATCATTGCCTTCGCGGCCCGGGACAGCGTCGCTCTCGTAAGGCCCCGGCCCGCGATTTTGTGAAATGTGTTTGCTCATCACACGATGCAGATGCTGAATTCGGGACCGAGCATGAATGGCTGATGGGTGGGTGCAACTGCAGAGCGGAGGACCCTGGTACAGCGTTGCAGCTGGGAGAAGGGATGGGAAAGTGTCGCTGGCAGAAGACACCAGTGCGCTGCCGGGCCCAGGACTGAACGCGCGGCAGCTCACCAAAACCTTCGCCAGCAAGGGGCTGAGCCAGGACGACATGGTGACGCTCTCCGGAGCCCACACCATCGGCCAGGCCCGCTGCAGCCTGGTCAAGTCGTCTGGGCGCGCGGTGCGGCAGGCCGAATGTGGAGACGGCAACGCTCGCATCTTCATGGACGAGGATTCGGGCAAGCACTTCGACAACGACTACTACGAGAACCTGGTCGCCAACAAGGGCCTCTTCCCCTCGGACCAGACGCTGTACAATGATCCCCACACTTGCGATGCCGTGGTGTCGTACAGCAAGGATTCCAACTCCTTTAACGCCAAGTTTATAGAAGCCATGGGCAAGTTGGGAGCCATTGACGTCCTCACTGGCGATGCGGGACAAATTCGGCTCAACTGTCGTCGCATCAACTAGGCAGGCAGTTTGTGTTGGGTTACAGTCTCCAGAGTGCACTAGAACAGCCCAACTTTGTTGAAGACGTACTTTCAATCTGCCAAATTACGTACCCCCTTCACATGATGTCACAAGAAGAAGAAGAAGAAGAAGAAGAAGAAGAAGTGTCATCAACCTAGCAATTTGTGTCATGAAATGGTTGGTAGAAGGAGGCATGGATCCCAACATTTGGCTGTTGTGATCTTGAGCACTTGCTAGTTACAGCGATACAACTCGGTGGTGGAGAAAAACCTCCTACTCTTCTGCAGAGCACATGTTTGTAGACGTTTCTAAGGCGTAGCCTCAAGCACCTGTTCAGGTGCTTGTGAATAAGAGACAACTAATGACTAACGAAAGTCCTGCTTTTCAAGACCTAGTGCGGCTACTCTCCACACAGGCATACCTTGCCCTAAAGGGTCTCCATACATTTCCCACACACGCCAAATACTGTATCTTCAGACCAATCTGCCCCATTCGGAACCTGCTGAACTGGGATATCGATCAAGAACAGTTCTGAAGATTATTTGTAAGAAAAGGCAGGCTGGAAACTCCCACGCACAGCAGGAAGAGTGACTGAGCTCGCCAGCTCAACACGCCCTTGGACAGAAAAAGGATTCCAGCACTGGTCGGCGTTACACGGTGCAATTGACCCCAAGTTTGTAGAGGCTATGGGCAAGTTTGGAGTCATTGACGTCCTGACTGGCGACTCGGGACAAACTCGGCTCCACTGTCATCGCAGTTTGTGTTAGGAAAAGGGTGCCCTACGTGAACGTTGGTTTCTTGCTCGGTATTGCTCTTCTTCACAAGCATCTCGTCATGTTGAGGCTAGCTTTAGTTACAAACTTACACAAACCGCAGAAAATGAGTCTTCTCACAACATTCATTGCAATCCATGCCTCATTCTGCCAATTTCCAAATGTGCCTGCGCACACAGAATTCTACGTTGATATCAACCATTGTGAAAACATACATGCTGGAGGTCATCAATTTTCCGCAGCTATTCTGATGCAGTTTCGAGACTCTGTATTCAACACAAATTGCCAAGTTGATGCGACGACAGTTGAGCCGAATTTATCCCTCATCGCCAGTCAGCACCTCAATGGCTCCCATCTTGGCCATGGCTTTTACAAACTTGGAGGCAAACAAGTCGGAGTCCTTGCTGTATGACACCACGGTATCACGGGTGTAGGCATCATCGTACAGTGTCTGGTCTGACGGAAAGAGCCCCTTATTGGCAACCAGGTTCTTGTAATAGTCGTTGTCGAAGCTCGTGCCCGAATCCTCGTCCATGAAGATGCGAGTGTTGCCGTCTCCACCGGCAGGACATTGGGCGTGCAGCTCCGCGGCGAAGGACTGGTCCAGATTCGGGTTCATGTTCGACTGGACCAGGATGCAGCGGGCCTGCCCGATGGTGTGGGCTCCGGAGAGCGCCACCATGTCATCCTGGCTCAGCCGCTTGCTCGAGAAGCTGTCGGTGAGCTGCTGCGCGCTCAGTGTTGGGCCCGGCAGGTTACTGGTCTCCGACGCCAGAGACACTCTACCGTCCCTTCTCCCAGCCGCAACGCTGTACCACGGTCCTCCGCTCTGCAGTTGCACCCATCCATCAGCCATTCAAGATCAGTCCCTGTTCAGCCCATGATTTGTCTGATAAGCAAGATTCAACACGATCGCGGGCCAGGGTCTAGGCAATAATGTCCGCGCAGGAGACGGTGCCGGGGCACGCGGCTTCGATGTTTTCCTTCGCCTTGTCCAGGACATCGAAGCCTCGTAGGCTGCCGGCGTTTGGCAGCCCGTCTTTCTCCGCTGAGTTGCCGTCTGTGGAGTCGATCAGCACAGAGGCGTCACACCCCTGTAGCAACGAATCAGAATGCATCGGAATCAAGAGCTGCTTGAGATTCAAAGAGACTGGAATTCGATAGGCATTAGCCCAAATCTGTGTCGCCAGGGCTGTATATACCCGGATGAAGCAATCATGGAAGAGGAGGCGGAGCAAGCCCCCAGCCAGTCCGAGGTCATTGTCCACGGCGCTTTTCACAGCATGGTGCACTATGGATTCCGCTATCGGGCAGCCCTTGCTATAGAATCCCTTCCACAATCCCCCGTCATCTTTGTGAGCTGTCGCAAACAGGATGTTGACGCAAACTGGTCGGTCCCTAGGTGAGTCTTCGTGCAACTGGAGGAAATGTGCAACGGTTCGTGTGCTCGCAGTGGCCCTGTACTTTTGAAAGGCTTTCAATTTTTGAAGGATACTTGAATGATCGCTTTGTTGGGTATAGATCTTGCCGCTTTGATAGACAAGATGAAGGGCATTGAGCTATTGTGGACACAGATGTGACGAGTGTTGCAGGCCTGCAGTGCCAAGTGGAATTGCTGATGATGATAATGCTGGAAATACAGGGCTCAGAGCATGGATGGGAAGGTGATAAGCCGGTCATGTTTCAGGATGCTGCAAATGGGTTAGCGCCTTCATGACTGCTGTGAAGGCATTGCCTAGTCTATAGCCTCAGCCGGTCAGCCAGGATCAACGTGGACTGTGCTGGCAGGCCACATGAAGTTCCGAATGTGGGGCGAATTTGAAGTGATATCCTGAATGCTGTCGCACGTCTCTGCCTTCTGGAACGGTTCGCCTCAACCCCAAGGTGGTCTATCAGGCAGGATTCAGCTGGTGGAGGCCACACGGAAGTGGGGCTGGAGGATGGAACCGCCCGCCATGGTTCTGATAGGATGCGATGGCCTCCGTTCCGTAGTTGGCAAATGATTACATCTTCCGGAGCCCAAGTTTGCCGGGTACATCGCCATCCGCGGCATGGCACATTGGCAGTGCACCCGAAAGGGCACCGCAGGGAGTATCTGCTTCGCAGCGTGCTGGGACAGGGCATCGGAGCAGGCTTCGTCCCCTCGTCGCCGCACCAACGGGTCTTCCAAGGGCAAGTCTTTCCCTCCATCTCACCACAAATGCAGGGAGCTGTGGCACGTGAAGAGCGACATCCTCACTCCGCTGTAGGCAATGCCATTCCCATTGCCATGCGTGCATGCATGCGGGCCCCAAGATCACAGACCCCAACTCCATCAAGCAGGCTGCTGTCGCAATCGTCCAGGCCTTCCCCGGCTTCATGGAAAACACGCCCCTGGAGAATCTGGCACGAAGCCTCATCCCGGCCAGATGCTCCTTCCCCTTGTTCACCTGCGGGGAGAAGGGGGGCCGGGGGTTACGGTGCCTCCCACCTCACACCCCCCGACTCTACCCTACCCTGCCCCTGCCCCAGGAGATGCCTCCCACCCCATGGTTGTTAAGCATGTTGCGTTTTGATGGGTACTTGGATGGGGTGCCTAGAGGGAGTGGATGCTTTTGGTGCTATAGCTTAGGCACACCATGGTACAAACTTGGTGAAGTACCGAGTCCCGTGATAGGACGCGGCAGGCTGCTGCGGTCTCCTGTGAGTGGGTAGATTTTTAAATATCTCCTCCCATTCCGTCGGCACACTGCATAGATTGCGAGGGAATCCCATGTGTCAGCCTGTCAGAATGTGCGCAAGAGGACGGACCGGAAGGAATGCCATAATATATCTTTTCCTGTTCACCTCCAGACAGTTGACGCCATGGCGGCTGCTGCCCCACAATCATGGTTCCGCAACCTGTGGCTGGCAGCGAGACACAGCGAGCTTTCGATATTTGTACCAACCTCCCTCAAGCAAAGCAAAACAATTCTACAGAGATTCGGCAAACGCAAAGGAATCGGAAGCTACTGATTGAGAGTGTGGTGCCCACAAACAGGCACCGGCCGGGTACAATCTCAGGGGACCTACAACACTGCTACTGCAACTTTTACTGCAGGTCCATACCTACCACATGCATGCAAATAAGTGGCACCGCACTTCCGATGCAGAATGTGGTAGCTTGCTGCAATCCTGGCAATGCCATGATACTGGAAGCATGGGAAGTGGGAATTTCGGCGAGGAATTGAGCACCACGGAATTGCACAGCAACCATTTGCAATTCCCTTGTGGCGGAAAATTTGAAGACATGGATGAAAGCGTCAATCCCACAATCCGGGGCCCCAGGCGCTGTCGTCGTCATCAGGCTCGGGCGGGAGTGGGCTCGGCTCAGGCTCCAGCAGCATTGCCTGGGCCATTGCCTTGAGCACATTGTGCATGTCGAAAATGAGGTCCTCGTCCAGGTACGCCAGCAGGTTCTGCTGCTGCTGCTGCCCCTGCCGCTCTTGCTGCTCCGAGTCGGGCTCCCGTTCCCGCGAAGTACTCGGGCCGGGGCCGGGGCCGGGGCCGGCTGCTTGAGGGTCAGGCTCCGGCCCGCCGACGCCCGGCAGCATCGCCGACATGTACGCGTACTGTGCAGCCGTGGCCTGGATGGATTTGGGCGACATGGATGCCGGCCGGGGCAGCGATGGGCGGGATTCCGGGAAATTGAGCAGCGCCTCGGGGCCCTTGAGGCTGAGCGCGGCCACGTCGTAGGCCCGGGCGGCCATCTCCGGGCTCCTGAAGGACCCCAGCCAGATGCGCGACTTCTTCCTGGGCTCCCGGATTTCCGACACCCATTTCCCCCAGCTTCTCCTGCGCACTCCGCGGTACAGCGGGTGGCGGTCCTCTTCCGCCGGCCCCGCCCGCCTGCCCGCCTCCGCGCCCTCTCCCTCGCTTTCCCTCGATCCGCCGCCTCCTCCTCCTGCTCCTGCAGCAGCGATTGCGCCGCACCAGAGGCGCCGTCGCCCTGCTCGCAGTTGCAGCTGGCCACGCTTCGAATCGGTCGCCGCGCGCAACACGTCGACGTCGACTTCGACTGCCCCCGACGCGAGCGACCCGACCACGCCTTCTCCACCATGTCCTCTCTGCTCACGCCACGACCGCTTGGAGACTTGCTCTAGACCTCCGTTCGACGGCGCCCACCACACACAGCCTTTCGCTCCAGCTCGCCATCGCTGTGGCGTTTTATTGAGTCGGCTCTCGGCTCGGCTCGGGATCCTCACCGAGTCGCACCGATACACCCAGTGAGAGACGCGGTGAATCGGATTTAAAATTGCTTCCTTCATCAGCTGCGGCAGACGGAAATATGCAGCGCGACGAGCCCGCGGTAAAACGCACTGACATCGAGCCGCCCCAACAACCTGCTTCGCTCGCCCAGCATTTGCCATTTGCTTCCAGTTGTAAAACACTCCTGTCCTGGAAGCAGACTACGTGAGTGCATTTGCCATTTGCTTCCAGTTGTAAAATACTCCTGTCCAGGAAGCAGTCTACGTGAGTGCGTGTGGACATGGTTCAAACACGGATGTGTTGCAGGCTTCCGCCACAGCTCCACAACGAAATTTGGCGACTTTATAAAAAGAACGAAATAGGAAATCCCATCTACCCCGAGGCCAAAGGCCACAGGGGACAACCCACGATGGGGCACCAGGCCAGGGGGCGTGCCCCCGCACCCACTTTGAACAGATTACTAGAGCTAAACATTCATGGATGGAAAGCTGGTTACCTTTGTAAGTTTTTGGCCGATCTGCAACTTCAGCTACCGAGCGAGCGCATTTGCGCATTTGTTACATCAAGTCAGTTGTTGATACAAGGGTTTATTCAAAAGTGTCATGGGTGAAGTAATTAGGTGAAGGTTGCTAGCACAATTCACCGACGAGGGTAGGTGAAGGGATAGAACTCTTTGGGGCGATTTGCTAGAGAGGTTTTGTATATCTCCAAGCTGTTCTTGCCGTGGTACGTCATAAGAAAAGGGAAAAGAAGACTTTATTACCAAAAAAAAATGGAAAAATCTATCCACCCCAAAAACAAAGGAAAAAATCCAACGAAAGGCACCATGCTATGACTAGCCCTCACGGTCACGCATTTCAAAACTACCAACCGCCCGAAGAACTTCGTGGTCAGGGATATGAATAGGCCTACTTACCATCGGTGTCGAAGAAGCAGTATCTCCCGCACTCGCTGTCGTTCTATACGCTACTTTAGCCAACGCCCTCTCCAGAGCGATGGAAACTCTCTGCCGGAAGAAAGCAACAATACAAGAAAGGGGGAGGCCAACCCCATTCATGCAGCTATGATAAGCCTTGGCGCAGGCCTTGACAAACCTAGAGAAATCCTTGCCCATGGCTCCGTGAGTCTCAATGGCAAAGGGGACGAAGGCGTGGCCATCCTGCATAGGACAGTACTTGTGGACCTTAGCCGTCGCGCATCCCTCCGCCGCCCAACCTAGAGGATTAAGAATAACATAAGTCTGCCCTCAGCGAAACCTCGTTGAGCAAGGTGTAAGGGCGTTCCCTAACCGCTTTCCCTAGCAATTTAGAACATGACGTCATAAAAAATATCACTTTGATATTGTATGATATAATTATTGTATAAGATATTTAAGAAGATTTTTCTTTATTTTAGAAATAATCTATCACATAATACTTAAGATATAATTATATGAATAATTCTACCAAAACTTTAGATTAAATTTTATTCAGCAAAATCTTCCAAACTACGTACATCCATGGAGGTACTTTTTTTTGAAAACATACCAAGTGGAATCAGAACTCCTCCTCCGGTTTTGATTTTTATCAAATATCAAATTAAAATAAATCCATATACGTCTACGTATCTTGAAGGATCGTCGTGTGACGGCAGGTGAAGGTATGTAAGTTGTGCGTACGATGAACGAAACCCTAAGGAGCAGAACAGGAGGACAGGACACAAGGATCTCCGTGTTGTTGCGCTTTCCGATCGTGAGGCTGCAGCCGTGTCAGATCTGCGGCTTCACCTGCCCATTGTTTCGTTGAGAGGGCACAGGTGCTTGGGCGCATCCCGGCGGTGCCAGCACGCTGTTGGGATCTCCGCCCGTGGGCTCGGTGTGGTCATGGATCGGAACGTAGGGATATGGCAATCGGCTTACCGCCTCCTGATGCGGAGGAACTCGGTGTACGTGGCGTTCGTCTTCGCCGGGGCCATCGTCGGGGAGCGGGCTGTGGATTACAGCTTCAACAAGCTTTGGGAGAAGCGCAACCGGGGCAAGCTGTATGAAGACATCCCGGATTTAGGGTCCAAGACAGCTGAAGCAGACTGACAGCACCCGGCAGCAGTGTGTGCCGCATTTCTCATCTGGCCATGCCCCGCATGAAGGTTGCTGCATTCTCTGCAGATAGGGTTCGCAAGTACGAGAGAGGGCACTGCCAATTGAGCTGTGGCCAATTTTTGTGAATTGTGTTGTCGTCAATTTTGTTGCAGAGGTTAAATTCTTGCCAGTGTGGCTGATCTGGATTCAGTAATGCTTCAAACCTTACAGGTCAAGCCCTGGTAATGGACTGGGGCAAGTTTCTCTTGGCCATCCGCCCTCTGTGTCAAGGCTGGAAAGTTGTGTACCGCAAAATAAGGTGTTGCCACAACTGCAATTGTTCTTTGATCAGGAAAGCTGCAGGCTTGGCTGTGTCGCAAATTTTCCTTGCTTTTGTCCATACATATCGCGTGTCGCATTTCCAGCCATGTGATCGATTTGAACAATCGAAAAATTAACCTACGCTTTTGTGTAGCGAGCTGACGAGAAAATTTATTTTAAAACCTGGCAGGCAATCGCCTGTCCCAACGCAAGTAATAGAGGATCAGAGAGAGAAACTCTGCAGCAGCAGCAGCAAATAACCCGCTTGACACAGACAACCCAACGCCTGTCAGCATTGCCATAAGCAGAGGCATGATCAGAACCCCACAGAACAGCTCTGTGCAAGAATGATCTTGTCCCTTGGATCCACAATTACTTTACAATTTGCACCTACCTGCACCAATGTGTGCCAAGTCACATGAGATTGTAGCCAAACTTGAAAGCAAATAAACAGCGAGGATGACACATCCAGCAACAGTATGCCACCACTACCTTCCTTCACAAAATAGCAGGTCTCATGAACTACTCACTGAGCCCGGGTGGTCATACGAACCTTGACGTGAGGCCTCCAGGAGAAAATCTGCACAGCTCCCGAGAATTTCGTGACCGTATCGAAGGGAATTTTCCGGTTAAGAGTATCAGCCCACAGAGCCGCCACATTCTTGAAAATCTGCTGTCCCTGCAAATCCAGCGCAGCAGGGACCACGACAGTGCGCCTCGCAGGAATCTGAGCCCTCTCCAACGCCACCTGCCCGATCTCATCCCCTCTGTAGAAGATCGTCACCAAAATGGTGTCATACGAGACCCCGAAGTAGTTGGAGTTCACGATCTCCAACTGCAACTCCATGGCAATATGCAGGATAAGCGACGGCACCAGAGTAGAGCTCTTGGGATCCTTCTGAACGTCTATCCCGTCTAACCTAATATTCTTCACCACCACCTCCGTGGACGCTGGCCACACAAGAAACCCGGCCCCCGACAACAAGAGCGCCAGGCACAGCATTCCCACAGCCGACTGTACGGCATCGCAGGTGGTCTTCACTGCCACCCCGTAATTCGGCCTGCGGTAAGTCACGAAAGGCGGCTCCGCATCGGGCACCTCCCGGTACAGACCCTGGCCGTGCCCGCAGTGCCAACATCCCGCCTCACGCTCGCTTCTGTCCCCGATCTGGCACTCTACCCTAACCTCCTGCTCCTGGCTACGGTAGGAGAGCAAGCCGCTCGCCATCCCTTCCTGCTCCCTCGCCGCATCTGCATCGAGCCCTGACGTCCTCGCCAGGCGCTCTGCCATCCCGCCACATTCCCCCACATCCCGTCCTCGGCAGGCAAGGCAAGGCAAGGCAAGGCGAGGCAAGGTAAGGTAAGGCAAGGCAAGGCAAGGCAAAGGCAACGGCAAGTATGTCATGTCACCCATGTCCTTACTCTTAGTAGGAGAGAAGAAGAAATTTATTTTAGCCCACTTTAGACGGAATTTCCCTCATGGGACTTGACACCATGGGGTGCCTGAAGCTACTTGCACCAAGGGCATCCACTCCCTTTTAGAGGGACAACATCTAAGTAGTGATCTCCGCACAAGATGCTTAATAGCGGCGTTCTTATAAATGGTCCATTTAGCCTAAGTTGTACCTAACTACCTACCTTGTTTCCCTGTTTCAATTTCATGTGACTTAGTAAGTTAGCATCATCCAGATCGACATTACCTATGCCTATAAGTAGCACCTCATTATAGACTACATATGCTATGGCTCGGGCGTGCTGGGACAAATTGCTTTGCGGGGACTGATGCCGTGCTGAGGAACGAGGCGACGGCGGGAAAGCAAAGGGAGGAAGGAAGGTGAAGGCATGGATCCAAGGATAGTGGGGGCGGAGCAGAGCTGATTGATGGCAGGCAGCGCTGGCCCGGTGGAGGGCAGCGGTGCGGGGTTCTGGGGCGATGGCGAACAGCATGCGACGTGGGAGGAGGAGCACGGGGACTCCTCGCTGTTGCACCAATCTCGGTGAGTGGCACGCACTTGCGATTCTGTGTTTGTGGCTCGGTCCGCTGTGCCCGCTGCTGCCGTGTCGACCTGGCCTGCTTGGCTGCTGGGGAATTGCAGGTACGACGGGTTTGAGATGGACAGAGCCGGGGCGGGGACGCAGCTTGGGGCCGTCGGGGCCGGGCCGCCCGCCAAGAGGATGAGGGGAGCAGGGGTGGAGGATACGAGTACGGGTATCCGGGGCCGGCGCCGGGGCGGCTACGGGGCCAGGGAGGGCATGGGGGGAGGCTACGGCGAGGGAGCGGCCGACTTCGGCGGGCCCCCCGGGATGCTTCCCAGGGGAGGGCCGTTCGGCCCGCCTGGAGGAGCCATGGGGATGCAGCACAGGATGCCCAACGGGGGGCAAGGGCAAGGGTTTGCTCCCGGCGCAGGTGCAGGTGCTGGTGCTGGTGCTGGTGCATTTCCGCCTGCTGGGCAGGGTGGCGGAGCGGAGTTAAGTTCGGGGGCCGCAGCAGCAGCAGCGGCGGCAGGGCGAAGTGCCGGAGGAGGTGGGAGGGGCCGGGGAACGGGGGGCATTTTCTTCAAGACTAAGCTCTGCTCTAGGTTTAAGTCTGGGAGCTGCCCTTACAACAGCAATTGCAACTTTGCGCATGGGATCGAGGAGTTGCGAAGGCCGCCTCGTGGATGGGAGGAGTTCGTGTCTCAGGATGGAGGATATGGTGGGGTCTGTGACACCTCCGACTCCAGTTTCCCAAGGGCAGGGGCAGGGGCAGGGGCAGGGGCAGGGGCAGGGGCAGGGGCAGGGGCAGGGGCAGGGACAGGGACAGGGACAGGGACAGGGACAAGGACTAGGTCAGGGTGGACAGGGGCTACAGAATGGGCTTTCGGCGGACTCGCTCAAGTTCCATAAGACTCGCCCTTGCAAGAAGTACTTCAACGAGGGCAACTGTCCGTATGGAGACAGGTGTAATTTCCTGCATGATGAGCCCGGGCCGCAGGCAAGAGGTGCAAGAGACACCCCGGTCGTCAGCAGTGCTGCGCCCTTGTCTCCTGGTGGTGCAAGTAGTGGGAGTGGTGGTGTAACCGCACGGCCTCCCAATTGGAAGACGCGGATTTGCAACAAGTGGGAAGTCACTGGCCATTGTCCGTTTGGAGACAAGTGTCATTTTGCACACGGCTCAGCAGGTTGGTTGGCTTTATTCCTTGGCAGTGTATCTTGCTCGGATGGTGTGCAGTTGTGGTCACCTTCGTCGGTCGTAGGGGAGCGAGCGATGGGACTTTGGGAGAAGTCTGTAGTCGTAGAGTCCCTTGTTGTTCAGTCTCATCTGCTGCGTCTGCAAGCAGTGTCTTTCTTTTGCATTGATATTTAGTTACATATAATCTGTATGCTTTTAAAAGACGCACTTCCAAGTTTTTTTTTCCCCTAAGATCTCATCTTTCTTTTGAATGCTTCTTGATGCACGATGTAGAGCTGCAGTCCTATGGTGGGGGTCCATTTGATTCCAGCAATGGAGGTTCTGGTGGTGGTACACCAACTGAAGTAAAGTCCTCAACAAAACAATGGGAGGTCGGAATGACGGATTCTCAACCTGCAGGAACTTCTCAAGGCCTTATTTCCAAGAAAGCAAGGCACAGTGTGAGAACTGCCGCTGGGGAAAGGACCACGGCCCTCTGGAAGGAGTCTCTGACCGAGATCTGTAATGTATATGCTGACTGGGTTGACGTGAACCAAGGCAAGATCTGGAATGAGGATGAGAAATATTCCAGCCCAAAACTGCCAGAGCATATGGGGCAGTTGGTATATGGCAGGGGAGAGAAGCCTGAAGTTGGTGAATTCTGTGGGCAAGACGGTGATGCCTATCTCAAGGTAGATGGTAGCCACGCTTTTCCTGCTCAAAGACACATTGGCCTGCAGAATGGCTTTCATTGTGTTGGGAATGGTGTCATCCACTCTCTGCAGAATCAGGTGGATTATGGATATTATGGCCAAGAAGGAAGCAACTATGATGGGCCATAGGATCAAGTGGCCAAATCTCGTGGCTTTTGGAGGCATCTAGCCATGCCCTCTTCAGACCTAGTTGCGTTGCAGAGTAGTTTCACCGTGTCTCTTCCTTTCCATGGGTCATTGTGTCTCCATGCCTACTAGTGGAAAAGTTACCGTTAAGGTAAGAGCAGTGAGCAGCTGACCGCAGGTCTTCCTGTTGGTTAAGGATACAGGGTATCCGATGTGTGGTCTCTGCCACCGGTTTTGTCTGCAGCAGTTTCCGTATCAAGCCTGTACTTGGATGATCTCCGGGACGTGTGAAGTGGCACTTTCCCCAACACATGAAAGGGAAATGGGCTATCCACTTCATATTTCCTTCTGGCCCTTCACAGCAGTTTGCAGGACGGATATGTATCTCTGCCCCAGTGTTAGTCGGTCTGCAGAGTGGAATGTGCCAGTGCTGTGCCCATCAAAGTTCCTTACCGTAGCCAAGGGCACTCAGCAGGGGTTCCGCAGTATCCGTTGTAATCAGTATCGCCCCTTGAAGGCTTTTTATGCTGCCTTGCCTCATGGAACGTTAACTGCAGGGCGGTACGGTACCGTCTTTGCTGTCCTGGAAGCCAAAGTTGCCAGGGTGTGATGGGTGGTCTTCAGTGGCTGTCTGGAAAGTGTGAACAGCGTACTTCGCAGATCCGTGTTCTGCAAAACGTGGGGTTGGCTGCATGGCTGATGGGGCCTCCAGACAGGATTTCCAAAGCCGCAGATACATCGTTGCAGTTACTGCAAAACATCCCCTCTTGCCAATCGGGAGTTCCAACCGGATGTGCCTCTCTGAAAAAGCCTTTGGAGTTGGCTGACCAGGAGCGACTGATTGTGAGGCACCATGCGCTTGCCCCGAGTTACCTGTCACAGCTGACGGAGTGGCAAGCCAGGATCGAGGGAGACAGGTAAATATGTATGATTTTGAATATCAACCGAAAGCTTGCAGTCCGCCTAATACAGTGCCTGGAAGATTGAATCAACTAAAATTTCGAACAGCGACAATCCAGTTTCAAGTCAGATTTCCCGATGCCGGCTACTGCGAGGGCACTCGACCGTGCAAAATCTTTTTACGCACTAGAGATTTGAAAGCATTGATGGCAGATGCCTGCAGCTCTGCATCCCGTGGACTGCCTCCTTGCCGAAGAGGCCCTCCGAGCACCGCACAGCTTTGCAGTAACGATAAAACCTGAGGAGTAAGTACAGGAAAAGTAGCCGCACATACTGCAACCGCACCGAGCACCTTTCGTAGAAAATTCGCAGATCCTGCTGCCTTCGTCCGAATGTTGGTACAATGTGCCACAGCCTACACCAGATAATACAGGATTTACGTCAAATGGGGCCACAAATCCGCAGGCAGGTGCGCTTAAGTAAGTTAGACACCTCACCAGTTGGGCAGCCGGGAGAGACTGAGGCAACGTGGGGTGCCTTGTGATGAGGTTCACAGTGAGATTCACGGCAAAAATCTGTTGTTGCGGCTGGGGCTGCTGGATGAGTTCCTGCAAAAAGTCAAAACATTGCACCAAAGCTGGAACACCATCCACCATCATTGGCAGGAGGGAGGCATCATAACCCTGTTCCGAAGAGGCTTAAATTAGTTTGGCTCATGGGGTACCAAAGCAAACAGCAAGTACAGTAAATGCCTGCAGCAAACAGCCAAACGCTTACCTGAAAATGTAGAACCTTGAGAAGAGATGGAGTGGTGTGTAGAAGGGAGGAAATTGTAGCACAGATGAGATGGCGGGCTTCTAGCAAGGGCCCAGGGCTGATATCATCCCCTAAAGACTTGCTTGATATGCATGCCTCGAGCAGTATCTGGCACACAGCACTGGCAACACCTGCACGATCAGTGCGGAACATCTAAAAGATCTATAGGACTACCTAGGATACGAATCAGTGTGAAAACAATGCCCTGCAAGAGAGATACAGGAAGCAAGGCCCACCTATCCTGTGCTACTAGTCCAGCTAACACTTCCTCTCGCTTTAGGCTCACGTCAAATGCTAGATTTTGAGCTGCCCCGTTTTGAGCTGGCCTGACTTCAGGCCCTGCAGCTAGGCATATTCTCCTGTTCTTGATGAGTAGCTGCTGCAGGATCCTTAGCACAACAACAAGCAAAGGAGTTCTGTACACTTTTGAGCTGCAAGCCAGAATAGTAAAAGGTTCTTGCAGGAACTGGCTATATGTGACAGTTTTTGTCTTGCTATTGCCTCTCAAGTGACCATCGTCATAGGGAACAGTCGCTGCGTCGCTCAAATAAGGGAGCACAGTGCCATCCTTCATGGCCTCCAGGAATGTTGGGACAAGAAGCTCTAAGGCATAAGACGGGAGACTTTCCCACCAGGAGCAAAACATATCTTGAACACATCTCGGACAGGCTGGATTCAAGAGGCGGGGTGCAAGCTTTTCTACAACTAAGACCTCCAGTGCCCAACCTCCTTGGAATTCAATTTCTCTTTCCAGGCTAGACCTCGATTGATGCATCAAAGAATGAAGAACATGGAGGACCTGCAGGGGCTCAGTGCAAACATTTTCAAACCGGCTCATCAAAGATTCAGGTGACCCAATCACGTCTCCCAGTATAAACTCCACATTGTCAGCTGGCAAAGTGCTTTCCGCTTTACTGCTGTGGGCAGTATTTAACTCAGGAGAATTCTTATTGATTGCTGGCTCTATGGTTGCTAGACGCCATTTGAGATCTTCTCGCACTTTAATGTCCTCAATACACCTATCCTGTGATTTCTCAAACTCGTGAAGGAGATCCTGAACAAGAAGAATTTCAGGGAAGAGAGCAGCAGCCACACCTACCCACTGTCACAGGCGAGAGGACACCCAAGATCAGAAAAACGAAGTGACATGCCTCAACACACCAAAAAATCATTCGGTTATACTAACCCTGGGTAAAAGATATTCATAGGCAAGCCAACGCTCCTCCATATATGCCATTAGAGGCCTCAGAGGCAATGATGAAAGAAGACTTTGCCACCACTTGTCAGCTCCTTCAATAGCTGCTATATCAGCATTGCCAGTGCCAAAATTGACCCCATATTCTCGCATATTATGCTCTGTGCACAGTACATAGAAAGTAGCCAAAGAAGCTACTGCCATTTCTCCCTGGTCCCTTGCGCTGCATATTTTCGAACTTGGTTGTGCTGGCATACTGAAGGCTTTCCAGGGCATATAAACACCCTTCTCAGTTCCTGCTACAAACATGGACGGAATAGCTTTCAATAGGAGCTTCTGGGACAAGAACTGTGAATTTGGCTGGAAGGACCTCCCACGAGGAACAGATGAGTCGGCTGCTGATTGTACCAACTGGATTAGGACCTGAAAACAGTGCCAAAAGTAAGGTTGAATGACACATGCCTGGCGCCAAGTATTGCCAAAACTGATGTACACAAGACAATGGTCAGAGCATCATACACAAGCAGATGCATACAGGGTGGATGGGTTCCCTAGCAACAGAGATGCAGTGCAGGATGGCTCCAGATGGATCAACTCCATGACGAGCAAATTGGTTTGATTGGAACATTTGCTCAAGGCACCTCAGGGTCACCTCTGGTTTCTTTCTGCATAAATCAATGGCAGTCAAGGTCAAAACAATGAACAATCTTGAAGTACTTACTGAAGTTTCAAACCAGAAAGCCACGACAACAGCTGTATCGTTACCTTCGACCCGAAATAGGACCCTTTGGCCGAAGAGCAGCCACAGCATCCGCCACCAGAGCGGGCTCAGACAAAATGCCGGCCCCAGTAGCGGCATCCACGAGGTCTCGTAACATAGAGGTGTGAACAGTCAGGTGCATTCCCAATGCTTCTCTAACTAGCTGCAAAATTGCAAACAAGAAATTGGAAATTGACGCCACTCATAGAAGAAACATTCAAGCAGAAAAACGAGGTGTGAAAAACATGCACGAGATGACAGTACCACAGCGATATCTGACAGGTTGCGTACTAGGAGCTGGACAGCCAGCCAGACTGACAACTCTATGCTAGATGTAGAGTCCCTGGAAGTTGCCATTTTCACACCGTAGAGAAGTGAGCTGACACAGCTGTAAAAAAGCACTTTTGTTGTCATGTTGGATAGACCAGGAATCAAGCATACAAATGAAATCCCCAGCTGCAGGGTGCGTTCCTCAAGAATCTCCTCCTCGGCCTTACATGTGTTCCCAGCTAATGCCTTAAGCCAGAAAACAACCTGCACAATTTGGCCGTACAAGCGTCAGGGTCCCCCATTGACCTCATTCTGGTCATGCATCATGTGTAAAGGGACTAGTCAGCAGGAGGCAGCTTGCCTCTTCGTGGGTTGGCTGCAAATCACCAGCACGGACAAGAACACAGAAGAGCCTGAGGTGACTGTGCAATCTGCCACACCAACCCTCTCGTTCCAATGTTGACCTGGCGTCAGCTAGCAATCTGTCCCTTGCCCTTTGCACTGCCCCTTCCCGTCGTAAAACCACATTAGCTTGCGTGGTACCAAGATCAGAAAAGTTGGTGATTCTTGCTTCGACCAATGAAGGAAAAGCAACTGGAGAATGGTGGTGATCTGATGCCCTTTGAGATGCCCCAACACACAACAGCATCCATTTTGAGGTGTCTTCTCTGGAGAATATGACTGTAGAGAGGAATTCCAAAACATCCTGGATGACGTCAACCGTGATATGTAGTGCCATCTCTGCAGATGTGCAAGTACTTAACAAAGCCTGGCGGCAGATGAACGCAAAGGATGGTGCTACTTGGCAAAATCTCATTAGTGCCCAGACAGCCAGCTCCACCACCTTTGGGCAAGTAGTTGTCAGAGCAGGGGGCTTCTCTTTCACATTATTTGGAGTAGGATGTCCTCCTGGTGGTAATCGTAGTGCACTGGCAGTGCTCCCACTGAAGACGCTCTGGGGTAACGCATCTACCACTTCTGAATGGGAAGAAAGAACCTCCACCAGACGGAGCACGCCTTGCTCAAGGATCATTGGATTGTTAATGAATGTCGCGACAAGCAAAGCGCAGTCACTTGAGGCCCCGAGAAGACCTTTCACAAGCTGCTCTGCAGCATAAATTGCAAAAGAGACAAGCTGTAAACACAGATCGCCGACATGAAAGAAAAAAACAGCGCCAGCATTGTCATGCATCATTCATCAGCTTGGCAAGCATGCAAACGACCTCTTACAGGCAACTCACGGTTTGGGGGTGGGAAATCGAAGAGCACTCAACCTGCAGTCAACAGTCCTGGGCAGCGGGAGACGGCGATAGGAAGCAGGCATATTAACTCCGTCAAGCACGCTTCATTGCTCCAGATGCTGTGCTCGTTTCTCAACTGTCGCTCTGACCCACTCGAAACCTTCGCAGGAAATTCAGCAGCAAGCTTGCGAAGGACAATGATGGCGATTTTCACCCGATCCTTCTGCAGATCGTGACGTCCCATGAAAAAAAAAAATCCCAGGACTGTTTCAGCGCAGCAGCCAAGCAAGTAATTCCGCACCACTAACCTCAACAGCCTCCTCAAAGTTGCAGAACTCATCCAAAGTCGGTGGGTCCTCTTCTTCTTCCATCCATCTCCCGAATCTCTCGTCATCCCCATCATCAGCTGCAGTGTGCAATCTTTCAGCACTCTCCGCTTCCGTTTGCAAGACGGCACGATAGATCTCGTCATAGTCTAGGGACGCGTAAGAGAATGCCCGTTGTGTGAGACTGTCAGAGGCCACAGAGCTGGGTAGGCTAGGCAATAAACTGGGGGAGTCAGATGCCTGCAAGGCCAGGGAAGGTAAGAAGACTCTGGAAAAACTCTCGTGGCCTGCTGCCAAGTCGGAGGGCCAGGGAGTTCCATATCGTAGAGACTCCACAACCTTCCCTGCCATGTCGAGAGGCAGCAAACCAAATTTGCCAGTTTCCCACTCCTTTGCACCAGTATTCGTCACCCCCCTCCCCTAGGTCATGTTGTCTCTGTTTGATCTCATGTTTTCCTGTTCCTGTTCCTGTTTCAAGCTGACAGACATTCCACATGCGTGCCCTTCAAGCATCGGCGTTCATAGCTTTCAAATTTCTCAATTCGTCATGCAGTATATTTGCAGCTCCAGCTCCATCAGTGGTGAATTAGGGTTAGGTTGCAGACTGGAGAGCTTCAAGGCGAATGATTAGCAAGAAAGGTCTCTAGAGCGGGCTTTGAATTAGATTCGGTAACTTGGAGAAGGGCAACCTAACGAATTTGGAGAATCTCTCTTCCGACTGGTACCCCAGAGCGATATGAACCAAGGTTGTCACAACAGCACCGAGCATATGAGCATGTCCTATTATTGAAGCTGTGACTAGACTGCGTTTTGGACATGGCAGCTGCGGAACAGCAGCAGAAGCGGGCTGCGGCCCTGGACTATAATTTCGAGGATGACGGCAGATGGGCTGATTACTGGAATAACGTTCTGGTCCCAGCTCATCTCTCATCCAACCTGGACGTGCTGCGGCACTACAAGCTAAAATTCTATCAGCGGTACATCGTGAGTAGCTCGTTGCTGCTTTTCAAAACTCTTGATTGTGCGATGGCAGTTATATTGAACGTTGTTTCAACGAAGCTGCACTTGTCATCTTCAGCTCAATTTTTCTATTGCATCTGTAATCGAGCGTGTGGAACTCGTAGCATTTCAAGTTGTGATGATATGGTTTCTCTTTCCTGGCAGGATCCAGAACTACAAGTGGAACCACTTAAATCTGTGACGCCTCCCGCCTCAGCTCCTTCCCCATCTGTGTCTCAACCAGCTGCAGAACATGGGCGTCCTGTCAACGCAGGTTCTATTTACGTGAAGCACGGAGTTTGCCTGTTTAATTGAAGCCAGTGGATTAGACTGATGGCCAATATGTTTGCTATGCACAGGGACCAGGAGCTTCAATGGGTCTTCTGCTAGGGCAGCCAGGCCCGATTCTGCGGCAGCCAATCCCTCAAAACAGCAGACTTTCCAGTTCTTGAACAATGCTTGGGTATTTGTGCTTGAAGTCTGTTACCGTACAAATTATGTGTGAGGCTTTCCACACTACTGCAGGGTCACTGACATGGTCTATTCCTGTAGGTGCTCATCATGGCGGTTTTAGCTTTTCTTCCGCTTGTACCATCCTCGATCTCCAACCGAGCATATCGGTTCACACTTTTTGGAACAGCCATCGGAGCCACGCATTCTATTTACCTTCAATACGGGGTAAGCAAGCTGCTTCTGTCTTGTAAAGATTATGGATGTTCCGCTTGTGCTTGCTCTTTGGAGCTGGTTGCATCTGGAGATGGTAATGACAACAATCCAACCTTGAACTCTGATTCTGGCCACGATTCAGAATTCTGTGACAAAATGTGGAGTGTGCATTTTTGTCCACTATGCAACATGTCTTAAGTACGATGTTTGTCTAAACTGGCCAACCTTCGATTTTGCACAGATACCCCGCTCTTGGAATCTACAGGGGATTCAGTATTGGCTGCAATCAGTGGTCGTCAGCAAGGAGTTGCTGTACCTGATGTACTCAATCATATTTATTCCCTCATATTTACCCATTAAATGTAAGCCTCTTGTATTTCTGCGTGGTGATTTTGTCTTGCTCCATTGTGATTGTACAATGACCTCTCTTCTCATGTATGGAAATATGGCAGTCGCTGTTCTGCCTCTGCTTTGTCGATCTTTGGAACTTGTTGCCCGTTACTTGAGGCAAAATTTTAGCAATGCCCAACTGTACAGGTGAGAATGGAGATGCTGTCTAGTTCTCCTTTTGATGGTGCCTTTCCTGTGTCAGGAGACCGGCCTTCATCTGACTTAACTGCTTACTTTTTGGTTTGCCATGCAGGAAATACTTGGCAAGGCCATGCACTTGGGTAGAGTCAAACAGCGGAGTATTAAACACACTCTGTGCTAATTGGGAAATTGGTATTGGATTCTTGCTGATCTTCCTAATCTTCACGTAAGCATCTTTCCGTCCACCGGGATAAATGCTTGGAGATACTCATTCTTCGCGTCTCATCAATCTGGTCGTCTTTGTTCCTCTGATGCCGAAATGTTCTCGTGTTGCAGACCACAACGCAACTTCTTGCAAATAATGCTCTACTGGCAGGTTAGTTTCCTCTCGTATTTAGTGCACTAAATCAGGTGCCCCGTACTTATGTCTTTACTGGATTGGTGCAATGCGCAGGTGTTGAAACTCAAACATAAAGCACCGACTTCGGCAGCTTATCATCGAAGTACTTGGGATAGAATCGGAGCGACTGTCAACCCGCTGGTTGCGCGCCATGCACCTTTCCTACGGCGCCCTCTGGATCTAGTCAAACAATGGTTTCTATCTTGAGAGGCCGGGTGATCCTCAATCTTTTCACCCTTAATCTGGAACTCGGCGAGGTGGCGGTCAGCTCCTTCGATTCAATTCCACGAGCGAGGGCGGAACCGAGTGTTCATAGAATTTCATGCTATGGAGCACCACAAGCTTCAAATTGTTTTTTGACTGTACTGGGTTAATAGTAATTCTAGTACAGACTATCTCGATTTCCATCCCCAGTGGTTTAGTGCATGTCCTATAGTTCTATCACATTATGCTCTCTTGCAGCATGCCAGGCTGCATATCGCAAAGCCGCTGATCGGTACACATCTGCATGTGCGAGCACTGATTCTGAGGCAAATCACAACACAACCAACCTTGTCAGCCTTGACAGGATATGCACATGTAAATCAAGGAACTAGTCCGAAGCTCATTATTCCTCACCATCTTGGGGCTTTGAATAACCACCACCCATGGTGATTACAAGAGGCACTTCTCGCTTCAGACATTCACTGTAAACCATGTTGTTTCGTCTGAGCAATCCGTGCCTGCGAAAAACGACCCACATCATGAAACGCTACATACTGCACAAACTCACATTATGCTGCACAAACTCACATTATGCTGCACAAACTCACATTATGCTGCACAAACTCGCTCACGAATATCTGCTCTTACCTTGTCATAGCAAGTCGCCCAAAACTGTCTTCCTTGAGGGCATCCACACCTGCCTGTTATACCCATTCAGCCCACGCAAGCGCAAAATTTTTCAGCTCAAATGCCAGACAGTCCTTCTCCCTGTGAAGATAATGAGAAACGCTGGCAGAACAAATAACCTGGAAGAAGACTAGACTGGGTTGATGTCGATCGAACAAGACTGGTAGCCACTCAGCGAGAACTTGTAAGTATTCGTCGTCAGCAGTCCCGTCAGACAAATCCACGTCATAGTCAGACTTCATTTTTGTTCTCCATGGATAATTGTTTGCTCCATGCATGCTGAATGTAATCACTCGATTGTCATCCTCGAAAAGTTTAGCTGTACCATTGCCCTATGTGGTCAACATGACAGCACCGTAAGTGAGGAAGGCTTTGAATTGGCATAAGGAGAGGATGCCGACTCAGGAGACGTCCCCCAACCTGATGCACGTCCAGATCAATCACGAGTATAGGAGTGCTGAGGTTACATCGCTCCTGGTAATGCTCCAAAGCTGCTACTGCTGCCACAGCTATGTCATTGAAGACACCTGTGCAAGAAGCGGTCACTCCCCAGCCAAGTCTCAGAAGAAAAGGATGCAGTACTACTAGAGACTGGTGGAGGTGTTGAAGCCCTACAAAAGCCTTCTCCATGGCTACTGAAAGCATGATGTGTGCCCCCCGCAAAATTGGCTGCAGCCCTTCGGAGGCCCAGCATCACAGCATGCATTGCACCCACCGTACCCCTACAAACTCACAACCGTTATAAGCACTGCCAAGGATTGCCTGAGGTTACCAGCAACTTTTCACTCACCCAACAGAGGAACGAGATCGTTGTACAAGCTCGTTGCTCCAGGGAAAGCCCAAAGCTCGTTGTTCTTTATCATTCAATTCCCCATTGAAAATTTTCTGGACGTACCTGCTTGCCAGATTCAAGACTGCTTGTCATGGGTAGGATAACTCAAATTCTTCACCCATTCCTGAGTGCAAATCATTCCAACTAGGTCAGACGAACTCTTGGGGTGTCTCGAGTCGATTTCCCAATACCGTATATCATGCACCAGGGCAAGCTCATGTTCACTCGCCAGCGGGGCAGGGTACGTTGCCAGCATATGCTGCAAAGAGGCATCTCCCTCCACCAGCAGTCTGGTTGACCGGTACCTGCAGAACCAGCAATCCACCTCAACTAAATCCGTGATGAGGAGCCTCGCAAGAGTTTTTAGGGAATGCATCTCGACACAGCCAGGAGTAAACTTCGCACTTGTCCATTGGAAACCTATGCCCTTCTGGTAGGGGAACCACATGATGGTCGCAGTAGAAAGCAAGCAGGCTGGACCCGCTTCCAGCATCCATAGCAGTTTTCTTGGTTACAGTGAAGTCCGCAGAACCAGATGATGCTGTTATTGAGATCCCTTTCCATGGCCACATATGCAAACCTGACGACAGCCGAGTCTACCATCACTACGGAATATGCAGCTCAGCCTGCGGAATCCCAAAACGTAGAAGCCTATCCCAAACCTTTGGACGCAGTACAGTATCTTGACCAAGTCGATACCCCCACTGCCAGTAAGCCAGGCAACACTGCTCCCTTCTGCACGCCTGCAGCACACACGCTCATGGCTGCCTTCAGATACGACAGCATCAGGCGCAGAATCAGCCTAATCGACCGGTTTCCAACAGTGGAATTCGGTGAGGAGCACCTGGACGGTCACCTCCCTTCGGCACCGCGCTGTCTCTCCACCTAAGGAGGAGAGCCCAACAACCCGTACTAAGTAGTCTGTGCGCTCGGGGTGAACGCAGCCGTGCACATTGCATCTCTGATGTTCTGTGCATGTCACTTTACCCTGCTTCTTCTGACAAAGTTCGTGAATTCCCATGCACCTCCTGAATCAGAAAGGCTTTTATTGAGCACGCTGCAGAGCCTCCGAGGGCGCACTGGCTCTCCCAGGGCCACCAAAGAGATGGTGGCGGGTCGTGCCTAAAATGGCAGATCTCCTTGCCAGCAGGAGCATCCTGTCCGAGGTCCCGCACTCCGGGATAGGAAGCATACATAAGGCACGGCCCAGCCCACCACCCCGCCGGCTGCAGTTGGCTTGCAGGAGGATCATGGCGTCCGCAGCAGCAGGGAGCAACGGAGTCGGCACGGCAGTGGCCACTGAGCAGGGAGGCGCAGCTGGGTCTGCGGGATCGGCCGCAGCCCAGCAGCCGCTGATTGCCAAGCGGCTGGAGCAGTTCAAGACCACCATCTTCACCACAATGAGCCTGCTTGCGCTGAAGCACAAGGCTGTGAATCTGGGGCAGGGCTTCCCCAACTTTGACGGCCCACAATTCGTGAAGGATGCGGCGGTGCAGGCCGTCCTGGACGGCAGCAAGAACCAGTATGCCAGGGGATTCGGGGTGCCGGAGCTCAACGCAGCTGTGGCCAGGAGCTTCTTCAAGGAGTCGGGGATCAAAGTGGATCCGGACACGGAGGTGACCATCACGTCCGGGTGCACGGAAGCCATAGCTGCCAGTATGTTGGGTCTCATCAACCCGGGCGACGAGGTGGTTCTCTTTGCGCCCTTCTATGACTCGTACCAGGCCACGCTGTCCATGGCAGGCGCGAAGGTGAAGGCGGTCACCCTGCGGCCTCCCGACTTCTCTGTTCCTGTGGAGGAGCTCCGGCAAGCCATGTCCTCCAACACCCGGGCCATTTTGGTGAACACGCCTCACAACCCAACAGGGAAGGTGTTCTCACGGGAGGAGCTGGAGCTGATCGCCGACCTCTGCATCCAGCACGACGTCTTGGCTTTCACGGATGAGGTGTACAACAAGCTGGTGTTCAGCGGAGAGCATGTGTCCCTGGCGTCCATCAAAGGGATGTACGACAGGACAGTGACGATGAATTCTCTGGGCAAGACCTTCTCCCTCACGGGCTGGAAGGTGGGCTGGGCTGTGGCACCTCCCCGGCTCACATGGGGGATTCGCCAAGCTCATGCTTACCTCACCTTCACCACTCCCACCCCTCTGCAGTATGGAGCTGTGGCAGCTCTCAACGCCCCGGATTCTTATTACCAGGAGTTGGTGGCTGATTACAGGGCCAAGAAGGACATACTTGTCCAAGGTCTCAAGAGTGTTGGCTTCAAGGTTTATGAGCCTCAGGGGACCTACTTCGTCATGGTAGATCACACTCCCTTCGGGTTTGAGTCCGACGTCGCCTTTGCCCAGTACTTGATAGAAGAAGTCGGCGTTGCAGCCATACCCCCCAGCGTCTTCTACCTTCACCCTGAAGATGGCAAGAATTTGTTGAGGTTTGCTTTCTGCAAGGATGAAGCTACCCTTAGAACAGGGATTGAAAGGCTCAAGGCTAAACTCAAGATTGCAGCGCCTTCTTATTCGTAGTAGACTTCACGAGCTTATGTACCTGCAGACCGTTTTGGACTACAGATTCCAACGTTGAATGCTGGCCATGACGTAAAGGATTTGCAGGCAGGTTCAGCTCAGAGCAATGAGAGCTGTTTTTGCAAGGCAGCTGCCTTCGCTTCATTATGGAACCCTCTCATTACTTTAGTAACGTGAACCTAATCTTCCGCCTATTTCAGGGAGTTTATATAGTAAACTGAACCTTGTCTTTCATCCTCTTTTTTTCACCCAGGAGCCGCCTATGTGGAGGTAGCCTTAAGTCATGCATGATCCAGGCTTGAATGAGGGCCAGCGACCATGTCGTAGGGGAGCGGTTCAGTGAATTCACAAGCCTCGGAAAACAATGGATTCCAAAGTCATGGTCAGCACATCATATATGCAATTCCTTCTCCATAGCAGGAGAGAGACCAGGAGTTCCTTCTCATATCAACATAGGGATAGAGAGTATCGAGCAGCAACATTGATGTCACGATGCCCAAGGAGAGTAGAGAATCTGATGTCCAACAACTGCCTCAAACCTTGCCAACGATGGTATCTAGGCACGTACTCAGATGACCTCGGGAAAGAGTATAGTCTCTTACTGTTGGGATGATACGATGTGTAACATAGGGGAATCAGAACCCTTGCTGAAGATTTCTCCCCCGGGGTTGTTTTGATTTATTTTCAAAATATCAAATTAAAAAAAAAAGTAGGAACCCCAGGCGTAGAAACAAATTGGGGTAATGCAACAAAACTTACTCTATGGCAGCCATATTGATTTTTTCGTGGCCATTCTTTCAACAAACTCCCGATTAACATGTAGACCTTACTCCATCAAAGACCTGTCTCTGGTGCGTTACGGACCTGCCCCAGTTGCTTGCAAATCGATACCCGATGGCCATTAATGCTGGCTCGTTCGGTCGGGAGTGCCAGATCATCATCCGGTGGGACACTGGGCTAGACGATACACGAAGAGCCCGGAAGCAAAGAACCTCTGCGTGCCTTTCGGGCTGATAAACCCTAATCAGGATCGCACGGTTTTGTCATCTGCGCCACATAGTTCATGATACCGCATGGTTCCTCATTTTCGCACCTTAGTTGGGAGCTTTTCTGATTTTAGCGTCCTAGTTGGGAGCTTTTTTGATTCCTGCACCCAGGTCTTTGCTTTGCCTATGGCTGAGCAAAGACAGACAGAAGGGGAAAAAGGAATATAAATGATTTAGCAAAACGAGCTACATATGCACCCTATCTGAGTCCTGGACGACCGTTAAGGTACTTAACTACGGGTTTTGATGCAGGTTGGACAGGACTATCTACCACCGACAGATTCATGAAGAACGCATAGAGGCGTCGCACCTTTTGATTGTCAGTCTTTTCGTCATGCCTTTGCCTATGACTAATGACATGGCTTTCCTATCACCCTTTGCCTGTGGCTAATGACGTGGCTTTCCTATCGCATGAGCTCGCATCCAATGTTAAACGCAAGCCCAATTAATTTTCTTTACACATTGATGTGACAACTAATTGGACTTCCCAATGATGTAGTAATCTGAAAAATTACCATACATCCCACGGATATTTCCTTCAAGAGGGTTGTTACTCAGGCCTCATGCAAATATTATCATGCCAGTTAAAATTTTAAGAAAAGTTAAACTTATTTACTTGTAATGATGCATACTTACTTTATCCTCTCTACTATGTTTGCACATTAATCAACCTTCCTCAACATACTTTTATCTGAAAGATCTTATTGTCTTCAACTCTCATCAAAACTTGTATCCAACTAGTGAAAGATCTTGTTGTCTTCAACTCTCATCAAACTTATATCCAACTAGTTTTCATTGAGCACATAATGGTGATAGAGCCCGCTTATGCGTAGGTCATACAATAGAAGAACTTACTTCATCCCCTTCAAAAACAAGGGCTGCAAAAGCTGTCTCAAGATTTTAATGTACTAATAGATAAACCTAGTAAGTCATTTCTTCATACTTCGCATTCTAGAGGCACAACTTCATGGCAAAAAATTCAACTCCTTCATCATCAACAGCTCGCGAGCTTACCATGAGAGGCCCAAGAGCTTACCACATGAGACAATGGATATGAAATACTAATTTTCTTACATATCTTATTCCTTCTTCAACCAAAAAATATACACAACAATATATACAACAAGTGTAATACATAGATCCACCACCTAGCTCCTGCATTGCTGTTGTTTTCTATTCATAATTTACCCAGGTCCATATATCTTTAGATCTTCATAACTTATGTTCATGTTATACTCCTCAACAAAATAATGTATATCCTTCATATCCAAAAACAACAACCTATATTAGTTTTTAATTTACCGAATCCTTTCACATATAGTTAACCTGATGAGAAATTTTCAATGTTAACATTCAAGTTCTCCACTTGCAAGGGTCACTTCCGTCTACGATTGATACATAAAAATTGTTTTTATTTACATTAAGCACATGTTATTCACTAACATTCAAGCTCTTGATTATCTCCTATTGAGGTATACAAATTACCTCCAGATGAAAACATATGGGCTTATCATATTGCAAGCAAGGGTGTGGGGTCGATTTCAGCATTTGGAATAAATGACAAGAACAAATTACCTCCACATGAAAAGATATGGGCTTATCATATTGCAAGCAAGGGTGTGGGGCCGATTTCAGCATTTGGAATAAATGACAAGAACTCCAACCCATCTTCTGTTTCCCACAACGTGAGGTCAAATATTGTTTACTCCAAATAACGGTTACCTTACTCCTGCCATGGTGCCTTACCCTCCCGGGTGATTTTGAATTGGTGTTGATATGATAGATAGTTCAGCGTGCGAACCACAGCCTTGTACATTCCCACACCTTCCCCTGTTTGTAATGGCCATACGAAAAAACGGAAGTTTGCAATCGCGGTTAGGACTATCATAGATATACAATGCAAGAGTGTTGTGAGGAGGCCAAAGCTATGACTTCGAGAGCAATGTGTGAGGAATTTGCGCGTTGTTCTCATAGGGAGAGTGTCTTTGTGCCACGACGTGCGAGCTACTCTCTCCTATTATTACAAGCTATGATCTCATGTGTACGCTAGATAGGCGTGCTAGGATTGATAAGCTTGCTAGGCAAGTTAGGCGATGCTATGCCACGCAAGGCTTAGTGTGCTAGGCTTGTTAGGCATACTAGTGTGCTAAGTGTGCTAGGCGATGGTAGGCCGTTGTGGCGCGACTTTCGCTGATGGCCAGCTGGGCGCGCACAATCCCGTGCCGTTGTAGTAAGGGGTCCGCTCCCAAGAGAATGATAGGCTCCGTTTGCCACGTTTCAATCGTTTCTCACCTCACTTAGTATCCGTTCAGTCTCAACACACCTATTCATTGTTTTACGCCTAACTACCCGCAACGTTCACCGGCGGCGGCCGGCGTAAGCTTAGGACCCGTTCGCGTCATGTCATTCAAGTTCGTCCTCATCCCTCTAGTCCGCTCCTCTCACCACTCTCACTACACTCACTTCGCCCGGGAACGCGGATGGCTACGCGGTCGGACTCTCTCGCTCTGCGGGCCTCTCCGTCCGGCTCAGACGCCTCCCGAGTTCCTCCCGGCCACATGTTCCGGCCGTCGGCCGCCGCCTCGACGAGCAAGGGTCCTAGTCTTCCCCGCACTCCACCACCACACGTTAGGGTCTCACCTGTGACCTTGACCGCCTCCCGAGTCACGACTGCTGACTCGGGACTCGCGTTAACAAGAAGGCACGCAAAGGGCCTGCAAGAAGACGCGGCATCAACACCTAAGAGAAAGATACTTTACTAGAGTAGCCTCACCTCTTATACTACGCCCAAGTCGCCTTTATTACACCCTATCGAAATGGTGGCCACCAAGATACCCTAATCGGCCGCCTACCATCTTATTCCCTTCCTCCTTCTCCTTCGCTTGGGCCTGGGATGCCCTTGGTCCTGCCTCGGCGCTGGTGGCCCAATCTCGCCTCGACATGGGCGCACAATCGGATGATTCGCGGGACCCCTTCCCTTCCCTAATCGTCAGTTGGGCCGGTCCGATCGACCGCGATCACCACGAGGTCTTCCTCCCCGGCCCCGAGGGTCCTCTCCCAGAGGGCCACCGACCTTGCCCCCCGTGCAGCCTGAGGCCCTCGCCCGAGTCCGGACCGGGTCCGGCCTCGACCGAGTCCTGACTGGTCCGCCTCGACCGAGTCCGGACCCCGAGGTCCGGCCTCGACTCGAGTCCTGACCTCGAGGTCCGGCCTCGACTGAGTCCGGACCTGAGGTCCGGCTCTCTTCGAGTCCGGACCTCGGTCCGGTCCTCGACCGAGTCCGGACCTCAGGTCCGGCCTCCTCGAGTCCGGACCTCGTGGTCCGGCCTCCTTCCGAGTCCTGGACCTGGTCCGGCCTCTCCGGGTCCTCCGGCCTGACCGGCCTTCGCCCCTGGGACCGAGGGTCCGGCCTTGTCACTAGAGTCCTGGACCTCGAGTCCAGACTTAGGAGGCGACAAGGTCCCACTCGAGCACCCGGGTTTCCCCTTGGTGGACTTCTCGATGGTTCGCCCACCGAGCCCCGTGATTCCGTGCTGCCCAGTCGCCTTCCCCGGCCCTCCTGTGGCCCCTCCTCCTTCTCCCGTGAGGTGCGGAGCTTACCTCAAGCAGCAACCTTCCACGCCCGCCCGCCCGCCCGCCCGCCGCCGCTGCTGCCAAACAAGCCTCCTAAGGTCCCGTGGTCCTGGCCCCGGGCGGCTGCTGCAGCAAGGGTCCCTAGTCGCTCTTCCGCACCCACCACCACACGTTAGGTCCGTCACCGGACCTTGACCGCCTCCCGAGTCCGGACCTCGGTCCGGTCTCGACTCGGGACTCGCGTTAACAAGAAGGCACGCAAAGGGCCTGCAAGAAGACGCGGCATCAACACCTAAGAGAAAGATACTTTACTAGAGTAGCCTCAGCCCTCTTATACTACGTGTCGGTCTTTATTACACCCTATTACGAAACGGTGGCCGTCGGTGTACCCTAATCGGCCGCCTACCATCTTATTCCCTTCCTCCTATCTCCGTCGTCGGTGGTGGGCCTGGGGATGCCCTTGGTCCTGTCCTCGGCGCTGGTGGCCCAATCCCGCTCGGCAGTTGGGCGCGCAATCGGATGATTCGCGGGACCCCTTCCCTTCCGGAATCACAGCCGGGGTTGGGCTACCGGCGATCGGCGACCGCGATCACCACGAGGTCTTCCTCCAGCCCCGAGTGGGTCCTCTCCCGTGGGGCCACGGTTGCTCCCCTGCCTGAGGCTCCCGCCTCGAGTCCGGACCTGGTCCGCCTCGACCGAGTCCGGACCTCGAGGTCCTCGACCGGGAGTCCGGACCTCGAGTCCCGGCCTCGACTTGACCTCGAGGTCCGGCCTCGACTCGAGTCCGGACTGAGGTCCGGTCTCTTCGAGTCCGGACCTCAGTCCTCTCGAGTCCGGACCTGGTCCGGTCTCTCTGAGTCCGGACCTGGTCCTCCTTCCTGAGTCCGGACCTCGGTCCGGCTCCTCTCCGGGTCGGCCTGACCCGGCCTCCTTCGCGCCGACCGAGGGTCCGGTCTGTCACTCAGAGTCCGGACCTCGAGTCCAGACTTAGGAGGCGGACAAGGTCCGGACTCATGGCGGTTTTTCCCCTTGGTGGACTTCTCGATGGTTCGCCCACCGAGCCCCCCGTGATTCCGTGCTGCCCAGTCGCCTTCCGGCCCTCCAGGCCCTCCTCCTTCTCCCGTGAGGTGCGGAGCGCTTACCTCAAGCGGCAACCTTCCACGCCCGCCCGCCCGCCCGCCCGCCGCCGTCTGCTGCCAAACAAGCCTCCTAAGGTCCCGTGGTCCTGGCCCCGGGCCTTCCTCCCTCGCCTCCTTCCGACTCTCGAAGCCCGCCTCCGCCGAGGGCGCTCAAGACCCCATTTTGAGAAGCTGCGTGGTAGTAGGCAAAATCGAATCGACTTGTTGAATTGCCTCCTCCACATGGGCCCGAGCACCTTGCACTCTCCTCCAGAGGTGCTCCAAAGAAGGCGTGTTGTCCACCACCGCCCGCCTCCACCGCCAGCCACAATTGTAGCCGGGTAGCCTCCTTGATGCCGCCAAGGCGGCCTCCTAAGGTCCCGTGGGCATCTGTCCGGCCTTCCTCCCTCGCTCCTCCTTCCGACTCTTACGGCCCGCCTCCTCCGCCGAGGGCGGCTCAAGACCTCACCTTGAGAAGCTGCGTGGTGGTAGGCAAAATCGGAATCGACTTGTTGAATTGCCTCCTCCACATGGGCCGGAGCACCGTACTCCTCCTCCAGGTGCTCGGCGGTGGCGTGTTGTCCGGCCTCTTGGCCGTCTCCACCGCCAGGCTTGCCAATTGTAGCCGGGCAGCCTCCCTTGATGCCGCCAAGGCGGCCTCCGACACCTCCTGCAGCCTTTGCTGCTGCTCGACGTGCTCCTCCTCCCTTCGTCGTTCTAGCTCCGCCAGTTTGCTGGCCATGGAGCTGAGCTCCCCCTCTGCTTCCCGCAACCGGACAAGCAGCCTCTGCTCCTCCTCCAGCGCTCTCATCCCTCCGTTCATCCTTTCCCGGAGGTCCGCCACTTCCTTCTCAGTGGGCGGGCGCCCGTCCGACTCTCGAAGCCCGCCTCCTCCGCCTCGACCGGCCTCGCGATGTCGAACTCCTTGGACCGCCGCCTATTCTCCTCCGTCTTCAAGCCGGAGGCGCCTATCTCCCACTCAAGTCTTGGATTCTCTCGTTGAGAATCCCTGCTTCCGTCGTCTTGGAGTTGCAGCCTGTGTCCTTGTTGCCTTCCAGCCTCGCCCGCCTCCGCCTCCGCCTCGAGTCCTGACCGAGGTCCCCTATTTCCCGGTGCCGACCTCCGGGCCTCCTCACGGCTCGTGCTTGCTCCAGCCTCGCCTCGAGTCCGGACCTAATCAGACTCTTAGGTCCCGACTCGGCTTCCTCCAGCCTCCTCCACCGGCCCGATCACGTGGTAGTGATCCCGATCGACCTTCCGCCTCCGCCTCGCCTCGAGTCCGGACCTGATGCGATGTTGGTCCAGGGCCGCCTCGACTGTGTCGCGAGCCCTCTCCGCCTCCGCCTCCGCCGCGCCTCGCAGAGGTCTTCACTGCTTGGGCCTCTGCGCATGCCTCATTTGTTGCAGTGGAGGACCTTGGTCCGGCCTTGTCGAACCGTCCGGACCTCTCGCTCCGCCTCCCGACGTTTCCCTTCCTCGATTCGGGCGAGGGACTCTGCCTTCTTCTTCGCCTCCTGGGCCGCCTCTACCTGCACTTGAAGCTCCACCATCCTCCGCCGGGTGGCCTCCACTTCTTGGGTCTTCTCCGCTGTTCCGCAGAGACCCCAAAGCATACCGTCCATGACGGTAGCGAGAACTCGCTTCTTCCACGGTCCGCTGGGAGATGCCCAGAAGTCCGCTGTGGCGCGGCATCTCCGGTCCGCCAAGGCGGCCTCCGCCTCCTCCGCCTCCGCCCAGCGTATGGAGTCCGGACTGGCTCTCGGACCTAATCAGACTCTTAGGTCCCGAGTGGTCCGGCCTCCCTTCCTTAGCCCTCTTGGCCGCTAACTCCTTCTCGGCTCTTTTCCTCCCGGGCTTGAGGTGGTGAAGGTCCGGAGCTGGCCCTTTGCCTCCCGGAGAGAGGACAGCCCGTGAGGCTGCCGCCAATGGCCTCCCGCCTCCTGGGCCGCCTCCGGGCCTCCTCCGCCTCGCCTCCTCCGCTTCTTGCCACCCGCTGCGGGGCAAGGGCACGGCACCGCCCTGGGCTCGCCTCCTCCACCGGCCCGCCTCTTCCCGCCTCCGCCGGGCTCACCGCCGTTGTCGTGGCCGCCTCTTCCCGCCTCCCGCCGAGCCGGAGCCGCCAACTCCCGTCTGTGGCCGCCTCCCGCCGGCCGGCCCCGGGGCACCAGGAGGAGAGAAGTGATGTCCTCCACACTTCGGTGGCGAGGGGTCCGCCCAGCGTATGGAGTCTGGAATCCTCCTGCCCTCCTCCCGGACCCTTACTCCGAATCGGGCCTCGCCTCGCGCTTCCTCCGCCTCCCAGAGCGGCGCCTTCTGTGAGTGCTGCCTCTTCACCCTCCTTCAGGAGGTTCGCGTGCCCCCACACATGAATCAAAAACGGCGATAACGCCGACGGAGGGGGCTTCTCGCACCTCAGCTTGCGAGCTTCCTGATTGACCCTGGCGAAGATGATCCTCCCCCAGTCTGCCCTCTTTCCCCTCTGCAGAGCATGCAGGAACACCAGTAGATTATCACCAAGGTGATCTACCTTGGTGAGCATGTTCCAGTGGACAATGATCCTGGCCACTGCTCTCACCCTCCTGTCCAACAAATCCGACATCAGCCAGCCGTTGGTTGTCCGTTGCGTCCCTGGCTTTAGCATTGCCGCCTTTGCCGCCTTTATCTTTCCTCTTGCCTTGAGGGGCTCCGGAACTACGCCCCCAATTTCTTCTGCTGGGCGATTGTAATCCGTCCTTAGGACCTCCACGGTCCACCTCCTAGGGTCCTCCCGCAGGTTCTTGGATCGGACCTCCTTGTTGGCCGCCAACATTTTCGGCATTCTCGGACTAAGGCGACGCCAAGGTCCGACGGCCTGAAAATGTCCAGTGCCATTCCTTCACCGGCTCCCCGCCTCCTCCGCCCACGGATCAAGTCCGTAGCGCTGACGATGTTGCGCTCCACCAAGCGCCATGGCTCCCACGCCTCCGCCGCTTTCTTGGGTCCCATCTTCGCACTCCTTCGGTCCCCTGGCTGAGGCGTGAAGCTCCACAATCTCCGCCTCCCGGCCGCGGTCGCTTGTTTCACTCGCCAAGTCGAACTGCGCCGAAGGATGCCGGAGCGATCAAAAAGACAACGCCAGAGAGCCGGGTGTCTGAGCGCGAGAGAATGCGAAACTCGCCGCGAAGTTGTTTGGAAGAATGACCTCCGCCTCTTTTCTCCGTCGGAAGTAACCGCCGCGCGGAAGGGCGGCTCTTCGCTGTCCGTAACTGTCAAGAGTTTGCATGGCTTACTCTCACCTTACGCTTCCGCCTACTCTGGCCTTACGCTGCACGGTACACGGAGCGTGAATACCGCTATAACGGCCACTGGCAATGCTACGGCCCCGTCCGCCGCATGCCCGCTCACCACTCAAGACCATCCACGTGGCGCCGCCCTGTCTAACTCACGCTCCAACTTCTAAGTTACCTTACTTGGCGTAGTTATCCCGTTTTGATCCGGAGTGGAGTCCGGACTTATCCTAATACTCCGGTGCGTGGTTCGGAGTCCTTCGGAGTGGGCTCCAGGGTCCGCTACCTACCCCGGAGTCCGGAGTGTAGTCCGGAGTATCGTCCGTGCTTATTCCTCCCTTTCCGTCTTATTTTACACTCCATACCTACGAAAAAAAACAAACCCGGCTTATTTCCTAACCCCAAGGAGAGTCCGTCGTCCACAGCCGTGCTAGGCTTAGAGTACTAGGCGATGCTAGGCCGTGCTAGGCTTAGTGTACTAGGCGATGCTAGGACGTGCTAGGCTTAGTGTGATAGGCTTGCTAGACATGCTAGGCTTGCTAAGGAGATGCTAGCTACAGCCAGTCGGTTACTGATGATCTTGGTGTCATGTACTAACTGGTTGATTTTCGATAAGCCATCCTCGCAGTCTTGCCTGACTTCATCTTGAAGTGTGTTAGCTCGGAGATCTTCTCATCCGTGCTTGCAGGAAACTCCAGCCGGAAGAGGTCAAACATCTCTTCGATGGGATCTTGCCCACTTGGTGCACTGGTTCTTACCGCAAGTGTTCCAGTTTCTACTGTAGGTGTACTAGTTCCTGCGGAGCTCGAAGTGCTACTCACTGGTCCTTCAGATGTGCCACTCAACAACCTCACCTTGTGCTCTCGATAGCACACTAATGCTTCATCCCCCAAGTACTTCGGCATTTGGATGAAGTTGTATCGCTTCGTGTATCGGGTCTTCGATTCCATCTTCACGCACACTGCATCATACTTCTCGATGAAGTCCTCCAGTGGCAAGGTGCCCACTCATTCCGTGAACAACTCCATTCGATCCTTGTCTCCTCCCATCTTGGCAGCTCCTAGAGAGAAGTCCTCTTCGCTATCGCTTCCACTGAGTTGTCCCGGCAGCACTGACGTGTCTTGTGTGTTGCCACTCATAGATCCTTAAAAGATTGTTGATTAAGTCATTGGGTTCATCTGCGCTTCGCCAGTACCAAAATCGAGGTGTTCGTACTTCTCTCTCTTGGTCGAGACTTCGAATTCGCTCCGATGGGCTGGCTGGTTGGTAGCTCCGTCTGGATTGAGTGTGTCTAGGCATGCACTCCAGGATGGTTAGTGCTAAGTCACAACCCTCAATCAAGGTTAACAAACTCCGCTTGCTTAGATTGTGATTAGTGAAACCTCTAAGTATCTATGCGTGTTTATATTGCATACAAATAATCCTCAGGCCCTATGAAAGATAAGAGGTTGAGATGAGTGAGTTGGATAGCTCTAGGAACTCCACGGTTAAGCACCATTGGGGCGGATCAGTACCTAGATGGGGTGCTAGCTAACTTGGGATTTTTGAATGAATTGCAATAAATGGATTGATAACATACCCATTGCTATCCTCTCCTCCCTTATCCCTTGAAATCCTGCGCCCAAGAGTATTTTACTCTTGTTTCTCCTCGAACTTGAGCTTTTTCTTTTTCTTCTCGGCCTCAAGTCTTGGGACTTGGGCCTCTCCTTATGCCTTGGGTCCTTTCTCTTGGCCTCACGCCATGGGACTTGTGCCTCTCCTTGTATCTTGGGTCCTTTCTCTCGGCCTCACGCCTTGGGACTTGCGCCTCTCCTTTGGCCTTGGTCACTCTCTTGGCCTCAAGCCAACGACCTTAGGCCTCTCCCTTGGCCTTGGTCCCCTCTCTTGGCCTCAAGCCTCAGGACTTGGCCCTCTCCTTATGCCTTAGAGGGTCCCTTGCCTACTTTCTTAAAGAGCTAGCATCGCCTAGCATCACCTTAGTAAGCGCATTCTTTAGAAAACTGCATAGGGAGTCGGTCCATAACCGGAGGGAATTCCCTTCGAGTAGTCATAGCGTCTTGTTGCGGTTCTCTATGTCGACTCAAAAGAAATAGGCAAGTCGGTCGGGCAAGCGTTCACCCAAAGAAAACCTTTTTTCTTTGGTTGACTGATCCATTATCGTGGAAGGTTTCTCCTTCCACTTTTCAGAGTTCCGCTGAGCTACTGCAAAAAAATCGTTTCGTAGTACTCCTTGTCTAGGTTTCTCTGACCCCCCACTTAACTTCCATCTGGATTCTGGGCCTTGGTGCATAGACCATGTGCCTCGTATCTTCTAGTGTCCTTTTTGGCATCCCGTAGTACCTACTCTCGAGAGAATACTCTATCTCTATACATGAGTTGTCCCGAAGACCGACGTGTCTTGTGTGTTGCCACCATAGATCCTTAAAAGATTGTTGATTAAGTCATTGGGTTCATCTCAAGGCCGCCAGCATTTCAAAATCGAGGTGTTCGTACTTCTCTCTTGGTCGAGACTTGGATTCGGGAGATGGCTGGTTGGTAGCTCTCTCGATTGAGTGTGTCTAGGCATGCACTCCAGATGGTTAGTGCTAAGTCACAACCTCAATCAAGGTTAACAAACTCCGCTTGCTTAGATTGTGATTAGTGAAACCTCTAAGTATCTATGCGTGTTTATATTGCATACAAATAATCCTCAGGCCCTATGAAAGATAAGAGGTTGAGATGAGTGAGTTGGATAGCTCTAGGAACTCCACGGTTAAGCACCATTGGGGCGGATCAGTACCTAGATGGGGTGCTAGCTAACTTGGGATTTTTGAACAGATTGCGAAAATAAATGGATTGATAACATACCCATTGCTATCCTCTCCTCCCTTATCCCTTGAAATCCTGCGCCCAAGAGTATTTTACTCTTGTTTCTCCTCGAACTTGAGCTTTTTCTTTTTCTTCTCGGCCTCAAGTCTTGGGACTTGGGCCTCTCCTTATGCCTTGGGTCCTTTCTCTTGGCCTCACGCCATGGGACTTGTGCCTCTCCTTGTATCTTGGGTCCTTTCTCTCGGCCTCACGCCTTGGGACTTGCGCCTCTCCTTTGGCCTTGGTCACTCTCTTGGCCTCAAGCCAACGACCTTAGGCCTCTCCCTTGGCCTTGGTCCCTCTCTTGGCCTCAAGCCTCGGGACTTGGCCCTCTCCTTATGCCTTAGAGGGTCCCTTGCCTACTTTCTTAAAGAGCTAGCATCGCCTAGCATCACCTTAGTAAGCGCATTCTTTAGAAAACTGCATAGGGAGTCGGTCCATAACCGGAGGGAATTCCCTTCGAGTAGTCATAGCGTCTTGTTGCGGTTCTCTATGTCGACTCAAAAGAAATAGGCAAATTGTCAGACGGCTCACCCAAAGAAAACCTTTTTCTTTGGTTGATCGATTCATTATCGTGGAAGGTTTCTCCTTCCACTTTCGTAGTTCACGAGCCTCGTAAAAATCGTTTCGTAGTACTCCTTGTCTAGGTTTCTCTGACCCCCCACTTAACTTCCATCTGGATTCTGGGCCTTGGTGCATAGACCATGTGCCTCGTATCTTCTAGTGTCCTTTTTGGCATCCCGTAGTACCTACTCTCGAGAGAATACTCTATCTCTATACATGACTTGGCCCGCATTTTACCAGCCAGGAAGTTCCGTTCAGAGTGCTTCCATATCGAGTTGCACAGTGTAACAGTGGTATGCTCTTCCGGTTCTTTAAGGGTGTCACGAGAATCGCTGCTCGCACCTGTAACATTGATATGCTCTTCCGGTTCCTTAAGGGTGTCACGAGAATTGCTAGCCGCACCTGTAACATTGATATGCTCTTCCAATTTCTTAAGGTTATCACGAGAATCTCTATCCGCACCTGTAACATTGATATGCTCTTCCGGTTCCTAAAGGGTGTCACAAGAATCGCTACTCGCACCTGTAACATTGATATACTCTTCCGGTCCCTTAAGGGTGTCACGAGAATCGCTATCCGCACCTGTTAACATTGATATGCTCTTCTGGTTCCTCAAGGGTGTCACGAGAGTCGCTACTTGCACCTGTAACATTGATATGCTCTTCCGGTTCCTTAAGGGTGTCACGAGAATCGCTATTGCACCTATAACATTGATATGCTCTTCCGGTTCCTTAAGGGTGTCCCGAGAATCACTATCCGCACCAGGTATATAGCTGTTGGGATGCCCCAAGACATTAGGTGCATAAAAAACGAAAATAGGAAAAAAAATGGCAAACGCTACCCAACCCACTAGATCTTTACGTAAAAATAGGAATGAGGAGCTATTTTATCTACGGAAGAATTGATACCCAATAGATTATTGGAACCATATTGATGTGATGCAGCTAGATGAAGAATACTAACACCTGCAATGATGAAGGGAAGTAAGTAATGAAGGCTAAAAAAACGATATACGTTGGCATTGCCTACGGAAAAGCCACCCGAAAGCCAAGTTACTATAGTGTCTCCTACTACAGGTATGGCGCTAGCTGAGCTCGTAATTACCATTGCTCCCCGAGAGCTCATTTGCCTTCATTTCTACAGACCATGTTGCTAGTAGTTCATCTTGCAATAGCAGCCCAACACTCCACAGCCGGTCTTGAAGAAGGACCTTCGCAGCCATCCAGACGTCCGGGCCAATGCTGCCAGTTCAACAGGGACCAGGAAACTCATTTCCAATTTTTCCAAGAAGCAAACGTAAGAAAAGAGTGCTCTTAGTTTCAGAGGTGGGAGTTAGTACAGGCTTCACGGCAGAGGGTACAACACTAGTACTGTCAGTCTGGTCACCCAAATGTTGGGTAAATACATACAGTCTTGAATAACGCAAACGGCTATGTACTGTCCATTGACGACATCTACATCTACAATGATATCGATAGAAGCCACTGGAAATTTTCCGCCGCAGTACAACCGTAATCCTACTGCACCATGTCATGAAATTGATAAATACCTCATCTCGGGTCAGTTTTTAATTTCGGATGTACAAGTGTGTTCAGATCAGTCAAGCGGCAAACGAGACCTGTCTTGTTCACAGGCCACAACATACGAACCTCAACTCCTTCACACGATGACATTGCACTGTTGTGACACAGCATGGTTGCTTAGCAAGTCAGAGACACCGTTCCTGGAACCACAGAGTGTCACCAATTCAGTGTCAGCTGCAAAACGGGGATCTACTTCATCAGCAATGACAAACATTGATGACACTCACAACCTAGCCAGGAATAGAGGAAATCTACAGACATCTGCAAGACGAAAGCCATCCAGAGCAACAAGGTTGCACATTTAGGCAGAAAGACCGCCCCCTCCACTCCCCCCGCATACCCCAACTGGGAGACATTGTAGAATCTTAGTGGCAGCAGCAGTATTACCCCAGCATACAGGACATCACTCACAACCTCTGAAGCCATCCACGGGGAGGGAATATCGAGTACACAGGCATGCAGCACTAGACAATTCCAAACGGATAAGCCACTGCATCCTGGAACAAGAGAATTCTTTAGCAGGTACCATAAAATCCCAAGGAATGTCACCAGGGGTGCTTCCTTGTCTTTTCTTTCCAAAAGATCACATGGCCCTACACCGCTGGACATCAGGCGGCGAATATGACGTTAAAGAAGACTGTATTAACATAGAATTGAACATCCAGTGTCAACGCAGCAAATGTTTCGATGTTCTGAGTGTCTAAGAATTCAGATGTCGACCATATTATCGTGTGCTAAAATGTAGGTGCAGTAGTCCACTTATCTACAAGAGTGTATGAGGCATCTGCCATGAAGCTCCCGGGCACCTGATAACTTACTTGGGTGTCTTATCCTTCAAATACATTGCCCCTGAGTAGGGGCCAGACGGCCTTTGGTCCACCTACACTTCATAATCTGGAACACAGACCAAAGTGAGAATAGTTCTAGTTCAGTTACAGCATTGGAAAGAACAATCTGGTCATTTTCAACGAGATCGTATGCTATGGGACCACACACCACACTCTAACCCTTAGCTGGAGGGCTGTCAACACGAGAGGCTGTCAAGTCCCCACAGACTTACAAGAGGTCTTACAGAGGCAAAAAAGGCACCTCTCATACTGAAGCCATCAACTTGGACGCCAGCCGTTTGACGAAGGTAGTCCAGGTCTAAAGCCAAGCATTTTGGCTTGGGAGGTTGGTTGTCCTATGAAAGGCAGCAACGTCATCAGCCCACCATGTCCAGGATAAAGTAAAAAAATCCCACAATGTACCAGAAAGAACAGGAAAAAAACAACATCGATGATACCTGATCCACCCGTAGCCAATACCGCAGGTGGAGCTCCTGGTGGAGCTCCATGTCCAGCAAGCGGAGGTGCTGGAGGTGGTGGTGGAGGTGGTGGGGAGAAAGAAGAGAACTGTGGCCTTGGGGGATTTGGTGGCAAACCTTGGGATATGCCACAGTAAGGGGGGAGTACTTTCGGCCGACTCATCCCAAGGCCTGGCCTCACCATGGAATCGTGAGAAAAGGGTGCATTTCCTGAGGGGAAGCACAACCACAAAGTCAATCCTGTAAGTGAACTTGCAACAAGCAAAAGCTTACCACATGACAACCTGGCAGAACACCAAACCTGCTTTCTGCCCTCCATCTGCTCCTGGGTCTTGCTGCATCCTCCACTTGTTGTCCTCCTGAGCGTTTCTCACATGGGGCGACGCGCTGTCATCTCCAGAATCTGGCCGCAATGGCTGCCCAGGTTCCTCCCTGTTGAAATGATACGGAGGTGGAATCTGCTGAGCATGCACCTGAGGCCTGGCATAAGGGCTTTGTGCAAAATTCGGACTTACAGGCACAAGCCCTGCACCTCTTGGAACTGACGAATAGGCTGACAGTGGGAGGTTAGACTGCAAGGGCACAGCAGGCGTTTGAAGGGGAGGGATCATGTACGGCAAGGGAGTGCTGTAAGAGGCACTGATGGGGGATAACCCAGTTTGAGATGGTTGCTGCACAAACCCAGACACACATGCAGCCTGATGTGGTGTGCTGTGCACAGCTATCCTAGGTCCATCATGACTTGACCCTCCCAACATGCCTTCTGGGTTAGAGGGGGAGGCATACATGGACTCGAAGGATGGGGCCCCAGCCGCAGGTGACCGTGAGGGTGGAGAAGCTGGAGGTGGAGGTGGTGGGGGCGAAGGTGGAGGTGATTGAGGAAGAGGAGGAGGAGATGGTGGTGGAGGTGGAGGGTCTGATGGCAGGGGTGGAAGTTCCTTCTCATCTCTGGGCCCCAATAACGCAGAGGACTGCACTTCTGTGTTCTCACTTCTAGCAACCTCCTCACCGGGTGGTTTCTTTGACTTCTCAATGTCAGACCTTGGCGAAACATCCTCCATTTCAAGCTCCCCATCCACAGCTTCCAGAACATGCCGATGCCGATCACTGAATTCAGGAGACTCCATTGTAGTGATTCCACTCTCGTAAACCCCATCCATCCTCCTCTCACCTTCACTGCCGTCCTCATCATCCTCATACATGCGAGGAATCACAAGACCAGGCATAGCGAAACTCGCATTGCTGCAAATGAGAGGAAAAACAAAGGAACAGATCTTACATTAGTAAGTCATTTGAGCAGTAGTTTCTACACTACGACGTGTAGTCAGGATCCAGAGGAAGCTACATCCACACCTTCCATATTCATCCACAAACATGCCTTCCATCTCACGCAGAGGATCATCAACAGCACGTTCCGCTCGAGATGGTCGACGAGGTAAGCTCCCTGCGATGTGGTCATCATTGTGGTGTTCAATTTCCTTCATGAAGTGCTTGACGACTGGTATTGGCAAGATGTTCCGATCGAGCCAGATACTGAGGACCTGAATCACACAATTGCAGAACCTAAATTCAGCAAGTGCAAAAACGTATGGGTCCTCAAGTCTCAAGATCCACTAAACATTGCATAGACTTAAAAAATGCTGCTATTGACACCATATGCAAATGGAGGACACATACCTTCAAACATTGGCGCCTATTTTCACTAGCAACCAGCCCAGGTGGTGCAGCAGCATTCAGCAACCGTGGCAAGGCAACCTGCACAACCTGGGCATAGGAAGCACCAGCAGAACCTAAAAGGAAGAGGAAGATACGTCAAGATCATTCTCTAGGGAAAGCAGAACATGGGAGGGACAGACATAACACGGACTTACCTTTCTGAGTGGAAGAGCACTGTGCGATTGAGTCCACCAAGAAGAAAAGGTCAAGTCTGCGTCGAAAACTTGTTTCCACTTCCAGCTTGTGCATTATAACTTCCACGACCTGCATTGCACCAGCCACATCAGGAACAGGACAGGTGCAGCTGTATACCAATATTGAGAAAAATGTTGCAGTGGCAGTTTACCAACCTGAAGAAGTCATGAAGTAAACAAAATAACACACAAAAGCAAAAACCCACCCCAAAAAACAAGTCTGGTGCTCACCTGATCAGCAATGCCAAACTTTGCACATTCAATGGCATGGCGAGTGGCTCGCCCAATACTGTCCTTTGCCCGAGACAGCGTTTCTAGCATGCCCTCAAATGCCTCCCGTGCTGTTGCTTTTTCTTTCTCTTCTGCTGATTCACCATCTCTAGCCGCTATACCAGGCCCTTGACTTGGTCCATAGCCATACGCATCTAACCTTGATGCATCAGCTGATGTATAATCTGAATAGGGTCCTGATCTCAAAACATCCTGTGAAGTACCGAAGTTTTGAACTGGTGAGCTCCCCCTTCGAAGTATAGGTGAGGGACTTGTGACTACAGGTACCAACATGTCTGGAACATTCATCATGTGACGAGATTGCTTTTTGGCCTGTGCTTGAGCAGCTTGTGCTTGGGCAATAAGATACTTCAGAGATGCCGACGAGGTAGGGTCCTCTTCCCTAGATATGCGCTTTTGCTTTGTCTCCTTAGCTGCTTCATACCTGCCATTAAGTCAAGAAAGAGAGCTCAGCATTAATATGAAGCGTGAGTCAGGAAGCATAAAACACTGAGCCTGGACAAAATGCTTACGCTTGTCTAACTCGGTTGATAGGCTCCTCAGGCCGTCCCCTCCCACCACTAGCATCAAAACTTCCAAGGGTGCTCAACCCATTTGAAAGTCCTCGAGCAGAAACGTCTGACAGGTCACTGCCATGCACAAAAGGACTCCCAGCACCTTCCCGGCTTGGAGTCAGAGTTTGTTGTCTTTTCAATTTCGTCAGCTTCCCTTTTGTTTCTGCCATATCACCTGTGCCCTTTAGATCGCCAGTAGGGCGATGCTTCAAAGGAGAGAACCTACTGGGAGCTGGCGATTTTCCCTCTTCATTTCTCTCTCGAAAGCCTTGATCCACTGTGATGTGCATAGATTCACCAACTTGTGCATCAGCAACCGCTGTTTCTGCACGCAACCTTGGAGTGGAAGACTTGTCCAGGCTGGCTTCAGCAGACTTCAAGGGGTCATCTTTTGCAGCAGTAGAGGCCTCAGCAGCACACTCTGCCAAGGCTTCATTAACACGATGTATCCTCTTTGACGGTGGAAGTGTTGCCTCCTCATCTGCCAAGCTACTTCTAATCCTTGACTTATCTGCCTTCGGAGGCAGTACTGTGCCTCTGTCAGAATTCTTCGACTTCACCAGAATCTGATCATTCCTTGGCTTCCTTTCAAACTCTGTAGATGGTGCTGCTCCCATCCTTGTCTGCTCAGATGCTTCCTTTAACCTTATTTTACTCCCGCCTTTATCTCGATCAGCATGCCACAAGCCCTTGTCACCACGTACCTTCGCTCTTTTAATTAGAGGGAGATTATCATCCGGATCTCTTTTCCCTCCCCCAGCAATTTTGCTGATGCCAGATGCTTGGGGTACCTTTTCTTTTGACTCTTTGCCAGCTTCTGCTTTGAGCTTGCCCTTCCTGGCGTCATCTTCCCTTCGCCTTTTCAGCTGTGAGGGTTTTTCAGACTGTAGGCCTGCAGGCGCAGGCTTGGTGCTTACCCCAGGACCACTAGACTTAGTTCGATCCTCGAGCTTGGACTTGAGAACCGTGGCCTTGCCATCCTGCAGGCAGGAACGAGAGGTCTAGTTGGTTGACCGTTAAATACACAGCACAGCAACAAAAGTAGTCAGAAGATACATACCAACACTGTGGTCGAAGGCACTTGCGACTTTTGACCAGGCCTCCGGCGCTGATAAACGCCAGCTGCTGGAACCTTGATGTCTGCTTTTGGTGTATCCCCTTGTTGCCCTGACTTGCCAGTTTCTCCTTCAACTTTCTGCAGCGTTTTCTCCTTTGCAGCTGCTGATTTTGCAACTAGGGCTTTACTTCCTAAGTCAGATCCAGAATCTACAAGTTTCTCAGGAACAGATAGATACCCATCAAGTCCATCCACATCTTCACTGAAGTTGGAGGTGCACTTTTCCACAGCCATCCCAGCTGGTTTCCCTCCCTTTGGAACCTTCATCCCTGCAGGCTTTTTATTCTTTAGCGTAACTGAAGAAGATGTTGTTTTAGACACAGTCTTCAATGTACAATTCCTTTTCACTCTTCTGTTATGCCTCAGTACATCATCTTGAGGGCTTTCACCCTCAGCCTCTGGTGCCTGACCTGGTGAGAAGTCCTCATCTTTGTTGTCAGAGCCACCACTCTCTTCTCCCAGTGAAGCCTCCTCCTCATCACTCTCATCCCTATTCTGTTTCCTCCTCTTGACCTTAACAGTTGTAGTCTTGACAACGGTCTTCTTCTGCCTGCGTCTAATTTGCTTAGGCTTTTCCTCCTTCGCATCCGGAACGTCAACCCTATTTACACCATTTGGAGTAGATACCAGTGGAGGAACCTCCAGCTGCGGGGGCTTCACTACTGCAGCAGGCTTTGGTCTCTTCCTGTAAGCCAACTGTGGGGACGCTCTCCGAACAACTGGAAGAGGACCAAGCTCCAACAAATTTTCAGTATTTTCCACAACAACCGCAGCCTCCACGGCAACCATGGTTTGCACAGCAGGCGTAGTGTGCACTGCAGCAGCATGTTCCCCAGCAACTGCATTATCCTCAGCATCAGCAGTTTCCACAACAACAGGGGTCTCCACAGCAACAGCACTTTCAACAGCAACTGAGGTTTCCACACCGACTGAAGTTTCCACAGCACCTGCAGTTCCCACGGCTACTGTATCTTCCACCGCTAATGCACTTTCCACAGCGACTGCACCTTCAACAGGCTGCTCAACACTGTCTACAAGTTCTTTACATGAGTCCCCCTCCAGCTCTCGAGCAACCTCTTCAGGTTCCACCACAAGCGCTGGTCCAGTTACAGTTTCAACTGCAGGTGAGACTTTCTCCACAACCCCTGTGTCTACCTCCATAGATTCGTCAAGTTGCTTCTCATTACTCATTTGAGGTTCACTAAAGAGCTCCTGCGGATCTTGATCAGAGAAAGCTTCTACACACTGCTCTACAACACCACCCCCTAGGACGAAGTTGTCATCATCATCAGTGACGTCAGTTCCCAAATGACTCCCATCATCCCTAACGTCTGATTCTGTCTCTTCTCTCGAAATTTGGTCGTCAGCTATGTGCGCATCATCTATAAACTGCCTTTCATCTGGTAACTGCCCACGGGTTTCATCAAACTCTGCACATATGAGTTTAGCGGCGTCCACAAAAATCTGGCTCTGCCCCTTGCCTTTGGTCTTGTGGCCATACTTCTCCCTATGCTCAGCCGTAAACACTGTAAGATCACTAAACGCACATAAGGCACTGCAGAAAAGCACAGAATGAGCAAAACAGAGTCAGTACCCAAGGCTACTCCATAGAAGTGACTCGCTGGAAAACCCTAGAAAACGAACCCTAAGACCCCCCTCATCTTCACAAGGCATCCGACTCTGCTGCAATCAGTCAGTTGGATAACTAGAGGTACACTCGGACTCGAGACTCTAAAAGGGAGCTCACACTTGTTCAGTTCCGAAAAAGCGAACAGAGACTGTGCTCGGTTTGCCTTTCAACCCCGTTTCTTCCAATGGTGTTATCTGCCAAGTTCAACATACAACCCCAGCGGTCTATCAGTGCATTGCACGCGTACATGGAACAGCAGGATAGCATGCATACAGACCAGGCCAGGTCAGGCGGGGGGAAGAAGTAGTGGCCAGGACTTCGTGCTGTCAGCTTGCGAAGGGGACTGTAGGTGGAAAGCCTGACGGATCGGGGGAGAGGCAGCATCGCGGACAACGCGGTGGCCCTCAGGCAGCAGCCCCCTCCGACCCCCTCAAGTAGTGGGTACTGACTTCCATCCTTCCTAACCAGGCAGAGGGCAGTTGCCTCCCAAGGACAAGGCAAAACACAGTGCACCCTTCTGGCCTCCTGGACTAGGTCAGCACCGCAGCACCCCCACGACGCAAGCACGCTCACACACATGCCAACCTCTCAGACGCAACCGACCAACAGGCACACAAGATCAGACAGAAAAATGCACCTTTGCAGGCCACTTGGGATGCCCCTTCACTTTGGCCAGCACCAGCTCCCCGATGCGCCAGTCCTGCTTCGCGGGAGCCAGAGCCACAGCCGGCATCACGCCCCCGCCCCGGCCCCTGCCTCTGCCCCGGCCTCTGCCCCTGCGGGCGGGCGCCATAGCCGAGGGGCACCACCCACCAGGTTCCGCAGCCCGGGCGCGGTCACATGCGCTCCGGAATGCTCACCCTCCTCTGCAAGAAGCCAGGAGCTTCAGCCGCCACCGCATCCAGCTCCAATTCCCCGACCTATGCCTCACCGGCCGCTCCCAGAGCACATGCATGGAGCAAACCCTGGCGAGGCTGTGGCGCCCGCACCTGCCGCACCTGCGTCTCCTCCTTTCGCTGGGCCTCCTCCGCTTCGCCTCGGATTCGCGTGCTGGCTTGGCAACAGAGCGATGCAACAGGGCGCGCCAAAGGAGCCACGGCTGCCTTCGACTTGGACGGTGCGTCCCCGGATCTGGTGGGCGCGCTCCTTTCCAAGAGCTTGTGCCCCGCCTCCAGGTCCTTGCCGTCTCTCTCTTCTCTCTTCCGTCACGGCCAACCGCGACGGCAGTATACGCCCGGCCCCCTGCCCCTGCCCCTGCCTCTCACACCAAGTGATGCAGGCCTGGCCTTGCCTTGCCTGGCCTGGCCTATCTCGTACCGCACCTACCCGACGTCTCCTCACTTTCACCCATCTGTTTATAAGCTGCCTACGCGCCCATCTGCTTATTATGCGCTATCGCCTCGTTTTAAACAATCAAGAGCATGTTCGCACGTATCAAACACGATAACTTCCAAAACGCGGATCCCTCTAACATGCAACCCAAGAGACTTATACAACTTAATTTTTTCTTCTCATGGCTACCTAGTGTTTATATTAGTGTTTGTGGGTCCTTTCCTTATTAAGTATCTAGTCTTGATTCATAGGGTTAGTGATCTTTACTTTTCAGGGTTGTACTCCGGAAGATGGACTCCTCTTCTATTGGGCTCCGTCTCGTCCTTCCTAGCGGGTGTGTCGCTCTCAACATATGCTACAAAGTCCACACTTGGAATATTTACGCTCGCATCTTTTGATGAATAAATACGAGGGTGTTGGGTTCTTGTCAGGACTCATGGCTCGTTGTCGTTCACTGTCGGGAGTCGTGGGTCCTGTTGTTCACTCTCAGGACTCAGTACATACACACATATGCAAGGTCGTTCTTGAGGACCCGGGATCACTCAATGTTCAGAGTGTTTGTCGGTTGTTGTCAGGAGTAGGGATCATTCATTGTTCGGGTTGATCCTTGTCCGGGTCGTTCTTGAGGACTTGGGGTATGCATCGTACGCCGGACCGCTTTTCAAGACTACATGTGTACATATGTACATAGGACGTTCACATACAGGTCACTCTTCACAACTCGGGGTAGTTGATGTACTCTTCAAGGCTAGGTTGTTCATTATCGGGAACGACTCGGAATAGGCGCTCTACTCCGGACTGCTCTTCAAGCTTAGGTTGTTCATTCTATTCCGGACTACTCTTCAAGACTAGGTTGTTCATTCTACTCCGGACTACTCTTCAAAACTAGGTTGTTCATTCTACTCTGGACTACACTTCAAGACTAGGTTGTTCATTATTGGGAACGACTGGAATAGGCGCCTCTGACCGCTCTTCAAGCTTAGGTTGTTCATTCTATTCCGGACTACTCTTCAAGACTAGGTTGTTCATTCTACTCCGGACTACTCTTCAAAACTAGGTTGTTCATTCTACTCTGGACTACACTTCAAGACTAGGTTGTTCATTATTGGGAACGACTCGGGACAGTACTCTGGAATGCTCTTCAAGACTAGGTTGTTCATTATCGGGAACGACTCGGGACAGTACTCTGGACTCTGGAATGCTCTTCAAGACTAGGTTGTTCATTATCGGGAACGACTCGGGACAGTACTCTGGACTCTGGAATGCTCTTCAAGACTAGGTTGTTCATTATCGGGAACGACTCGGGACAGTACTCTGGACTGCTCTTCAAGACTAGGTTGTTCATTATCGGGAACGACTCGGGACAGGCGCAGTACTCTGGACAGCTCTTCAAGACTAGGTCGTTCATTATCGGGAACGACTCGGGACAGGCGCAGTACTCTGGACTGCTCTTCAAGACTAGGTTGTTCATTATCGGGAACGACTTGGGACAGGCGCAGTACTCCTCTTCAAGACTAGGTTGTTCATTATTGGGACTTGTTAAATAGAGCTACTTTCTTATTTACAAGGATACTTTGCAATACTTCCTTTGCAATACTGGACCGTTGACCTTCTGGAGGACTTCCTCCGAATTCAATAAAGTAGGAAGGAGTTAAATTCATTCCTACAACAACACTTTGAAGAGATAATGGAGGTTACTTTGACAAAAGTAGGGAATAGAGTAGTAAACTAAATGCTTAAGGCCTACACCAATTATATGTGTGATACTCCTACTCCTACTCCTAGTCCAGCCTTGTATAGTCTTGTAGAAAATCCGTTGTGAACTAAATGCAAACCCTACTCCAATTATCTATGTGTGATACTAGTAAGGTAACCCGTGTAGAAAAATCATTGGAAACTCAACCAAATTTCAATTGTAATTGGTTGTGTGTGATACTTCTACAACAACCCTTTAAAAACTTGTCACGAATCCATGCACGGATGAAATGAACCCGATTGCAACTCTAATTGTTTGTGTGCGATACTTCTACAACAACCCTTTATACACGTATCCCGTATTCATGCAGGGATAAAATGAACCGGTGATTATCCTACTTTTCCCTATGCTTGAAACGTTGAGGTGAAAGGAGGCGAGAGCTATGTAGTTTCTGAGTTAGTTAAAAATGTTTAGCTGGATGGGTGCCAGGATGAAACTCAACCCAATTTCAATTGTAAGTGTTTGTGTGTGATACTTCTACAACAACCCTTTAAAAACTTATCACAAATCCATGCATGGATGAAATGAACCCGATTGCAACTCTAATTGTTTGTGTGCGATACTTCTACAATAACCCTTTATCCCTTTAAGTACGTGTCACTTATTTATGCAGGGATGAAATGAACCCGTGATTATCCTACTTTTTCCTAAGCTTGAAACGTTGAGGTGAAAGAAGGCGAGAGCTATGTAGTTTCTGAGTTAGTTAAAAATGTTTAGCTGGATGGGTGCCAGGATGTATGTATGAGAAACTAGAAGCCCTTGGAAGGTGAGAAACAGCCAAGCAAGACCGAACATGGGTGGTAGCTTCCTGTAATCCGAGGCATGTATGTAGGCATATGCCTCGCACACACACGTTTTCGCCGGTCAGTTCCCGCCAGAGACCGGGCGATTCTGGCTATACCTGCCAAGCCTGTCGGTCTGCTGCAGATGAGCAGGTATAGCCAGACTCGCCAGCCTGTGGCGGGAACAGACCGGCGACGGCCGTGTGGGAGGAAACAGCCAAAGAGACCTGGAGAAGCCAAGTGAGCGCTCCGCAAATCGAGGATCTCTGGCCTCCGCGCGTGCAATCTTGCAGTGTGTTTAATCCATCTACACGCGGTCTGGAGTTCTCAGACGATTCATTCTCGCCATCCGCGGAGCTCTGCAAGCAGGTGCGGTATGCCGGAATCCGATCAGCAGTGAGGAGCACCCAGGGCCGAGGGACCCGTGCTGCTGTGCCATTCGGACCTGATGCGCAACGGACGCCGGCCTGCTCTGTTCGCCTCTCAGCTTTCTGCTGCTGATGGTGTGGTCGCAGGATTTTGATGTGAGCGGAGGAAGCTCGGGGAGCGGCGGCGACTGTGGGGCCGCAAACGCTGCCACTTTGGACCGCCTTCTGCTTCCGCTTCCGGCCGTCGCTGGAGGTATGAACGGATCGATGCTCCCTACCGCTGGCTTTGCAGGATAATGAAAGCGTCGCTCCTCGTCTCATGGTCATGCCCGAGCTATCTGTTTGGGAGGTGGATCGTCTTCTAGGGCACGTACATGCTGAAGTTTGGACTGGCCTTTGTCTTCGCGGAGTTTGTATCAGATCAGGGGGCTGCGTCTTGGCTGTCGTTGCTGATCTGTGTGTGCCCTTGCGGGGATTCGTGGGGGAATTCTGTCAGCGGGGTCGATTGCAGATTCCGGGTTTATGTACATTTCCGCCGTTTTGGCTGATTCTCTGTGATGGTTGTGAGGGCAGTATGCAACTCCCGGGTGTTGAAGGGGGTTCTGATTCGTAAAGGCCTTTGCTTTTGTGGTGATCAGGTACCTAGTGCACCGTGGACCCGGGAATGCTTTTGGAGAACTGATGCAGCAGGGAAGCTGCTTTGGGAAGTCTGCTTGAGCATCGATTGGTAGATAATCATTTGTAGTATCGGGGGAGGCAGATTCCGTCAGACAAGCATCGTGAAGCATAGGTGGAAGAAAGCGCAGAAGAAGAATGTCGGACAAACCTAGTGAGGATGGTGCTTTGTCTGTTCCCCGGGCTGCTGGTCGGAGAGACCCCTATGAGGTGCTAGGTGTGCCTCGTGATGCGACAGAGCAGCAGATCAAGACTGCTTATCGCAAGTTAGCTCTGAAGTAAGTTCTTTTTATGCATGATAGATCTTCCTGGAAGCAGGTGCAGGCGAGCCCAGCCACTCCCGTGCTTGCCTGAACCTGATAAATTGCTGGTATAATCTAGTTCTGCAGCATTTCTCCAGACATGACAACAGCCTGACCCCTCCAAAATCGTGCAGATATCATCCTGACAAGAATGTCAATAATCCAGAAGCTGCAGACCAATTCAAGGAGGTCTCCTATGCATACAGCATTCTCTCGGATCCTGATAAAAGAAGGCATTACGATGAGGCTGGATTTGAGGTAGCATTTCGTTTCTTCTTGATGAAGCTTCTTGGCATGTAGAATGAAACGGGGCGCTTCGCTCTGTTAATGTCATCAGTTGGCCACAAACAGGTTTGTATTTTGACTTGCATGAGATTTGCTCTATCTGGATGGTTCCAGGCTATTGATGTGGATGGCCTCGACATGGAGCTTGATCTCTCAAATTTGGGAACAGTGAACACCATGTTTGCAGCTCTGTTCAGGTGGACAGCCATGGCCATGTTGTTAGATACTTGTCTTGATGTGCACGAAGGTCACTTATGTTGACAATGGCTTATACTGCTTTCCTGTCTTCTTCAGTAAACTTGGAGTTCCTATCAAGACCACAATATCAGCCACGGTTTTGGAGGATGCACTGAAAGGAACAGTCACAATCAAACCACTACCTCTTGGCAGGCCCCATGTAGACAAGGTCATCACTTGCTTGCAGGGGTACTGATGCCTTTGCATACTACAGATGCCTGTGTCATATTTCTGGGTGACAGATGAGCATCATGTGAATGCAGGTTGAGAAACAAGGTGCACACTTTTTTGGTGTCACCATATCAGATGCACAGGCTGAAGCAGGGATTGTTGTACGGGTCGTTTCGCCTTCACAGAGCAAATTCAAGGTTAGCTTGTATTGTGGCCGCATCTTCTGGCAAGAGTGTAGAGCTGGATATGGTGTATGGTAGAGCTGCATTGAATGATGTGCTTGTTCTCATAGCTGGTCTTTTCTTTTGCAGCTGTTGTACTTTGAACAGGAGGAGAATGCTGGCTTGGGGCTGGCGTTGCAGGTTGGTTTCCTCCTCCTCCTCCTCCTTCTTGGAGCTGGTATGCAATTTCCCTATTTATCTCATCTGGGTCTTAAAACTGGGAATGGTTGGTAATTACGCTCTTGTCGTCAGGAGGACAGCATCAAGACAGGGAAGGTCACGTCAGCTGGGATGTTCTTCTTGCACTTTCAAGTTTACCGGTTAGATCCAACAGTCAATGCAGTGAGTGTCTCTGTCATCATCCTTTCTTCCTCTTGGAAATCAGAAACTGAATTACCGTGCTGCAGTCTTTCTTTGATGGTGGGGTATTGACAATGTATCTCTTTGCAGTTGTTGCTTGCAAAGGACCCTGATGCAGCATTTTTCAAGAGATTAGATGGTTTGCAGCCTTGTGAGATGTCGACGTTGAAGGGAGGAACACACATCTTTGCTGTATATGGTGAGAATGTTGTTTGCTGCCAGGGGTGTTTTCAAAGAAAATCTGAAATCTTAAGGGACTTGTTATTTCCATGGGCAGGTGACAATTTCTTCAAGAGTGCCAGCTACACAATTGAAGCTGTATCTGCAGAAAAATTCTCTGAATCAACCCAAAAGTTGAAGTCAGTTGAAGCTCAAATAGTTGCGAAGAGGGATGATCTGCGCCAGTTTGAAGCTGAATATCGTGAGGTGTGTGCATTGCTCTTTCCATATGATTCGAGGATACCCCATGTGCTTGTTGTGATTCAAAGATGGTGTAATTGCAAGGCATCCAGCTTTCGGTGCTTGATTTGGTTTTCAGAGGTGCTGTGTTTTCGATGCAGGTTCTAAACAGGTTTCAGGCAGTGACACAGAAGTACTCTCAAGAAAAGCATTCTGTGAGGCACCCCGCCCCCTCCTCTCCCGCCGTCATTTTCATTGTGCTCAATTTTGCAGCAGACAGCTTGCGGTGCTGGCATCTGAAGTGCAATCTTGTTATTTCAGGTGGATGAGCTATTGAAGACGAGAGACAAGATTCATGAGTCTTTCACTTCAATTCCCTCAACGAAGAAAAGTCAAAATAAAGATCAGTTCATCAAGGCGGGTGCGACAGAAGATGTGAGAGAGGTAAGAGATGAAGAGTTCAAGGACTCGCTTCTGGATGACGGACCGACGACGGACAAGGATAGGAGCTCCAAACCGAAAAAGTGGTTCAATATCAACTTCAAGGCGGAGAAGAAATGTATCTGAAACGTATACTCATAGCTGGTGTGAGTGGTTGGTCGAGTAAGCATGTGGGGAGCTGGGCTGGCCAGCCTGCATTAGAGATATTAGTTTGGTAAGGCGCATGTGGTATCTTCTCATTCTTGTCATATATTCTTGGGTAGTAGTACTAGTACACCTACAATCGGTTCGTGTAGCAGTTAGATAGCTCATTCAGTCGGTAATGTTTTCAGCTTCTGTTGCCTTCCGGTGTGCAACCTGGCTGACGTTGCCACCAAGCCCTGAGCTGTGAAGTAGTGAGGCAGTCTTAGGCAGTCTTTGCTGAGGGGTTATGGTCTGGCGTTTATCTGACTCGTGCTGTGCCTAGACCTTGACTTCAAGCCAGCTAGCTGCGGGGTGTGGTAGTCACGTTGCCTTCTCGCCTGTGCTCCGGATGGTTGCTTTGCTTCGGCTGCTACCACTACATAGTACGTACATAACCTAGCTCCTGGGCCCGACAGACAAGACAGGCCAGGACATGTACAATAGCGGGTGAATTCCCTTCCATTCTTTGGCTTGTAACTACCTAGATTATCTTCAGCCCTCACAAGAGCTGGGTCCTCAATATAGCTAGCTGGTTTGGCTACATTCCGTTCATTCTCTTCCTCCTCAAGCGGCTTGCCACCTGCTGCCTGAAGACGTAGATGGCGAGCTTATTAGGGGGCGAAGGCTGGCATTCCTGATGGGCGGAGCTGAAGCCAAGGCTGGAGATGGCGGAAGGAGGCGGCGTGGAGGCATCCGTGGTTCGCCTGGTGAGCACAGGCCAGGCGCTCGTGGCGGAGCTACTGCGGCTCGCGGAGCGCGTGCCGACCGCGTTCCAAGAGCCCCGGTACGTGCCCTTGCTCTTCGATCTGCGCTACCTCAAATCCCCGGAGCTGTTCGAGGAGCGGGTGGAGGCGAGCGATGAGCTGCTAGCACTGGACGAGGAGCTGCGCGAGTCGTTCCTGCCGCTTTTGGAGCGCTTCTATCTCCTCTTCTACGGCATCGTCCGCTACCACGGCGACCTGCTCACGTTCCTGGACAGCAGCGAGGCGGACAACATCCATGGCCTTGGAGCCTCGGCCCTGGACGCCCTCCTGGACACGGATGAGGGCAGGCAGCTCCTGGTGGAGGCGCTGCTCCTGCACGGCCTGCTCCTGCTCCTCCTGGAGCACCGCATCCCTGGCCCCCTCCGGGAGCGCCTCCTCATCGCCTTCTACCGCGCCAAGGGCGGGGAGGCGCGCAACTTCGATGCCGTGTGCTCCCTTTGCCGCGCCCCGGCCGCGACCCCGGTGGCCGGCGTGGCAGCCATGGCCGCGGCTTTGCTGCAGCTGCAGCCTCAGCAGCTTCCGGTGCCGTCCACCATGCTGGCCGTGCCCCGGCCCGAGGAGCTCCTGGCGCGCTTTCCCTTCCCGAGCCACGTGGTGCTCACCACCATCGAGCGGCTCCGCGGCGGGGACATCTACAACGCGGCGCGCCACTTCCCTCGCTCGGAGCACCGCACAGCCGCCCTGGCGGCCCAGGCCGGGGCCCTGCTGGTGCTGCTCTTCCAGGCCCCGCACATCCTGCACAACGATGTCGGGGTGATGCGGGAGATCGTGGACAGGTATTTCAAGGGGTCCTTTGTGGTGCCGATCTTCCTCGGCTTCACCATGGACCTGTCCCAGGCATGGGACAGGTTCAAGGCGGCCAGGGCCGCGCTGGTCCCGACCCTGGCGCTGCCCGCTGTCCGGGAGGTTGCGCAGGCGCATGCGTCCAAGGTGATGAATTTGCTCGGGGAGCTGAAGGTGTTTCTGCTGGAGGGAGTACTGACGCAGGAGTATGTGCTCAAGAACGTTCCCGCGCTGCTCTCCTGTTTGCGGGAATGTAATGTTACGCTGCGATGGCTGCTGCTGCACCAGACCACTGGCAGCAGGAAGCTGCGGGAGGCTGTGCTGGGATGCTGCGCTGCTAATGCTGTGACGGAGGATGTGCTGCTGTCCTTGCTGCTCAACACGGCCAGTTTGGAGTTCGAGCTGAAGCGGGTGTACGGGGATCTGATGCAGGGGAAGGAGGTGAGATGGCGGCAGTGCAGGGCGCACGCCGCGGACTGCATGCTGGAGCTCTCGGATTTCTTTTCCGGGTCCAAGGTGCTGTCGAAGAGGGTGAGGGACGAGAATCTGCAGCGGTGGTTCGCGGAGATGGCGGCGCAGGTGCAGTTGCTGGACTACGCGGAGGAGCACGGCGCGGGGAGGAAGATCCAGCATATGGTAGCTGCGCTCAAGGAGGTGGAGCAGTTTCACCAGATCGAGGGGAGCCTGCAGACGAAGCAGTACTTGAGTGAGAGCAAGACGCAGCTGCAGGAGATGATTCGCACTCTTAATCTGCAAGAGAGCGTGCTGGGGACCATCTCGGTTGTGGGGGATGCGGCGTATGCGTGGGGATTGGTTGGAGCGTTCACGGAGAGGATTCATGTGCGGATACGAGACAATCCTCTGACTGTGATGAAGCTGCAGTGCCTGTTTCTCAAGCTGCGGAGCATCCTGGACACGCCTCTGCTTCGGATCGCGCAGTGTGGGAGTGCGGATTTATTTTCTGTGTCCGAGTACTACTCGTCGGAGGTGGTAGCTTATGTGCGTGCGGTGTTGGAGATCATACCGGTGACCATGTTTGCCATCCTCAACGACATCATAGCTGTTCAGACGCAGCAGCTGCGGGACTGTCCCGCGCGGCTGGTGAAGGATAATCTGCGAGATCATGCGCAGCTGGCGGAGCGTCATGCGCTGGCCAAGGCTACTAATCGAGTTGCCGTCTTCACGCAGGGGGTTATGTCCATGAAGAAGACGTTTATAGGCGCTATTGAGCTGGACCCGAGGCAGTTGTTGGAGGACGGGATCAGGAAACAACTGGTTAAGCAGATAGCCGTCGCTCTCCATGCGCACCTGGTTTTTCCTACAGGGCGGGTGGAGGAGCTGGAGGAAAAGCTGCAAGAGCTGAATCTGACTTTGCAATCGCAGCGGCGGTCCATGGAGTATTTTCAAGACTATGTGCACATCCATGGGTTGCAGGTTTGGCAAGAAGAGTTCACCAGGATCATCAACTACAATCTGGAGCAGGAATGCGCAGCGTATCTGAAACGGAAGAACCAAGAATGGGGTAGTCTGTATCAAAGCAGATCCATCCCCATACCGGACTGCCCTGCCCCCGCCAAGGATCCTTCCAACTCGCACAATTTTATGGGGAGGCTGGTTCATAAACTTGTCCAGCTGACGCATCCATCACGTTCAATGTATTTGGCTCCCATGAGTGGGTGGTTTGATGCAGAGGGCAAAGAACTTGTCGGGCTGCGTATGTTCACCATGCTTCAAGCCACCCTGGGGCCTGCTGGAATGATAGGGCTTGACCGTCTGCTCAGCTTCGATGCCATCAAACGGCTTCAGCTATGCCTGGCCTGCGCAGCGCCCTCATCAACTTTGTTGGATGCTGGAATGAAGAAGCAGTTGCGGCTGCTCAAGGATGCTCTCACTCCTCCATCGGCAATTCCTGATGTAGGTCCGGCTGTGTATGCTGAGGCTGCTGGCCTCGTGGCATCGTCTCCAGGGTGGAGCTCTTGGGTGGAGAGTCTGGCACATGTGGGACAGATTCAGCTCCTTAGATGTCTTATTGCATCGCACGTCCGTGCTGCGTCCAAGGTGGATTCGAGCTCCATTTCCTTCGCCTTGGAGGGAATGAATGCGGCTGTTCTAGCCGACATGAGTGTGAGTTCCAGGTTGAAATCTGCTACTGTAATAGACTCCGAAGCCGCAGATAGCACCTCCTGGGACGGGAAGGTGAAGATTGTGGAGGAGCTGAGCAAGCAGCTACAAATGTGTGGTGTCCACAGCCCATTAAGCTCGCTGTATCTAACTGCACCTGCCTCAGATGACACTCCGCTGCTGCTCTTGGTGGTCACCATTTCCTTGCTACCCAGGTATGTTCTTGACAGCCACCTTGGTTCCCTCACCAGCCGGATGAAAAAGACGGCAATAGACTGTTGTCCCCTAGTGGTAGGTTTAGGTGCCTTCTTTCACCAGCTTCACCCTTGCCACTCGACGCAGTATGTGCAATACCTGGGGCAGTACATTCGAACCCAAATCGAGAATGTGTCTGTGACTTCCAGCTTTGGGGACTACAATAAGAAGAAGGAAGATGTACCTACCGAGGTCACCAACGCTGTTGCTTGGCTGCTGTCTCTGTCCAAGTACTCCCCCATTCCCGAAGAGCTGGTAGAGTCATGCTTACCATCTATCGTCCTCAACGAGAGTCTGATTGCCACCTGAAATGCTTCATGTCACCTCTTTCGGCATCGTGCATCAACAAGAGCATCAGCAGGAAGTCCGAATAGTAGGAGTCATGCTTACCATCTATCGTCCTGAACGACAGTCTGATTGCCACCTGAAATACTTCATGTCACCTCTTTCGACATCAGCAGGAAGTCCGAATAGTAGAAGTCTGAATAGTCTGAATAGTAGAAGTTCGAATAGTAGAATATTATGATTCAGACTAGGCAGGGCAAGGTGATAGTCGTAAATCTACCACTGGATATATGTTTATGTTGAATGGGGGAGCCATTTTTTGGAATAGCAGGAAACAACCTAATGTGGCTAGATTCTTTATAGAAGCAGAATATATGGCAACATGCTCTGAAGTCACGAAGACAATATGGTTGTGTAACTTGTTAGTGGAGATGGGATTCGAGCCAAAGGGAGCAACAACAATCTTCAACGACAATCAAGGTTGCATCTTCTCAGTCCAGAATGCAACTTTTCAGGCTAGAACCAAACACATCAAAGTGAAACATCACTTTGCAAGAGAGAAGGTCAAGTCAAAGGAGATAAAGCTAGAGTATTGTCCAACAGGAGACATGCCGGCAGATATGTTGACTAAAGGCTTGACTTTAGACAAACATGCTAGGTTTAGCAAGATGCCAGGCCTAAGGGAATAATTTTGATATGTTGAGTATGAGTGTTAGAAATGATTTAGTACAACATATCAAGTATCAAGAGACCAATAAGATTCAAGGTTGAGGACTATATAAGGCCAAACCCACCTATGTGTGGGGTGTGGTGTGTGGTGTGTGCAAGTGGGCTTGTGTGCTAGTACCTAGTGTGCTAAATACATATCACCCATATTGTATGAAGAAGAAGAAGAATTTTATTTAAGTCCACTAAGGACGGATTTCCGTCATGGGACTTGGTACTTAACAACTTGTACCAAGGTGTGCCTAAGCTACTTGCACCAAGGGCATCCACTCCCTTTAAGCACCCCATCTAAGTACCGATCCAAGCTCAGGATGCTTAATCACGACGTTTTTATAAGTGTGGGAGGGTTGTGTTTCCTCTTAATAGAGGCTCATATCTTTTTCTAACATCCCCAACAACTAATCATCGGATCTCCAAGGACTGATCCCGCTGATTACATAAGAGGTATCTACGAAACGAAGGACAACCAGTTTTTCCACAAGACAAACTGGGCTCGAAGCTCATGCATTTGCAATGTGATTAGTTTTGGGTTGCCCATTTGGAGATTTCGTGTGCATGTAAAACTGTGAGACTCAGCTCAATGAGCTTCGAGCAAATGCATGACATGCATTTGCACCGTAACAGTTAGTTTTGGGTTGCCCATTTGGAGATTTCGGGTGTGCATGTAGAGCGAAACAGGCATAAAATGGGTCAAGGGAGGATGTTGGGTGCGGGCTGTGATCAGCAGATGATCAACATCCCGAGGTTCCGATCAATATGCAAGCTAGCAATGCTCGTCAGCTTCTGATGCAAAAGATGTCGGCGTCACGGATCCACGGTTTTTGTGTACTCTTCTCAAATAGAATATGGCATCATTGAAACTTACATATGCCTTGACATTAGCTGCAATAGGAGGCCATAGGTCAGGAGTACACCAATTAGTATACCTTCCTCTTTCCATTCCTATTCTTGCAATCTTGGAAGAAGAACCACCTTCTTGTTTATCTTTCTCTTTACCTTTCCCACGTGCACCAAGCTCTTTGAATCAATGAAAAGAGCAACTCCACATGGCCTTCCAATTGGTCTCTTTGACACATTGGGGGATGATGCATGTGCATGGGCAGTATCTTCCAACGCCTTCTTCTCCCTTTCTAATTCCTTGTCCCTCTCCTCTCTAGTTGCATGCTTAAATATAGATGTGATCGTTATTTGCTTGCTAGAAGACATAGCTGGCATTTATAAGCACAAGCATTAGCTAGCAAGAAGTTGGTATGAAAGAAACAAAGACCGATAAAGGCTATGTTGAAGTATGTTCTACACTCCTATTTAGGTGTCCTCTAAATATTTCATTTGGTGTTGAAATCTAGATTACGAGCCAATCTTAAAAGTCATGGTGTTATATAGATAAAAGAAATCAGAATATTTATTCAATTTTTATTTATTTATTTATGATTTATGAGGTAATATAAAATTATATAGGAAGGTATATTATCCTATCGTATAACTTGTTACACGTGTTGGGTTCGGGACTAGCATGACTCTACAAATGTAACCGCTTGCCAAGTCTCAATGATGTGCGAGTATCCTACGGGTATGTGCTAGTGTCCTACATGCACCATATGATGCCCCATACTCATCCACATATCTCGTTGCTCACCGTGACATCGCGTATGATGCCGCCTATTCCGTTATATGAAATCCTATCCATTCTGTTGTCGCACTACATCACCATTCCATTACCATCCCGTTATAGGAAACCCTAGCTCCTGACATATAAAAATAACTATAGGTGGTCATTTTGGTTAAGTAGACTTCACGCTACCTATTCTTCTATGTTGTTTACATTTTGTTTACAAATAGGACAAAAAGACTCCTTGTGCAACCATGGAGTAATGCACTACACATACAAACAAAATAGATTGAGTTAATGAAAGAAAAAATATGCATAATAAGTTGACATGATGCAAACGTGGATGGTGATGAATAGATGAGTACCTCGTCATGAAATAAATGCAAGCATGGGAGTTGTTTCACAATTGCTCTAGCTGCCATGAGTATTTCTTGACACACAACGCAATCGCCGTATGTTGGATCCGTAAACTGTTAAAAAAAAAAGATTCAATAACATCAAAACCAAAATTTTAAAACAAAGTGAAGCACATTTAAATACAATACAATACAAACTATCGTATAGAACTTTGTTTGAGATGCATACCTCAATCACAATGCTCGGTACCGCCTTGATGACGTCATCGGCAACTCCTTTAGTAGGATTATGTGCATCTAGAGCTAATAGCATGTCATAGTCTTCCCTATATAACATAAGACATACATAGCATATTATTAGTATAAAAATATATACATCACAATTATGCACACTTACAAACTTTAAGGGAAGTATAAGGACTTATAAACTTACGCTTGGAAGTCTCCTCGAATCTGTGATAAATGACGCATCAATGTTGAATAATTTGAAACTGGATTAAACCACGTTGCTTGTGAGGTTTGTGTCATGATCGGAAGGTACGAATCATGTCCCATTGATTGCGTCGCGGATGACCTCATCTCATGAGGGTCATGTAACAATTGCTCCCGAATCATTGACAGGGTCCTGAACGAGCTCATTGGACGAGTTGCATGTGATGTTTGCTCCCGATCCATTGACTGGGTCCTGGTCGAGGTCAGCTGACCAAGGGCATGCATTATATGCCGCACAACATCTGCCTGCGGGTGTTCATATTGCCCATAGCCTGGTAAGATTTGTTGTAGAGTCTGTGACTGCGGGTCTACTGATTGAGTGTTGGATGACAACGCATCAAGTTCTGGTATATGTAAGATTTCTGTGGTCTCTAAGATTTCCGTAGTGGTCTCTAAGCGCGAGTCTACTAATTGCGCACTGGACCTTCCATCAAGAGCTGTGGTGGTCACTAACTGCTCTGAGAACGAATCTAGTACCATCTCTGTGCTGAATTCGCCAAAATTGTTAACTAGCTGTGTATTGGATGGTGACATATTAAGAACCATGGACTCTAAGCGCGAGTCTATTGATTGTGTACTGGATGACGGCATATTAAGAATTGTGGTCTCTAAACCTGAGTCTATAGACTCTCTAGTGGATGAAGGCCTATCAGAAGTTGATGCATCATCCAGTAGCATATCCGGCTCTGATATAGACTCTCTAGTGGATGAAGTCCTATCAGAAGTTGATGTATCATCCACTAGCATATCCGGATCTGAGTCTATAGACTCTCTAGTGGATGAAGGCCTATCAGAAGTTGATGCATCATCCACTAGCATATCCGGATCGTAAGACTGCCAAGCTTGAGACCCACTTTCCGGAATAGGACTTTCCTGTTCCTCTTGTGGAGCCGATGCGTGTTCTCTTTCGTCCGTCATTTCAACACAATTACTACAACTGTTGTGTAGGGGAGCAATATGACTGATGGATGACTATACTAATGCTACAATTATTCTGTAGTGTAGGGGAGCAATATGACTGATGGATGACTATACTAATGCTACAATTATTCTGTAGGGGAGCAGCCTCTGCAAAATTTCAAGTGCGCAATCTGTTTAGTTAGAACCCTTATAAATACTAGAAAGTCTTCCTAAATGAGGGAAATATTTTCATAGAACTTGTTACGTACTAATTGCATCTCTTTATTTATAAATATCTATTCAGTATATTATACAATACCTCTTTAGTAGATTATATATTAGTAATCAGTATTATAATGGAATCTTGTAATATGTAATCTAATGGTTATATATAATATTTATTTAGTATATTATATATTAGTATGTTTAGTAGTGTACGCGATTGAAGGTGATTTTGAGGAACCAACTACACAGCCTAACAAAGGGCAGATCAGTATTGAGAAAGTGTGCCATCAGAATTGGGATGAAGCACATAGACGGAATGTGGGCCCATAGCCCCACACCTGACCGGAATGTTTTCCGTGTCCAGTACGGCTAATCGGAACTCCGCCCTGCCTCCACCGAGCGAGAAGTCGTCAAGATTTTCCCATAGCGTTCAAAATCGCAGCCAGGAGCAGATTTCGCTTTGCGTCTCACAAGGGACGACACTACATGGCAGAGACTGTAGAAAGACTTCAAGGTGCACGACAGCCTGCCTGCTGTCTAGCTAGGAATTCAGGGCAACGGACGGAAAAGGCAAAGAAATAGAAAACCAACTTTAAGTGGGAAAAACGCGTCAGAACAGCTTGGGAACGCCGATATGCTGAAGGCTAAACACCACACTCGTAACTGCAAGTCCGATGAGCCCTAAGATGTTCCACATGCCCTTCAACCTGTTCTTGGGGTTGCCAGTGTAATACCTGAGAAATGCAGCGACGGCGGGTCAATCTTTCAGAATCACTTCAGAGTAGTACGTATAGCAAGCTAGCCAAGAGGAAGACAAATAGGTGGTGGCAGAATCAGTACCCGAGGGTGTAGACCACTCGGCCAACCACCCAAATCCAGCCAAATCTGCAAGCAATCAGAGCTGAGTGAGCAAGTGGGACTACATGTGCGACGCAGAGTCACAGCAAGCTGATCAGTAATCGGGTTGAGTAGACTCACATGGCAGCTATGATAGGGTAGCCCAAGCCAGCAACCAGCAGCAGTACTAGAAATATGGGATAGCTCTCCAACGTGTTCTGGTGGGCACGTTGGTAGCAGTTGAAAACGGATCTCTCCGCCTCCTCGTACATCTGCTTGTGCCACAAAACAAATATTTCTACATTCATGAAGCCATCACACAACTCTAAACCCTCCAAACAATGTGCTTCACTGCGTCACGCAGCAGTGTCAGCCTCAGGGCGCTCGTCACCTTTGGATACTTCACATTGTACTTCCTCCTCGCCTTTCCTACCTGCCAGTCAGACAGCCATTGCTCATGATCAAAGCGTCCATTTCACAGATGTATGGCGCGGCTGAGTAGGAAGTGTGATTTCCACCTGAAATGCCTGCCACTGCGTGAGCAAACCGCTCGCCACTATTGTGAGCACCACGTAGCCGAAGTTGTCTGGAACAGCGAATGCCGCCATCGCGTTTCTACCGAGTTACTGTGACTCCTGGTCTAAGAAGTATGGGACTGGCTGCTGAAATGACCCAACGCCGGGTTTATCTACACGACAGCTGCAAGGCCGTGAGGGGAAAGTGTACACCACGAGCCATGGAAGGATCTGCACCGCTGCAGCTGGGACTGGGTAGTGGGTGGAAGCACATCGCGAAACTTCCATGCCCATCGCTGCCTTGCTAACTGCGTTTCCCAAGGGTCAGCACTTGGACTACCTTGGCGCATCACCTAAATTACCACGTCAACCGTGTCCAAGTTTCCACGCTTGCAACGTTGTTGTGTGTGTCAAGGCCCACAGGGAACTTGTGAAGCACGAGCTCTGTTCCTGCCCACCAGCCATGGCGCTCACCAGCTCTCGCCTTTGGCACCTGCCAGACTTGCGTTCTGTGCGGACTAAGCATGATGGAGCCAGCAGTGCTGCATTCGGCGGAGTCAGATTCTGGAACAGGTCGGGTGGATTTCGGGAGAGCAGAACCCTGAGCTGCGTTGCCGAGAGAGGAGATGAGCTGCCAACAGGGGATCACTGCTCCAGCAGCCGGCAGAGGCAGGAGCCGGGGCGCAGATGGTTGCTAGGGGTTACGGGCGCGTCCCTAACGTGGGCACAGGTGCCCTGGCTGCGGGCATTGGAATTGGAGCAGCCAGAGACGGATGAGCTCGACGAGGACGAGCTGCGACTAGTGCAGCTGTTTCAGGTGGGCGTTGCGTCTGCGTTACAGCGTCTTTCATTCCTCAGCAGCTGGTTGTAGGGCTCCCTGGAGCATGCCCGACATCATCCAGCGCATTGGTGGTTTTGAAGGGGACAGGATGCCACTAGGTCTGTGGTGTCCATCCAGGATTTGGCCGTAGAAACTCCTAGAAATGGAGCCGAGGAGATCGTCAAGGTGGAAGGAATTGGCTCAGGGTTTGTGTGGGACAAATTCGGCCATATCGTGAGTTAATTTTGCGTGGGTGGGAAGACGGTCCTTCCATTTCTCTCTGGAAGCAGGAGGTGGAGTGCTTGATCAGTCATCCTCACATCCTCTCATCCCGTATGACAGGTTACCAACTACCATGTGGTGGCAAAGTTGGCTCTTGATTCGTCTCGGAAGCAGCGTTCTCAAGTGAGAATTCTCTAATCTAGCAGCCCTTGTTCGCTACATGTGCCTGTGTCAAAAGTTCTCATCCTACCTCCTTTGCAGGTCTCAGTCCTTGGCCCCGATGGGAAGGAATCCACGTTCGAGGCAAAGCTCATAGGGATTGATTCAACCCGGGATCTTGCTGTTCTCAAGGTTAGGAGGGATTCCGTCCTTTTCTACTTTCACACAGCATTGTGGTTCATGCCGATTTGTCTCTGGCTGTAACAACCTTTGGTGTGTGTCTCATCGCAGATTGAAGCCAATGAGGAGCTGCTACGCCCTATTCCCTTGGGCAGCTCTGAGGATGTGAGAGTTGGACAGAGCTGCTATGCCCTGGGCAACCCCTACGGCTATGAGCATACTCTCACTACCGGGGTAAGCATCTCACCTATGCCTTCCATCATACATCACCGCAGTCTCCTTCCCTCACACCTTCCTTATCCGACAGGTTGTGAGTGGACTGGGCAGGGAGATACCCTCACCGTCTGGGCAGCCAATACCAGGAGCAATTCAAACTGATGCCGCCATCAATGCTGGTGCGAGTGATTCGTAATTGCCAATGTCACGTTTTCGGGTATCACTCGCTCCCACCTCATGTCACTTTTGCAGGCAACTCGGGAGGGCCCCTGCTGGACTCGTTCGGGCGGGCCATCGGTATCAACACAGCCACTTTCACCCGCCAAGGTATTCTTTCCGTTGCCTTGCTCCCAACCCTTACCTCTTCCCCAAAACCTACCATTCTGTACTCAAAGTAAACGGATGCTTGGGAACATTTGACGCAGGATCCGGCATGTCCTCGGGAGTGAACTTCGCTGTCCCTGTGGACGCCGTCCGAAGAATTATTCCTCGCCTCATAGTTTATGGCACCTCAAGCAAGCCGGTGGAGCGGGCCAACTTAGAACCTTCCCCACCACGAAGTCCTACCTTCTAAATACTTGGGGAAGTAGGAGGGAATTCAGGAACCTACCCGGCCTGCCGACCCCTAGATTCCAGCTCCCGGTTCCTGAAAACGTGAAACTCGCTCTTGCAATTCTGTACAAACAGCTGGCCATAGAAAGATCTGCAGTACACACATAAGACACGGGACGCAAGGTGGACCCCCTGGAAATTTAATGTGCCGCATCCTCCTCCTTCTCGGTGATGCCCGCCATGGCCATGCCTGCCAAGATGTTTCTCCAACTCCCAATGGCAAGTCGGAAAGGCAACTTCCCAGTGCGTTCTGGAATCCGCAGTTGCGTGAGCGCGCGGCACTACAACCAACAGAATGCGAATAATGCCGCTCGCATCTGACACGCAAATGACAAAGCGCCATTTCTCGGCCACTACGCCTCTCATTAATGGATACAAAGTTCGCGCCAACGATATCAACTGCTCCCACGCGCCGCCGTTCCGATCCCCAGGCGGGGCGCCGGCCTTTAACCCTAACCCTAAAAATGGAATCTCGCAGCTCAAGACAAGTTTAGGCGGCCACCGGCATCCTGCAAGCCCTTTCTTGAGTCCGACAATGGCCTACACATGAGCACGACACAGTTTCCCGAGGATGTCATCAGCACCTGACACTCTGCTTATGGGGAGAAGAGGATGTCAGGCTCAGCTACCGTTGCTCCTTATTATTACGGAACCACCGGTCTTGACGTGGCCGCCTTCCATTGAAAGCTTCCACCGGAAAGCAACCACAGCCATGGCTAAAATAGTAGACGAGAAGCGGACGGAATTGGATATGAAGCTATGTATGTATGTACTCACATCACAGCTCATAACCACAGGCACGTGGTAGTGAGGCATTGAAGTAACTTACTCCCAGTACACACTTGCAAGCATTTGCGAATTGCGTACAGCTTTTTCTGGCATGGCTTGATCGCACTGCACACCTCTTGAGAAGCTAGAAACCAAAATTTACATATTCTGCATACATACACATACAAGTGCGGCCAGGTCAGGAAGTCTTGGCATGATCCAGCAACGGGGCAGAGGCAGATGGAGCCGTCTCCTTCTTGGTAAAGAGGTGCTTCAGCTCTGTAATCCGGGACTTGGAGGAGAAGTTGGCACCTCTAAGAGCCGGCTTGATGGACACCGCAGGCACATTGAGCACTGGCATGACTCTCACACTCGCCGTGTAAAGGCCCGCCTTGTCAGGTTGCCTGTTCTCCCTGTTCATCACACCCACAGCTCGCTTGGTGGGGCTGCTCACCCTCTCCAAGTTCTTGAGCACAATTTTGCCCACAGCAGTGCTTCGACGAGGGACGAATCTGTCCCCAACCTTCACAGACACCCTGCTTGGACTTGCTCTGCCTGGACTTACCCTGCCAGGGCTTCTCCTCCCTGGACTGCAGTTGGCCCTCACAGCTGATGCTGCATCTCTGGTCTTGTACGGCCGGCATGTCTCGAACAACCTCCCCACTGGGACAGTGTCGGGAATCCTCGAGGGAGCCTCCGAAGTGAATGTGCTTCTCCCTGCCCCTGGCCCATCGGTGCTGCTGATTGATGCCTTAAAGCTGCCAGAGACATCAGAGCCGGACTCTGCTGCTGCATCAAGCAAACCTTGCTCGTGGTCTTCCAGAGGCTGTGGCAGATTCGGCTCCTCCTTGCTGGACTCCTGTCCATGACAATGGCCATGCCCGTTCCCTCTGAAGAAGAGCCTCAACACCTTGGGTCTCTTGCTTCCAGAAGGGGCCTTGCCGACGCAGGAATGGTCACACTCGTCTACGGCAGCATCCAGGGCCTTTTGTCCAGAACCCTTGTTCGCCCGCCTGAAGGATCCCAGCACCTCCTTCCACTTAGAGCACCTCCGGCACTTGGAGGTTGCTGACAAGTAGACCCCAGGCAATTTAGGTACAGAGGAGGTACCGGAGTGCGTGGACGTGGCAATTGGATAGGGGAATGGGGAGGAGAGGGGAGTCTCCTGAGGGGGGCACCTCACAGCCGGGGGTGACGAAACAATGGGATAGGGAAAGGGGGCGGACTTGTAATGTACAGCAGGATTGCTCTTTCTTGCTTTGGACGAGATCTCCGTAGACGAAGATGAAGAAGAAGAAGACGAGGACAGCAGCTCCACCATCTGCGACCTCCTGGACTGCTGCAGAGGCAGCAGTTTGCCCTTGTAGAAGAGCTCATCGGCTGGCAGCATAGATCCTTCAGGGAAGCACGTGAATTCGTCCGAGATGGAAAACTCGAACTCGGACGAGTGATCCTCTCCCTGCCCCTGCTTTTTGGCCGAGTCCTCCGAGTCGTCCTCACAGCCGCTGCTTTCTTCCCTGTTGGACGACAAACTGGGAACCTCTTGCTTGCCCATGTCTGCAAATCCCGTCGAGAAGGAAATACGAGGGCTCTGCCATCCAGCTGCATAGCTTCCCCCGGCGGACTCAGAGCCCACACGATAACGGGCATCAAATTCGAAGAGCTCCTCCATCTGATGTGTCAACTTCCCAGACCACCACTACACACCTGCCACACTGCTCACACAAGACTAGCTACCTTGTTTGGCTGCTGCCTCGCCTCCTGTTTGCGGAGCTCGGCAGCAACCGGAACGCATTTTCACGCTCCCTGACCATCAAGCCATTGCCGGGTACAGGCAAGGAGCCCAATTCCGTGCGCACTGCTCCCAGCCTGTCCTAGCCTCGCAGTCACAAGAACGGCTACATACCGCTCATGTCCTGCCATCAAACTGATCGTGCGACTAGATCTAGATCAGACGCTGCTTCAGGCCACTGCCCACAAGCTCTTGCCAAGACGGAGCGGCGCGCTCCAAGAAAGAAAACCCAGGCCAGCCCAGGCGCGGCCTGTTTGGCCTGTCTCGAGCTCTTGGAGGGAAAAGGCGAGACGGTACGACAGCAGAGCAAGAGAAGAAAGCGCAGTACAGAGACCTGGCAACCGAGATAGAGTCTCGGAAGGTAGGGAGATTACTGCAAACGTGGCAGGATGCGACCAACTTGATGAGAGCGAGAACATGCAATCGAGCAGGCGAAGAAACTTCCCCTCCCCTCCCCTGCCCTGCTCTGCTCCGCTCTGCAGCCTCTGATCTGCGAGCTATTAGCAGATGCAGGAAAATCCGGCGGATAGGACAGCAACAAAAGCCGAGGAGTACGACTCGCAGAAGAGCTCCCGATCTCTCTTCACCACTCTCAGCGCATGAGAGAGAAAAGTGCAGGCAGGGACAGTGCCAAGCCGAGCATGACGATGCAACGGATAGAGGAAAGAGGGGAGAAGAGGCAGGGCATGGGAGGGCAGGGCAGGGCAGGGCAGCACCGCCGAAGGTCTCATGAAAGGAAAGGGGTCATGACTCATGGCCTGCTTCTGCCAGATGCGGTACAAACACTCATCAGCACATGTTGCCCATCGAGGGGGTGTGGTCTAAACATGTGTACACTCCAGCAGCACTTTGGTTTCAGGTCCATTCCGCACACAGTCTGCACCGGCCAGCTCACAAGGGCCTATGGTCGGACCCATGTGTATTGAACTGTTACCTTGCAAATGCTCCCATTCATTACAGAAAACATTTGCTGCTGGCACACTCTCATCGTCAGCCGCACCCACAGTTCTCTCTCACATCCATCATTCATGTTTCAATGTTTGTGGCAACTGCACTGCGATTCCTGGTGGTGGGACATGATGGCCTTCACCTGGGCGCTGGTAACTCTGTAACTTCCCGGGAGCTAGGGAAGGGGCATGGCCATTACTGTTGTGTACTTTGCCCTCTGGCAAGACTGGCAGAGAGAGAAAAGAATTTTGTATGCTGCTGAGAATGTGCGCGTGACTCTTGAGTGGAGGGAGTCGCAGGAAATTGTGGGGCAAGCAGCCAGAGAGGTCCACACTAGAGACAGTCGAGTGTGCTGTGTGCATATGCGCGCCCCTTGTTACAGGGCATGTCCCGTTGGAGCATACCGAGGCTGTTATTTGTGGAGGTTAGCTCACGCGTAAATGCAGATCAAAGGTGAGAGTCCTCACAACAAAGCGCAGGTGACGAGAGGGCCCCCAGATAGGGGAGCAGCAGATGCCCTCGAAGTGGAGTCTCTCTGGCACATGTGTCTTCCCGGATTTAGGCAGCAGCAGGGACGGGGCCAGGGTATGCACCCCCGGACGCCTCTGACCACGACAAGGGCTGGCAGCCGTGCTCTGGATCGTAGGTAGGAGGATGCAGCTGCTGCAGCTGGATGCAGGATGCAGGGCTGCATGCGGATCACAGGGAGCAGGAGCCCGTTATCAGCTTACTGGGGGAGCGTCGGGGCAGGGTTGATGGTGGGTGGTCGGACAGGCTCATCATCATCATCCTCGTGGGATATGTTGCTTGTGCTGCTGGTGCTATCATGGTATTGGATGGGAAACATTGTTCCTGCCAATTCCGTGTGCGTGCCCAAGGGAGGCTGCGAAGCCGTGGCCCCCTATCTGGTGTCGGCCGGATCCACCTTGAATATAATCGGGGCAAGGTTCGGGGGAATTACTCCGGACCTCATCGTGTCATACAATTCCGGGATTCGTGATGCAGATGCCGTTTCTGATGGCCAGACCATTAACGTGCCATTTCCCTGCAGCTGCTCCGATGGAATGCTTAGCTACCGTTTCCCGTATCTGGTAGTGGAAGGCGACAGCCTCTCCTTTATTGCAGACAACACAGAACGCTTCCAGCACCTCACAACAGTGGATTGGATCATAGCAGCTTCTAAGATCTCGGATAAGGATTCTATTGTGCCTGGACAAGCTGTTACAATTCCGCTCAACTGTTCGTGCGGTAGTCCACTAAACCAGAAATATGGCTTGTTCATGACATACCCTGTGAAGCCTAATGACACAATTGAGTCTCTTGCCACAAACTATGGGGTTTCCTCATCCGACTTACAGTTCTACAATCCAGGAACTAACTGGTCAAACTTGCAAGCCAGTCAAGTTTTGTTCATACCTGCTACAGGTAATCTGCTTTAGAGTGTATAGAGTTGCAATCTTCTCATTGCAGAGCGACGTATGGCTTCCATTCTGATGTAACTCAATATGGGGCTCTATCTCATCTGCATGTGGTTTCGATTTGAAGACTTTGCTCACGTGCTTGTTGGAATCGTCGTTCCTGTGCAGACAAGAGCACGCATTTTCCGAAATTTATTAGGTAGGCTCCTCCTCATGTAGTTGGTTTTGGTCATGAATTTCCATCTTATGCTGTAGCTGAGCAACTCCGTCATGGATTGCTGCGCTGTTGTGCTGGAAGGTGTTACTGACTCTGAGGTTGAAGGCCCAGTTGTCAACCAGGGTGTTCTGATAGATTTGTCCTGATGGATGTGTGCAGTAAGTTTATCAACCCCTTGTTCCTACAATCACTAGTTCGTTGGAGTGAGGATGTCACGATGCTTATAGTCTTTAAAATTGCTCATGGAGCTGAGCAGAAAAGTAGTACATGGACCAGCAGCTGCGTCTTAGCTTTGTCATCGTGCAACCGGATGGGCTGAGCGGAGCAGTGGAGGATCTTCACCGATCAACTTTTGTTATTGAATCGATGTATCATGGTGGGTGGTTGTTTATTGCAGATCGAAGCGGGGGAAGTAACAGGAGGACAGAAATTACAGTGGGTGCAGTTGCTGGAGGAGCTGGGCTGGTAATGCTCCTGTCAGTCGTGTTGGTTTGCTTCTTGTTCGGCTGGTTTCCATTGAGAGGTGTGATCAAGCCCATAAATCACCTGCATCAATCACATCCGGAATCGTCAGATGTTCGTATGCTATCAGGTTAGTGCGTGCTCTTCTTATGCTGTTACTTTGATCTTAAGTTACCAGACAAGCAGTATCTGAGTGCAGTGTCCTGTATCTGATTTGCTGCACCATGCTTCTGGGACTGATTTGTAGGGCAAAACTCGCGAATCTCAGACTTAAGTGGAAAATCGGGATCACAAGGAGCACTGTCAAGGTTAAGGGAGCCTCCAGAATTAGGCGACTATAAATCTGTGGAATTTTCTTATGAGGAACTTGCAGCAGCTACCAACAATTTCAGTGCTGCTAAAAAGATAGGGGAGGGTGGGTACGGAGCCGTCTATTTGGCTGAGCTACGAGGCCAGGTACTACTAGAGTGCAATCCGTACAGCATCATCGACCGTCATGGTGTGGCACTGTTGGCATGTTGCTTGCTTCCTTGTTGCCGTTGCAACATACTGCTTCGCGAATCCCATTAGCCTTTCTGTTTGTGAGGATGTAGTTTCTTTGTCAAGTTGTGGGTTGTTGCTAATTACTGCTTGCGTCTGTAACAGCAATACCCTTGGGCTCGGTTTTTGCTGATTCCCTTTATCTTGACTCTTCCAGAAGCTAGCAGTCAAACGCATGAATTTGCAAGCAACAAGGGAGTTCTTGGCTGAGCTCCAAGTGCTTACGCATGTGCACCACAGTAACCTGGTATCATTCTCGGGTTGCATTATGTGCTGATACACATCTAATGCTTATTGCTTACCTTCATGCTTAACCATGGGCTCGGCAAGCACTTCGCAGGTTCAGCTGGTAGGATACTGTACAGTGGATTCTTTATTTCTTATCTACGAGTTTGTTGAGAATGGCACTCTGGACCAGCATTTGCACGGATTAATGAAAGGTGCTGATTCCCCCCATCTTCTATATCCTACTTTATGCAAACGCTAGCGCAGAGTTCTTTTGCTTGCTTCACCAATGTGGTCCGTCCTGGTGGCCGTAGTTGTGATTTGGAAACGTTGTTGTCTTGCTGATGGACAGGAACATTGACTTGGTCACAGCGGGTGCAAATAGCCCTGGATGCGGCAAGGGGCTTGGAATACATCCATGAGCACACGAATCCGACGTACATTCACAGGGATGTCAAATCTAGCAACATTCTCATCGACAAATGCTTTCACGCCAAGGTGAGAGACAAGTTGTCAAGGCTTGCTCTGACTGCTCTGCCGTACCAGACTTTACTGACTGCCCTTCTGGTTCCAATGCTATCGCGTTTGCAGGTTGCTGACTTTGGTCTGACAAAGTTAACGGAGTCAAGCCTGGGGAGCATGTCATTAACACTTCCCACAAGGCTTGTAGGGACATTCGGCTACATGTCCCCAGAGTAAGGCTGCAATCCACGCAAAACCTTCCTTGACCCTCGCTCTAAGTTTGCCTGGGTATCAAAACTTTGGGTGTCGCTTTTGTCAGGTATGCTCGCTTTGGAGATGTATCCCCCATGGTGGACGTCTATTCCTTCGGCGTAGTTCTCTTCGAGATTCTATCTGCCAAGGAAGCTATAGTACGAGTGGACACCACTTCCTCGAACTCCTCGTCCTCACAGGAGCAGAAGGGCCTTGTCACCTTGGTCTGTCACCGTGCTTCCTCCTTCCTTTGTTTCTTTTCCCACTTGGTGCCAACCATAACCGATACTGACCAGCATGACCGGTGGTCTGCTGCAGTTCGACGAGGTATTAAAAGATTCAAACGGGAGGGCGAAGCTGAAGACAGTCATGGACCCCGCCCTGGGCAACAGCTACCCCCCAGAATCGGCCTGGAAGGTGAGCCCTTCCCATAGCCCCTGCAGCAAGTGTATGGTGCAGCAGCAAAAAGTGTAACGGAGCTGACTTGGGCTGACCTGGGGTGGATCACAGATGGCCCAACTGGCAGGAATGTGCACCAAGGACGTTCCAGAACTGAGACCCACAATGCGTGTAGTGGTGGTGGCCCTCATGACCCTGGCGACGTCTTCCACCCCATCGTGGGAAGTTGGGACCACTTTTGCAAACGACTACTTTTTGGGGGGCTCCAGTTCTTCGATGGATGCACGATGAAATCCCACCCAATGCTTTTAACGGTGTCTGGGGAACGAGGCTCGCCCGGCGTCTTGTACTATACTATGTAGACTGTTTCCAAGCCTGGATTCTCTCCAGTGAGAATCTCTTGGATCCATTGATACGAATGAAACGCAAAGAGCACAAGCCACAGAGACGGCATTTTCACCTTATCCCGGCAGCCCACACCCGGAAGATACCCTCGGGCCGCTGCTTCTGCAACGCAAGTCCTGGACTCCTGGTGATCACAGCGCAACCCTACTAGGCGATTGGAGCGCGCCGAGGAGCGCAATCCTTGGGCGGGGGAGCGTGGAACATGGGGCGGGCCGTATTGATCGACGCGACGTCCCAGTCCCAGCGGAGCCAGGCCCTGGCTGCAGGGCCTGGGCCTGTCTGCCAGAGCCAGGCCCCACACATAAGCCAACGAGAGGATGAGAAAGTGCGATCTCCTTGGCGTGCCTGCATTGTTTGTACTGGTAACTGATTGCGAGCGGGGCGGCGCCGGCTGTGGAACTGGGACTGCCTGCAGGCCCGCCACTGGCCGGACTAGATAGTGCTCCTGCTTTCCCTCTCACGAGCAGACTGGTGTGCTCCTCTGCCACCATGTTTTTATTAGCGTGTGGCCAGCGGCCTGTAAGCGGAAAGGAGCGGAGCCTGGAGAGCCTGGCCAGCTTTCTTGCGTTTTCATGTGATGACGCTTGCAGTCGGTGTGGACCTTTGATCCACACCACTGTAGCCGATTGTAGGTCGAGCTGGAGCCTGGAAGCAGACTGGCCGGGAGATCTGCTTTCTCCACGCAGGCAGCATGCTTTGCTTTTGTGACGCAACCGTGACACATATACCTGGCACCTGCATGGCCGCATCCGCAAGCAGGCTCATCAGGTGTGGAATGCGTTAGGCATTGCGTGCTCGCCACATACATGGGGTGTGCACTATGGAGACATGCGCACATGTATCGAGGTACATATGTGCATCGTCTCCTCAACCGCCCAAGTGTCATCACATCCCAGATGGTGCTGTTGCTCTGCAGGCACTGGCTGCCTCGGCCACGTTGCCCTCGACCTCATCCCCCTCATTTTCACTTCTCTCGACTTGGAAGCAACGTGAAGCAACCGTTAGTTGAAGCAACATGGTGGGCCTTTGCGTCATGCAGGAGCGGTACGAAAGATTTGAACTAGGATATAGCGTTAAAATATAATCCCAAAAGCCTAAAGCTACAGGATTCGCATTTCTGACACTGTGGTAGGGCTGAGGTTGCTCAAACCAGCAAGCTAGCCATTCATGTCGCAGGGATGAAACCGTCCAGCCACCTAAAATCTAATAACAAAGCGAGTAGTTCTTCGATGGGTTGGGGTTGAAAGTCTAGGTGATGAGAAAGCAAGCGGCTCCTCTTACAGTCCAATAAGAAATCCACCGAAATCTTTCTCATCTCCTCATTGTTGATAATTTGGCATGTAGGTGACTGAAACCCAACAGATATTGCCAAACAAACTCGAAGCAGTAAGACGTGGCTTCCAGTTCCAACCTTCGCCGAATGTCGTTCCCGCTCCGAGGTCGCTTCTTCGAGGATTTGGAGGCGATCCATGAAGAAACCAGGCGCACCATATAAATTGGCACTGGCACTCACCCATCACCATATCCCCCTGCACCACCACCATACCCACCGCCACCACCACCATATCCACCGCCGCCACCACCGTACCCACCGCCACCATATCCCCCACCGCCGCCATATCCCCCACCGCCACCACCCCTCATAGGCCCAGTTCCTCTTGCGGCAGCATACTTGACGGAAATAGTTCGGCCACCTAAGTCCTGAATAAGGCACTTCCAGCGGCATGAGAAAGGAAACCATAAACGGAAGGGAGAAACCAACATACCCCACGGTAGCCTAAGCCATACTAGAAGGTACCTGTCCGTCCATCTGTGCCACAGCAGTCTCTGCAGCCGAGTCAGAGGTGAATTCAACAAAACCAAACCCTTTCGACCGTCCAGTTTCGCGATCTACGATAACAACGGCTGCAAACAAAACCAGCAACTGATTCAGCCAAAGCCGAAGAGTAAGAGAATGACAGAAAGGAGACAAGCAGCACAAGAGTCTGCCTGCCCTTACCATCCATGATGTCCCCGAACGACTGAAACGCATCCCTAAGGGAATTCTCAGTCACTCCCCACGCCAACCCTGCACCCGAACTTCCACATTACGACCCCTTGACTCGGCATGAGCACATTGGTCACACGGACGCTGCAGGCTGGAAATTAGATAGAAGACGGTCCGAACCTCCCACAAAGATCTTGTTGCCACCGGAGGCTCCCGTCATTGCCCTCACAAGCTGATACAGGGCAGGATTGGCCTCTCCCATTGCCGCCTCCTCCAGCCGCATGCTCCTAGCTCCGGCCTGCCGTAGGGCTGACCCCATTCTCCGGAAAAGCGCCATCGCGCCTCCCGACAGCAATCTCCCTTCCAACACGCCCGACTCCCAGGGTTTAATGGGGTTCCAGGGGTTTTGTAGTAACGGCCAACGTCCAAGGGTTTAGAGGGCAAAAACCCAACAAAATGAGAATGCCGCGCAACAGGAGTCAGAATTGACGAGGCGTGGCCTCGGCCTCGGCTGCCGCCTCTGCGGAGCGCACCAGCTGCAACTCGCTTTTGGCATCAACACCGGTGAGATGCAATCAAGCAATTGGTAAGGGTTGCGTCTTCGGGCGGCAGGTTCAGATCTTTTTCCGTTCTCATGGCCCAGCGGAGCGAGGAGGTTAGGTACCGCAGACGAGGCAGCCGCTGCTGCCCCGGATGCTGCCGCTGGGAATGTGACCATATTTGACAAAATTTGTCTCCAGGGAAATTCCGTCCACATTTGTCTTAGAAGATGACCAGATTTTGGCATTCCGGGACATCAATCCTCAAGCTCCCGTCCATGTCGTCCTTGTACCAAAGTCTCGTGACGGACTCACGCACGCAGCTTGGAGCGCCATAAAGAGATCCTCGGGCACCTACCCCACGTAGCGAAGCAAGTGGCGGTGTAGGAAGGCCTAGACAAAGGTTATCGGGTCGTCGAAAATGAAGGACCCGACGGCTGCCAAACTGTGTACCATCTGCACATCCACATCGTAGAGGGTAGGAAGCTGAAGTGCCCACTTGGGTGAAGAGTCTCTCATCATCAGTGTCTCGCAAGCTACACATTGCTCCGTCTTCATGTGGCTAGTGTCCTGACGGTCTACCGCCTATCGTAGCTCAAAAGGGAATTTACTCAACCTTTATGGTGGCCATGGCTGCAAGTAGCGGCCTGCGAGTCCGCAAACCGCAAAAGGAAGAGAGTCCCGTGTCACGGTTAACGGTGCCGGCTTTGGGCCCCATACGGTAGTCCAGAATTCAACAGTAAAGGATTGATACGTATCTATGGACATTGCGAGCTATGTTCTAGCGATGTTATGATATCGTAAATAAAGAAGACGAAGTCTTTTTAGTCCACTTGAACGGAAAAGTGTTCCCCTTTCCCCTTTTGGGGTAGATGAGTTTTTCTCTCTTTTTTCTTACATGAAATCTCCAGGGCCGGAGAACAAGCTGCCCCCTCGCCGCGCTTATCGCCGTCCTGTACATCGCGTTTGCCAACACCCTTTGCAAGACGATGGACACCCATTGCCTGAAGAAAGCCATAATACAAGAAAGGGGAAGACGAACCTCATTTGTGCGATTGTGATACACCTTGGCACAGGCCTTGACAAACCACACAGGCCTTGACAAACCACCCAGCATGTATTTTACTGTAATCCGAAGAAGACTGGTAGTTGCTATACGCTTTATTTGGGGGGACCCTTGTTCAGACGTGGAAACTGGATTCAGTGTCATGGTGATAGTGAATTGGTTGTCACACAACAAAATTGTTGTGTCAACATGTTGTTCATTGAGGTAACTAAGAAATTGGTGTGATCATGTAATCTCTTTAGGATAACGATGTTGCTGTGCACCCCACCTATGTGGACAAGAGGCACAAAGATGATAACTTTTTAAATGCCCCTGAAACCATTGTCTTCTTGAGGAGCCTGGAATAATTTGCAATCCACTCTCCATCATCTAGGTCACATCCTCATGGACATCAGAATAATACATATAGCGGTGAAGAAGGTTGTTCCTTTTTGTCTCTTAAGCTATTTGAATATTCTCTTCACATGTTTCTAGTAGTGTTACATAGCGAAAGGCGATATGCACACCTTATGCTATATCTAGCCTAGTCCATATGGAGAGAAATAACAACCAAGCTATGGCTTGATCATAGCGGAAAGTCCAATGTTTACCATGAAGCCTTTGTCATTTGAACTTGTATGATTGTTAAATAGGAAGTTGTTGTCAACGTGGTGCAACTAACAATAAGCTCTCTCCTTCTCGAAAGTGATAAGATTCTATTCAACTATGAAAGAGATGAATCTATAAGAGAGAGAAGGAAGTTACTGATGCACTCATGTCATGCCTTTGCTGAGTGTTTAGGGTACTTCTTATGTCTCTACTGTGCTGCTAAAGTGACGCAATGATGATACATATTGAGAAAGTGTCAACGCTAACGCTTCATTTCCAAGCTAGCGCTACGAAGAAATATGAAAAATATATGTAAAAAATAGATTAAAGATAACATATATAAAATAATTATAATAAAAAAATTATTTCATTCATTGGAATGTATATTCTAATAAAACAGGTTATCTATACCAAATGAACCATCATGCCGGCGCATCAAGGTGGCTAATGCGCCGGTCTACCGGCGCATTGCGCATCAAGGTGGCTATGCGCCGGTCTACCGGCGCTTTAAGTTGACTAAGTCCGACATATTGTAGCATTAACGTGGTTATGCGCTGGCATGTCAGCACATTTGATGTATTAAGTGCCGCTGCTCGGCATGAGATGCATTAAGATGATGATGCACCGGCGGCTATATGCAAGCATGGAGCGTAATTAAGTATAGTCAGCGGACACATATAGAGAGACATAAGAGTTAGCAGAACCACATAAATATGACAATGCACCGACATGGAGGCTCATTAGCTACATTGAGGTGGTCATGCGCCGGTATACCGGCGCATTTGGAGCACTAGGTGGTCATGCTGGGGCATGACGACCCATTATTAAAAATGAACATATTTTGAATAGTCAGAAGAGTTGGGAGAGCCCCGAGGTCAACATACTGTATTCCCGAAATAAAGAGATTCTATATTCCTGGTACAAAGAGATTCCGACACATATTTGTCGGGAACGTATGTACATACGTAGAATGTGTAGTACATATGTACATAATATGTGGTATGGTCATTTGAGAGGGACATTGCCGGATATCCTTGAAGAACATTGACAATTGTGTTCAGCGTGAGGGAACATTGACGAGTATAGCTCGAGGGACACCGGCGGTTATCATTTAAGGGCAACCCACACGGACCGCTGTCACTCAAGGACAACCAACATCCTTGTTTTAAGACGAAGACTTCGACAGTCTTATGATAGTCTTGCACCTAGCACTATACTGTATGTACATATGTAGCTGGAAACATATGCGCCCTTGGACAATGAGGACAAGTGACAACTCTTATGGTGCCAGAAAAACGTTAATGTTTGGGATTATGAAGTGTAAAATATTTAATAGCATTTACGGAGAATATTGTGGCGATAACGTGTAGTTATGGGACGAGATTATGACGCAGATATGGGGAATTTTTGAGCGTCCATACACAGGTTGTTTAGGGGTGTGGGCCTGCGAGGTGCTGATGTGGCTGACCAGGGGTTTACAAGCGGCCTTGTCTGTCTGGTCCCGCACGGCTCACGGCTCACTGCGAGCGAACAAGGAGAAGCCGCGAGGAGGAAGCAGAGGTGTAGTGAGAGCAGCGGCGAGGCTAGGCGAGGGGGCGAGCGCCATGGGCTCTTGCGACTAGCTTAGGATGGCGGGTGGGCGGAGCTCCCGCGGGCTGCCACCCTCTTCGTCCTCCTGCGCCTGCTCCGGCGGCGCCGTCTTCCCCCTCCCGGCCTCCTCCTGCCGTTGCTGTTGTCTGCTCTCGGCGCCGCTTCGCAATGCGGTGTGCCCGGCCCCGGCTTGATCTTGCTGCTGCCTGGCGGGAGCTAGAGGTCGAGGGGAAGCCGAAAGCGGGGCCTGTAGTTTGGGCCTTTAGCTTGGGCGCGGAGTAGTGGCAGGGGCGGAGTGGGGGAGGGCGACTGTGCTGGGCGCAAATTCCGGGCAAGAATGGGTTGAGAGAGCTGGCGTGCAGGGAGCTGGGCGCGGGAGGTGGGAATGCGGGGGAGCAGGGCGTTGTAGGGTTGGGGGCAGGTGGTGGGTGTTTCAGATCTTTGGCGTGGGGCGGAGCAGGGCGTGAGAGGGCGTGGGAAAGGCCAGGCACGGCAGGCGAAGGAATGTGACCATCCATGACCCTCCTCCCCTTTCATCCCCAGGAACCATCCCTCCTTTTATTTCTTACTCCGGCAATCTGGGCGTCATCGGCGAGCCTCCCGGCAGCCGGAGGCAGACGCCCACGCCCGACGCGGCGGCGGCGCAGTCGGGAAGCAACGGAGAAATTTTGCTGCAGCTTCTGCAGCAGGGCGGCGTCGTCGTCGGCGGCGGCGGCGGCGGCAGTACCGGACTCGGGAAGAGCGTGGGAGATGGGCGCTATCCCGGGGGGCAGCATTCCGCTGCGGAGGATGGTGGGGCTGCTGCTTCCTGGGCGGCTGATCCCGCGCTGGCGGCGCTCGGGCCCGGCCACCCTTACCACCAGCACAAGCAGCATCAGCATCAGCAGCATCAGCAGCAGCAGCAGCAGCAGCAGCAGAAGGGCATCACCCCGGAGGATATCCTGCAATCGGCTCTGCTGAAGCAGCAAGCGCACCACGGGATTGCTGCTGGGCAGTCTAATTTCCAGCACTCGGCTTTCTATGGCGCAGGGTCGGGGCAGGCGACAGCCCCCGCGGGGCGGGCGCCGCAGGTCTTCCGCCAGCATCAGCCGGCCGTGCCGCTGCTGCCACAATCTTTCTCGTCCCGGTATGGAGGGAAGCACGTCCTCAGCGAGCCGCACAGAAATCCGGAGCCGTCTTGGGTGTCCTCGCAGCAGGTGCGGCAGGTTGTGGCGGAGCCCGGAAATCCGCTCGGCGGGAGGTCGTGGGCAGCTCCACCACCCTCAGCCCAGCAGCAGCAGCCGCAGCAGCAGCAGCAGCAGCAGCAGCACCAACGGCTGCCCCAGGCTCAGTTTCTCGGTAACGGTCCGGAGCTTCTGCAGCTGCTCTTAGGGAGCGCGGGAAGCGCCCACATCGCCGTCTCCTCCTTGCCCGCGCTGCGGACGGTAGATCTTGGGAAGCCGTCAGGTCAAAAGCCGGCTCCGCCTGTGATGCATGGCCCTATTGGGCCGCCGAAGAGGAGTGAAGTGGCTGCAGACGATTTGCTGGGTCGGTCATGGTCTACTTCCAGCAGCTGCTCCAACGGAGGCCTGGACCTGGGGTCCGCGCCTGGATCTCTGCATCCGGAAGCTCTGAGTTTTGACAGGTCCGCGCTGAGAGAGATGTTGTTGCAGTCTGGAGATCTGCGCCCCTCAGTTGGTGTGGAGCATCATGCTGGGGATCTGCGAAGTTTGGGCGCTAGCCTGCTCCCCAAGGACCTTGGTCTGCTCCATGAATCTGAGCCTTCGGGCTATCCGTTCCCCAGTATTCTGCTTCCAGAGAGCTTGGAGTTGAAAGATGGAAATGCTTTCGGATGGATGGGGTTAGAGGAAGCACGCAGTTTTGCTGAGCGTGAGGTTCCGCAAGGTATCACTGTTATTCCCTCTTCTTGCTTTACCATTTGTATGATAGGGGCTGAACCTGTTAGGTATGAAGGAAGATTTGTACCCCAGAGAGTCAGAGGACTCTCGAATCTGTCAGTTGTATCCTTTTCCCCGATTTCCATCATTTTTCTTTTTTACTTGGATTCGGGCTGCAGAAATGGAAAATTACGAAGGTGGATGAGAGGTGCTTGATCCAATTTCTGAATTTGTGTAGCTGTGTTGCCTGCAGGTCTCTCACATCTGCAACGGGTGATGGGCAATCATCTGACACATGGGAGAGTGCGAGATGGGATATATTTGAAGAATCCCAGAGCCTTGGAAATCCACGTGCCATCAAGCGTAGGCCTTCCTGATGCGCACGAAAACCAATATAAAGAGCAGTTTGACAGTGAAGGCAGCCGTGAGCTTTCTAGAGATATAACGAGAGGTGGCAGGCGATCAGCCAGCACTGTTGCTCGGGCTGAGGCAGGCCGGAGAGGAGGCAGAAGCAGTGCTGGGCAGTGGGTTGTGGTGAATGACAGGCAGAGGGAGAAAGAAGTTGAGGCTGTGCACTTTGCCATTGCAGGAGCTAAGGATCAGATTGAAAGCTTGGATAAGGGCCAGTATGTGATTGGTAACTTGCAGGTAGTTGCAAAAAATTAACCATTATCTTGTTTGAACCTGTATCGGCCACTTTTCCTTGATGGAATTGTAGGTCTCTGGTTGGTCTGTATGCTACCTTTCCTTTCAGCGCAGTTGATCTATGCCATTGTCAAAGTCAAACTTCTTATGGTAGAAGAGTGTGTAAGAGTTCTGGTAACTCATTGGATTGGAGATCCATTTCAGGTGAGCAAGGACGAAAACAGATTACGGACTGAGGAAGGGGGCCCACAGAAGGTCAGAGATGACCTCAAGCGCCGGAGAGGGCAACAACAGGAGTGGCGGTTGAAGCAGCCAACGCATGGGTCGATCCAGACCTTCCGACATGGTTCTGATCCACAGTCGCTCGATGGTGTGCAGTCCCCATCTAGAGCATTGAAGGATGTGAATGGGAATGGGGCTTCAGCTCCTTCACAAGCTCCTTCTCTCACGTCACAGCTTGACCACCCTGGCCTACCTGTGAGCAATGTATCCGGCTCAACTCCAGGCTCTGCACTGGAGGAGTCCCTACAGCAATTGAATGGGGTGGAGGATCGAGGGAGGGAGAATGGTTACTCATTCCTGTTCCCAGAGTTGACAGGCAATGACTATTATTTAGGAAAAGAAGAGGAAGAAGAGTTATTGCGAGAATTCAGCTATCTGGATATGGTGGACGAGCAAGAAACCTCCTCACTACATGATAGCTCGAAGCAGTTATCAGTTGGGAGTGCCTTCCTCAAGGCTCGCGAGGTATGCTTCTTCATGCCTGCAGTCTATTATTGTTTTCCAGGGTTGGATTGTCTGTGTGAAACAGTGCGGTTAGAGATTAACTGTGTTAGGCTGGTGGGGTCCCTCAGGAAGGAGAACAGGTATCTCAGTATCAAAGGCGGGGAACTATCAGAGCGGACCCGCAACACCGCCCTAATATGGAGGACATTACCCCTCAGTTGCTTAACATCTATGATTCTCTAATACCGTTAGAAGATGAGGAGAAAAGAAGACGAAAATTCCTGTCCCACCTAGACAACATTGTTGCACAAGAGTGGCCAGGGGCCCGGCTTTTCCTATTTGGATCATGTGCAAATGCTTTTGGTGTGTGCAACAGTGACATTGACATTTGTTTATCAGTTAATGATGAGCAGACTAGTAAAGCTGAGCTTGTCACAAGAATGGCAAGCATTCTGAGGCTACACAGCATGCAGAGTGTCCAGGTGAGGCCGATGGTGGTTTGTGCGGTAGGAAAGAAAATTGGTTGGGATGTAGTGGGGATGCAGAGGAGCTGTACGCCTCTTCAGTGTCCTGACAACTGTCTTGTATAGCATTCTACTGATATAGTGTGCTGACTCTGTATGTTCAGGCTCTAACCCATGCACGAGTACCAATTGTGAAGTTCACTGATTCAGTCACTGGCATTTCTTGTGATATATGTGTCAACAACATGTTGGCGGTTGTGAACTCCAAGCTACTTCATGATTATTCAAAGGTTGATGTCCGTCTGCGGCAGCTCGCTTTCATAGTAAAACATTGGGCAAAGCGCCGGCAAGTCAATGAGACTTATCGCGGCACTCTTTCAAGTTATGCGTATGTCTCTACCTCTCTACCTCATCTCTTGCATATGCTGGACTCTCTTATATGCTTCTGGACATGAGGTCATGTTTTAAAGCTGGCATTTGTAATCAACGTTGGGCCACCTGTGCACTTTTTGCAGGTATGTTCTAATGTGTATTCACTTTCTACAGCAGCGCAAGCCTGCGATTCTCCCTTGTCTTCAGCAGGTATTTCCCTACTGTGCAGAAGTGCAGGGCTTGGTGTTTTTTGGGTGCAGTTTTGGAGGGCTATCTAACAAGTGGTAAATATGTGTGTGCAGGGAATGCCAATCACTTATAAAGTTAAAATTGGTAGGGTTGAATGTGCTTATTATGACAAGGTCGAAACTCTGACAAACTTTGGTTCACAGAACAAGGAGAGTCTTGGTGAACTAGTGACAGCCTTCTTTGAATACTGGGCATTTCGACATGATTATAACCGTGCAGTAATATCTGTTAGGACTGGTTCATTTTTGAGGTCAGAAATCTCTCTGCCATGAAAGTGTCTTTCCAGCACACTGTGTGATGGAGCTCGCTCCAAACCAACTGTCTTTTGTCTGAGGTACTCGTGCGCTGCCTGCTAGACAATGGGACTGTTTCTTGCTACCTTGGTGTCTGATTTGTGGTGGCTGGCAGCTCTTGGATTGTAGTACCCCAGCTATCACTGTCACAACATGATACATTACTTTGGCTTGCTGATCAGGATCTGCTTTAAGCTGTGGTTTATTTTTCCTATGACCAATGGCTTACACCCTCTTCGGCATTGTGATTTTGCAGCAAAGATCAAAAAGATTGGACAAGGAGAGTTGGCAATGAGCGCCACCTAATCTGCATAGAAGATCCATTTGAGGTGACACATGATCTCGGAAGAATTGTGGATAGGCACAGCATCCGTGTGCTGCGAGATGAATTTTATCGCGCCGCCAAGATCATGCGCCATGACCCAAATTCGTGTGTTACTCTGTTTGAGCCTTTCATACGCCCGTGAAGAGTGACGATCAGTGGATCGCATTGCAAGGCGTTTTATGTTTTGACTGTCACGGATCTTAGTAGGCGGCCTGAGTGTGGCCTATGGGTGGGTCATTTTCAGCTTTGTGGGATCAGTTGGCTCCATGCATGCGTTATCCCAGAGAGTTCGTACAGGGTTTTGTTGTATTGGAAGCTGGCAAGCCAATTTTGCTGCAGCTCTTGCCAACTATTGAAGCTGCGTGTGAGATCCATCTTTGGAGATCGGAGACGTTTTCATTGGAGAAGGTACGCATCTGGAATTGGGACAAGGGGAGTGCGCTGTATATACTGTAAGCTTCGGGAGTGGCTCCACCGAAGTGCCTTCTTTAGCAAGCGATGGTGGCATGGCATGACTGAAGCGAGACATGAGTACCTCCGGGACACCGGGTTCTGTTTATTCGTCTAACCTTATACGGTAGTTGTTGAACGCATATGTTGCCCTTTTCGAGGAAACTGAAGAGGGAATTTGTCGTTCACTCTCGAGTATTCCAAGTTGTGACTTCAGAGTACGGCTATCCTCTATTTTACACAGACTTAAAAACTTTTTCTGTGATTGGAGCTAGACTTTTGGTTGCATTGTGGATATGAAAAGTTGCGTTAAGGTCAGCTTTTTGCAAGCTTGCCGATGCATCCTTCTTCCCAGACTGTGACGCAGTTGTGCCGTATTCGCCCATGGAGCCTTGGATATAAGCTATCCGGTGGAACATCTTTCTGTAACCCGGCCTGACCCTGTGTCAGCAACGAGTGCAACCGAGTGCAACCGAGTGCAACCGAGTGCAACCGAGCGCAGACCTCACGGGTACTCTTGCCCAGTTCGCAACTGTGAAAAACACCTCCATTCGACACAGTGGATGGCTGCCACAAAATCGCGGCGAGAAAAAAGGCCATAGTATCTTTTCCAATTTTAGCAGGGACAGTAATGTAATAGAGCACTGCAGGGAACAATACATGCCCAGCGCAAATATCTAATATCGCCGACTACGAAGAGTCCTTGTCAACCGTCCCTAAATTGCCGTTACGGGAAAACAAATCTAATAGCTCCTACAAAAATGCAGCAATGTGTGCTCTCAATGCTAATAAACCCTCGGCGTGCCCATTCAACTGTACCTCATGCTCTTGATGAATGGCAGAGAGAAGCCATCCGAGACGGAGAGGGATAACACGCCCCCTTTGGTCCTCAAAGACCAACTGACTTTTCAAAATTTTGCAGTTGATTGAGGAAGATCCATGTCATCTGCATTTCAACAGGCGTAACAGAGACTCGCACTAGTGAGATTAAGCTACACAGGATTTCCCGACTGTGTTGCCACAACAATATGAGAAACGGAAGTCCTCAATGAACTGGATTTTTCAACTGGATTAAGCAACTTACCATCACATGAGGAGCAATTCGAATGCAGTAAGTTCCAAACCCAGTGTAGAACTTGAGGAACCCACCCTCCTTCAAAGTGCGAAGTGCACAGTCCACCGAACCTGTGTATGGGAACTTCCCATCAGGGCCAGGCTGCATCTTCTGGATCTGTGTCTTCACGTAGTCGAAGGGAAGACTACAAGCAGCTGCAAAGAAGCCAGAAACCGCGCTAGCACCTGCACAAGGATGGGCACAGTAGCGATTCACGACCAAACATCGCTGACACCTGAATTCACGCAACGGTTCCTTGCACATACTTGGTTCAAAGCAGCTAAAAGAAAAATTGACAGGCAACCGCACAGTCTCTACAACAGGCATCCTCAGCAGAAAGACAAGACACACCAGCACCGACAGACTTGAAGAGATTTACACTTACCAAGAACAGTGGGAATCTCCGGCAAGTTCAACTGGTCACGGAATAGTTCCACACTTTGGTCATACGATGCAAGCATGCCCATGTTCAAAGCCATAGCACGAACCACTGTTGGGCCAGCACCTTTCCACAAGGCCAAAGTACCCTCATCAGCCGCTATACGGTACAGTGCATGGAAGGCATTCTTGTAATTTCTTCGTTGATGCAATTGCAGCGTAGAGTCAGCCTGCATGCGAATCAGAGCTAGATCTGCTGGGCTCCCAACCGTGGCACCAATTGCCCCAGCTGTCAGCCCACACAGTGCTTTCTGGTACAAAGGAAGAGGCTTCCCCTCGTTTGCTTCTACAGCTTTCGCCGTCAGCACCCTGCAAAACCAAAGAGCCGTTGAAACGAGTACAAAGCAAGGTCAAACTCGAACCAAATCTCAGATCCCACGACTAGGGGCCCATGAAAATAAAATAGAATTGCCTGAAGCTGCCGAGCCGCGCCGTGGTGTAAGTAGCCTGCCTCAAAAGACCTGCCGAGAGACCCTGCTCAACAAGCACACACGAATAAGGGGATGATATACACTGTGAGTAGGTAGGCAAGCATCTGCCAGCAGCGACAGTGTACCTTGTAAAACCCAGCAACCCCATCGTTTGCTAGAACCTTCCTGGCCACAGCACTTGCACTACCTTCCCCGAGCTGGATTTGCACCTGCACGCCATGCCACACCACATCACGTCAACGATCCTCCAAACAAAGAGTGCAGATCGGAATAAGGGAGCCAGTCGCATGCACAGACTACCGGCAGCGGTGCCTAATGCAATCAACTAATTTTTCAAACCACGGCTCCCTAACCACGTTCCAACCCCGACAATCAGTCAAAACAACCAGTTTTGGATTCAAAACGCATGCAAACCCGCAGATCTGTGAAAGGGATAGAAGCGCATTCAGATCCGCGAGCACCGGAGAAGGAAAAATTGCACACCGTGCCGGTAGAGAAGCATAGAACAAAGACAAAGCAGTGTGGCATGCCCGGCGGCGCTTAGGGAGAATTGCAACGAACCTTGATCATATCAATTGGCTGAATGACGCAGGTGGCTCCCATGCCCGCAAGGCCTCCATTCATGAAAGGCTTCACAGTCTTCCACAGCGGACTCTGCTGCCGTACTTCTTGAGTGGCCACGGCCATGTTGTCCTGTGGCTTCCCCGTAACGCTCAGCCGCCGCGAGGTAGCAGAAGGCAGAATTCCCTCCGACTATCTCCGTGAGCCGGCCGCTGTCCTCTCCGCGCTGCAGAATCCGGCGCCAGATCGATGCCGGCAGCTGAATCAGGCAGCGGCAGCTGGAGGAGGTCGCTCGCGTCGCGTGGGCCAACGGCGAAGGAATGCGCGAAGTGCGAAGAGCAGGACCGGGCCGGACCTGGCGCTGCGGGGCTGGTACGGGCCCGATGCGCCTCAACAAGCGACGCGACGGCGACGCAACACTAGGCGGCGGCCGCGCAGGCGAGGTGCGCAAGGCGAGATCCACAATCACAGACGGCCCCGTCCGACTCTGAGTGAGACAAAAAGCGAGGACGGAGTCCGAGCTAGCGCCCAGTGTGGCGTGGAACGAGGCCTCGGCCGCCTTCCACGCCCCAACCTGCGCTTCTGCCAAACCAGCCAAACGAACCGCAAATCGCCCCAAGCCTCGGCCGTTAGGTCGGTTTAGGGCTAGTGGCCCCCGCGGCCCTGCGGCAGCTTCGTTCCCCTGCCTCGGCACCTACCCTGGTCCCTGCCCGCCTTCACGACCGTCCAGCTAAATAATGCCGTCACGCTCTTTGTCTCTTTTGCCTTTTATGCGAACCAGTACCATAGTATCATACACACACGGGCAAGCCGATTTCAGTAACTACGGACGTACTGCAGGCCGGGTATACATACATACATACATACTCGTATTTCTTTATACCGATCCAATTATCTCACTCTTTCTACCTTTCTACCTGGTAGGTATGCAATAAATCAATAAATGAGGACGCCTTTTATGACAAAAGCTTGAAGGCGTCAGGGATGTATAAAATCGGCGATCGTGTTCCGAGAAGGCGTTCGTTTTCCGGCAAACCGCAGCTTCCCAGCGGCGGGGAGGCCACTTCCACGACCGGAAGTGGAACACGCAGACACAGTCTCGGGTAAACGCTCTCTCGTTTTGTGGGCGGTAGTGTGTCGCGTTTGTTTGACTGCTCACCTGCCTTGTCTGAACTGAAGCGATTCCACACGACTGGACTTAGAATCTGGGTGGATTGAGTTGGAAGCAAACAGTGGTGAGGCAGGGATCGTGGGTCGTGGCTGGGTGGGATCATAAATTGTAGCTAGGGATGGCAGGGGAGGCTGCTTGGCTGCGCTGCTGGGTGGGATGTGATGTCACGGATCTTGGGGGAGCTGCGGGAGGCCGTAATTTTGCAAAAAGGCTGGCTCATTGTGGGTGTGGGGGAGGGAAGAGAGAAAGGATTTGCGCAATTCGATGAACGAAAAGGTTTAGGTTTGTGCAGGTATAGGCGGGAAGGGGAGGGGAGGAAGATGCGGATCTGAGGCTTAAGCATCGCATCTTGCTTTCCTCTTTACTTGATGCACCTTGAGGCTGGAGCTTTGTGAATGTGAATGGTTGGGTACTGACGGGATGATGGCGGGCACGGGCCAGCAGCGCCGGAGGCAACCGCGAATGCGGGGAGCTGCTCCCAAGCCCGACGGCCCTGCGGTGCAGTGGAACCGGCGGATCTACGACCCCAGGCGGTGGCACAGGCGGTCTGGGAGCAGTCACGGGGCGGATGGCTCGGGGATTGGGAGTAATGCGACCGCGGGGCAGCCACCTGCTGGCTGGATGCTTGTTTGGGCTGGCAGATTCAAGCGCTGGCGACGCAGGTGGTTTGTTGCACATCCTCCCGGCCTGCTTTTGTACTACAAGACTTCTGATCAAATTGGGCGGCCTGGCAATATCAGCCTCCTCGTAATCCCCTCCTCAGAAGCCACATCCTTGTGCGTATACAGTGGAGCAGGCTAGACGAGTCTTTTTCTTGCTGCACTGCTGCACAGGGCTAGAGCGTTCAGGACTAGACTGGCCTGGACCGGATTGTCTCGCTCGCTGCCTTTGCGTCTGGAATTCCCGTGTATTTGCCGTCTCGTATCGCACTACTGAGCTGTCTACCCCATTGAATTTTGATTTTGACAGGGAGCCTCGGTTGTTCCGGTGGCCGGAAAGGACAGGCAGTTCAAGATTGTGAAAGGCTCCAGTGTCTACTACCTGCGGACCCTCAACAGAGACTTCCGGCAGGTATGTTTCCGAGGCCTTGTCTTCGGTTTCTGATACATTGGAATTGCGCATTTCCAGCTCGATTTAGTTGCGGGGACGCCGGTTCGTTATGCTAGTCCATGTTTGGTGGGTAGCAGGTTCGAAGTACTGTCTGTCGTGGAAGCGAAGCAGTACGGGTGGTGACTTGTGCTGCTTGGTTTACAGGCTTGGGTGGATACCGTTCGGGAGTCTGTTGATACATACAACAAGTCTGTTCAAAAGGCTCAAGTCGGCGTGCCACCTGGAAGACCTGTCTTGCCCCAGCATCAGTCATTACCACCGGTACCACCCCCTCTTTCCTTCGTTATTGTGTTTTGTTTTGTTCGTGGTTTGATGTAATTAATGTCAATCTTTGCACTAGGGCTTGCGCTCAAGTGCAAAGCTCAATTCATTATCCAGACTGAGCTCTGCCTGATGAACATGGTCGAGACCTGATGTTGACTGTAATCCAGCATCTTGGTGAGGAATGGGAGGAGCAGGAAAAAGAGCTGAACAGAAGGCTGAGTTCTCGTTTGCAGGAGATTGAGCCTGCGAGACACGGTATGTCGTGATTTCTGTGATGTTTGTAGCACCCTGAAAATGATCAGTGGACACATGCTGCAAAGTCAGCCCTCATCCCATCCCCTCTTGATGTGATGTGATGGGATGTGGGCTTTGCAGCTTTTCTGCAGCAGCTTCATACCCTACAACATTCATTGTCAGCAATATGTGGAGCTTTGGGTCTCACTAAAGAGTCGCCTATCAAGAAGTCTTCAAGCAGTGGTAGCATGATTGACCCTGCCGGTCCAAGTATACCTCAAGTCCATGCAGACATTCTTGGATCAGAAGGTCATTTCACTTCGGCCGCAGAAACTAGCAACCGTTCTTTAGGAGCTGTGGAATCATCTACTACATCTGCACTGGGTGTTTCTCGGGAGAAAGCCTCTCAGCGGTCAATCTTTAGGCCTTGGAGAGGGGAGAGTGATAGCCGGCCACGGGAAAGTACAAGTACACGTCTTCGGTCAGCCAAGTCGGGGCCATCCTTGCCTTTGTCTGTAGATTCTAATGCACCAAGAAATAGAAGGAGAAGTCTTTCCTTTTCAGTAGATGAAACAGTCAGCACTCCTAGATGTGTATGCCAAGGGATTTGCCTCTGTGTTGAGCGTATTAACTTCCGGCGAGGAGAACATGGGCAAATTCCAGGAAATGGCCATTTTTCTGACCCCGAAGTTAGTAGTGAGTTGGAAGGCTGCAAAGTTATGCAACCAGTTCTCAGTACAATACTCAGTAGTGACTCTGAACAGGGATTTAGGTCTATGCAGCCTGAGACTGAGGATGGCAGTTCCTTGAATAATACTAGTGATACGCTCACGGGAAAAGAAGGTCTTATCTCAGCAGGGTTGAATAAAGCGGGTACTTGTGAAGGGAGAAGTTCTGAATTGTACATAAACGGGTCTAAGACTTCAAGTAAAGAAGCCTCTGCAATTGTCGCAAGGGTTTCTTTGGAACAAGACGGGATTAAACACCAAGAAAGGAGAGGAAAGAACGACTCTGTACGTCAAAGTCCACTGCAGGGAGCGTGGAACAGCTTGATGGATGCTTTCTCCGAGGTGAGGCTACACAGATGGAGCGTCCAGAACTGCTTCTCTTTTCTCGACAGTGCAATTGTCTGTGCTACATGCAACAGGCAGTTTCGGAGTATTTCCAGTCCTTGGAGTGTTTGAAATGGCGATATGGGGCTTACCACTGCAAACATCTGCCTGTAGGTACTGAGGGAGGAGGTCCATAGAGTTCTTGATCTCGAAGCAGAAAATGCAGTGCTGCAGGACTCTCTAGCAATGCTCCCGGATCTGCAACGGGATCGAATTGCTTTGACACATTTGAGGGAGCAGCTGAAGGTTCCAGCTCTTCCCAGCTGTACAGCAGATTGTTTATCTAAGCTGTTCCCGAAGTGTAACATATCTTGTTTCTTTCTCGCAGAAAGACCCAAGATATGCTGGTGTGAAGTTCGGGGAAGGTGATGGTGAAGATGGCGATGATGAAGAAGATGGGGAGGAAACTGAGGATGAGGCCTCAATGTTGTCAAGTGACGTCACGAACGAGGTAAACCCTGGACCAACGCTATTGAGAGCTAGTCATGGGTGCTGCGGAACTCTAGTACCTGCAATCCTTTCTGGCATTGTCGTCAATTGTCGTCAACTCATTGTGGCCAGGAATACTTTGAAGCTCTCGAGGTTCTGAATCAATACGAATTCGTGGCAAAAGCAACACCATCAGCTGAACAGGAAGGACTAGCAGAGGGTGCTGATCTTGCGGCAGAGCCACCTGAGGAGGGCGATTTGGTAGGGGATACAGATACTTTATCAGAGGCTGAAACTGAGGAGCTCAATCTACCCAGGACAAGGTAGTCTTGTAGGCTCGTTGCATTCTCCGCATGATATGCTGGTGCAGCCAATTGCTTGTCAACATGTGTTCTTATCTCGAGTGAGTGCAGGCTTCCAGCTCCCAGGCCCCTAAATCGAGGCTTCAGTCTGTGGACTGTGCTGAAAAATGCAGTGGGAAAGGACCTCAATCGCATAACCATGCCTGCTACAATCAATGAACCCCTATCTGTGCTTCAGCGCAGCGCTGAGGAGATGCAATACAGGTAACCAGGCGTGCTTTTAGTTGATTGTGAACAGATTGGCAAGACTGTTAGGATTTGTGGCTGTCTGGGGTGCACAAATTTTGTAATATCTCTTATGTTGGAATCAGGGACTTGCTAGAGACGGCATCACTATGCGAAGATTCCCTTGAGCGTCTCCTGTGGGTATCTGCATTTGCTTGTTCAACGTACCATGGTAGTATTCACCGAGATGCAAAACCTTTCAATCCCTTGCTTGGCGAGACCTATGAGTGGCTGGCACCCGACGGCAGAGCTTGGTTCCTTGCTGAGCAGGTAACATACCATGTCACGAGTCAGTAAATCTCCGTGTGGTGGGCTGTGTCTAATGTGGCTCATGGCTTGCAGGTGAGCCATCACCCCCCAGTCATGGCCTTCCAGTGTGAAAGCAAACCAGGCGATTTTGTTGTCTATGGTGAGATTGAAATCAGAAACAAATTCTGGGGAAAGAGCGTCGAGGTGAGTGTTGTTCAGTCGCATTGCTGATTGTTGAAGACTCTTAAATGAATGCACTCTCTGCCGTGAATTTCTCCCCTATGGTTCCTAATGTATAAATGTGTGTGGCTTTCAATGCCTGCTTGTCACAGATCATACCAACGGGCCTCTGCCATCTGCGCTTTCTGAAACACGGTGACCATTTTACATGGAACAAGGTGACAACTTGTGTGCACAATGTGGTGGTTGGGAAGCTATGGATAGACAATTATGGAGAGTTAGTTGTCCGAAATCACTCTACTGGAGAACACAGTCGCACTCGCTTTCTTAAAGCAACAAGCAGAGAACGGTGCCGTATTTCTGGAAAGGTAGCACCGAAACTCTTGGCCTTCTATCCGACAGGTGCAGTGACGTGCACGATGTATGCTGAAGTCTGTTTAGACAGTAGCAGGTGTCTGACCTAATGCTTTGGTCTAATAATACTGGTTATATCCACAGGTTTATGATTCTGCAGGAGTTCCTAGGTACTCACTCTACGGGAGTTACATGGACAAGATTTTCGGGTCATCAGAACCATCTGCAAACCCTGGGGCAAGTCCAGTAAATGCAAGGTGCCTGTGGACATGTCCCGAGCCTCCTGAAGACTTCCGTCAACAGTATTGTTTCACGACGTTCACAATTGGCTTGAATGGTATTCGCCTAGTTCGATCCTCTTATCTGATGGGGAGAAGATATCTACAGACTTAAAAACAAAATATTCTTCTTCTTATGCTAACACAAAGCTTTGTGGTTACTTGAACAGAACTAACACCCAGGTTGGCTGAGGCTCTGCCACCGACAGACTCTCGTCTTCGACCAGACCAACGTGCTTTGGTACGCAGAACGTTTATCTTTGCAAATGTCCTCTTCTGCAGTGTCTTCTATGCCCAACCTGACAGTTGTTACTCACACGAGTTGGATCCCAGGAAGAAGGGGACTTGGAGAAAGCAACTCCAGAGAAGCTGAGACTGGAAGACAAGCAAAGGAACGCACAGAAGGCGCGCAAAACAAGGAATGAAGAGTGGCGGACCATGTGGTTCCAGCAGGTGTGTGCCAGGAATCTGTGTAAGGATGGAAAACGGAGTCCTAAGCCGCTGTCCTGCTGCCGCGATCCTGATGCATTTAGTGCCTTTGGTGGCTGTGTGTGTTGCAGAGAGTGCCTGGAGGTTCGCAAGTCAAAGTAACTAATGATGGTGAGGAACCATCTTGGGTGTACCAACACAAGTATTGGGAAACACGAGAAAGGCGGGCCTGGGAAATTTGTCCCGACATTATGTGACTGGATCATTATCCAGCGCAAAAGAGCACTGTACATTTGGAGGATTAGGTCTTAGATGTGATTCTTTCTGGATAAGCAGCTGATTTCACGTCCAGCACAGTTCATTGAAGTGCGCACCATGTGGCGCGTTCTGTCCTGGGGATTCACTATCGTGCGAAATAAGCAGTAAAGCTGTCTGTGCCTACAGCACAAGCAAGCAAGAGCAACGTGTTGATGCCTTTGTCCCTGCTCTTCGGTTTCAGCAGTTCGCGTCCTCCTCGCATGGCACGGAGTCCAGGTTCTGAAGAACAGGCTTTACAAAAGCCCTGTTGCTCTTCAACTGCCCAGCTCCTAGGACGATCATGTGTCTGAGCAGGCACTTCGGATGCCTTTCCAGTTACACCTTATCAGGCTTGAGACCTCGTCCACGTCCTTAGTCTACTGCCCATGAAATTCTACAGGCAGACCCATCTCGGATCCTACCTACAAGTAGTCACAATCGCCCATGAAAAGCAAGAATTCGCCGAGTACAAAGCTGGTCACCAACCAGATACTGGCTACATACATACATATGTAGTGGCATTGATGATCGACCAACGATACGTTTCGTTTCGATTATATGGTTGATAACCAAGAAATCATGATTTGGCAAATTGGCATTCCCGTCGGATGGATTGAACCTTTGAACTGCTCAATGTAATCCCCATCAAGTGAATCGTTCCCGTTTCCGAAACGCTCCTGGGCTTTTCACATGGGGACTGTGATTTTGGGCAATAATAAAGCTAGGTCTCTCCGCAGTGTTTTCTGCTGGCAGTAGACCTCCTCGCACGGCGTATTGAATGATCGTAACTGCTGGTCGGAAGACAAACTGGACAAAGAAAGAACGGGCCGGCTGCGATGAACAACTCAAGAAGGCGGTGACCTTGCCACCAGGAGCCATGGCAGGCTGCCCGACAACCGTTTGCAGCCACTCTGTAGACATGGCGGGAAAGAGGTGAAGAAACGGTGAAGAAAAGGTGAAGTATCAAGTCCAGCGCTGCTCAAGCAGCTGCAGTAAAGACGGCACTAAGGAGTGCGCGCGCTCACCTCTCCTGCCGTGGTTGAGTTGGCGTCATTTGTGCTGATGAGCCTGCCGGTCGTGACCATAAAGATAGGCAGCGAGGTGCCTGACAAGTCAGAGGTAAATTCTGTGGGGAAGAGCGTTGAGTTCGGAATCGGAGAGTGGCGTTCCTCTCGTTGATGTACGCTCTGCCATGAAGTTTAATGTCTTGGACATGTGTACCTGATGATTTTATGCTTGTGGCTGGTCCAGCTTTGTCTGACATGGATCACAGCAACAGGGCCTGGCATTTGAGCTTTCTGAAGCAAGGTATCTGGGCACATGTTTACCGTTTGGTCAAAAGTTCTGTTTGATCACTTTCACCGTTGGCTTGCATGTACTCAATGCTCACAACGTTGATGCCACCGACAGAATTGCGTCTTGGGCCATATCCACGTCCGGTGGTATGCACAGGCATTATGTTGTGCAGTGTCTTCTTTGTAGTGTCTTGTGTGCTGACACTGCATATACTGGTGTCCTAGAAAGAGGGGGACTTGGAAACAGCAACACCCGAGGGACGAGCGAAAGAACGCACAAAACGCTGCGCAAAGCGAAGAGTCAGGAGTCGGGGCAGCATGTGGTACCAGCAGGTTCGTGAGCATTTTAAAACTGCAAAAGCAGACACTGTTCTGTGCTGGGGCTGGTTATCTCTGTCTCAAAAGGTCCCCAGATCGTTAGGAATCATTTTAGCACTGTAGAACACAAGGAAGAAACGCGAAATACGAGAAAGGCCAGGTTGGGAGATCTGTCCCGGGATTATGTGACCAGCCCGAAGAGCATTGTACCTTTGAGGACTAGGTCGAGATTCCTTCTAGATACATAAGTAGCAGCTTTGATAGCAGCCTAATTTCATTGGGATGCGCACCATGTGGCACGTCCTGTTCTTGGGATTAGCTATGATGGACTATTTCAAACATTAGGCACAGGCCTACAGAGTCATCGTGGTTTTCCGCTTTGCTGCAAGCTCAGGACTCAGGAGCCACCCGTTCCCCTGCTTTGGAGTTCTCCAGACAACTAAGCTTTCTATTGCCCTCCACGGAGCAAATGTTCTGTGGAGCTAAACTACTTTTCATGATCTAGAAGTTACAGAGTAGGACAGTACTCGGTGCTTTTTGTTTGGAACTTTCCTGCTGGCTTCCGCGGTACAAGCCTGGCTCCTTTCGTCTGACAGCTCACCACATTCCTGTTGAGAGTATTGACTACCTAGTCTCAATCTTGACTACCTAGTCTTTCTTAGTGTATGTACCTAAGAGTGACCGGAATTCCCAGGAAGCCTTAATTTTGTAATGAAAGATTCCAGTCAAGCTGTTGGTGAAGCAGGTGTGGATGTCTTCGTTGCTTCCACTTTCACACCAGCGAGCCTGCACAGTGTACTGCCTAACAGAAGCTACAAATCCCCCAAGAGAAGATGAGAGCTCGAACGTTACACAAGAGGGAGAGAGCAACTCCCAGCCAGCATGAATTTGAAATCGTGGCGATCCCCAATCCTCTTTGGTTGCTCCACCCCATTACTGTTACGATAGCTGGAGCGTGTTAAGCTAGCAGTTGTGTGGTCACCAACAAGTTACGGGCATTCATCATCAATCGATGATTGACGGCGTCCAGGATGAGATATGCATAATTCCGGCTTTTGCCGTCGGATGGACTCCTTCTCTCGTGTCCGTGTGCAGATTAGCAGTTTGGACTTCCCGCAGGATTTTGCAGGGAGTGGAGGGATATGCATGCGACGGCTGAGATTCAGAAACTCATCGGCACAAGCCCTCACTTCGGCAACGAGCATGCCATTTGTCAACCCGACTTCCCAGAATTTGACCGTACACCCATGAGCCTGTGCAACTGAAGTAACTGTGCAAGTACAGCCCGTCTGGGAAAGCTCAAAGGCTGCCCCTGGAGATTGGTAGAGCGACATGATCGCCATTCAAGCTTCCAGGTACACCAAACAGAAAGTGCCTTCACATGCGGTAAAACCAGTAAATGTACAAGGCAATTGTGTCATGTGGAAGATATTCAAGTACAAATCCAGAAAGCAAATAGCTGGGAAGTGTAGAGTGGTCAGGCTAATCCTTCAGTGTGGATGTTTAATGGATGTTCCTAAAACAACGAAGCTGTAACTGGGCTCTTCACTACATCGGCTATGACTCTTCTTAATAAGCAATCAGCTCCCCTGACACTAGTATTCCGCGATGGTCTAGCCTAGCACTGACAGACAAAAAATTCAGCTAGCCTGGATAAGTACATTGATGGATCTTCCAAGGCCAACACAAAAAAACCAGTTAGCATCGACAGGTATCCTTTGCTTGTGCAGCGCCGCTGGTTCCTGACCGATGGCCGTATTCTCATCTATCCTGCGGAGACTCATTCATATCAGTGGTCCTTCTGACCTCCAGGGCAGGAGGACCTGGAGCACCCCAACCCCCTGGTTGTGGGACAAGATCTGGAGTTGGAGTTCCGGGAGGTAGTTCTGGTTCTCCCGGGCCTCCTGCTGAGACGTTAACATCCTTGACAGGCTCAGCCTTTGGAGTACGGGCAACAAGAGCCGCAGAGCCTGGGGTGTCTCCATTGCCTGTCTGTGAGGGGACCTTCACACCCTCGGCGATGAAACTACCAACAACAACCTGCAGAAGCAGCGACAAAAGATATATCAATTAACATACATGTATGTGAAGCAAAACTGATTCATGCAGAAGAGTTATCCACTGCCTCAACAAAACGTCCCCTTTTAAGTCAACAAGCTTACCTGGACAGGGCTCGCTGCAACCAGCACGCCAGCAACACCTCCTCCAACTACTTTCCCATCTACACCGCTTAAGGATACGCTCATACCACTAGTTCTGTTGCGCATGGCCCCATTATCTGGAATTAAGAAAGTGCCTGCGAGAGAGAGAATTTCGTACCTTCCCTGCAAACATTCGGGGAAACAATGACAGTCATGAGGATTTACAAAAGAAATCCACACACATATATGGCAATCACCTCATGTGCATAAAACCAAGAAAAAACTCTCCTTCAACAACATGAAGAAGACAGTTCCAAACAGAGGAAAAAAGAAGGGTTCACGCATAAGAGGTTAACCCCTCCGCCCTTTTCTCCTTGCGGAGCTCACCTCATACAAAATAACGCCACCTCCCTGCCTCAGCTGTGCATTGGAAACGGCTCCATTTGCAGAGATTATGGAAACATGGCGGGCTTGCAAATTGACAAAGGAATGGATCTTGACGGCAACATCCTGGAGGTCGGAGGCACACAATACCGCACACAGGTGAACATGTGGAGAAAGGTGGTGAAGCAGAAAGATTAGGAAGGCAGGGAGGAGTGCCCAGACTCACCTCTCCTGCAGCAATTGTGATAACATGAGGAGTGAAGCTTTGACCTGCTGAGCCTGCGATAGGAGCTTCTGGTGAGGACATATCGACAGCGGCAGCGAAGCAAAAAAAAAACAGGAAGCAGGCAGCTCGCGAGCTGACGCCGCAGCGAGGAATAGAGGCAATATAGCAAACCTACCCACACAAAAGGAAGAGTAAAAGGAAGCGCGCCATACCCAAAGCTGCGAGCTGCTGCTTTTTCCCCGAGCCCGGGGGTCGGCCACGGCCGCGCTTCTCCACTGGAGGGGAGGACAAAAGCGAGGCGGACGACGGGGCGGCGGAATTATTGGCGATAGAGCTTCCAGGAGCTCCGTCGTTCACACCGTACTTCCGGGGCCTTCCTCGCTTCCTCTTGACCGACTCCCCGGCCGGCCCCCGCGTAGCAGAAATGGCTGCAGGGGAAGGACCCCCGGGGGGCATGGCGAGGCCATGACCAGGTATTCCCATACCAGGAGGCGTCACGTTCATGGTTCCAACAGAGTGAGGCGGCGTGACGTCCATAGGGCTGGGCCCCGGCAGGCTCATGGGAGTCGGGAGGCCGGGCCTGAGCGCAGCCGGGGCATGGACTCCCACGGGAGTCGAAGGAGGCGTGCCCGCGGGGGGCCGCTGCAGGAGATTACTAAAGCCAGGCTGCTGCTGGATGTGAGATCCGGGCGCCCCTGCTCCCCCTGCTTCCCTGCCTTCCATGCATAGACCTGGGAGGAATCTGGTCCGGCAATTCGGTGCGTCCTCCAGGCCCGGGCGCGCAAGAAGGGCGGTCGCGGCAGCTGAGCAGCAAGCAAATTGGTCGGGGCCAGAGAAATGCGGGACAGACGGCAGCGGGGCTAGCCAAGAGAAAGTCACGACTTGCGGCTTCTCCTAATCCTGGGACGCAAGCCTAGGAGCTGACTGGGGACATTGGGATGTTGTGGAGATCCTGCGAAGGCCGCCTCCATCCCGGCCGGCCAGGCATGGCAGCAGCACGTCACGTCACGCCTCACCCCATACACCCCACCGCCGCCTCAGCAGCAGCAGCAGCAGCATCCCCCGCGCGCCGCAATTGCTGCCAGCACCTCAAACCCGCACCGAAAATTCTGCAAAATCCCCTCCCGCCGGCCTCAAATCTTTGCACCAGCGCGAGCACGCTCAAAGAAAGCGCAGCCGCAGCCGCACCTGCACCTCCAGATCGCGGGCACACAAAGACGCACTCTCGGCCGCAGATTTGCGGAAAAAGATGAGGAAAGCCCGGGCGGCAGATCTCCAGCCCGCCAGAGTAGCTCCTGTGAAAGATCGGTGGCAGCGGAGCAGGATTAAGAAAGAGAAGCAGCACAGCAGTGCTCGGAAACAAGCAAGCAAGCAAGCAGTAGCGTCGCAAAGCAAAGCAAAGCACAGCTCACACAGAGGAAATAACGCGATGCAATAACAAAACAAAACAAAACAAAGTAAAGCAAAGCAAAGCAACGCAAAGCAAAGGGCGGAAAAAAATATACAAAACTAGGCGCAGGACGGAGCGGACGCGGACGGACGGGAGCGAACGGGGTCACACGGGGGTTGAGAGACGGTAGGGGCCCACCACAGACCCGGGTCAGTGGTCACTGGTGAGGTTAACGATTGGCAGACCGCGGTAAAGCAGAAATGGCGCGCCATTAAGACCCTCCTGACACCGCCCTGGACAAGTCGTTGTCACCGGGAGGCCGCGCGCGGGCAGCCCCTAGGCCACCGGCCCAGCCGGTGGCGGTACTGGTAATTGTTTAGGTGCTGGTAGGTGGAGCGGGTTGCCCGCATCATTGACGCCTGGCTTTACTTTCCGCCACTCGCGGTTCGAACCCGCGGTCGGTCAGGAGCCAGGGCCGGGGCCGGGGCCGGCCAGGCCAGGCCCAGGCCCAGGCCCAGGAAAGAAAAGGGCCACAGCAAGGACAGGAAATGCTGCTTGCCGTGATTTGGCTGTGGCTCGTGGGACGTGCAACGCAACCAACGCTCTCTTCTTCTCCTTCTTCCCTTTCCTTCTTTTTCCTTCCTTTTCCTTCCTTTTCCTTCCAGAAGCCTTTTGTTCGCCCCTTTCCTTTTCTCTCCTTCCCTTGCCTTTCGCTCGCGCACCCTGTGCTTTTCACGACACACAAGCTGTCGATGCATCACTATGTACAGCGCAAAAGGAGGAGTAGAGAAGAGACAACAACAGGAGCAGGGCGCTCCATGTGTGTGCGCGCGTCCCAATCTCTAGTAAGGCCAGCCCCAGCTCCACAACCACATTCCGTTACCCATTCATGGGCGAAGCGAGGAGGAGAGGCGGGTGGTGGGTTGTACATGTTGGAACATGTCCACCAACCCTTGCGCCTTCCCGCCGCCGCAGCGAATTATAAAGCGGTTTGATTTCCGAGTTTTGAATTAAACAATTAAACAAGTGCAGAGCAAGGAAAGCGAGGCGGGGCGAGCATGCAGCAGAGTGACAGGATCCGGATTCCCATTAGCAGCAGGGAGCAGCAGCATTCGGCGCTGTCCGGGAAGATGGGTTGTTGTTGCAGCATATTTGGGAGGGAGCGAAAGCAGAGCTGGGCTGGCCTTACTGCTGCCTGCAGGGGGAGCGTTGGAATCGGGCCAATCATGAAGCTGAGGAGATTAGGGCTTTGTACTGCAAAACTCTACGACAGGATGCGCCAGTCCGGGCCTTCCCTTCCCTTCCCTTCCCGTGAACATGTGGCAATCATCGGACTCATGAGTTTCGCGTGTAGGACGTTGCCGAGCTCTGGTCCATTTCTTGCACCACCCACCACCACAGCAGCAGCAGCAGCAGCAACAACACCCTCCCAAGACCAAATATTCGCCTTCCTCTTCTTCTCCTCCCTCCTCTTCCCTTCCCTTCCCTTCACTTCATTTCACTTCCCTTCCCTTCCCTTCAGCTCCTCCTTCCCCTCCCGACAAAGGCATCCCCCCACCACTTGCATTCGATATATGCCACACATTCTATGCCTATGTTATCTTCACAGGTCAGGTAACACAATGTTTATGTAAGTACATCGATCACAGTTAGTTATGTAAGTGGGCAGTGGGTGATGGGACTGACGAGGCTGGCTGGCAAGCATGATTATTAGAAGGAAGGAGGGAAGAAAGCAAGGCACATACGCAAGTGGGTCGTAAATCCCAGCCCTCTCTCTCTCTCTCTCTACCCTACACAGTCGGGGCCTGCTGCCTGCTCTGACGCAGGGCATGTGGCGTCGCAAACCAACAACACAAATCCGCCAATTTCTGCTCATTGCGTACAGCAAATACCTAGTCTACTGGGTGAGGCCACGGGGGAATATCATCATACACCGCAAATAAACAAAGGCTTTTACAAGCAGCTCTGACCCGGTAATGTAATGTGCGGAATATGCCTGTAGCAGAGTAGGGATGTAGCGGGTGATATTTTGAATTTTGAACCCCAGGATGGAGCAAATGAGAGCTGGGCAGGTACAAAGTCTGGGTTCTACGACACAGGACAGGCGCCCACACTTCGAAATAACCGAAAATAGGAGTGGGAATAATCCACCTGGTCACCCCTGGCGCCAAGCTTTGCTGCTTTCTTCACTTTTGGCTTGCTATTTTCCGGATAGGACGATGTGGGCGGCGTTAAGTGCCACATTTGCTTAAGCATTAATTCTTGCTAAATGCATTTAGGCGGTGGCTGGTGGCCAGTGGGGGTCTCGCCACTTTCGAGCGGAAGTGGCGTGAATCGTGATCGTGCCTGTGTGCCTCACCTGACTTGACCGTTGCTGACACACCGCCGTGCCGTGCCGTTCCCTGCCCTGCCCTGGTAAAAGCACCAAAAGTAAAGTGCGAGCGGGAGTAACGTTACCCGTGGTACTGTTGGCCCTCACCCGGTCCCTCAACGTCGCCGTCACTGCACCTCCACGGCCACGCTACCCGGCCTTGCAAACGGCCTTAATCCAAGTAAATAAATGCCGTGCCTCTTCCACTTCTACGCCTATTACATACCTTCTTGCCTCTTCTTTTTTCTTTTATCGCGATTTTCTTGCTTCTGCTTCCAGATTATATTGGTATAAGTTTATACAAGCCAGTTCAATTATACCAGATCACCTAGATTGTTATAATAAAAAATAAAATATTAATTATTTGAAATATATTTAAAAGATCATTCTACGTTAGTTTTCAGATATATTTAATAATTTGCACATCTTAATATCTTTGAGATGGATCTCATAGATCTCATATAACATGTGACTTAAGAGGAGAGAAAAAAAATGGAGAGACTTTATGTAGAAAGAAAAGAGATGGAAAAAATACCATCTACACTGGAAAAAAAAAAAAGGGTCAATCGAACAAAGCACACCAGGCTTAGGGGCCCCACTAACTCCTGCGATCGCTTTTCTCAAAACTACCTTCTGCCCTAAGAATCTCGTGATCGGGGATAAGAAAGGGCTTACCTACCACCGCCACCGAAGAAGCCGCCTCTTCTGCGCTAGTTGCCGTCCTGTAGACTATGTTCGCCAATGCCCTCCGCAGGACGATAAACACCCATGGCCTAAAGAAAGATACAATATAAGAAATGGGGAGACCAACTCCATTCCTCCGATCGTAGTAAGCCTTAGCACAGGCCTTGAGAAACTTCGAGAAGTCCTAGCCCATGGCTCCGTGAGTTTCGATGGCGAGGGGGATAAAAGTGTGGCCGTTCTACATAGGAGAGTACTTGTGGACCTTGGCCGTCGCGCAGCCTTCCACCGCCCAACCCGGGGGTTGAGGATAATGTGCTCACAGACACTGTCCCGGGTGGGGTCCGTTACAACCACATCAGCGACAGAAACTTGGTTCCCCCGGGTCTAGAAAAGGTCAGCCCTGAGAGACACACCATTGAGCAAGGTGTAGGGACGCTTCCTATAGGGAAAAAAGCCGCCCTTCTTTGCCACCGAGAACATGACGTCTCGGATGGCATCATGCGTAACAGTGTGCTGCCCGCCAGCAGGGCTACGGGCCAGATGAGCCCTAGGGTCATCGAGGGAAGGAGACCATCAGGTGACCTAAGAGGAGAGTACCTCGAAGAATCTACAACACATGAACCCTAAAACCACAAATCCACTCAAATTGAGTGGTTTACCTTTTTCTTTTAATCTATACTTTTTTACCCATGGCGCCTTTGAGAAAATTATAGCACTCTCAACTTGCATCCGCCTATCTAATTTGCAAAAAGAAAAATGACCTTCTATAACTATTTCATTTGTCTCGGAGACTTCAAAAATGCTCTGAGATACTAAGGAACCCCATGGTTTGTATGATGTTATGCTTGACCTCATCCTCCCCACATCGTCGTGGTGTGCCTTTGTCATGGGCCGCGATCTCCTAGTTAAGGCCTAGCAGCCACAGGCTAAGTCAGTCTGCGTTAGGAACCCAGATCGATTAGCCTATTCCCAAAATATCCTTCACGATATTGAGGTGAATGCTCACGTTGCTACTTGAATTCCTAATTGCCAAGACATGAGGGAAGCGTTTTGTTCTGGCTGTTATGAAGGCTAAAAATGGATTTGTGACAAATTGCAATGAGCTAATGGAATTGCAAGCTTCGATTACTACTACGCAAACGCAAGTTCTAAAGACTGACTAAAGTGTCTATAGTTCTATGTAGCACGTATCCAGGGCTTCGTCTCATGATGCCAAAATCACTTGTCGTTCTAAGACTAAATACGGCAACAGATCAAGACCGAGAGTGGAGCCAAGGAATCATGAATAAGTTGCAGAGGATCATGGTCACGGATGCGCAGCCCTAGCAGTTGCCGAAGGTGCCAATCGGAAAGATCACCTATAAGTCATTCCCAGTGAAGCGAAAAAAAAAAAATCAAAGGGGGATGAGGAAGGGAGGGAATCACAGGAGTGAGGGTGAGGGCGAGGGGAAGATACTTGGGCAGCTAGCTAGAGGGGGAGAGTTCAAACTTGGGCTTATGGGTGGCTTCAGGTTCTGCTTTAACCGTGTGGCGAGCGGAAAAGGGGTTGCGAGCAATCTGGAATACTGATTCCAACTTAAACAATTCATGGATCAACAAGAAAATGAGATAAGAGCGGGCCCATGCATGAGGTGGAAAAGCATGGTGGTGGTCAGGTGTGTAAGGAAGGCGTTCAGAGTGGTAGAGGGCGGATGAGGGAACAGGCCAGGCATGACAGCTTGCTAGAGGTCACCAGGAACTCATAAAGCCTAACATTAGCCTTGGGCAAAGTGAGGTAAGCTGAAAAACTTCAAGATCACACTGAGTTAGCAAGTGCAAAAACCGGGATAGATCAAGGGCAGCTTGGGATATGAGCCTACACCGTAATTTGTCCAACAGGTGCCAACACAGAGAGATAATTGCAACCAAATGAGGATTACCTTCCAGATGTGGAGTGCTTAGTATCTTTTTGTCCTAATGGAATGCAGCCAATAGATGTGTTTCAACTTGAATTTCTTTCTATAAGAGCTTAATGATCGCCGAGTGATTTGTTTTAATAATGTGGTAGCCTCTGGACTCGCGAAGCCCTCAGATCTTCTTGACAAGACATGTGAGCGAAGTTGCCATTGTATTATATGAGCAATTTGGTTGTTCTTCTAGGATTTAAGATGAATTTTCTGACGTAGAGTAGCAAGCAGGGGGCCTAGATTCTTTCTGGTGTCATGACCCAAATTGACACTTGGGCGAACGCAATGCGCCTTTTTTTTTTTCATGAATCCTTTTTGCTCTGGCGAAACCCAATTGTGCATGAAAGGAGCATTGCAATTGCTAGAATCTTCGCACTAAGCCTGTAAAGCGTGTTCAAAAAACTTTTAGGGCGTCAGTTGAGCATGGACTCCACCACGTTAAAGTTTGAGGTATAGTGTAATTACACTCTGGTTCACGATAAGCCCCATAGAATTCTCCTCTCAAATGTTCATTAGTGCTTTCATAAATAAGGCACGAACAAAATCTTAACCTTACAAAAAGAATTCAACAGTGTCCTATCGATACAAGACAAGTCTCTGAAAACTGTAGGAATCCGGCTGAATTTTCCTAAAAAAGACCCCCCAAAATGCAAAAAAACCACACTTAATGGAAAACTAGTCACTTGGCCATGTTTTCGCATGACAAAACCACCTAGCATTTAACCACCGTGACCAGAAATAAGGTGATAGATTTCTGGAAAACGCCAAATATTCGCGCTTTGGACTTGGATTTTCCCATTTCCGGGCATGTGACGGATTCCAAATAGACTTTTTTTAGACAATAATGGCACAAAAACAAGGTGACATCGGAACCAAATCCGTTGTCTATGCTGGCCTGACGGCGCTAGAGGCCCTCACTGCACCGGCCTACCAGTGCAGGTTGACACTACGCCGGCCTACCACGTGTAATGTCCTCATTTGCGCCGGCCTACCGCGCGTAGTGTCCTCATTTGCGCCGACCTACCGGCACAGTGTCCTCGTTTGCACCAGCCTACTAGCGCTGTGTTCTCATCTGCGCCGGTAGGGTACACTGTTCTCATCAACAACATGCAAAGAGAAGTACAGTGATCCAAAACAGCCTTTTACAAATGCTCCACATTCAGGCTTTACTTCCATATAAAAGAACAACAAGACTTACTGTGAGGATGATCTACGACGCTTCCTTCTTGGAGGAGTGAGAGGAATTGTAATATCATGTTTGGCCCCGGAAGCTCGTTGTTGGAGTCCTTGCCCCCTGTTCATCATCCATGGACATCGTGCATCCGAGTTAGATAAGTAGATGTAAGGCATAACCCTTTCGTTATCTACCCGACCCTACTTGTCTTCGTCGTTCATTCAACCACCAGTGTACTTGAAAAGATTTGCGCGAATTCGCTCTTGCGACTCCTCCCTCAAATGCTTCCGACGGATTAAAGTGAAACCATTATAAAGAAGTATGATAGCTTCATTAACAATTGATTGTTGAAGATCCGTTGGCGGAGTTGCATGTCTTCCCCGATCTCATTTCATTCCTTGCGAATTCTAAGAGCCATTAACCTTGACTTCGTGCAAGCACTTGCCTTCGAAAGCATTCATGCCTTGAATGCAGCTTCTCACACTTGAAATCCACATCGTCCACTTGAGCAATCCAGAATGGGCGATTCTGGATGTCAGTTTTGCAAAGAACGGCTACCATGAATTCCTACATAGATCTCTTCCATGCGGTGCGGTGTGCGCTGGTATAATGGTATACTCGTTGTGGAGTGCGCGTTGGCGGCGTACATAGTGTGCTATGCCCTGTGGCACGCAGTGGTAACGCGGCATGCCGTGCATAGTGTCCACTGGGCACAATGTATTATGCGCGGTGGTGGTCTGACACGGTGTGGTGCGCATGTGGTAGGGTCTGCGGCGCCAAGCGTAAGTTTTGGTCCATTTTTGCGGATGATGAACTTGGGAAACTCGAATCAACCACATTCTAATGTCAGAACAATACACATCTACCTAATAGGAGCCGAATAAAAAGACTTTCCCGACTTGTCTCCCAAAGCGACCTTTTACAAATGCTCCACATTCGAACTTCCATATAAAAGAACAACAAGACTTCTGTGAGGATGATCTACGACGCTTCCTTCTTGGAGGAGTGAGAGGAATTGTAATATCATGTTTGGCCCCGGAAGCTCGTTGTTGGAGTCCTTGCCCCCTGTTCATCATCCACAGGGACATCTGGTGCATCTGAGTTAGATAAGTAGATGTAAGGCATAACCCTTTCGTTATCTACCCGACCCTACTTGTCTTCGTCGTTCATTCAACCACCAGTGTACTTGAAAAGATTTGCGCGAATTCGCTCTTGCGACTCCTCCCTCAAATGCTTCCGACGGATTAAAGTGAAACCATTATAAAGAAGTATGATAGCTTCATTAACAATTGATTGTTGAAGATCCGTTGGCGGAGTTGCATGTCTTCCCGATCTCATTTCATTCCTGTAATTCTAAGAGCCATTAACCTTGACTTGCAAGCACTTGCCTTGAAAGCATTCATGCCTTGAATGCAGCTTCTCACACTTGAAATCCACATCGTCCACTTGAGCAATCCAGAATGGGCGATTCTGGATGTCAGTTTTGCAAAGAACGGCTACCATGAATTCCTACATAGATCTCTTCCATGCGGTGCGGTGTGCGCTGGTATAATGGTATACTCGTTGTGGAGTGCGCCGTTGGGCCGGCGTACATAGTGTGCTATGCCCCTGTGGGCACGGTGTGCTGTGCACCGGTGCACACGGTATAGTGTCCGCCTGTGGGCACAATGTATTATGCGCCGGTGGGCAGGGTCTGCACACGGTGTGGTGTGCGCATGTGGGTAGGGTCTGCAGTGCGCCAGTGGGCAAGCGTAAGTTTTGGTCCATTTTTCTGCGGATGATGAACTTGGGAAACTCTGAATCAACCACATTCTAATGCTGTAACAATACACATCTACCTAATAGGAGCCCCGAATAACCCCAAAGACTTTCCCGACTTCGTCTCCCAAAGCGAGGTGCTTGCCATGAGAAGCAGGAGGCATAATATGTTCCTAACAATGCCTATCTCGCCTAGTTTTCTCTAAACTCTGGACTCTCTTGTTTGAGTTCATAGGTGCGAGAGTACTCAATAACAAACAAACGAATGCCTCTGAACATATTCGACAAGCCACGCCAAAAACAAAGAAAAAATGAAATGTTCAAGGCTGGTAGGCTACCGTTAACTCACAGTCATATGCCTTTTCAACCCACAATAAGAAGAAAAAGGGACAAAAGGCCGGAGTAGTCTAGAAGGAGTGCTCAGGCCTGCCGGTGCACATCTTACGGAGTGCGGCGGCCTACCAGCGCACACCAAACCGTGCGCGCTTGCCCACCGGTGCACAACAAACCATGCCCACAAGCGCACACCAACCGCGTATGATTTTGGTGCGTGTATTGTGAATCCTTTATTCGGATGCATCGGCCTTTCTGCACTTCTGAAGGCTTTTGTCTTCGGTATCTTCCTTTGTTCTTTGCAAAGTTGTGTAGTCGCATGGATTATAAAGACAACCTTGTTTCGGAATGAATGAGAGGCTCTAATTTCTCTTGGGTTTTTCGAAATGTTCCCGGAAGCAAGGGTTTGGTCCCGAGAATTACAAGTTGTCTTGCGAATCAGAAATGTGTTTTTATATGGCATTCAGTCGAAAAGGGGATTGGAGACTAACCTTGTTTCGATGAAACTCTATTATTCCCTGAGCATTCCGTCCAATCCAGGATACTTGCATGAAAGGCATGTGCAAAAGGGCCCCGTAGATTTCCGTTGAAGACAACTTCTAATCCAGTAACTTCGCGGAGAACCCAGACTTTGGCAAGGAAATTCTCGTAAGAATCAACTCACATCCCTTGTCACTCACAAGGCTTGCCAATGTCGGAGAAACGTTCGGAGTGCTTAGTAATGAAACATTTGAGAGCTTGAGAATGCTTGAGCCTAATACTGTTATTGTTTGGCAATGGCGGTATGTTGCGCTTCCAGCCTTGCTGGATAGAGTTGAAGAAAAATTGTCGAGGGTGATCACTTTTAAAGGCCATTTGATCTCCGCACGTTTGTACTGTCCATGAGCGTGAGCCTCTTTAAAACACTTAAGCTTGAACCTTGCATCCCCGATAAGGGCAGTGGACTTGGGTGAGAGCCTATCACTCTCGCCCACCCTTTGTAGCGTATCCAAATTCTCCCTCAAAGATACCTTTGTAGTCTCCTTTACGCAAATGGTTTTATCCCATTTTGGCGTATTGGACAAAGCGTTCCCCGGTTAGCAAATAACTAGGGCATGTTGTTTGCTAACAACTAGGGCATGCACAACAATGGAGAGTTCTAAATCTTAGAGAAAATTGTCTTATATTTATTGCAAATAATTTTAATAGTATTATAATATTAAATAAACTAAGAAAAAATAACTTATGAACAAATTATATTTTGATCATTTCGATTAATATGCTAAATAATATTATAAATGTGGGTTTTAGGACTAGAAGTGATCCAAATCTCTGCTTGCTATTCTATGTTATAGAATTGATGGGCGGTTTTCAGCCAAAGGTTTAGACCATAACAACGCACTTCAAATGCTGAAGGAGCTTTTGAACTGTCCACCAGACCAAATGGAGCTCAAGGTATTGCCACCTGTGATGCCATTCATAACGTTATGTTTACAATGGCTCGTGAAAGTGGTTATATGGCTTGGAGGGAGCATTGGTATGCTTTACGCACAGGTCCGTGGGTCGGGGGCAACTTGACCTCATCACGGGAATCACTTTTGAACAAGTTATTTTAAACCGGCCAGGTTGGGCGTCAGCTTAAGCGGCTGCTTCCAAGGTTGCTAAGTACGGGGGAATGCAAGCAGGCCACCTCGACTTCCAAGGTTGCTAAGTATGGGGGAATGCAAGCAGGGCACCTCGTCGTCCCCTTGCCTTGGAAACTTATGGGGCTTTAGCTAAAGAGTTTGATAAATTTATTATGTTTTGTGCCAAACCATACCATGCAAGGAGATCTAGAGTTGGGCTACCTCTCTCTTATTTCCCAGGGTTCTTTTAGTAGTCAGTGTCCATTGCCCTCGAAAGGGCACTTGCAGGAGCTATCTTACGGACAAGAGCGACGGTTGAAGATGCATTATCGACTAGTTCAGTAATATGTAAGGTATTCAATCCCCCTAGTTATGACATTGTAGACCCTTTAAGTTACTTAAGACATGGAGCTCAATTGCTCCTTCTTTAGTGTGACCCTTTGAGGTCTTTGATATCCTTTTGTAGATGGGTTTCACCCATCTCCTCTTTCCTTCATAAAAACGTATTAGCCATTTCAAAGTAATCTCAATAATTTATAGATACCATTTCTTATTAAAATAAATTTCTCTCTTCTTCATAATGAAGTAAAGTGGTCCCATACATATGTACATGCATTTTGTCCCAAAGTGTTTGTAGAGCCCAGATTCGGTGAATGGGCATGAGGGGTGATGGTCATGGGAGCTGGACATGGTCACGTGCCACGCGCCATGCGTCACAAGAGTTGGTATTGCCCGCGAATGCGCGAATGTGAAACCACACTTTATGCCTACTTCTATAAATACTTGGCGCGGGCACCGTGGAATCTGATTGCTCGTCAGACCTGCGCGCGAATGGCAACAGCGTTTGCGTTTGACCTATAAATTAGCTCGCATTTAATTCCATTTCCTACCATCATTGCAGCCATCTGCGGCCGCCAGTATGCAAAGGCATTCACGGCCCCACCGACTCACCATTCTTGCAATTTTTGGAAAACACATGCATACGAGCAATGGCTGGCGTGGCTGAACGTGCTTCAAAGATATTTTTTCAAGCGGAAGGATCCTTCGATCACACTCTGGGAGAGCTGGTCGGCGCTCACCTGCCAAGTTCCTTTTGGGGGCATCGGCGAAGCTGCCCTTGTCCATGGACTCTGACAGCTCTGGCTTGTGTCCAACAGCCGAGCCTATTCTTGTGGCGGACTGAGATTCGTCTGCATTTTATTATCGAGCAGATGTAAGGAAGAAATCGCAGCTGGCTTAATCCTGGTAATCCGAGGGTTTGGTGAGACTGGCTGAGGTTATTTTATACTTCAGCCTCGTGTTTCCATGACGGCTGGAGGGAATGTTGTGGTTTGGAATCCTGATGGATTTCCTTTGGCTGGGTCTGCCTAGATCATTTTCGTGGCTGAGGGATGGTGAGACCTGATGTTTTGTTGGGGCATGTTGGCTGGTCTCTCAGGGGGAACTGTTGTCTAATGTGCAAGTCTTCGGGACATGCTTGCGTCAGTGTGCCTGCAGCTTGATTCGAGGCGGGCATACGAGTGTGAGGATGCAGGTTTTGAGCTGCTGCATCGGTACTCGATCGAGGAAGTCATCTTTTGTTTTGCCGGGTCTCGGTATGCTTGTCCTTTGCTGGTTTTACATCTTGTCAACAAGCTGCATGGGGTGCTGGACATAGTGGCTTGCCTTAGCTGCTTCATTTTTCTTGGATCGCACTGATATTGCTGCTGCACTGGTTTGAGCAGCTCGATCTCCACTTTGCAGGGAGCAGCCTCTTAGGCTGATCCCTGCTCTTTCTTCTTCTGGATGGGTTTGTTGGATTATGTGGAAGTTTGTGGAACTCAGATCCTGCTAGAGAAGAGTTTGCTGAGTCTTGCCAAGTAGGGTCTTTGACATCGTCGATTCCCAACAGCTTTTATTCTGACCCTCTAGCCGTATCTTGAAACATCATCCCCTGCTACGTAGACCGTCGATGTGGAAAGTTGACATCGTGAACTCCTGGGGAGGATGTGTGTCCAAACTTTAGTGCCATTGGCACTGCTGCAATCACCCTGGCGTCCCCTACCAGCTTGCTATTCTCTGGTGCCGGCTCTGAACACTTTGGCCGCATGTGCAAGGCAAGAGCCCAAATTTCCAGACCGGTGCATGCAGGCTGTGCTGGTTTCCTCTAGGTGGCATTAATTGCCCTCCTGCTGCCTAGATTGTGAACGTGGCAAGTTGAAATCGTGGATTCCTGGGGAGGATGTGTGTCCAAGCTTTAGTCCGATTGGCACTGCTGTAGTCACCAGGCTTCCCTTACCTCCATGTCATTTTCTGGTGCCAGCTCTAAGCACTTAGCCTGCATATGGAGGGCCAAGGCTCATAAATCCAGGCAGGGTCATCGAAGCTGTTGCTATTAGGTAGTGGTCTTGGACTGTCCTTCCGGAACGAGGACGTAGCGGTTCCCAAAAATCCTGTACTCATGGATGAAGTTCAACCCGTCTGTACTACTCTGTTATTCTAGCGGGAAAGCATATGGATTCTCAATAACTTGCTGACAGGCTAGAAATGGTACTAGCATCTGCCTATATGTCATTCGTCCATGGGCTATGCTGCCAAAACCATCTTTGCAGCAGTGCCGGTTGTTTCCATCCTGTGTGCTGTCTTGAGCACTTTCTTCTTTTCAGGATCTGGGATGTACAGCACGGTGGTCAGCAACTCAACAGGCTTAGTTTTGGTTCTTGGTGTTCCTTAGGCAAAAGCCTTATTCATGACTTGGGGAATTCGGTTGCAACGTCGGTCTTTCATGTTATGTTGTTGTCTTGTAAAATCCAACACGAAACAGGCACAAGCACACATTTAGGTTCAGATCAAGCGTTCCTGTTTTTAAGTAGTAGGGCAGGATGCACCGTCTGAGACTTTGTATCCGTCTGGCTAATTATGGTGTAAATTGAAGCAGCGTTGAAGTAGCCTTTGTGCAATCTTCCAAGTGTATTTGATGGTTGCATCAGTGTCAAATGCCCGCAGTCCGGAACTTTGAGGTTGCAGCTTTTAGAATCTGCACAAACTGTTCACTGATATTGTCTGTCATGGCCGTGAGTGTAGGCGTGGATATAGCACACCGTTCTTTCTACATAACTGGCGATGGGGCTTGCAGGAGCAGAGATTATTTTTAAGTCATTCAGGGTTCGTGCAGGACGTGTGCAGGTAACAGGTTCTGTGCAGGTTTCTGCAGGTTTGGTCCAGTTTTGTGCGTTGATATCAGCACTTTGTTTGTTGCATGCAGATGAAATACGGATCTTTGAAGCCCTTCTCACATATGTGACGCCATCATCGGTATGTCATGCCAGAGAACGAGCGGAGATGCCCATACTGCATGTCAGGAGTATCTTCCGAGTTCAGCACCAGTAGCAGTACAGATAGTTTTTCTTGGATAGGCCGCCCATCTAACATACACAACAGGCAGGCGCATTATCTTGGAAGTTGGAACCTGAATTTTCACAGAGATTCTGGGCAACCTCTTCAAGCCTGGACCGGGCAGTTTCTTTTGTATATCTCAGACGGGGGAAGACGGGTCCTTCGATACTTACAGACGAGCAAAGGACGACCAATACTTGAGGCTCTTAGTTGCAGAGTGAAGAAGCCTAAAGTCCGAATCCTGTCCTTGCAACATCGAAAGGTAGGAAGCGTGCCCCGCCGGGCACGCTTACCTGACTGGGCACGAGGCGTTCCCGCAATTTTCCGGCCTGTTGCTTGGATTGTGGTACTGAGCACGCCCTCCCAGGACAGCACAATCTCTCAGGAGAGGCGGCCCAGTCGCGTCTCCTCGGAGGCTGTATGACGGTACTATCTACCTGATCCTCTTCTTGCTTGTATTGAAAGCTCTTACAGGCCTTATGCTACGTACATATGTACATGGATGAAGGTAAAGCTACCACGGTTTGTTTACCTACGTAACCAATCCGGACACTTATCTGTCTGCCCATGGTCCGTGAGCGGATTTTACTGCTGTCTGCCTTGGACAGGCGGAACATGAGAGCCAGGAGAACCCAGTTGGCAACTTTGTTTCCACCATGAAGACAGCATCACATGGTGGGCTACAGGCAGGCCATGGGCAGGGCATACCAAACACTTTTGGGACTTGATTCGATCCTCCTCACTGAAGACTGATGATAAGAGCTGGCATGGGCAAGCCCAGGCTATCCTCAATATTCCCACTCCGCCCAAGCCAGCATCGTACCAACCCCGTCAGCGCCGGGCCTGGCCAGGCCGCACAGCACAGCTGTGACATGGGAAGTAATAAGCCAGCCCGCCCCGTGTGCTCTGACACCTAATGACCACGATCGGATGCTGTGGTGCGCTGGCAGATTGGTTCTTCCATTCGTTGCAGATTCCGTGGTTTCAATGCTCACTTCTCGTTCTCTCACGGTCGAGTCAGACGTCGGCATAGCCCTCATGTTCGTTGAAACTCTCATCATCTCTCTCGAGTCCTGCCAGCCGTGAGTGCGGGTGAGTAAGCAGCAGTGTGGGCTCTGGGCGGGAAGTGGCCTCATCATTCCTGCCAAGAACGTACATGCAACACACCCTGGACCTGTACATGTGGACCCTCTTTCGTCCTTCGGCTGGCAGTCCGTCCACCTTGCCTCTCACACTCAAGGCATTCACCAGAATCCACAAGGCTACTAAATGCCAAGGGACCCTCAACCTAACTTGCCCGAAAAGGAACTGGGGCTGGGATGTTTGATGAGTTGTCTGGCAGCTGGGCTGCAAGCATCCATCACCATCTGAGGCTTCCCCTTTATGTTCCCATGTTTTCTGGCATATGTGGGAATCCGGCTTCTCGTGACTCGTGGGTTTCGGAGAATCATGACCCCTTTGCATGATGCCATTTCCCCAGCAAGCTCGAAGATGCAAATGGGTTGCCAGACGGCAATTCTCCTGTATGCAAGGCGTGTCAATCCATGAAACCAAGAGGTAACCTATTTACACAACCTAACTAGGCAGATGTATTAACTAAGAACATATATACCTAGCAAGTTAATCTCATAAAGTAACCGAACATGTATGGACACCTCTCCAACCTATATACAGGTGTGTGATGGAAGGTGTTGCTTCATCAACTTCTGAACTTCCAATTGAGGCATCTAGTGATCCCCTAGTTCCTATCATTGAGCTGTCAATTACTTTGCGGGCAGCCCGCAAGAAGGCAAGGGACTTTCGTCGTCGCTTGTCTCATCTTGCTGGTGAGCTTGCCCGCGAAAAAGAAAAATCTGCTCACCTTGAAGTCGAAGTTTCGAGGGAGAGAAATCAATCGGCTATCCTTTTAAGAGAACTTGATGCTAGTAGGCAAAGACTACATCAAGCTCAACTGCCCCTTCCGAGACAAATTCTTGTTGGAGATATAGGGTATTTGAACGATAGGATTAATTACGTGGAAGCAGCATTGGAATGGTTGCGGAGGCAAGAAAAGGTTCCAAACGAGTGTTCAATATGTATAGAGCACTATGATCATTTATCCAAAATAGTGAGCATTCCTGGATGTAGTCATCAATTTCATTATGAATGCATTGAGAGATGGAGCTCAACTTTCTTACCAAATGAAGTCACTGAGTGCCCATCATGTCGCCAACCATTTTCTTTGAAGGATGCAGTCCCTGCTGCTTGGCTTCCTCCTTTAGAACAACTTCCTCTTGCATATGAATCTCACATAGGACCACAGCTACCTCCAGCGCCCTTTCCAGGCAACCAAGTGCCTTCATCCGCTCAAGCAATGCAAATGTTACCTTTATTGCCATCTCCGATCTCTGCAAGACAATCTTCTAGGGCAAGACACGCAGAAGGTGCTGGATCTGATGCTTCATCTACTGTTGGAGATTAAATATCATCAAAACTATTTCCTTATGAAAATATTCATCATATTATTATAAGTGCAGACATGTAGCCTAAGATCTTTTCATGGAACAATAACTTGTTCTACATCTTGTGTTTTTTGAGGGTTCAAGTAAGTTTCACAAGCACGATGTAATAGCTTTATAAATTAATGATCTCCGTAACCCACTTATGACATGCAACTTTGATCTTTGAAATATCTTATCAGTGATTGCAGAACTGTGTTCCATGATAGTACAATCACCAATAAATTCATAAATGCATACGGTTGAAGGATAACACGAACCTAGTTTTTGTTCCATCACAAACACAATGGTATGTCCATCATGATACATGTCCCTATTAGTTTTATTGATGTAGCTGATATACTCTTGATATTTTTTCCTTAATTTTGTGATTTTGATGAGAGAAAATTATTACCAATATAGGCCAAAAAGGGGAAAGGAAAGAAATCTAAAGCATCAGATTCAGGAGATGAGAAAAAACGTAAAAAAGGCAAAAAAGGTTCCTCAAAAAAGGTCCCCGAAGTACCTGAAATACCACCGGAGCCATTTCATCCCGAATTCCCACATTTGCCAGTCAACTATAGTCCATTAGTTCCAGGCATAGTGGGTATGCCACCATGCTACAAGCCCAAGGCTCTTGGTTATCCAAAATTTCCAATAGGCTATGTGATAAGGATACCACCACCACCCGAAGAACCTCCTAAAGTAGTTGTCAAAATAGTAGCTAAAAAAAAGGAAGCGAAAGCCGGAAAAATGATGTCCAAACAAGAAAAAAAAGCTGCAAGAAAGGCTGAGTTAGGTAATTATAAGTACCTTTGTCTGAAGGATTCACATACATGCAATAAAATATGTATTTTTTCAAAATAAAACTCTAATTTGCATACACAATTTGCCCACAGAAAAATTGCGTGAAGAAGCTAAGAAGGCGGAAGAAGGTCTCCTTAAGAATATTTAATCTACTTCTATATAAAGCAACTTTGTAAATGATAGAATATTTATAAATTTTCTTGGAAAATATATTGTCTAGAAAGATTAAAGCTAGAAGCTGAGGAGGTCAAACGATTTGAGGAAGATATGGTCATAGCATGGACTCTTGAGGAACAAAGATTAAAAGAAGAAGCTGAACGCATTGCTTGGGAGCATCAATCCATGGAGCCCTTTTACACAAGGAAAAAAGAAGGAATTATGGAACAAGAAAATGAAACTTCTCAATTTTATGAAGTATGTTGTTACAAATATTGAATACACATCTAAATAGATTTCATCATTTGGAGTTGTATACTCTTAGTACTTTCCAATTATAAAAATCTTACTTTCGGAAACCCTAAATCCTAATGTGGAGTTTGCATAGTGGCATAGATATTTAGAAAGCACAAGATTACCTTATGCGACAAATGAAGGTACTATTAATAGCTTTCTGGACGAACTAGCTAGAGGGTATGATAAAGATATGGTATCTTCGATTGCAACATGTGAAGATGTTTACAGGGTATCATGTTATCAACCTATCATCCCTTCAACCAGCTAACAGATCTAGTTAAATAATTATTATTTTATTGAATAATTATTTTATTTTTGTAAATATTTAGGTACTTAGAGAAACAGAGGAATTATCACTAGTTGAAGACATGAAAGGAAATAAAGAATTAGCTACAAAGTAAGCAAATCAATTTCACTTTGTATCCAAACATGTCAACAACTACGTCATGATATCTCATGATTTCTCTTTGATATGTAGGTATCGGAGCCATTTGGTGAAACTAGAGGCAATACACCAATCACGTTTGGATGCAACATATGCCTTTTTGTTACTGGTAGGTTAAGACCACACATAACAAAAAAGAATCCAAATAAAACTTAGAGTTTCCAAATCCTTCTTACCTTATACTTATGCCTTAAGACATATTACTTCACCACCAAGATTCACCTATACTAACATCATCGTGGAACCATCCCAGGACTCACATGAAGTATATAGAGAAAGGCAAGAGCAATTGTCCTTCCATAAAAGTGGGGATTGGAAATTAGCCTTGTGGGTCAATCACTCGAAGAATCCTCGCTTTAGAGTTCTTGAAATACCTGAACTATCAATTACTTTAAATCTTCCGAAACAATTTGCACTCTCAAGTTGTGCTGTAAGGATGAAACAAAGTCTATTACACCCAGAAATAGTCAACAAATCAAAAAATGTATACATGTCAGTGGTAAGCTTGTAACACATATGACAATGCTTATCTTCTTTTAGGGAGTGGAACCATTCGGTATCATTAAAGCTCATAATTGGTTTTAGGGTGGAGTCTTTTCAATGGAAGTACTAGGCATTCCACCACCTTCAAAATCTCTTCGTGCTTGGATTCTACATCATGGTTCGTTTTTCAAGAATAACAAAATCTTCATTTACCACATATATCTATATGTAGGCAACCAAAAAAAAACTTGTGCTTCATAATCTGATTCTTAATATTAAAAACTGATGTTAGGGCATTGTTTATATTTGCAGTAACATTCTCATCCTCGAATGTTGTAAAGCTGGGGTATCCTATTCCTCTGGCTGGAAGCACTGCACCTTCAATCAAGGACTTGAATCAACCTGTACCCCCCATCGGAATATCAATTGTTATACCAGACTTCGTTGTAATCTCTAGTTCAACACCAGAGATTGGATGGTGGGATACAGTGAGTGTTGTGTGTTGCATTATCTTCTCATATACATTCATCTCCCTCCACAATTTTCTAACAATGTGAAAGGCATTTATAGGGAGAATGCACTTGGAAAACAGAAGGATTGAGTCAAGTTGCATTTGATCCTAATACTCGAACACTATCCTTTCAAACTTTAAAGACATCCCCAACTGCCATAATACAAGTAAGTAGTGGTATTAATGAAAAGTGGAGCAAAAACAAAGTTTAATTGATATTTTAATTATTGAATTTATTATTTATCTAATTTTATAATTCTTTGATCTAGAATCGAGTGAAATTATTTCCATATATATCTTGGATCTTTACTCCCACTTGCAAGGGAGGAGCTAAGTTCACTTTAGTTACTAGTTTTGTGACAATCATTCTAGAAGTTGGTGCTGGTTGGTGTACATTAATAGAACCCAAAAATCCAGCATTAAATCATCTATACGATAAAAAATTAAATCCTGTTGCACTTTTGAAGGTAATTATTAATAATTATTAATATAATATAATATATAGCTGTAATAATAGTTTTTAATTTTTTATACATAGTATTTTTATTTTTCATTTTTTTTGGAAGTTTGTCTAATACACTAATACACTAATGCATGTATACAGCAACTCTCAATTTCAGGCATTCATCTCTTACCTGATGAAGAAGATGCTTTATTTGTAAGCAAAGAGCTCAAGGTACATTGTAATATGTCTAATAATTTATTGAGAAAATAATTTATAAATTTTACTATCTTAAAAAAATATTGACATTTTCAGGATAGTTTTGTGGAAGAATATGCATATCGAGATATGGGAGTAGCAATCCCGTCCTTTGCAATTGCAAGTACAAAATTTAATGCAGCTGCAGATTATGAGACATGTGTGTTGAGGGTATTAGAAATACCCGAACCTTGCTTCCCTCCAAATTTTGAAAAGGTGAACCATAATCTACTAAAGAATTGTGTGTTAGCAAAATATGCTTGCCATTAAAGTATGGAAACAATAAAATACACATATCAATCTATTGCATGGTGGGAAATACAGAGCAAGGCTGTAAGATTCTTAATGTACAAGCAGAAAGGATGTGCTCTAATCGACTTGAACGAAAGGAAATCCTCCGCCTATGCCGAAGTGTTTATGAGCGAGGTGGAGAGAAGGCATTGATTTTGATAATAACCCTCCTTTCCTTAAATTGAATTATTATAATAGATATCATTTTGTTGCAGTACCATGCAAGTGTGATCCAGACATTAAAAGACGGAAGCGCGGAGGAGAGCATACCAAGGATCGAAGAGGGTGGGTACTACGCATTGATGGATACGGTGCGAAACCTTGCTCATGTGTTGCGACTGTTCTCATTCACGGCTTGAAATAATGCACTTAGAGAGTTCCAGAAAAACAAATTTAAAGATAAAATAATTGCGTAATTAAAAATGTGACGAGGAATTAAGCAAGTGGGCACCTATTAAGAAAATGAAACGAAGAACTGCCTGGCGAGGAAGTATGCAGGAGGCAAGGAAAGAAAACACGGGACAAAAGTCCGTTGGTGCCCTGCGGTGTACAGTCTGGCAGAGCGGAGGCTTATCGCGCAAGATGACATAAGCTCATGATTTGGGTAGGTAAATGGCTGGGCACGTGGGGCGGGGATGGGTGAAAAAGGCTGGCAGCAGGCAGCAGGCAGCAGGGAACGGACTCCTCGGTGCCAGAAGAAGAGCCGCGGGCACAGAGCCTGCAGGGATTGCAGCACTGCAGTCTGCAGAGGCAGAGACGCAGAATTGCCAGGCCAGGCCGGGGAGGGAGCAGGCAGGGCAGGGCAGGGCGTGTGTGTGTCTGTGTGGGCAGTGGGAAAGAGAGAGGAAATCGGGTGAGAGGTCCAGCTCCATCCTCTCCGGTGTATGCTGTTGCAGCAGCAGCTGTAACAGTCGCCAGCCTTGCGTTGCCTGCAGTCCGTGTCAGGCGGCCTCTGCGATCCCGCCCTTGGGCTGGAGCAGGAGAGATCAGACTGGGGCGCAATATAAAAGACTAGAGCCCATCCGCTTTCCTTGAATTCAGCTCCTCCGCTGCTCCTTCCCGCGCCACTCCACATATTCTGCCCGTTGGCTGCCTCCGCGGCCTTGCAGTGCCGCAAGCCTCGCCTCCTGCCTTTCTCACACGCTCTGCAGTTCCGCTTCTCTTCTCCCATCCTCTGCAACTGCAACTGCTGCTGCTGTTGCCGCTGTGCCTGCATTGCTGCCACTGCGACTGCTGCTGCTGCAGACACGTCTTCCAAGACTTCCGCCCACGACTCCGATCCGCCCACAGCCCACCGCCCACCGCCCATGGGCCGCAAATGGGCCGGAATCGGGGCCTGGGCAGCGCTCGTCTGGCTCGCGCTCCTGTGGGTGCAGGCGCGGGCGGATCCCTTCGTGGTCGCGGAGCCCGCCTTCAGCACCGGCTTCAGCCAGAACTTCCAGAAGTTCTGGTCTCCCAACCAGATTCAGGCGTCGGATGCCACCGGCTCCGTGCAGATCTCCCTCACGCAGAACGGAGGTGGGCATTCCTCTCCCCGCCCCGCTCCTAGCTGCTGAGCATTTCTGGGTGGTGGGAAATTTGGAAGATTCTGGTGGAAGTTTGTTCTGTTGCTGTTTGTCACTGTCTTGGGATCCAACTTGAAGGTGTGGTGCTATATATAGAGTCATGGTGTTGCTGCTGTTCAATCTCGAGTCCAAGGCACGGGATTGGGAAGGACTCTGGTGCGGACTTTTGCAGTGTCCCTGATCACGGCCTTCGGCTGGATCGTGTCCCTGGCAGGTGCTGGTTTCGGTTCCTACAAGAGTTACGTGTTTGGCAAGTTTGAAGCCAAAATCAAGACTGTGCCGGGCAATTCGGCAGGAACCTGCTTCAGCTTCTATGTAATCTCCCCTCCGCAGGCGTCTTGTTGAGCTGACTGAGTGCGCAGTTCCTATCTGGAGAGCTCCAAAGCACCGCCAAATGCATTGCTCTCTCATCTGACCCTGCTTGCCAATTTGCTTGTTTTTGCAGCTTACTTCCAACAACCAACTCCACGACGAGATCGACTTCGAGTTTCTTGGGAACGTATCAGGGCAGCCAGTGATCTTGCAAACCAACTTGTACGCAGCTGGAATCGGGGGCAGGGAGGTTCGCCACTTCTTGTGGTTCGACCCTGCGGCCTCCTTCCACACATACACAATTCTCTGGAATCACTACCAGATTGTGTAAGTGATTACCACTATCCTGCTTCTTCTAGCAATGCTTTTCAGTGCTCAATTTTTGCAGGCTGCTTCCACTCCAAGTCACGGTGAACGTCCTATTGATGAGACAACGTTTGCATGTCTTCGAAAATTACAGCTGGTTTGTGGACAACATCCCCATCCGAGTGTTCCGTAATGCCAACCGTCTGGGTGTGGCATACCCCAACTCCAACCCCATGGTGATCACCTCCAGCATCTACGACGCGGATGATTGGGCCACAAGAGGAGGTGCCGTCAAGATCGACTGGCGGGGCGCCCCCTTCACCGGTAGCTTTCAGAGCATCGTGCCCAGTGGCTGCGAATGGACCGGATCCCTCCCATACTGTGCCCAGCAGAACTCCAACAGCTGGTGGGACGATCCTCTCTACCGATCTCTCACGGATGCTCAGGTGGGCCAGCTTCATTGGGTGAAGAAAAACTACGGAGTCTACGACTACTGCGACGATCGGGTTCGATACCCTCAGATATCTCCCGAGTGCACTCTTGCCCCATAGAGGAGACTAGTGCATGTATGTTAGTAGCACTTGTAAGCATCTTTGTAGGGACTCGAAATTTCCTGGGATGTGGTGCCCTGGTAATCGATCGATTCAACAGAAAAACATCCAGATCCCTGATAGGCTTAGCTGTGAACATTTGTCACAATTTGTTCTATTACATGTGAAGGTCCTTAAGGCTGGACGTCAGCCTTCAGGAGTAGACGTGCAGGCAGCATTCATAAGTGATGAAATGGTCAGACATAGCATGGGATGCAGCGGTAATGGTGGGCACTGGGAAGGGGTTTTATTAGTGCACATGTCTGTCAGTTGTCGCTTGTGCACAAGCCAGGCTTGCTAGCTGCTAGCAGGCACCCCTCCCACTTCCCGAGGCCACAGCGGCAGCACACTGTTGATGTGAAGCTGGACCAGCTTTCACATGCGTGTGTGCAGCTCACTTACTGTTGTGGCTCACAAGATCGTCTCGAACCATGCGACGACCACAAGTGGACTGATGGCCACAGGTCTGGGAGTCACTCCCGGTAGGACATCGCTTTACGCAAACCTCGATTTCCCCCCCGCCGACTGGATGCTGCAGCTGGCTCCATGGAGTCGCCATGTCACACCTGCCCACAATACTTATGCTAGTGCTAATGGTGATGGTGGTGCCAATGCGTGGCTTGCAAATTTTATGCTTCAAACCTGAAATGCCAAGACGGCAGCAGCCGGCCCCGGCGCAGGTACCGATGTAGTGCATGTACCGATTTGTGGTCAAGGGGAGTTTGCGCACTCCGGTGGGACAGCCGGGAACCTACTGCGATCGTCGCAGTAGTCGTAGATGAGAAACTGCTTGCGCACTCTTGCCAGCTTCTTGCCGTTCTTACCGCCCACCGGATTCTCCACATACGCCCCTTGCCCCCACCAGCTCCCTGCCGCCACCGACCCGCAGTCGGGCGAAGACGACAAGCAGGTGTCGGCCAGGCCGAACGATCTGAAGGACGCCACGAAGGGCGCGGCCCGCCAGTCGATCTTGACCTTCCCCCCGTCGGTGGCCCAGTCGCTGCCGTCCCACAGGCTGGACACCACCCGCATGGGCCGCTTGTTGGGGTAGGGAACGCCCAGCCCTTCGTTGTTCTTGAACACGCGGATCGGGTACGAGTCGACGAAGAATCTGCAGGGAATCCGCAACGGCAAGGCAAGGCAAGGCAACCGTTACGGCATAGGCAATCGGTGCCGGGTGAATTCCGCAAGCCTCAGCTAGCTGGCATGGAACCCAACACTGGCAGGCATCAAGGCAGGCACGCAGGCGTCATGGACAGTCATGGTGTGTACATGATCTGTTGAGGATTCCAGGAGATGGTGTAGGAATGGAAGTCCTGGGTGGGGTCGAACCACAGGTGGATTCTCTGCTCCCGCCCGCCCCGACCTCCACCGAACACGTTGGTCTGCAGGATGTATGGCTGTCCCGCAAGGTTGCCCAGGAACTCGAAGTCCACCTCGTCATGGCTGCTGCCCTCCGAGGTCAGCTGCCAGTGAATTCAGACACACCGTCATGTATGCTTCCCAATGCTGCATTCATCTGCTGCTACTGCAGCACACAAAGAATGAATGAATCATCCACACACACGTCACAAAACCCACAAAAACCCAGTGCTCACTCAATTCGGCAATGATCAAACTGTCCTATCCTGCAGACCTTGGTGCAAACAAAGAATGAATCATCCACACACACACACACACACACGACCCACAAAACCCACAAAAACCCAGCATTCAATTTGGCAATGATCAGACCAAACTATCCTGTCCTGGATCCCTTCAATTGCAAATACGCACAGCTTGAGCTGTGAGCTTACATAGAAAGTGGTGACAGTGCCGGCAGAATTGCCCGGAACCAGCTTTAGCTGCATGCTGAAGTAGCCGAAGAGGAAGGTGTTGATGGACTGGAATCCTGAGCCCGAGGCCTTGTCCAGGGTGAGCTGGATCTGCTCTCCCCCGTCCAGCCACCGGACGTGGTCGGCCGACCACGACACGGCGTAGCCGTTCTGGAAGGGCGTTCGATCTCGGTACGAGGGCTTGGCCACCGCCACCCGCATCCCATCCCGCACCGTGAGCTGGACGAGCAGCAGCAGCAGCACGGTGGTCGGGATCCTCATCCTCATCCGGAACCGCGGGAGCGCCAAGACGTCGATTCTGGCACCTGCAGGCTAGCAGGCTGAGCGGAATCTGGATGAATTCCCAGCTGCAGCGCTGCGCATGGATCCTGCAGCATGGCCATGGTGGCAGCGAGCGGGGCGCGTTTTAAAGGGACGGGGCGCTGGGTCGGGACAAAGAAGCGGCAGCTGCAAGGCGAAAGGACAGCTGCCACCACACGCACACAGCAGGCGCAGGCCAGGGCGCGGCAGCGGGCAGTCGAGGATTCGGAAGAAGGAAGAAGGAAGAAGCCACAGCGGCAAGCAAGGCATCTATCTAGACTAAAGCTTATCTTTTTAAACTGCGTCCAGTGCCTGCATTGCCGTCTGTGTCTGTGTCTGTGTCTGTGTTTGTGCGTGCTGTTGCTTCTCCTTCTTCTTCCCGGGCTCGCCTCGTAACCGACGGGCCCGCCCGGCCTGGCTTGGCTTTCACCGCTGCCCGCTCCAGGATTTAACTTCGTTAGCCTAGGGGCTAGCTAGCTAGTATCGGCTAGCCAGCGTCTGTAACAGGGGTAAGTTATTTGTTGGGCAATTCGGTGGGTGGTTGGTTGAAACGTGTCATAACGGGCTGAAGGCGAACGGGTTGCCAGCTACGTCCGACGCCCGCTGTAGCGCTGGCCGCAACTGTTTCCTTGCCTTTTGCCCGTCGCATGCTCTTTGCATGCCCGCTTTCCTCCTCAGCAGCGGAGCCGCCAAGGCTCCCTATTCCCTCTCATGTGCTTTCCCTGCGTCCACCTGTTCAGCGAAGATCGCATTCGTATTCGCTTCCCTTTTGCCGCCTCACATTTCACCAGCTGCCCTTCAAGAAATTCCGTTCACGCCAGTGACGGAATTCTCACCTGCGAGTGCCATGGACGAGTTTTATGGACGCAAATATTAAATGTTACATGTATGTATGACCTGACAGGCGCCATGGCCCATCAGTCCCCTCCCAACAACGGGGACCCTTAATCAGGTCAACGGAGGGAGGGTTTGCGAGTTTTCACTTTGGCCCTAGCCTATTGTAGCTCTGGGCCAGCCTCGTTGCAATTCCTAGGTTTGGGAATCTCAGTGCCCCGCTGAGTTCCCGCGCGCTCGACATGGATGCCTTTACCTCTGCCCCCTCGTCTTCAGGCGGCCCATCCAACGAGATGCTCATGGAGCAAGTGAAGGCGCAGATGGCTCAAGTGTACGCGGAAGAGTTCTTTGCGGTCAGCTCCTTCCCCTCCTTTAGCTACAGTGTTTGTCATTGATTTCTTCCATTGGGGAGTAGGAGTTTGCCCAGCGAGTGTAAGGATTTGGTGGCATGAGGTGAATCCAAGTGCCTTGTCCTGGAAATTGGTTGTGGTGAGGAGCATTGGTGTGGTCTAGGGCTCTTTAGGAAGCCCTAATTTGGAATGGCTCGTGTTGGTGGTAGAAGCTGACTGAGTTGGGTTGGCGGAGGAACTTATTTGGTTCAGTTGGGAGTCCTTGCTGAGCATGGAGGATATATTTGAGTCCGCGGTGTTGAGGGTGACCTGATGTTTCTGCAGTTTTCGTTTTCTTCTGTGTTGCAGACTGTGAGAGAGAAGTGCTTCATAAAATGTGTCACAAAACCTAGCTCCAGTCTTAGCGGCGGGGAAAGTAGCTGCGTATCAAGGTGCGCGGAGAGGTACATAGAAGCAACGGGCATTGTGAGCCGTGCAATTCTGTCAGCCATTCCTCGGTAGAAATTTTTGGTGCTTCTGTATCCTTACTGACCAAGTCTTGTTGTGATCTCTATTGCGTGAGGTTCAACACACCGTAGATTCTAGGGTTGCCGGTTTGGTTACATGGTTTATTATTCCGCTCCACTGTCACCAAATGCCCCAACTAAAATCAGCTCCTTGAACCGATGTTGTCTTAGCCTTTTCAAAGGTCGTACTTAATCAATCCTTCGGGATAAGCTACACTGCTGGATGCTCAGGGTGCCTCTTCAGCCATTCATTTTCAGCCGTGGTTAGCCTTGACGACACCGCCAGCCAATCGTTCGTGCAGCTTTGTTTCTGGGATGGAAGGTTAAATCTCGCCTCCGGCAGCAATGACATCGAAGTTTCTGCCCGTGTCTCTCACACATATCTTATCAGGTCGACTGCTACCAGGATAAGCAAGCAGGCCAGCTCGTCTGTCTCTCTCACAATCTGGAGATCTCTACAGTGCTAATATCGTTCAAGCTGGGACATGGAGTAAGTCTCACATACCTTTTCCGTGATACAAATTGTGCCCTATCGGCAGTCATAAGGACAAAAACCTAAATCCCTGGTGGGCACAAAATCAAAATTGATATCCTCTTCACTGAAGGCCTCTTGTTAGCCAAACAAAATTCATCAAAATAGATGTCCGCTGTCTCGTCTGGTCCATCCTTCTAATTGTCTACTCTCGAGAGAAGGATCCGCATGCAAAATCGTTGTCGAAAGAAAACTAACAACAACCGGAAAGAAAATCAAGGGCCTAAACAGTTTGATAGTTGGCAAGTATCACGTCATAAACAGCTGTCTCCGTTGGGGTAAAGAGGCCAAAGTTCCTCTCCGATGTAGGGCCTTGCTTGCTGTCTTCGTTGTACAGAGCAAAGATAAATGTGCGGAGCCATCGCCCGGGCCGAAGTGGAGTACCAATCGGACGAGAAGGAGCACCAGGTCCCGGATAGAGGGCAACATGCCTTGCCAGGTTTGAAATGTAGGTTTGCGCATTTTCCACGTTCGCACCTTTCTCATCAGGGTCGCCGTTTGTCGCCCAGCCTGTTTCTGCTATAACAATGTCGATATCGTCATAGCCCCAAGCACTCATAGCATAGTAGAAGGCGTCGACCATCTGGTCCAACAGGTTTGTGTAAATCAAATTGGAATAGGGGTCAGTGTTTCCAGCATTCGGCTGAAACAGGCAAGACTCAAGGCTCACCGTGTCATATTGCTTGAACACCAGAAACGGATACACGTCTATCATCAGAGGAGATCCTGTCCTATTCAAAAAATCCAAAAGCGGCCTCATCACCGTTGGCGCAACAAATCTGGCCGCAGACGGTGGCCATGTCCCATCTTCTGATGATACGACGTTCACAGCATGCGTGGTGGAAACTTGTATAAAGCCAAGACCGTAGCTGACCAGAGCATTATATATGTTCTCCATGGCAGGAACAAGGGTGGACCCATCGTACCCATCAATCGACAGCATCTCATTTCCGATGATAATACTTCTGATTTGAACCGGATTCGGTGACCGCAAGTGTACCAGAACCCGGTCGACCACCCAATTGTGAGCCAGCGTCGCATTTCCGGCGATGAAAAATACCTCATCATCAGTCACCGAAATGCTTATCGGTATACCGGAGCCTCCGAATGCTGCCACAACGCCTGCATCAGCATCATAGATTCTGACTTCTTCAATGAAATGTCTTCGACATAACGCCACCACGTTCGCTGGATCAGGCAAATTGTCAGCCAGCCGGCCATAATTCACACCAATTCCACAGGCCCCTGCAAACCAAATGCCACCGATGTCATCCTCCTGATCCTTCAAAAAAACCAATCCCTGACATCAGCACACAGCCTCAGCGACATAGACAACACCGCAGCCCCCTGCAATGTCTATACCACCGAGAGGAACCTCTCGGTGAAGTTGAACCACTGGATGGTGTCATGCTCCGTCCGCCGAAGCATGCCTGTCTATTATCCCTCGACTAACAAGACAATCACGAGCGCGAAGAGGCTCATGGACAGACCGCGCCATCGAACATCAGTAAAGCATTTGACAACACAAGAAGGGAAACGAGCGCCAAGTGCATGATTCCCGAACAAGAAGGGAATCGAGTGCAAAGTGCATGATTCCCGAACAAGAAGGGAAACGAGTGCCAAGTGCATGATTCCCGAACAAAGAAGACAAACGAGTGCCAAGTGCATGATTCCCAAACAAAGAAGAGAAACGAGTGCCAAGTGCATGGTTCCCGAATTCGGATAAGATCGAAGGATTTGCTACCTGGAAAGTCGACAACGAGCATCACCGTGCAAAGGAGAAGAAACGCCATGCTCGAACCTCCGGGAGCCATTGCCACACCGATGTGTTACAGAGAGCCAAGACGAGTGCCGAGACCATAGGCCGCGGGAAGGATCAAAGAGGGTTAGAACAAAAGAGAGTTTCACAATTTCTACCCGCCTGTTGAGCGGGCAGCGGAGGCTTCTACAACACTACTCGAATGATCTACAGTTGTCCAGAGTTCAAGCTACATAATCTGGACTAGAAGAGAAACACCGATGAAGGTATCGACACAGGTAGTAGTGCTCTGCAAGATACCTTGGTCTTGACTAAAACTGGTACAGGTAAAGAGACAGGTATCTACGTACTCTGCAAGATATCTAGACGACAGGACAGAATATTGATCCTGCCTTGAGAGCGCACTCCAGGTTTTCACGAAGTCCGAAAGGCAACAGTCTTAAAACCTAGCTGGTATCCTCGAATTTGAAGTGCATGCCAGAGAATTCGCATGCATGCTTGGAATGAGCTGCATGTCAAAAAGCTTCAAATATGTACTTGAAAGCATGCTCGGACCTACTATTAGGGTATACATGAGTTGCCACAAATGTCCCACATGCAAGAGTGTAAGCACCTGGTCTTGTGGACGTGCAAGTTCTCAGACATCCTCAGCAAAGGAGATGCCGTACTTCGTCCCTGCATTAGTGGAAGCAATAAGGTCTGTCTGGCTTGCGCTTAGACTTTTGGTTGCATCGTCTGGCTCAACAGGAGTTCCAATTTCGAGGAAATACTTCTCAAAACCTGCTGGGATACAAGAAACCAACATGCGAGCTGGCTTGTCCGAAACATTGTGAAAAGAGTGGGGCACACCACGAGGTAAGTGGATGAAAGAGCCTGGCTTTGCATCGTAGGTTTTCTCTCTTAGTTTCCACTTCAGGTTCCCATCCAGCATGTACCAAGTCTCATCCTCCCGCTCATGGGTGTGAGTCGAAGATCCGTCTCCTGGTGTAACACTGTACTCTAGCATGCAGTAAGCCCCATTCGTGCTCTCCCCAGGGCACTTGACAGTCACCTTGACTCCCATGCACCATAGCTGTTTGCCCTCTTCCGCAGCTATCATGTTGGACTTGATTGCTGCTTCCGGAGTGAGACCATCTGGTGTCTGAGAAGGTTGGGAGCTTCCACCTTCTTGTGCCTCACGATTTTGCACACTTTCTTCCCTCTGTCTCTGCTCTTCATCCAGCATTTCCCGCGTGCTTCTGGCTTTCCCTAAGCTGGGAGTGTCCGCCACCTCTGTCTGAGGTTCCGGGGTATGGCCCTTCTTCAGAGTGTGTGGACTCCGTCCTGCTTGATCGCTCTTGTCACCTGCTCCCTGCCCACCTGGAGTACTAGTTTCCCCTCTTTCGGTAGTGGCAGGATTTACTGGAGGATGCCCCACATCCCACTTTCCTGTGGATGATTCAGCTGCAGTTTCGTTGGCATCCAGAAACGGGAAGCTGGAATGGTATTTCTGCCTTCCTATCAGGGAAAATCCTTCAGCGGAGCCCCACTTTGCAACTTCATTGTTTCCCACACCCTGCAAGTCCACCATCAGCAAAGCATGGTAAGCTAGGTTTCTTTAAGGGCAGCACAATCACGGCCAACAGCTGATCGAAATTAAACCAGGAGTAGGGAGTCCACGCTCGTCAACCTTGTTTGCAATCCGAGAGAGCTTTGTAGAGATCCCTATGGCTTCAGGCTGTGAGGCATGAGCTCCTCTGCAGAGTGCTTGTAAAGCGCACCCCAATCTGTGACGGACTGCCATGCTTTCAGACCTCAGAAGATTGATACGATTTCCGCTTTACAGGGTGGCAAACCGATTCACGAGAGCGCGATGTCCGAATTGAGCCAATTCTCGAGGTCAAGTCTGGAGCAAAACGACCCGACCCAGAAGCACAGGATGTACAGGTGTCATGCCAAGTGTCGGATTGTGAATCCGTGCATGCCATTCGAACACGTACTCAAACGAACAGTCAGTGCATGACATCCATGTCCTCGCTGTTTACCCCAAAACGTCACAAATTGCGGAAGGTTCAGAAACGTACAAGAGTCACGTGCCAGCCGTGTCCAGCTTCTCGACTCTGAATCCTATTCCCCGCCGAAGAGCTCTGTGCTACCACCGCTTGCAAGGTGAGCCAGTACCAATATGGCGACACACTATTTCATACAAGCTCAGCGGTAAAGCTGATCTAAAAGCAAAGCAGCCAATAATCATGTCGACTACAAACGACACTGTAGCAAGCTGCAGATTTTAACCAGCAACACCCAAGGTGACAACTCCCTTGTTCACATGCCAGATGATACTATTAGCAACCATTTGCTGAGTCCTGATCACCGCTTGAATTGATAAGTGACGTGACCTTCACATGTCAGAAGAGGACGGCAACCTGTGAAACGGAATAGCGTTCTCAGCTCACAAAACAGCGTTTCCAGTCCATCGGCCTGCCATGCCAAGAAGCCCTCCGTTTAGGGCTGTCATCAACCACTCCAGTGTCCACAGAGATGTGTTCTACCTGACGGGTATCCACCAAGAAAGCACTTGCAAATGTAGACGCTCACACGTCCGGTCCATGGAAGTGTGCTATCTTTAATTCCATCAAACTGGTGATAGTTTACACTTCGACATTGGTGCCGAAACGCACTGCAGCTGCTATTCAAGTCCTATTGTTAAGACATTGATCAGTCTGGTCGGTTTTTCAGTTCACCTCCAGTATGGATTGTGATAACTGCAGCTTCTAAGTTCTAGTGTCAGTACACCTCCATTGATCACTGCGGTCGGTGATCACAGTTCCGACTGCACCTAACTATGTAGTTGCCAACTCGTTGCCTGTAGGTCTTCTGGGCAAACGGATACCATGCATCTCGCATAGAGAAGGGAAACCGCCACGTCAAAGTGAGCTAGGAGCTATTTCCTTCCCAGTTACTCGAGGCACAACCTAAACACGACTACTTGCTCAAAATTGCCACCATGTCACCCTCCCAAATGCGGGAGGCTCAAGAATGCCTGAGAATTCTAGATTCCTGAGAAGCAAGGCCTGAGAATGTCTCCCATATCTGCTCAGGTGAAACCTCCCGATGCCGCTACCAGTACCTGTGGGTAGTGGAATGGCTGAAAACCCACCGTAATCTCTTTCAGAAAATGGGACCACTGGCTGTTGTAAATCTGAAAAGGCTTCTACACTAAACCGTCTTTCTGCATCTCTCTTGGCCTGCTCTATCTTCTCCTTCCGCAGCCATTCTCTGGTGAAAGCTGCTTTCCATCCCCGCCCACCAGGAGCAGGCTTTGCTACATCTACCCTGCCAAACTCCAACTCAAACTGATTTTTCCACAAGTCATCCGCCGCTGACAAAAAGTTGAACTCAGAACAGGCACATGCCACTGCCGCTAAGCTTTGAGCAGGAAGCCATTCGAGAACTTTGGATTTCAGACCTATTGGAAGCAAGAGCAGTGACAGTGGCGGTGGGAGGCCAGCCTGACAGCACAAGTCTGTCAGAAGGGGAAGGGACAGCACATTCTTCACTTCCTTCCACAACTCGCGCACATTAGTGAAGATGCTGGCAACCCCCCATTCGTGTTTCTGTCGTTTCCGCCATACAGGCGCGCATTCACCGTCTTGCTGGTCTGCTGGATGCACAAATTTAGAAATCGGTAGACAAATCCTGTGAACCTGCGATCCTCCACCACATGCAATAGTTCCGTAGGCAATGAAGGCAATCCCCAGTACGTGACAACGGAGAAGAATGGAACCCACCGACCTTGCGGCCGAGGATGTAGAGGCACGAGACTGAACAAGTTCAGCCAGCGTATACTGCAGGTTCACCATTCCGCCATCCAGAGTCCACCCACTCAGAAGTCCTATGGAGGAACTGTGATTGCTCAAATTGTCCACCCTCAGAAATCCTGTGTCCAGCATGACGGTATGAACGGCAAGAAGAAGGGAAAGAGCAGGCCCCGGCATGACTTGATCTGCCTCTGCCGCCAGGACACGGGAAAGGAGATCAGGGATGCATGAGATAGACTTCCCATCCCCGACAATCGCCATCGTTTACAGGTCTTCATCCATCACTTGAGCCTCTCATTTAGCTTGGCTGCCTACTGTCCAGAGTGCTCCGCCCCCCTTCAAGCCAACCCATCGAGATTGGATCTCCTGCGTAGGGCGACTTGCACAAATTCACAGTCCTCAAACGATACGAAACTTGAGCCTCTTCTTTAGCTTGGCTGCCTACTGTCCAGAGTGCTCCGCCACCCCTCAAGCCAACCCATCAAGATTGGATCTCCTGCGTTGTGCGACATGCACAAATTGACGCACGATCCGCAAGCTCAACCGAATCCAATCGCATATGGATCTCTACGCTTGGAGCTCAAAGTTTTGCGAAATGTCCTCAAAACGATACGAAACTTGAGCTCTCCTTTAGCTTACCTGCCTACTGTCCAGAGTGCTCCGCCACCCCTCAAGCCAACCCATCGAGATCGGATCTCCTGCGTAGTGCGACTTGCACAAATTCGCACTCGATCCGCAAGCTCAACCGAATCCAATCGCATCTGGATCTCTATGCTTGGAGCTCTAAGTTTTGCGAAAAGTCCTCAAAACGATACGAAACTTCGTGGACTGAGGTCCTTTCCCAGCATTTTTGTTCACATGTAAGCACCTGATGCGGCACCTCACATTCTCTCCATGGCCAAGCAGAAATGTTTCAGAAGCTTCAGTTTCTGAATGATCCTTCCCCATCATGGATTTAAATCCTCTTTCGCAACCTATGTATCCTGAAGAGTTCTTATGATCTGCCTATTTGGAGTAAAGTACTACGAGGACGACGTATGAGACACCGAAGAGACACCATTTATGTTCGTCCTCCAACTTCCTTGAATTTCGTGTCAACAAAGAGAAATTAGTTTCCACCAACGTCTCCAGTCTGAAGAGCCACTGTAGGAAAGTAACAGGCTGGCAAAGAGTGCCCAAAGAACGCACAAGCAAATTGTCAAGGCAGCAGCTTGCAGAGGATGGCAACTTGAAGAGGTTGCAACTCAAATTCAACTCCTGGTGATCCCAACTTTGCTCCACATTATTACTAGGTAAAAAGAAATTCCACTGATTGCGGGCCTCATAAAGAAAGAGAGAGCCCCGCATCGTAGGCATGATAGGCTTTGGCACATGATTTAATATATTTATCAAAATTATAAAATAAATCTTTAAAAAAAGATCCACAAACATCTTCACAACAATCACAACAGCATTCGCAAATGATATTCCATACATTGCTGCCTTTGCAAGTGGTATTCCATATATTTGAACTGCCTTTGCAAATGGTATTCCATAGGTTGGAACTGCATCTGCACTTGGTATTAATGACCTATGGATGTAAGCCTGCTTATAAGCAGGTTGGAGGTACGCCTGTTTAGGCGGTTGGGAGTAGGCCTGCGTGTGGAAGAATGGACGACGACGAAGACGAAACTGCCCAGGCCAGTCCAAAACATGACCATCGCAATCCCGGTATACACCAACAACGCGCCAGTGGTTGCCAGACCAAGCAACAATAGAGCCATCGCCTGCTCACTCTTCGCCTCTTGCCCCAGGGACGCTCGCTGCAAGCACCCTGATGCCGTTCAAGACGCCGAAGATGGCGATCAGCCATGGGCATCTTGGACAGGAAGAAGATGAAGATAACCAGCACCAACACCAACACCAAGTAGTTCCCGCAGTACTTCTTCAAATTCACCTGCATCTGCAACCTGATCTGGGGCACGCTGTGGGGGCAGGAGTAAGAGTCTGCGGGCCCGGTTTAGAAAATCAAAGCAGAGGTTGCTGCGGACTGTAAAGTGGTTACAGTCGAGGGCTGCAGCTCACCCGCAAGAGTGTGACAAAGCTGCATTTTCTCGCATGCTGCCTCCTTCCACATCTGGGCTACAACACATACACTGGGGCATCCCTTTCGCTAGCCTCATGAAAAGCATGGCGTCCCACCTACACGTAGCTCCCGTCCTGCCATGGAGCCACGAGAGTGTGTCAAGCTGCATCATGGGGCTGTACAGGCATTGTCCTCACCACCACTAGTGCCTCCTCAAGACGGCCTGCACGACGAAGGAGATCCACCATGCACGAGTAGTGCTCCCGGGTGCCACGAGCTGTCATGCCTTGCATGGTGTATGGTTAAAACCTTATAGTACACTAGAGCCGCTAGACTGCATCCTGTCAGAACCAAGACCAAGTAAGCACCGAGATGCCATCTGGCTACATGTATGCCGTCCTCTCAAGACCACTCCAATGAGATTGTCCTGCAAACAGTGCATTGTTCTTCGGGCAAGGCTTCCAACACCTGCTGTACATCACCCGTGCCACACTGCCGCATTCTTCAAACATGCTTATCAAACTGCAGTCTACACACATAGGTTGGCACATGGGGTGAAGCATTCCTTTAATCCGTCCATGAAGCTGTCCTCCCAGATGCAAAGCTTGCCCTGCCATGGTACTCCACGTTACCACATTCTCTCGATGGAAGGACTCAGTGAACCCGCCCATGCTCCGAGCATCCTTCACTTTACACTGCCACACCATTCCACATACATGCTAACTCCAGATTCTCCTGAGCATCCTGGAGCCCGCTTTTTGCGCCCGCGCTTTTCGCCCACACTTCGTCCACTACAAGGGTCTCCACACACCTGAACATGCGTGCAGCAGGGTGACAAAAATAATGTCACAAAATCGGGTGCCACAACACACCCTTCGTGCACGGTTTCTGGAATCATGGCAGTCCACATCTGGAACGACCAAGTCCGGCCATCCTGGAGGCTGCCACACATGGCATACATATCTCCCACCTCCAACATCATCAGCTCCAGGTCATCGTTCACCAACTGTGTCTTACAGCAACTCCCAATCGCTCGCATCGCAATTTACAAATTATGTAATGCATACCGAATATTAGAAAGTCCTAGTAAAATCTGTTCTTCTCCTTCTTCCTTCTTCCGTCTTCCGTCTTCCGTCTTCCGTCTTGCGATCCAAGGCTGCAGGGCAGGCAGCCGTGATACAACATCCGAGATCCCACGAGCCCTTCGAGAAGCGCGGTTTGCGGGATTTGTGTCGGCACAGTCGGTACCACTACCGACGCGGATTCGGCAGTCGGCATTCGGCATTCGGCATTCGGCATTCGGCATTCGGCAGCCGGGGGCCCGCATACCCTAGGAAGGTAGACCAAAGCGTAGGTAAAAACACCTAAGTACTAGTACTAGACAGACATAATACCGGAGGAATGGCAAGTTGGGACATGAGAGATAATGGCCAGCGAGGATGCCGACTCCAGGTCACGTCCACGGCACTGAGGGGGGCCCCACCACCAAGCCCCATTATCACCCGACCCACCGACGGCCGCAAGCATTAACCGCCCGCCCCGGCGGCGTGGGCCCCGCGCAGAGTTATCTTCCATAAAGCGATAATAGTAGAGAGGGCTTTTATGTACATATGTAGTGGCACGGCGCACGGCCCACGGCCCACGGCCCGCAACGGTCGTTTGCCAGCCTGCCGCCTGCCGTTGGGCCGAGCACTTGTGCGACGGGCGCACGTCGGCAGACAAAACCACCTTTACCTTATTAAGCCTGGCACATAATACATGTACAGTATGTACATGCCATGTTACCTATTCCCTATCATTACTCTCCTTAAATAGAAAAGAAGGCTATTATGTATATCCCTGCTGTGGGGTGGTTGATTTGAAGAACCCGAAGGGGGAAGCCGAACCCGAACCCGAGCCCAGAGAGATCTGGATCGTATTCAAGGCTAATGTGCGATCGTCCCTCGCTGTGTGTTGTCTTTTCCAGTATGAGTGTACGGCCGACCTTGGCTTGTAGTGGGCGACGTCCCGAAAAGCGAGAAAGGCTGCCTCACCTGGAGTGGAGCCGGGTGGCGACTCGCGAGTTGCAACTGCCCGTCACATGTGCCTCGGTGGAAACGCGCGTAGGGCAGGGTTGCAACCGGGACAGGAGTGTCGGCAGCGGTGGGCCCCCACCAGCTGATGTGCCTCGCCAACGGATCCTTGGCTCCTGGCCTGCCGCCTTGGGCGAAAGCGAGAGATATCTGCTCGCGATCTGCCCGAGCTGGACTGAACTGGACTGGACTGCTCTGGACTGGACTGGAGCTGTTTTTCGCACCCTGTGCCTGCTTGTGAACCCACCCAGCCTTGGGCGTGTAACGTGTTTGATTCGCGATTCGCATTTCCCAGTCCGCAATCCGCAGCCCAATCGCCTAATCGGGGGATTTAGTGCGCGGAAATCCAAGCCAGTTCGCCGTCGTCTGGCCTGCCGCTCTGCTGTAGCAGCAGCACGCGCCACTCTGGCCTGCTGTCCTGCGTATGTATATGTTCGCTGAACCGGCTGACTGCCCCCACGTTCGCCAGCCCAGGCAGCCTCCGTCGTCCCTGGCTCGCTCCCAAGAACGCCCAACGCCGCCCCGCCCCGCCTCCTGGCACTGCCAGGCATTCTTTCCGTTCTTCGATACTCGCTTCAGCTGCAGCCGCAGCTCCCGTGTCGCAGCCTCCCAGGCCATGGCTTTCTTGGAGACCTTGCAGGTGCTGGTGATGTGAGCGCGCGTTGTGGTGGGTGGCGGGCGCTCGGGAGTGTGAGCCGGGGGGCTGTGGGCTCTTTGTGATTCCGGGGAGGAAAGATGGTGTCGCTCTCGTCGCTCATCACCTCGCTCTCCACCTCCTTCGTCATCTTTGCGGTGCTGGTGACCATTTTCGCGCTGCTGTCCCGCCGCCCTGGGAACTATGTCATTTACTATCCTGCGCGGATCATACAAGGGCTGGGTCCGCCGGACAACGCCAAGCGGAGAACGCCCTTTTCGTGGGCGAAGGAGGCATGGACGGCGACGGAGGAGGATTTGGTGAATGTGGGCGGGCTGGATGCTGCCATCTACGTCCTGTTTCAGAAGGCTGGTATGTTGGGTCGCTTCTGTTAGGGGGGGGTGGCTCGTGATGGATTGAAGTTGGTTGGGCCTGGAGTGATTGGAGTCGTGTCCTCTTCGGTGCTGTTGCAGTTTTGCAGATCCTGGTCTATGCCGCGGTTCCCTGCCTCCTCCTGCTTGTCCCCCTGGCTGCCACGGACAAGGGGAACGAGGCAGCGGTGAAGAAGGCCATCGCGGACAAGACACCCGTCGTGCAGTTTGGGAACATCGACAATGCAGCCATGGGCAATATCTTGGTTGGTGGTTGTGGGGTTTTGTTTCTTGCCTCCTTTTGGCAGCAAGTGTGTGCTTGTGTCTGGCCTTGACCTGCGCCTTGTTGTCTTCTTTTCTCGTGTGTTGTAGGAAAAGAGCGATCGGCTGTGGGCGTTCCTCATCGTGGCCTACTTCATCGCCATCGCCACTTACTATGTGCTTCTCAAAACGTATCAGCATGTCCTGGCTCTTCGTGGCGCATACAGAGGGTCTGCCAAGCCGAAACCGCAGCAGTTCGCGGTATTAGTTCGTGACATCCCTGCTGCCAAGAACGGAACTATGGAGGACAAAGTTAATTCGTTCATGAAGAAGTTGCACCCTGAAACATACGAGAAATGCCTTGTGGTCACCAAAGTGGACAAGGTATGTAACGCTGGTACCCGGAATGACATGCTGCTGGACTGGCTGTAGGCATTCGTCTCACCTTCACTTGTCTGCTACCTTTGTTACGGCAGGCCTTGAAGGTGTACGGGCAACTGGAGCAGGTGAAAGCCAAGCTTGCTCGTGCGGAGGCTGTGTGGTCTCTCAGCAAGACCAAGAATGACGTGGAAGGAGTGCGTCCCCAACACAAGACGGGCAAGTTCGGTCTGTGGGGAAACAAGGTTGATTCCATAGACACCTACAATGAGGAAGTCAAGAAATTGACTGCGAAGCTGGAAGAGGAGCAGACCAAGGCCAGAGCTCAGGAGCAAGGCGCTGCATTTTGTTTCTTCAACTCCAGAAGGGACGCTGCTGCTGCAGGACAGTCGGTCCATGCCCCACGAGCTAACACCTGGCAAACTCAGCCGGCCCCAGAACCTCGGGAAGTTGTGTGGAGCAACCTGTCGATTCGGTTTCCTGTTCGAGCTGTTCGGGAGCTTGTGGTCTACGTCATTGTGTTCCTCACAGTGGTCTTCTATATGGTGCCAATCAGTTTGATCTCTGCTCTGACAACTTTGCAGAACCTTGAAAAGACAGCTCCTTTTATCAAGCCGGTTGTGGGAATTGGGGTTCTCAAATCTGTGCTCGAGGCATATCTCCCCCAGCTGGCCCTCATCGTATTTCTGGCTCTCCTGCCCAAGTTGCTCTTGTTTCTCTCTAAGCAAGAGGGTATCGTTTCTGAAAGTCACATGGCACGAGCTGCAGCAGGGAAGTACTTCTACTTCATAGTCTTCAATGTATTCCTGGGAGTCACCATTGGAGGTAGTTTGTGGGCCTCTGGGAAGGCCATAGTGAAAAATCCAGGTTCTGCTGTCAGTTTGCTGGCTACCTCTTTGCCGCCGAGTGCAACATTCTTCATAACCTTCGTGGCCCTCAAGTAAGTACTTCAAACCGTCCGTCTGGTATTGTTGAGAACGTTTTAGGTGGTTAGACTATCAGCATGTACACTGAAAAACTGTCTGTGTTCCATGACAGATTCTTCGTTGGTTACGGACTGGAATTGTCACGCCTTGTCCCACTTGTCATGTACCACTTGAAGCGCAGATACCTTGCGAAGTCTGAAAAGGAGATTGAGGATGCATGGGCCCCAGGGGCTTTGGACTACGCCCAGACTGTACCTAATGACATGCTTATTGTCACCATTACCTTGTGTTATGCAGTCATTGCCCCTTTGATTTTGCCTTTCTCCATATTGTATTTCGGATTTGGCTGGTTGGTTCTTCGGAATCAGGTCAGATTCGTGTCTTTCGTTTCATTTGGCTTTTTCAAGCAGTGCTTTGAGTGTGTCTGGAAACATGATCATGGTCGTCGATTGCATCACAGGTTCTGAAAGTATACGTACCCGACTGGGAAAGTGGTGGGCGCATGTGGCCCCATATTCAAGCTCGGATTTTGGCAGCCTTGTTTGTCTCGCAGCTCACCAATCTAGGGTATTTTGGAATCAAGAAATTCGCCTACGCAGTTTTCCTCATCCCCCTGCCTATTGCCACTATAGCATTTTTCATTATTTGTCGCAAGTTCTACTACACATCCGTCACAGCAGTGTCATTGCTGGAGGCTACTAATGATCTTGAGGAGGTGCCATCTATATCAAGTCTTGTAGAAGCGTACACGCCCAGCTGCCTTCTCCCTGCCGACTCTGAGATGGTTGAGGCTGAAGAATTTGAGGATGCGAGGTCTAATATGAGCTCTAGATCGTCCTCAGGTATTACCTCTCCAGCCCTTCCCGCTTGACAGATCTCCTCCGCCGTCTTAGGTGTAGTTCCCAGTAGGTTGGTAGGTTGTAAAGTAGATCCCTATTTGCTGCTTAGAGGATGAGGGTCTTGAGAAATTTCGGTATGCTACGGGCAAGGACTTGTAAGTGTGGCGATGGTGTACCTGGACTTGTAAGTGTGGCGATGGTGTACCTGTATATTCCTTTCAGCCTATGTTCAAGGCGATCCTCTTTTGTACCAATGTGTAGGTTAAATCGACTGTTCTCAATTAGGGGAAAATGTATGTCTGGCACCAGCAATCACCAACCAGCTTGAGGCTTCCGAGATCTGTTGGTAGGCTGAACGATTTTCTTAATTGAATAGCAAACGAGCGTTGGAAGATTTTGAAGGTCTTGGTGGTTGCGCCAAATCTTTGTTACTGCCTCTCTTGAGGGATGCATTACGCTGGGTGAAACCCGTTTTGATTAGCAGCATCATGCTAACAATAGCTGAGAGCTTCTGGGTGGTCGTCAGAATTGGTACTATCTGACCTCTCTTGTTTGTCATGATATGAAAGAAATGCGTTTCTGAAAGAGAAATGAGCTTTCCCCTTGAGACCATGCCATGCTACTGTGCAACCCTCCAAGGGAACAACCCTCCTCTCAATCCAAGAGAATAAGTTAACACCCTTCCTCTCTCGGGAGGAGCAACCGAGACGGGGCAAACACCGGAGATATCTGACGTGGAAGGTCGAAGGGAAATTGATTCAGAACCTAGCTCCACCCTAATGATAGGATTTGTGAAAATGAGGAAGCCCCTTGCTTGCTACGACTTCTAAAGAACGGGATATTCGCGTAACTTCAGAAGAACTTCAGAGAGACAGCAATAACGGCGATCTAGCTTAAACTCATGGGTTTGCCCTCTTATTGACAGATCTTGGCCACGATAAAGTCATGGATACTAAACATTTCATATAATCTTGTAGCTAATATAAAATTAGTGGTTTTATTGAATAACGAGAGATGGGTGAGTCCATTCACTCTAAAATATCTTACCGAGATCTCTAACGTTAGACCTCCGAGGTCATGAGTAAGACGGAGCTGGAACCTACTTCTATATCTCAAGACACCTATATATAAAGTCATCTATTACACTTATAGTAATTGATATTAATCAAGAGCAAGTCATGCACCTTAGAAATAGTTTCCTATACATATCCCAAATCATGTACTTGATATTAAACAAGGAGTGTGATTTTCTAAAACCAAGCAAAGAAGTAAAAGTTGTAGATAGTAAATTAATAAATTAAAATACTAAATCATTGATCCTTTTTTTACTATCTATAAGTTGTAGATAGTAAAAAAAGGCGCAATAGGAGCTTGGAGAAGACGTAGAGTGGAGATGTGCCGATGTCACCGTACACGACTCCTAAGGTTTGATAGGCAAGCCATAAAGTTTGTCGGGTGGTGTACTTCTACAAAGATGACAAGAAGACAAATTTGGAGTAAGGTTTGATAGGCAAGCCATAAAGTTTGTCGGGTGGTGTACTTCTACAAAGATGACAAGAAGACAAATTTGGAGTTGGCCTCGCACTTAAAGATCGTGTTCAAATTCAAACCAATCTAAGCAATCACATGTACAGAAAATGACACACAAATCACCTTTGCCACCTTGCGAAAGGGAGCAAGATGTTCCCAAAAGTGTGTCTCTCGAATGTTTCCTTCGCCAAGACTTCCACCTAATCCGTTGACGACTGGTTTCGCTGAAGTTCCTTCCTCACCATCCAATTCATCGGCCTCGATGTTGAGGCATACAGGTGCAAAGCTAGATAGACTCTCAGTGCCTACTTTGACATCCATCTCTCCTGGACGAGGTGAACATGTATCAGCAGAAACATGGTTCATTTTTATCAATGACCTAAGCGATATCAATTGTATTGGTAATGGTAAGAAAGGAAGTGAGAGGCTTGTACAATGTTTGTGCGGAAGTTACGAAACCGGTAAAATTAGTTGTAGCTCGCTTTTTGAGCTTTTGCTAACTTAAACCCTTAGCTTCCACAAAAGCCCTGTCTCGGCTAGGTCCGTCTCCCCGCCAGATTAATACGTGAGACTCTCATGTGAGTCCTCAAAAGGCTAGACTACTTAAATATATATATATATATATATATACATGTGGACTTATACATACTACCGGGTAACTTAAAACAAATTTCTAGTGACCTTTTTTGTCCATGACTAGACCACCGGGCAATTTATAGGATTGTTCAAGGTGTTTCCAAATGAAGCAACAATTTCTAGAACAAAGAAATTTCTCACTTTGGAAGCAAACGCTTCCATTCCTATCAAGATTTGGTATAGACATTTCCATTCATGAATGAATGATTTGAAACTTATTAAATATTTCTATTTTTGTGACAAGATTTTTGTACTTTTGTAGTTTAAGGTCTTAAGTATTTTTAGGCTAGCCTTGTCAAAAACTCTAAACTAATCATACATGAAATTTCTTTGAAATTTTTTTTTCGAGGAATCAGATATTTTTCTCGAACTTTGCACGTAACAAAACTTGGACCATGGAAACGTCTCCTTTCAATTAAGTTTTCAAGGAACGAGTTAACAAGGGCCCTTATCTCTTAGAAGAGGACACTAAAGAGTAGGAACCTAGGGTACCAGGGGAGAGGGGGATGACGGACAGAGCTGCAGGCCATTGCCTCTTGATTTACATGTCCATTTGACCATGGCAAAGAATTTGGTCAAACTTGAAAACCGAGGTGGACAACTGACCTCCTGTTAGGGAAATCGGGTTTGTTTTTTTTCAGAGGTATGGAGGTAAAATAAGGCGAAAGGGAGGAAGAAGCACCACTTGTGATTCTGATCAGACTCGATCGCACCGGACTCCTGCAGGCAACGGACTGGAGCTCACTCCGAGGACCTCCGAACGCATCGAGTGTCGGATAAGTTCGGACCCCACCCGAGTCAAAACGGATAAATGCCAAGTAAGGTAACTTAGAAGTTGGGGCGTGAATTAGACAGGCGCGCCACGTGGATGGTAATGGTGGTAGACGGCATGGCAAAGCAGCAGGACCTGTGAGCATTGCCAAGGGCCGTTATAGGCGGTATTCACGCCTCACAGATCGCGGCAAACAAGGCCGAGTAGGCTAAGCGTAAGGTGAGAGTAAGCCATGCAAACTCGGGCCATTACGGAGCCAGCCCGCTACGTGTACTTCCGACGGAGACAAGCGTATGGAGGTCATTCTTCCAAACAACTTCGGCGTAGTTTCCACTCTCGCTACCGTACACCCGGCTCCCGGCGTTGTCTTGATCGCCGCAGATCCTTAGGCGCAGTCGACGGGCGAGTGAAGTGAAATTGACACCGCGACGAGCCGGAAGATTGTGGAGCTCACGCCTCAGCCACGGGATGTATGGAGTGCAAGATGGGACCCAAGAAAGCGGCGGGCGCGATGGCGCTTTGGTGAGCGCAACATCGCCACCAAGCGCTACTCCACTTCCCGGCCGTGGTCGAGGAGGCGGGAGCCGGTGAAGGAATGGCACTGACATTTTCCAGCCGTCCTGACTTCGACAATGGCCGCTTAGTCCGGGAGTACGCTGAAAAATGCTGGCAGCTAACAAGGAGGTCCGTGTCCAAGAACTCGCTGGAGGACCCAAGGAGGTCCGTGGAGGTCTGAGGCGGCGTTTACAACCGCCCAAAGAAGAGAGATTGGCGAGTTCCCGAGCCCCTCGGCAAGAGGAAAGATAGGCGTATGCTGAAGCCGTGGACGAACGTAACAACCAACGGTTACCGATGTCGGATTTATTGAGGGTGAGAGCAAAGGGCTGATCATTGTCCATGGAATATGCTCACCAAGGTAGATCACCTTGGTGACACCATCGTGTTCCCGCATGCCCCGCAGAGGGGAAAGAGGGCGATCGGGGTATACATGTGACTTATACATACTCATGGGTAACAAAACAAATTTCTTAGTGACCTTTTTTGTCCATGACTAGACCCATTTGCAATTTATAGGACGGTTCAGGTGTTTCAAATGAAGCAACAATTTCTAGAACAAAGAAATTTCTCACTTTGGAAGCAAACGTTTCCATTCCTATCAAGATTTGGTATAGACATTTCCATTCATGTCATGAATGATTTGAAACTTATTAAATATTTCTATTTTTGTGACAAGATTTTTTGTACTTTTTGTAGTTTAAGGTCTTAAGTATTTTTAGGCTAGCCTTGTCAAAAAACTCTAAACTAATCATACATGAAATTTCTTTGAAATATTTTTTTTTCGAGAATCGTATATTTTTCTGCAACTTCTTGCTGCAACAAAACTTGGACCAAGGGAACAACCGTCCTCCTTTCAATTAAGTTTTCAAGGGAACGAGTTAACAAGGGCCCTTATCTCTTAGAAGAGGACACTAAAGAGTAGGAACCGGCGTGAGGGGGAGGGGACGCATGGAGGGTGCTTGCAGAGCCGGGCCATTGCCTCTTGATTTACACATGTCACCATGGCGGACGTTAGGAATTTGGTCAAACTTGAAAACCGAAAGTGGACAGCGGACTCTCCTTGGGAGTTAGGGAAATAAGCCGGGTTTGTTTTTTTTCGTAGGTATGGAGGTGCAAAATAAGGCGAAAGGGAGGAAGAAGCACCACTGCAGACGGTACTCGATCTCGGACCGCACTCGGACTCCTGCAGTAACGGACTGGAGCTCACTCGAGGACCTCCTGATCGCATCGAGTGTGGATAAGTTCGGACCCCACCCGAGTCAAACAGGTACGCCAAGTAAGGTAACTTAGTTAGGCGTGAATTAGACAGGCGCGCCCACGTGGATGGTCTTGAGGTGAGACTCGGCAGCAGCCAGACCGAAAGCATTGCCAAGTGGCGTTATAGGCGGTATTCACGCTCCAGTATCAGCGGCAATGTTGAAGGCCGCAGTATGAAGCGTAAGGTGAGAGTAAGCTATGCAAACTCACGGACTGAAGAGTCAGCCCTCCGCCATGCGGTTACTTCTCCGACGGAGACACAGGCGGAGGTCATTCTTCAAACAACTGGCGAAGTTTCGCAGCCTCTCGCTCGTACACCCGGCCTCTCGGCGTCTTTTGATCGCCCAGATCCTTAGCGCCTCGACGTGGCGCAGTGAAGCAAATTGACACCGCGACAGCAGCGGAAGATTGTGGAGCTCACGCCTGCCACGGGATGTAGGAGTGCAAGATGGGACCCAAGAAAGCGGCGGCGTGGACAAGGCGCTTGGTGAGCGCAACATCGTCTAAGCGCTACCCCACTTCGTCCGGCCGGAGGAGGCGGGAGCCGGTGAAGGAATGGCGCTGGACATTTTCCAGGCGTCCTGACTGGCCATTGCCGCCTTAGTCCGGAGTACGCTGGAAAAGCACCAACAAGGAGGTCCGTCCAAGAACTGCGGAGGACCCAGGAGGTGGACCGTGGAGGTCGGCCACAAACCGCCCACAGAAGAGATTAGAGGCGTAGTTAGCCCCTCAAGGCAAGAGGAAAGATAGGCGGCAATGCCGAAGCTGGGACGCAACGTAACAACCAACGGTCATGATGCCATTTGGCCGGAGAGGGTGAGAGCGATGGCCGGATCATTGTCCACTGGAATGCATCACCTTGGTGACACCATCGGTGTTCGCATGCCTCGCAGGGGAAAGAGGGCGATCGGGAAGGATAATCTTGCCGAGGTTAATCAGAAGCCTAATGAGGTAGAAGCCCTCCGCTTGCAGTTATCGCTGCTTTGATTCATGTGGGCACGCGAACCTCCAAGGAAGGTGAAGAGGAACCAGCATCTCGGAAAGGGCCGCCGCCTCACCAAGGCAAGTAGGGAAGAGCGCAGAGGCAGAGGGTACTGCACCCGAGTAAGAGGTCCAGGAGAGGATGAGGGAGGGAATTCCACTCACGCCTGAGCGGACCCCCTCGCCACCCAGAGAAGTGTGGAGGACATCCCGCCTCTCTTCCCCGGTGCCCCACCGGAGCCGGCCGCAGGAGAGGCGGCCATGATCTGAGTTAGCGCCCAGCCCCATGCCGCACCCACTACAATGGCAGGCCGAGTCTCGTCACTGGGCTTCGAAAAAAGAGGCAAGACGGTGCCACACGCAGCACCCAGTGATGGTGCGTTCTTGCCCCGCCAACGAGTGGCAAGAAGCGGAGGAGGCTGTGCGAAGGGCGGAGAGGGACGCGGCCCAAGGAGCGGGAGGCCACTGGCAGCAGCCTCACCCGGAGCCTGTCCTGTCTCCAACGGGGAGAGGGAAACAATACCCTCTACACCCTCTTGATGCATATTCACCCCCTTAAAAAATTATGGTGCTGTGGAAGACCACATGTACACTCCTGAGGGCGGTTTACAACCACCTGGGCTTGAAGAAATTGGGGCATGGGGCCAAAGGCAGCCTGTATGCACTAAATTGCCTGGCCAACTTCCGACGCCCCTGGCTCGAAATTATGACTGAAGGCTGGTGTCCGCCTCGCGCCTCCGATCTGCAACCGCCCGCCACTAGGGTTGTAAACTCCCTCGGTCTGCACGTCCTGCTCGGCCACTGCAGGAACTGCCACCTCCTCTTGACCGCTATAATCGCGGGTGTTGTAGGCACCCCTAACATATATAGACACTTTCTTATTTCTCTGTACTTAAAACCTAAGGACTCTATTTCCGACTTACATATCCGTAGTCGAACTAAGGTCCCAAAAAATAAAATAAAATTATTATCACCAAGGGCCAAGGACCATTCCCAATAAAAGACCTTACCCGCGATTCTCAAGACACTTTGCCAAACAAACACTCCAAACAAAAATCGCTCATCCCAAGACTTTAGAGGTCACGGATGGTAAAATAGTGCGGGTCTCCTTGTCCGACCCCAATGCCCCAAATTCTCACCGTCCTAGGCACCCTGGGCCTCGGCCTCCGGCCTCGACGGCCTCCAAGACTCTGACTCCAGGCCTTCTCCACAAACAGCTTGAGACTTCCACTCCTCGAGCTTCGCCTTCCTCTTTCTCCTCGCCCAAATAGGGTTCCTCTTCCTTCAGCGCCTAGCTCCCTTTGTGCTCGACTGACCGCAGCTGGGGCTGAGGGTGATGGCGGCTTTTCCTCTTGCCTACGCCTAGCGCCCCCCGCCACAAGTGAGGACGCCATCAAGAGGAGTTGGCTCAACGCACTTTGCCCTCCTCCTGGATTGTCGCCAATTGAGAATTCCAAACCAGTACCGGCGCAGCTTAAGGAGGAAAAGAGGCGCCGAGGCAAGAGCGCCAACAAGAAAGGGGAGTGAGGAGACGTGCGAGGGTGGTGTTCCCTTTTTCGACCTGGCCCGCAGGGGCCGTCTTTCTTTCCTGAAACAAGGAGAAAGGGAGATGGCGCCCATTGGCAGTCAAATCCCTCATAGAACAACATGGACCACCGGAAGGTGAGAGCCGGCAGCCCGGTGTGGAGCCGGGTCCGAATTTATGGAGAAGAAATGGTGTTACGATACACATTGGTGCAAGAGTGCCCGCAATTGAGAAACTGTGTCGCAAGAGGGAGACGCGAGGAGAAAGAGGCCGCAAAACTGGATTTGGGGCTCTTTCGAGCAAAGCAGGGCGAAGCATGAGGATGGAAGCTTGGTAATTGACCTGAGAAAGAAGACCCCGAGAGCCGCAGCCGCGCCATGAAGCTCGGAGAAGTGAGGGTGAATAATGGATGGGTGACTCCGCCAACTCGTGTTCGCACTGTGGGATTAGGCCAAGTGGATTTTGTGTTTCGCTAATGTGAAGTTGATCATGGCGCACTACTCGGTCTTTCTTCATGAGGTGGTTAAGGTACACAATCGATTGGGGCGGATGATCTTTGAAAGAGCCTGGAGGAGAAGGCGACTTGTTTCTCCCTTCCCTCGCCCTCCTTGATTTCACCTTTTCTAATTCATGTGTTCGTGATTCCGTGTCTAACGAGAGTTGAAGTCGTGGTTCCTTCATAGCCGGAAACCCGTGGAACTCAAGGTAGAGGAAGAGGAGGTAAGGAGGATTCCGGGGAAGGATTCCAGTAGCTTGGGAATGCGCCTCCCTAGAAGATCTTGATGAAGGTGGGGAGGTTTCAAGGGCAAGAAGCGGACGAACGGGGTCGGAAGAAGGAAGGATACCAGCAGTAAGAGGAACCCACAGCCACACCTAGGGTCACCAGTCGAAATCGCAGCAGGAACGCGGTGAAGGAGGAGAAAATAAAAGGGAACGACAAGTTGTGCCTCTCGTGGGGGGGAGGAGTCGCCGCTAGGAGAGATTGGAGCGGATGAGGAAGTAGTGGCAAACCAACCCCTAGAAGAAGAGGGGTTAGTTTCGATAGCCAAGTCCGCGACGGAGCTGAACATTTTGGCGACATTTCACCGACCCGACCGTCAAGTGGAGACAGTGACACCGCCTGCAAGGCGAATTGTTGTGGAGGGAATGGGCACGGGCAGCCCAATGAATCTAGCCGACTTCGCCATGGCTCGACGCAGCGGATCTCCTCGACCAGCACCATGGCTCTCACCGAGTGTGCCCACAGAAAAGTTGCTCAAGGAAAGTTGGAGAGCCTAGAAGGCGAGAACAAGGTGGCAGAGGAGCGCAGACGGAATGCGAGGCGGCCCTATGGGGCACAGGAGTGTCCAAGGGCCATGTCCACCCAACAGAGGCCTTAGTGAATCAGTCAAGGGGCGATGCTACAATTGAGGAGAGCTTCAAGATGAGGTCTCATGAGCCTGTGAGCAAATGGAAACAATGGCGCCCGAGAAATTCAAGAAGTCATGAGAGATACAAGCGAGAGAGATGAAGCTAGGCCAGTCAAGAGAGAGGTGGCCAAACCAAGAAGGGAGCCACAGAACCGCAGAGCCGGGCCACCACCTGGGGAAGCCACCACCACGGTGGCTAAACCGCCACCGCCGCATGAAGAAGGAACCGAGGTGGGGAAGTCACCGGAGCCGCAGTGGGGATACGACCCCTCGGATTCCAAGGCGCCACCAGTGGATTGTCCACGGGAGAGGGTAAGAACCTCTAGTCAAGGCGACAGTTACGGCGTCTGGATGAGGATGCTCATGTCCTCGCCACCGCATGGTGAGCGGGTGCTCACTCTAAATGTGTATGTGGTTGTTGGGACAGAGGGGCGTAAACTATCGGTCACATCTTGACGCCACGGCGCTATCAAAGGGTTCTTCCGAACGGGAGCGGGGCCTACCCCCAAGTGGTGATCGAGGAAATGAGCCAAGTGAGGCCGAGCGTGGAGGAGGAGCATACGGTGGCCCAAATGATGAGGAGCGGAATAATGTGCATGTGGGCTTTGTGTGGGCCAGTGACTTCCTCGGGAGTTAGGAAATAAGTAGGGTTTCATGAGGATTGAAGGATAAATAAGGCGAAAAGGAGGAATAAATTGGGGTAGCGCCGGACGAGGTTCCCGGAGTATACTCCGACTCGAGGAACAACGGACCCGTACACTATGGCAAGCTCCGACTACGCCGAGTAACGGATAAGTCCGAACCCACCCAGTCAAATAGGATAAGTACGCTGGAAAGTAAACTCGGGAGCGAGGCGTGAGGATGACGAGGCGGCGCCACGTGGACGGCCCCGAGTGGAGGTCGGCATGCAAGAGGTCAGATCCGTGAATTTTGCTGAGGCCGCGAGATAAGTGTATTCACGCCGCGGCCGCGTGGCGTAAGGCCGAAGGCGAGGGTCGAGTACGCCATGCACTCGCGCTACGGACAACGAAGAGGCGCCTTTCCGCCCAGCATTTCCTCAAGTGGAGACAGTGACACCACAGGCGAATTGTTGGAGGGAATGGGCACGCCCCAATTGGGAATCACAGCGACTTCTACCATGGCTCGACGCAGCGGATCTCCTCGACCAGCACCATGGCTCTCACCGGGTGCAGGTCAACAGAAAAGTTGCTCAAGGAGAAGTTGGAGAGCCTAGAAGGCGAGAACAAGGTGTGAGGAGCGCAGACGGAATGCGAGGCGGCCCCAAGGCACAGGAGCTAAGGGCCATGTCCACCCAACAGAGGCCTTAGTGAATCAGTCAAGGGGCGATGCTACAATTGAGGAGTTTCAAGATGAGGTCTCATGAGCCTGTGAACAAATGGAAACAATGGCGCCCGAGAAATTCAAGAAGTCATGAGATACAAGCGAGAGAGAGATGAAGCTAGGGCCGAGTCAAGAGAGAGGTGGCCAAACCAAGAAGGGCAGAAAAGAACAGCAGAGTCAAGCCACCACCGTGGGGAAACTACCACCACGGTGGCTAAACCGCCACCGTCAAGGGAAGAGGAACCGAGGTGGGGAAGTCACCGACAGAGCCGCATGGGGACCCCTCGACCCAAGGCGCCTGTGGATTGTCCACGGAGGAGAGGGTAAGAACCGTAGCGAAGAGCGACAGTGCTACACCCTGGATGAGGATGCTCATGTCCTCGGCTTCGCTCGCATGGTGAGCGGGTGCTCACTCTAAATGTGTATATGGTTGTTAGATGAGGCGTAAACCACCGGCCGCACATCTTGAACAGATCATCAAAGGGTTCCTTCCGCAACGGGAGCTAGACAGAATTGAAATATAGGTTTCTCTTTTTAGGATTGAAGGATAAATAAGAAGGAGGAATAAATTGGGGTAGCCCCGGACGAGGTTCCCAGTACTCCGACTGGAGTGAACAACGGACCCTGCACCATGGCAAGCTCCTGACATGCCTATAACGGATAAGTCCCAACCCACTCCAGTCAAAATAGGGATGCGCCAGAGAAAGTAACCGGGAGCGGAGGCGTGAGGACATGAGGCGTGGCGCCACGCGGGCCCCGGTGGAGTCGGCATGCGTGGGCCAGACCGGAATCGCTGCAGGCTTATAGCGGGTACGCCCGCTGGCCGCGGTGGCGCACTGCAGGAAGCGACGAGGGTCGTACCATGCACTCCCTGGCCAACGGCGAGGCGCCTTCCCGCCAAAGAAGCATTCCACAAGCGCTGCCAAGGAGGGAGGTCCATTGCGCAGCCCGACCTCGGGCCCCTGCGCTTAACTGTCAAGGCCGCTTTTGGGCGCATACGTTTTAGAGCGTGGCGCACCGGTTGGAGCAACGAACGCAAGGAGGAACATCGTACACACTCCGGCCACAGCTACAAGAAAAGAGGAGGAATACAATGGCACCCAAAAGCCGACAAACTGGGAGCCATGGACCGAGCCCAGTCTACCGACTTCGGCTCGGCCGAGGAGCCCATTGCGCAGTATCTCGCCAAAATGGTATTTCGACAACTTACTTTAAGTTGCGAAAATCTGGCGGGATCAACGATCTGAACCTCGAGCGAAGCGGACCTGAGGTCTTCGGTGGAACCGCCGGCGGCGGTGCCGCGGCGATACCGCGCCGGCCTTCAACGCGCGCCCATCGGATGGTTGATACCGAACAGCCGACGCCGAGGCGGGCCCGATCATTCATATCACCTCTGAGACCCAGGAGCCTCACAGCGTCACGGGAAGATGATCGGTGCCGCCTGCCAGCACGCGCATGAGCGAGACATCAGAGACCCCATCCCATTCATGTATGGGGACATCAACTCAAGGAGGGAGAGCTTGAGCGGGCGCCCTGGTCCGGAAATGTCCCCACATGAATCGTATGGGTCGATCTGTGGCGAGGCTCAGCACCGTGCTCACAGGGCGGCGCCGATCCTTCACTGAGCGCATGCAGGAATACTAATGGTGTCACCAAGGTGATCATGGCGGTCATGGGCGGGCGAACCGCCGGCGGTCACCGGGAGATATCATCCGCTGGTTGTCCGGCTGGCGTCAGCGGCGAGCCCAGTGTGGCTCTTCTCACCGCACCACGCCCCTCCTTCGGGCGGGACCGTCTCGGGACCTCAGGTCTTGGTCGCGGAGGTTCAGTGGCGCTGGCACCCCGGACAGGCGTTGATCGAAGATCGGAACCACGTGCGATCGATGCCTCCGCAATCCGTTGATGTCCGGATGCGCCGATTGCGCTCAGTCCGCTGCCTTTCGTCGGCTTTGGGTGCCGTTCCTCCCTCCCATGTGATGTATCTCCTTTGTGTGTGTCTTGTCGTGGTATATGGGTCCAACAAAGTCAATACCCCACTTTTGAAGGTGCGGTGCCAATATCGGTACTAGCGGCCTTTGTGTCGTCGGGGTTGGCTTTAGATCCGGTGACAAGCATCACACTTCTTCTAAGCGGTGGGTGTCCCCATACATTGTTGGCCACGGTATCCGCTTCAAAATCTTTTGGTGGTGACTGTCTTTGCGTAGTCCACCCCAATCCTTCCATTCCCTTGGCGGCCGCTCCTGTCTCTGGGTTTGCAAGTACCTTCGTTCTACTCTCAGGCCCTAATTTGAACACACACCGTTGTACATTACGAAGGGTCAGCATAGTGCACGAATGCCTCCCTACATCACAGTGATTTTGAGCTCCATTCCCGGAGTACGCTCTATTTCTTCGTGGGTCGGACGCCGGCAGACCCTCCCTTCTCCACACTAAGTGCCGGTTCTCGTAGCTTGGGGTTGGTCGGTGGGCTCCTCGGTTGTACTTTTCTGCGGCAACCAATGTCTCATCCAGGAGCATCTTCACGATCTCTCAACACACTCTGTTTTCAATCGTGACGAAATCGCATTTTGGTCTTGCCTCCCTTGTCTTGTTTCCACTTGACGTGAACTCCTGCGGCAACAATATCCACCTTGCTATCCGTCCGGACGGTCCGTCTTATTCACCGGATGCTTGAGCAAAGTGGTCTACATAGAACACAAACTCCTTTGGGTAGTAGGTAGTGTCGAATTTCTTGACGGCATATACCATACCCGTGCTTGGCGCTCTGTAGTTGTGTATTTTTAGTTCGCGTGGGTGGTCGGTAGTATACGGATAATCCGCTTGTCGTCCTTACGGCTCGGCACTACTCGATAGCAAGCGGACACATCTACATACACATGAAATTTCCTCGATCCGGTCCTCTTAGAACGGTGCGCTTACCAAGGTGTTACCCGAAGGCCTCCTCTCGCTCACAGACGGTCCAAACCTCCTCCTTGATGATTACATCAACTTAGCCGCCCTCTTAAAAGTCCTTAATAAACCGGTGGTAGTATCCCACCATTCGAAACCTCTCGGCTCCTTTAGGTTCGTCGGTGGAGGCGGATGACCGGACCTTGTCTGGTCCACCTCGATTCCAGCGCCGACACCGATGTCGACAAGATTCCCTCCGTCATTCCAAAGTAGCATTTCTCGGTGTAGGCTCAATTGAGTCTCGGCGCGCTCAAGCACCTTCTTAGATGCCCAAGGTGTTTGTCCCTCCCCATGCACACAAAATCATCCGGGAATATCTCCATGAAGTCCCTCGGGAAGTCACGGAAGGCGTTGGTCACCATCGCATGAGCGACCACAGGCGCTCGGTCATCCCAAAGGCACTTCTCTTGTAGGCAAGCGTACCTCCGTAGTGAAGGTCGTCTTGTCGGTCAAACTCCCTTAGGTGCAATTGGTTATATCAAGTAGCCATCCGGGAAGGAGTAAGTAGTCTCCGACCACCTTGTCCAAAATGTCGTCTCTGAATGGCATCGGAAGTGGTCCTTCTCGTTCTTGCGTTGAGCTTCCTCAATCTTGGCATACCGAATTTGCTGTGGTGTTTCTTGGGAACCACCGTAGCGACCCACTCGGCTGTGATGGGGAAAATGATGTCTGCCTCCGGTACTTATCAAGGACCTCCTTCACCTTGATCGAATACTTGGGGTTGAGCTTGTATTGTCGTTGATTGGCACCTCACGGCTTCAAATCGATCTTATGCTCTCCCACTTCTTGAATGCCCTTCATGTCGTGACCTTGAAGGCGAACACCTCATAAAACTCCCCAGTATGCTTTAGTCCTTCCTTGGTCAGGAGGCATGCCTTTCTTAAACTTGAGAATTTGCACGGCGGACCTCCACTTCTTCCACGTCGTCCGGGTTCACCGTCTCCGTTCTCGGCCTCGCTGCGTCAAACCCCTCGTCCTCCTCCTCGGGGATCGTCCTCTCGCATCCCCATTCTCGAAGAGCTCGTCGGAGGTGAATCGTGTTACTCCTTGATGTCGCTTTTCCTTGGTCCGACTCTTGTTGTCTCCCCTTGTCTTTGGTCACCTCCTCTTCACTTCCTCCGGCCCGTTGTGGCGTTTACTAAAACAATCAACCACCAAAGGCATCCGCGGTAGTCCATCTCCTCCTCGGACCCGGCGGATCTTGGCGAAAGGTCGCCTCCTCGGAACTATCTTGTTCGTCGTGGAGTCCTCCGAGGTATACCTTCGGTAGTGCTCAGTTTCCCCACAATAGGTGTCCTTGCTCCGGTGATAGCAACCCTCCTTCTTCGCCTTAGGGTCCCGTCCACCGGCTTGAAGTGAATCTCCTTCCTTCCAAAGTGTAGCTTTGCAGGCCAACCCGACCATGGCGCCCCAACACCTCATACCCTAATGGTCCGGCGGTTTGATCACAACAAAATCCGGTTTGTAGGGTGCGGCTAGACTCGGTTAACTCCCCCGGATCTCTTCTTGACATATACGCCATTCTCGAGTCTTCGTTGAGGTTGAAGGATGTGAAGCCCAATTTTCGTCTGCCGGTGATGAGGTTGACTCGGACCCGTGTCCAGCAGTACATCCTTGATGATACATCCAATCTCCACTTGTACCACTGGCCCCCAGGTCGTATGGGACACCACCCTCACTTCCATGCTACCCTTCACGGCTTTGGTGCTCCGGAGGTGGGTTTCCCCTAACGACGGACCTCTTGCCGTATTTGGGTTATCCCTCGGCGGTCGAAAGGACACAAGGTGCTGGCGATTCATCATCGGTCGCCACATTAAAGGCGAGGCTTCTACCCCAATCGAGGATCTGCTGCTGCGTCCTCATCCTCTCCCGGTCGCCGTGTTACGGTATTCTCCGGATGCTTGCGCATTTCCTGCAACATCTCGGTCACCTCCGGACTACGTCCGGTGGAAGCTAACGTCGCCGTCGCGGAGGCACCCCTTCTCCTGTCACTGCGGAGAACTTCCGGTAATCCCTCGGCGGGCTGCCGTCAGCCCTCCTTCATCGGTCGGATCCTCTGCTGGTATTTGGTTTGATTGCCTTCCTCGGCGTCCGTGGCGCTTCCTCGATCTTGTTCTTCTTCTTGGCGCCTTTCTCGTCGCTCCTTCCTTGACTCACAGTAGACACCTCAAGATTTCCAGCTCCCTTCCTTTCACCCCACCGTACCTTCTTGTTCTTTTCCATCTCGCGTACCTGGGAATCTCTTCCCACTCCATGGAGCATCTTGACTTGCCGAGTACGGTCTTAGGAGGTGGCGTTGGTGGTCGAGTTCTCCGCTGTGGCATATCGTCATGTCCCTTGGGGTTGGGACATAGCGTCTTGCTGTCATATGCCTGCGATCGCCACGGCTCGAAGTCCCCATTACCACCTGCCTGGGTGCGGACGCGTTGGAGTAATGGCGAGATTCCGCGGTTCCAGAGACCCGGCCGTCACGGAGGATACGAAGGGCTCCCATGCGGTCTTTGCATCGGTGGGCTCGTTGTATTAGCGGACCTCCGGTTGGCGGATACATGGTTTTGGGATATCGCGGCCCGGAGGGCTTCACATGTACATAGGCCTCTTCCCATTGCTCCTCGGCCTCCTCCTCGTGTCGTAGTCCACTTGATGCACCGGCCTTGAGGCGGTTGGACTTCGAATGGCCGTGTTCTTGGCACGGCACACAGATGCGTTCACCGTGGTGTTTTCCGCGCTCTCGGTCCTTAACAGTTTATCGCGGTCCTCTACTCTCTTTATCACTTTTTCCGGGTCCTCCGCGGACTGCTACCTCCTTGAGGGAGTCGGGTCGGTGGAGCTTCTCGGACGGTCTTGGTGTCACCACCTCCTTCTTACCACCTTCTTTTTTGGCGGGCTTTCTTGCTCTTCTTCTTGCGGGATACTCTTCCTCGCTAGAGACCTCGTCTCTTCTTGGACTGCTCCTCCTCCGAAGACACCTCATTGGTCTTCCTCCTCCTCACGAAGACTCTTCCTCCTCAGTCCCGAACCCCGTTTCTTCTTCTTCTTCTTGCCTCCTTGGCGGTTCTTTATCCTCGATGTAGCGATTCCTCGTAGTTTTCGGCCGCTCGACGCCTTGCCCACGTCCTTCTCGGCCGGCGGGGCGTGCACAGCCATGGGTTTGGCTAGACCGCGCGAACCACCGTCCGCTTGCATCGTGGTATGGGTTGGATGCCGATCCTCGGGGCATAGAACTCGATGTCTGAGCCCGGCTTCTCCTTCTTCCCTCGCTTGATTTTCCAACTTTGATAATACATACCCCTCACTGGTGATCCCTCGAAACCGTTCTAAGAAGGCATTTTCAAAGCTTCAAGCAGGCGGGTGGGGCATTCTCCGGTGGTCGGTACTTTCTCCGATACCATTGAGCATCCTCGGAGAACCCCTTGGCTGGATGAGCGTCGACTCCCTCTCCGTTGAAGTTGGCTTTGGACACGAAGTCCTCCACAAAGGTCTCGCATCCGCTCCTTCTTCCCTCCGAATATGGAGTCGCTTGTTTGGTCGGTAGGGGCCATGGGCTGCGCCATCGATGGGTTAGGCGTGGGTGTCCTACCTTCTTCCGTTGGCGTCCTCCTTGCGTACTCGTCTTGGTCGACAATTCGACCACGTTCTCCTCCTCGATCGGCGGTGCTCTCGTTGGGTTTGGCGTCTCTCCTCTCACGGCTCGGAGAACCGCGAGTGACCACGTCCGATCCTCAGTTCACTCTTGGCCGTCGCTCTCGACCGCCACGCATTCACTTACCTTCTCTTCCTAAGGGCGCACTTTGCGGCACCGGACGATTTCATTCCCGGCGGCAGCGCCAAAAATGTGGGACTTTTCTTGATGGCCGGTAGCGCGCACAATCCGTGTCGTTGTAGGAAGAAGTCCGTTCCCAAAGGGAATGATAGGCCCGTTTCGCGTTTGGTGATTCTTCGTCCTTAGCGCTCGTTCGGTCCACATACTCCTAACTACTCTGGCGTTCACCGTCCGCGGTAGCCAAGCGTTTGAGACCCGTTCGCGTCCGTATCGTTCACACATCCTCACGCATCGTCCTTTCCTCTCTCCTCTCACGCTACACTCTTGATCTTAGAAAAAGCGGTTCTGATCCGGACCTCCTCCGTCGTTCGCGGGCCTCTCGTCCGGCTCTACCACACCCTCGAGTTCCTCCGGCTCACGCGTTCAGTCGTTCGGTGTCGGACGCGGCTCGGGACGGATCACCGATCACCCTTCCTGCACACACCACAGCGCGTTAAGTCCGTCACGGGACCTTGATCAATCTCCCGGGTATGCCGTGCACTCGGTGACTCGGGACTCACGTTAGCAAGAAGACTCACAAAGTGCAGAGCGGCATCAACACCAAGAAAGATGCTTTACTAGAGGCCTCGGCCCCTCTTATCTGCGCCCAAGGTGGCGTCTTTATTACACCCCTATTACGGCGATAGCCCCGGTATACCCTAATCGGCGCCTACCCTATCCCCCTATCTCCTTCCGGTGATGGGAAGGTCTGAGCCCGCCTCGGAATGGGTGGTCAATCCCGTCAGCGGTTGTGGTGCACCCAATCGGATGATCCGTGGCGGGCCCCTCTCTCCCGGAATCACAGCCGGGTTGGGCTCTGGCGGCGGTCGACAGCCGTTACCACGGCGTCATCCTCCCTGGCCTCCACAGGTCCTTGCCGGTGGGGCCACCACTATCGGCTCCCCTAAGCGTAAGTCGAAGGGGCTCCTCCTTCTTGCCTTGGCCGGTCCTCGAGGTCTGTCTCGACTCGAACGAGTCGGCTTATTCAGGTCGGCCCGGCTGTGGACCTTGTCTCTGGGGTCCGGACCTCGGTCGGTTATTCTGGGGTCCGGACTTGAGTCCGGACTTATTCGAGTCGGACTTGAGTCCGGACTTATTCGAGTCGGACTTGAGGTCCTCCCTCTGAGGTCGGACAAAGTCGGACTCCGCCCACCAGGTTTCCTCCCTCACGGACTCCTCGTGGCTCTCCCTCGAAGTCCTCCATTGATCGCCCGGGCCTCCCGTTGGCCCCTCCTTCCATGGTGAGGTGCGGGTGCTTACCTCATCGCATCCGCGCTCCCTCGTTCTGCTCCTCAGGTTGCTCCTCTCCGCTCCGTCATCTCCAAGCAGGGGCCACTAGGGTCCCTGTCTTTGTCCCGTGGCCTTCATCTCCTTGAGCCTTCCGGTCCGTCCGTTTGCGGAGGCGTCGAGGCTTCGCCTCGCTGTGGTAATAGGCAAAGTCAGATCGACTTGTTGAATTGCCTCTTCCACGTGTGCGGGCACCGATACTCCCTCGCCATAAGTGTTGGGGGCGTCTTGCCGGCTTGTTGGCCACCTCACCCGGTTGTGGTGGGCCGGGCGTATCACGCGAGGCTACAAGGCGGCCTCGGTCACCTCCTGCTTTGTTGCTCACTTGCTCCGGCTCCGTCGTTTCCTTTCCATTGCGCTTACCGCCCGCCCGCGGCGTTCCCTTCCGCCTTTCTCGGTGGACTTGGACGGCTTCTTTTACGCTTCCGGTGCTCGCTCCTCCGTTCATTCGGCCTTTAGCTCATGACTCCCTCTCCCGGTCGGATACCTCCGTCCAGGCTCGGACTTCCTCCGGCTCATACATGGCAGCAGCGTCCAACTCCTTGGATAGTCGCGATTTTCCTCCGTCTTGACGGGCCAGGCTACATTTCGTGCTCGAAGTCGTGGATTCTCTCGTTGAGAATCACTGCTTTGCTCAGCGCATCTTGGGTTAGCTCCAGCGTGTCCCTTGTCCTCCATCTGCGCCTCCTTCTACCTCCTTGTGCGGAGATCTCTATCTCCCGTCTTGGCCCTTACACCTCCATAGCCTTTGTCGCGGCCTTGAGTTACCTCACTGACTCTCCACGTTCGATCACGTCATGGTGATCCGGTCGCTCTTGCCGGCTTGACTCCTTCGCCGCCTTTACAGGCCTCGCCCTTGGCTGCTCTGGCCGGGCCGCCTCCGCAGTCGAGCTCTCTGCGCTTGTGCCGGGCCTCTTCCGCCTCTGCTGCGCTTCCCCTCTTCGCTGCAAGGTCCTCCGCCCGCTTGGGCCTGAGCTTGCTTGGTGTGCGGTGAAGAACCTTAACAGTCTGCTGAACCGCCCGGGCCTCGCTCCGCCACCCGTTTCCCTTCCTCGATCCGGCGAGGACTCCGCCTTTTCCTTTGCCCCTCGGCGCCTTCACTTGCTCTTGGGTTCCACCATCCTCCTCGGGTGGCCTCCACTTCACAGGTCTTCTCCTGTACCACGAGACCCCAAAGCATTCCGTCCATAATGTGCGAACTTAGTGTTTCTTCCACGGCCAGTGAGGCCCCCACAAAGTCCGTAGTGGGGCCGGCATTTCTCGATCCGCCAAGGACCTCCATACCCGATCCGAGTAAGTGGGTTCTCGGACCTAATCGGGACCCTCGGGTCACAGTGGTGGTCGAGTCTCACCCTCTTGGCCCTCTTGGCCTCTAACTCCTTTGTGCCCTCTTTCTCACAGGGGCTCGGAGGAGGTGAGGGGTCGGGAGCAAGCTCTTTTGCCCCTTCACAGCCGGGGGCAGGGGCTCGAGGTGGGGGCTGCGCGGTGACCTCCACTCCTTGGGCACGTCCCTTCGCCCTCCTTCGCCTCTTGACCTCTTGCCACTCAGGTGGGCGGGGTAAGTAGCACCTTCGAGGTCTTTGCGTTGGTAAGCGGCACCGTCTTCCGCCTCTTGCTCCCGTTGAGTTCGTCGGGGCTCGGCCGTCGTGGTTGTTGGGCATTGTACATCGGTGCGGGCCGCCGCGCCCTCCATCGCTCCTCTCTGTGCACTCGGAGGGCACCAAAAGGAGGAAGGGGAATCGCCTCCCAAACTTCACAGGTGGTGAGGGGTTCGCTCAGATATGGAGTCAGGAATCCTCGATCGTCCTCCTCCCGAGTCGCTTGGTCTTGACGACCCCCACCTCGGCGCCCTTGCACGCTCTACTTCAGCGGGGCCTCCGGGCGCCCGCTCAAGCTCTCCCTCCTTGAGGCTCGAAATGTCCCCCATGAATCGGTATGGGGTCGATCGATAAGCTCCTTAGCTTGCGTGCCTCACTGGGCAGGCGAAGATAATCCTTCCCGTCGCTCTCTTCCCATTGGGCGCGAGGGAGAATACCAGTTATCACCAGGTGATCCACCTTGGTGGCGAGTTCAATGGACAATGATCCGGCTACCGCCTTACTCATTGTCGGCGGATCGGATATCAACCATCCGTTGGTTGTCCATGCGTTCGAGCCTCCGGCGCGGCTGGTGGCCCTATCTTCCCCGCCTTAAGGGCTCGGCACCACGCCCCTTCTTCCTCCTTGAGGCGGTTGTAGGCCATCCTCGGGACCTCAAGGTCCATCGCCTCAGTCCTCCGGAGGTTCTTGGATCGGACCTCCTTGTTGATCGCCGCCGGCATCTTCGGGCAAACTCCGGACTAGAGTAGCGTTGTCAAAGGTCCAGACCATTTGGAACACGTCCGGATGCCACTCTGCACCAATTCCACTTCCTCCGGCCGGGGCCCGAAGTCCGGATAGCGCGGGTCACAATGTTGCGCTCCACGGTCCATGGCTCCCAGACTCCGTCGGCTTTTGGGTGCCATTGCTTCTCCTCCTCTTGTTCTTTGATGCTGGCGAGTCCGGCACGATGTTCCTCCGCGCGTTCGTTGCTCCAACCTTGTGGCCACGCTCTAAAGGCGCCCAAAAAGCGCGAGCGGATTGCGGGCGCAAGGGGCTGTGAGGATTATGCGGAGGCTGCGGCGAAATGACCTCCTCCTTGGCGCTTGTGGAAATGCGCTGGGCGGAAGGCGCCTCTTCGTTGTCGTCGCGAGTGCGCATGGCTTACTCGACCCTCGCTTACTGCGGCCTTCGCGCGCGGCGCGGCGTGAATACTGCCTATAACGGCCTCGGCAATTACGGTCTGGCCTCTGCATGCCGACCTCCACTCGGGGCCGTCCGTGGCGCCGTCTCCTCACGCCTCGCTCCTAGGTTACTTTCTGGCGTACTTATCCTATTTTGACTGGGTGGGTTCGGACTTATCCGTTACTCGGCGTAGTCCGGAGCTTGCCATAGTGGTGCGGGTCCGTTGTTCACTCCAGTCGGAGTATACTCGAGCCTCGTCCGGCGCTACCCCAATTTATTCCTCCTTTTCCGCCTTATTTATCCTTCAATCCTAAAAAACAGAAACCCTACTTATTTCCTAACTCCCTGGAAGTGCATAGCCCACAGGCCTACAGACGCGCGACGCCCACGGGAAGACGCGAAGAAACCGCAGCAATGACAATGGTGGAGGTTTTGGGGAGAATCGCCGGATCGTGAGGCGGGTGAGAGCGAGAGCGAGGGAACTCTATCGGTCAGGGTTAGGCGGCAATCACTATGCAACTGCTTGATTTTAGAGGAGCGTGACATCGCAGCCAAGGGTTTTTTTCTGGGTTAGAGGATAGGATGTTTGAGGATCCGGCAGAGTCGTAGTTACTGTGAACGGTAGGAGCCTGTGGTAGTGGGGCCATATTCTATAGACACTGTGAGGGGTGAGCTGTGAGACCCGCAGATCCGGATGTATAAGAGACCATTTTGCGCCTCTTACCGCATAATTTCGTGTGAGCTTCCGTGCGTTGCAGCTATGCGTGAGGTTGGTTAGAGACGTCTGACTAACATCAAACTCGCTCGATGCACTGCCTTCTCGTCACAAGAAGGCCGGGAAGATCCCTGGATCGTCGAGAGCGGAGTGGCCAAGCTCCACGTCTGGAAGCGGTGGAAGGTAACTGGCGCACGTCGGGGAAGAGGTAGGAATTGCCACGGAGGGCTGAAGGAATGCCGGAAGGCGAATCTCTCCAAGCATCAAAGATTTTCTTCCTGCTCTTCCTTCCCAAACCGCGTAGGTGTTTAAATTCCAAGAGGGAAGAGGGGGTCTGTGTGGCCCGAGAGGGGTCTGTGTGGCCCGAGAGGGGTCTGTGGCCCGAGAGGGGTCTGTGGCCCGAGAGAGGGAGTTGAGGTGTGTGTGGAGGGATTGTGTGTGAGAGGGAATCCGGAACGAGTGAGAAGGGTGGAAGTAGTGGCGAAATGGGAACCAGCGACGGGAGGGAAAAAGAGCCGAGGTCAGAGGTGCCTAACTCCGGAAGGATCCGATCGCTAACCCCGAGCGAGGTGGGTGCATGTAGGTGGGGGTATGTCCATGATCCCCAAGGTCCGAGAAGTGGGTGGCAAATAGCTACCGACACGGGCGCACTGGTGGGGCCCGCCATAGTGGTTGAACCAGCCACTACAAGCACCGACCAGCCAACTGCAGTTGGTTGAGTCCTCCACGGTGGGTTTGGGCATGGTAGCCGGATATGGAGAGGTAGTGATCGATCGTGGTAGGGCTAGAGTCCTAGTTTTGGAACAACTGACACAAAACCATTCCCTTGGGATCGAATCCGTGACTATAACGACGAGGGTAATGTGGCCTTTTGCACCTTCGGATGCAAAACCCCATTCCACAGTGCTATATCCCAAATCATGTACTTGATATTAAAGAAGGGTGTGATTTTCTAAAACCAAGCAAAGAAGTAAACGTTGTAGATAGTAAAAAAGGATCAATCATTTAGTATTTTAGTTTATTTGTTTAAGTATCTTTTCTTTGATAAATATGGAGCTCTTTGCAAATGATTATAATCTCATATTTTGTTTTCTATTAACTACTAGAATTCTCAAGGATACAAAAATAAGCTTCAAAATTTTATCTACTAGACCATCATTT